>CM058233.1:82056559-83256559 GCA_030180135.1 Orychophragmus violaceus | reverse complement strand
AAGGAAAGTTGAACAAGCTGAGCCTCCAATTGATTCTGAGCATTCTGGATGAGTTGTGGACATCTTCTATATTCTTGGCCTCGTGGTAAATGTATCATGGTCGCCAAATCTTGGTTTGAGAGGTGGCAAACCAATTGGTCTTCATATCTTCCATAAATAGCTTCGGTTGAGTTGGTTTATGTTCCAATAGGATCCGCCTGATCCTGTGTGTGCTGGTGCTTCTTAAGGTGTTGTAGAGTACTTCTAGGAGTAGTAATAAGTCTCCTGGTCGCCAAGTTCGAGTTTGGCAACATATAAACTCATAATCTTCCAAATAAGGCAAGTGTAGCATCTCCTGATTTGGAAGTTGAATATCTTTCAAACCATTACTGCTTTTGGTTCGAATCCAATTCTCCTTGGTCCTCTGATGAGTTGGGAATCCAGAACAATTGGATTTGTTGATTGGTTCCTCCTGGATTGGTCGGAGTGCTTCATTTTCTGACTGTTGGTCTCCATCGGGTCTGGTTGCGCTGACTGACGTAGTGGTTGAGTTAGTCAGCGTGCTGACTGACGTAGTGACTGACGTAGTGCTTGAGTTAGCGAGTGCCTGGTCTAGTATGGTTTTGATGACCGCATCAATATGGCTCTCTCAACAACAGTGAAAGAGGCCATTTGGTTAAGGGGAATATGTGATGAGCTGGGATTAGGAGGAGGCAGTGTAAGGATACACTGTGATTCACAAAGTGCATTGGCTCTAGCTAAGAATGCAGTCTATCATGAAAGAACTAAACATGTTGCAACCAAGTATCATTTCATACGAGACATTGTAGCAGATGGCGGGGTTCTCCTATTCAAAATCCATACTAGCAAGAATCCAACAGATTTCCTAACTAAAGCCTTAACTGGGCCTAAGTTTGGATTGTGCTGTGATTTAGTCAACATAGCCTGAGCGGCTCAGATTCGCAGGAAGCACAAATGACAGGAGGAACCTTGCAATTCAGAAAGAAAACGTTGGTCAGTTTCATTCTTACTGAATCTCTTGTCATTACAAACTGAAAAATAAATGCAGTGTGTTACCTGCGAGTAAATGAGGTTCTGGAGAAGAAAGCTTCATGAACCTAAGGAGCAAGGGGAGACAAGCATTAATCAAGGAACTTAAGGGAAAGTTCAGATTTAATGCAGAAGGGATAAAAGGATTCACCTTAAATCGCAGCTGAGTCTAGAAGTTGTAAGTCAGATCAACACTTAAAGGAAACCTGTCAAGATCAGAGACATATTTGGAGATCATATTCAAAGAAGAAGTTAAAACAGTACTTGAGAAGAGTATGTTTGAACTTAGCTTATGGACATGATCAAGGACTCTCAGTACATTTGGAAGGCTGCAAAGAACAAGTAAAATTTGTCATAACAAAAGATCAAGGTCGCTACTTGATAAACAGGGACACAACAGTTACATGTTCTTTTCACTTACAAATAGAAGTTAAGCACTTGAGAGAGAGCTGTCACATAAAGGGTCTAGCATCCGGATCAGAGACCTGTGAAGTGACAGAGATATATGTTTCACATCAGCTCAAATTGACTAAAGGTTTTACACTTAAGTAAAGGTACAAAGCAAATAAGAAAAGCGACATAACTGTGCAGCCGGAGCCCATCTTGAGGGGGAGGCGTAAGGCACCGGAGTCACTTTCTCTCATTAGCTTTAACCTAAACACAAAAGTCAAGCCTGAAGTCAGAATCAAGGAGTTGAGCCGACAGATAAAAACAAAGGGTTTCAGTCAAAGATCAAATACAAACCTGCATCAGAAGAGTTAAGAAACAAGGTTCCCTAGAACTCGCCTGAGATGTTCTGTGACGAGGATGGAGGATCCCAGTCTCAAACGAGATATGCACGAACAGATCTGACAAGGAAAAAAAAAATCAAGATCTGTAAATCTCTTGAAGAGAGATAAATCGACTGAAGATAGACTCAAAAGAAGCCTCATCGAAGCCTGCGTGTCGAAGTACAAGAGGAGAAAGCTTCTCCTAGGACATGCGAGAGAAGAAGATAAATCTTCTCGGGAAAAAGGCTAAGGAGCATAAGGAGGAAGTTCGAAGTGTCTACCTGATCTCCCTCAGTCCGCCGAAGTCGGAGAATCGACCGGAGCTTCGAATCTCAAACCGCCCCCTCCGTCCGCCATGAACAGCCTGCGTAAAGATGGAAGGTTAAAGATGGTGATTAAAAATCGATTCAAAAGAATCAGAAAGAGAAGGAGTGAGCTTAGCTAAAGATCGGTTGAGTTCATAGTTGTTGGAGCTCGAGATCGAAAGCATGAATCTGGAATCGCCATCGGAGGCGCAGCCAGAGAGAGAGAAGGACAGTCTCGAAAAAATAGGGTTTCTTTCCTATTTTTTTTTTGTTGTCGGAGAAGCCAAAGGGAAACAAGCCCAAGGGGAGAATTTGTTGATGGGCTTGTCAATTGTTCTCCATCTGACGGGCTGTAAGAAGACTTGGCCCATCTGAGTTCTCCTCTGGCCCAGCTCCTCTTGATCCTTTTTGGCCTGTACGATTGGTAAAAAGGGTTAGGGCAACACTCTATTACGATAGAGAGATCAAGAGAGGAATACATAGAATATTCATTGGAGTAGAGAAAGAGTATTCCGAGAGATAGGACTAGAGCTAAGAGAACTTGTTGTTTCTAAGAGCTAAGAGTTCTATCATAGAGATTGCAAGCTTAGATACAATAGATAAGTTAGTAGAGAAGAAACTTATCTATACTCTTGTATTCTGAGCAATATAGTGCATCTTGTGAGATTGTGATCTCACCCCTGTGACGTAGCCATTCCGGTGAACACAGGGTAAACAAATTCCTTGTGTCTTTTATATTTCCTGCATACAACAACAAACACATCAAAGATCACATAATCTAACAAGTTCAAAGCAAAATCTCAACACGAGGCGACTGCGACAACAATTTCCATCATAACTCGGGTAGTGTTCAGCTCGGGTTTGACAGCTTAACTATGTTAACATCGTCTTCCTTTCCTTCTCTAGTGGCGGTTGATCGACAAAACTATTCCCAATCCATCTTTGCTATAACTGAGATCAATAAAGAAGGTGATAACGATTCTCGATGACAAAGAAGAAAATATCGAAGAAAAAAAAAGTAATAATCGAAGAAGAAGAAAGAAAAGTGATAATCGAGGAGATTGATTTACTTAGGTTTGGAGTAGTAGAGAAACAGAACGAGAACAACGAGAGGGGAAGAGAATACGAGAGAATAAAAAAGATTGGTTTATGATTTAGTGTTAAGGTTAAGGTAAACCGAACCAAACCAGATCACTAACCGAACTACTTTTCAAAATGTGCCGTTCGGTACTTACTCACTAGAGCAATTCGGTTTGGTTCATTAAATCTTTGATTTATGCTGGTTCGACAATTTTGGGTCTTTTAATCTTAGGGCTACCCTAAAGTAATGGCTTAATAGATCTGAACTTTAAGACATATGTATGCTACTCCAGTCTTAAAATATATCTACGTCAGAGATCTATATATACATTTTCGCAATATGAGAATGATACATCAATTCATAATATTAATTGCCGCAAAAATTTGAAATCTAAACTCCATTTCTAATACTTCATTCGTTTCATAATAAGTGTCGTTTTAACATTTTCACACATAATAAAAACATATTAAAAATTCTATTATACATTTAACAACTAATTTGTTTTTTATATACTTTTTTCATTGGTTAATACCCATGTTCAAAAACGCACCGCCGAGCTGCGTCTAGTTGCCGGCGAGCCACCGCCGGGATTAACAGAATTCGGCAAACAAAGTCGGAAAAAATATATTTTTCTTTGAATCGAGTTATAATTCGGATTTTGGACTGTATATCTATCGAATTTGGGTATAAAACATAAAGAAACAAGTTCGAATAATGTTTATATCTGTGTAAAAATGGCAGACGGCGGATATATGTTGCAGAATACATAGGTTGAAGACGGAGTGTTTTGTAATTTCGGAGTTCATTAATTAAAAAATCGGAAAAATGGTAAAATGTAACGCGCAGGGACATCGAACCATGTATATGGGGGGGGGGGGAGTGGAAGGCTCAAACGACTATACTATGGATACTATTTAATATTTAGTAAACACATGCAAATATAATTTATATACTTACATATATATATAAATTATTTAAAATTCCGCTCTGCGTAAATCTCGTTTACTCTCCGATTTTTTTTGTTAGGCATTAGACTCAACTTCGCTGGCGGCTAGCGAGTATTCAAACAAGAGTTAATATTAAGGCTATGTAATTTATACTAAAAGTTGCATTAAATTTTTAAAATGACACTTATTTTAAAACGAAAAAACAATTTTAGTGAAACTGAGGGAATATGAGATGACAACAATTTTGGTGCACTGGTTAGTTACATTAACCAAATCTAATCGAAACTTCTCATCCCCCTTAGCAAATTTTCATAGACATATTGTGGACTTGCATAGTTGCATTAACCATTTCTTGTAATAAATCATGTAGCCAAGTTAGCTTCCCAAGGCTTCTCCAGCTATATATATATACTTACATATCCCCTTCTAAAACCCATCTCACACCAAAACACTAGCTCTCATCATCTTCTTACTTTCAAATCTTACTAAACCCAAATGGGTAGCCTCTCGAGCCTCACCATCATCGTGGCGGCTGTTCTGCTGCTAATGATGTTTGGTTCAGCCTACTCAGGCAACTTCTTCGATGAGTTCGACCTCACGTGGGGTGACCACAGGGGCAA
Source organism: Orychophragmus violaceus (assembly GCA_030180135.1). NCBI lineage: Eukaryota > Viridiplantae > Streptophyta > Magnoliopsida > Brassicales > Brassicaceae > Orychophragmus > Orychophragmus violaceus. Next base: position 83,251,807 of record CM058233.1, on the reverse strand, counting down.
AATCTTCAACGGTGGAAACATGTTGTCTCTGTCTCTAGACCGGGTTTCCGGGTCGGGTTTTAAATCCAAGAAAGAGTATTTGTTCGGACGGATCGATATGCAGCTCAAACTCGTCGCCGGAAATTCAGCCGGCACCGTCACTGCTTACTACGTACGTTCTCAAACTCAGTCACTCACATTGTTACTGAAACTTGAAAAGAGACTTCCTTAACTGTCTCAAAATTTGCAGTTGTCGTCACAGGGAGCAACACATGATGAGATAGATTTCGAGTTTCTAGGGAATGAGACAGGTAAGCCTTATGTTCTTCACACCAATGTCTTTGCTCAAGGGAAAGGCAACAGAGAACAACAGTTCTACCTCTGGTTCGACCCAACCAAAAACTTCCACACTTACTCAATTGTCTGGAGACCTCAACACATCATGTAATGATTCATCGATCTCTCCTAAACACTGGTCTCTAAATGCAATGAAAAATGAAGATCTTGACTTCTCTCTCTCTCTCCAGATTCTTGGTGGATAATCTTCCCATTAGAGTGTTCAACAATGCAGAGAAGCTTGGTGTTCCTTTCCCAAAGAGCCAACCAATGAGGATCTACTCGAGTCTGTGGAATGCAGACGATTGGGCCACGAGAGGTGGTCTGGTCAAGACTGATTGGTCCAAGGCTCCTTTCACAGCTTACTACAGAGGATTCAACGCAGCGGCTTGCACCGTCTCTTCAGGATGTGACCCCAGATTCAAGAGTTCCTTCACTGATGGTAAATTGCTGGTGGCGAACGAGCTCAACGCTTATGGCAGGAGGAGACTCAGATGGGTGCAGAAATACTTCATGATCTATAATTATTGCTCTGATCTCAAAAGGTTCCCTCGAGGATTCCCTCCCGAGTGCAAGAGGTCAAGAGTCTGATGAGAACATTAAACATCCCGAATGATTCCCTGTTTGCTTGTTTGACGCAATACTTCTCTCTCTCTTTCTGATTTTTAAGATTTTTTTTTATTGCATGTTATTCCGTTGTACATTCTCAAGGTCAATAAAGCTTAGGCACTGCAACTCAATAATTATACACACAAAAGTAAAACAATGGCCGAATGAAAAACGAGAGAGAAATCGAAAGGGGTAGTTGTAAGCACTAGTACACACGGTCGAGTTCTGAGAGAATTGTCGGTCACTAACGTCACAGGCCGTGGCAAAACCACCGCTCTGCTTTCGCCGCCGCCATGTTGTCTTCTTCTTGACAAACAAATGGGCCCAAGTTCACTTTTTATGTAGGCCCATTCAAATTTCTATCGTTTGCTCGTTAAAAGTAAATTACGGTTAACCCATCTACGGTTTAAGTAAACCCTCTTTCAACTAAGCCAGCGCTAATCACCATCTTCGTGTAATTGCCGGGGAGGTAACTTGTTCCTGCGCGCCAGCTGTTCGACAAATTGTCTGAACCAGTTCTGCTACTTTGTTTTTCGAGAGTATAAATCTTATCAACTCTTTCGTAGTGTTGTTCTTCCGAGAATCCTGGAAAAGTTTTGATTTTTTGGGATTTTGGGCACTGGGCAGGGCACTAGGGTTTCTAATCCCAAGAATGGCTGCTAATGGGAACAATAAGAAGAACAGAGGCGGTGGTTTATCGTCGCTTGCCCCTCGCGAAATTAGTGTTCAGAAATTCTCTGAGGCTCGAGCAGCCGAGCTCGAATCTCTTCACTCGATCGTGTCTGATCGTTTGAACAAGGACTTCCGGTCGAAGAGGAACCAGAGGAGAAGGACCAATTCTTACACTAACCAACCTTCAAAGAGACGTAATATAAAGAGGCAAAGATCAGACTCATTATTATTTATTGGTCAAACATCATCCGGAGGAGACCATGAAACAAAGATCCCAAGACGAGTCAAGAGAAGAATGGAACTTAAAGGGAACCCTGAATCAGGGTTTTGTACCTCTGGGGATGGAACAAAGAGGCTGAGAACACATGTTTGGCATGCTAAACGATTCTCTATGACTAAGCTTTGGGGTTTTCACCTTCCTCTTGGTTTACATGGAAGGTAATTTCAGTTTTTGCATTGTAGTTAGCTTCTCACTAGTACAAAAAGTTGGGGGCTTTTTGATAATTTCAAGGTTGTTATGTCATGGTTTTAGAGGAAGAGGGTCTAGGGATATCTTGAAGAAGTCTAGACAAGGTGTCCTTGTGCATGATGCAAGCTATCACATCGCTGTGCAATTGGAGGGTCCAGAGGCAGGCATTTACCACCTTATTCTTGAGATTCTTCTTATAGTTTTGTTTAATTAATCTTTTTGCTTGACGTTATTTGTCTCTGAATTTCTCAGGGCTCACTCTTGTCAATATTAAACATGCTACTAAAGCCTTCTCCGTCGTCACACTCAAAGGAGGTTTTCGACTCTATTCTCACAGGCCTTAGTTATGGAACCGCCATGGTAAATATACAGTGTACCAAGGAATTTCGCTTTCTTCTGTTAAATGTTAATGGGAAACGACAACTAAAGCTGGATGTAATTGTAACTCTTTCTGTTTTCTTCAGCTTTATCATGTCGAACCACCAGTTTCTCAGGTGATTGCTCCTGTAATTTATATGTGGAGACCGTCTAAGTTACCTAAGAGAAGTGATGAGGGGGAAGGGGGTGATTGCATAGGAAATGATTTTCCAGTCTCAAATGGAGATCATGTAGACTTTCGAAAACTTTGGGTGTGGATCCATGCTTGTTCCTTCAGTGAGGGATATGCTTCTCTTAAACTAGCTTGTCAAAACCAGGTATTGAGGTCATGTCTAGGTGTCTCTAGTTGACATTTGTCGTTAATAGTTTGCCTCCTACTTTACATATTCATGTGGAGATATTGACATCTGAAGTTCCTTCATTCAGATTAATGAAACAGGTATCTTAGTTGATTGCTTTTCACTCGAGGGGCAGCTTGCAAAACTTGAGATTTTTGGTTCAAAAGCATCTCATCTTCTTCAAAAGACCCTACATGCTGTTACAAGGTAAGCCATCTGACTCTGAGTGAATGTATAATCGTTTTCAAGAACGCAAACAAACAAAGAAAGGTTTATCTCAAAATTTTCATTGACATTGCAGTGGGTCTGAGGATTCCTCAATTTTAAGAAAATGTTCAATGAAAAAAGAAGCTGAAGATAAGAACGCTGCTGATCCTTACAAAGAGGAGAATATATCACCTTGTGCTATTTTACCACGGTTTGTCTTGGATCCGCGGTTAATCCTAAATAATCAACGTGATGATAGTACACTGTCAGTCGAAATGACCAAAACTGAGCCTACTGAGTCACTTGAAATAACAACTAACACAGAGGCTGAAAGTTGTCCTGAAGTTTTGAAGTGCTTGTGGGATGCAAATAGTGAACTGATCCCTCCAGAAGAAGAGAATGTGTTGTGTTGGGAAAAACATCAAAGTCGTATGGATTCTTTTTGCATCGATGACAAAGCTGCTGAGGTTCCGAAGCTATCTAGTAGGCCGAGGAGTTCTAGGTCTTGTCCTTTACTGCTTATCAAACATAAAAAACTTGGGGATGCATCTACCGGGTAATCTACACTTTAGTTGAATCGTTTCGGTGTTCTTTAGAATGATGATCCTGAATGATCCACAGTTTTATCATTATTATTCTCTTTCAGATGGTCTCTTATACTTCCCCTTAGTTGGATAAAAGTCTTCTGGAATGCCTTCGTCTCAAAAGGAGCTCAAGCAATAGGTCAGAGGGAGAAACGCTGGATTTCTTGTGATGTATATTTCTGCTCTCTGATACTTTCAATCTATTAGTGATAAGATTCTCTTGCTATGTAAACCGTAGATCTGAGAAACGTCTGAAATATTTTTTTTCTGCAGGCTGGTTTGCCCTTTTTCCCATCGGATTTTCCCGACTGCAAAGCGTATTCATCTTTAACGATGAGCGAAGCTGCAGACTTGGAGGAGAAGGCACAAAGGCGCCCTCCTGCCGTAAGACCTTTCAGAATTCCCATTCCACCTCCATGGAATAGTATCCATGTCACCCATTGTATCGGAGAGAGTTCCAACCAAAAGCTTACAAGCGATGGAACGAGTGGAGTGGAGATTTTCAGTAATGGTGGTAATCTATTCGATGGTATCGTGGCAAGAACATCAGATTCGCTGACTACTTTTCTCCAAACTTCCACAAGTGGCAACGTGCTCTTATCTCCTCAGAACACTTCGAAACCAAAGGCAAACTTTGTCCAAGAAGATGAAACGAAAGTGAGAGCTCAGATCCATCAGAGCAGTGATAAGATGTGCCTTGTCAGAGTTCTTCTACATGCTTTCAAGGAAGGTTCTTTTGAAGAAGGCGCGGTTGTTTGTGCACCATCTCTCGCGGACATATCAGTACTAAAATCCTGGTAACATCTCCAAGATATCATGTTGAACAAATTGTGAATCGATTAAAACTATTTCCATTCTTGGGATGCCATTTAGTGTGTGTTTTTGCGTCTGCAGTGAAGGAGAAGAAGGGCGTGTTACAATCCCTCAATCTTCTGTAAGTTCTTACTTCCAAGAGCAACCTTGTGGAACCTGGGAACTAAATGTCCCTGAAGACACTCTTACGAAACAATCTCATAGATGGCCAATCGGGTTTGTGACGACAGGATTTGTCCGCGGGAGGTAAAGAACCCACAAAGATGGTGATTAAAAATTCAACGATGGCTGATTTGGTTTATGATACTGTTGTCTTTAATGTGCAGTAAAAGGCCGATGGCGGAATCTCTGTGTGATGCAGTGTTGTTAGGGACACTAAGAGAAGAGCAATGGAGAGGGAAAGATGTGAAACGGAGGAAGAAGGAGATTTATGTTTTGGTTAGAAACCTTAGATCTTGTGCTTATAGACTCGCACTTGCTACTATTGTTTTGGAGCAACAAGACTCTACTGATGATGTCCACTGCTTTTAAAAATGCAATCACTATAATTCCACCACCAGTCTTTTGTTTGTACCAAATTACATGTTCTTTACCTTATGATTTTATAATTTTAGTGGGAACTTGGAATATTGATCAGGTTGGTATTTGCATCTTCTGTTTTCTTTCTAATACATGTAACGTGACCTCACTGAACATGAAGTTCTGAGCGAGTACAATGCTGAAGTTCTTCCCATGAAAATGGCTTTCTTCGGAAAAGAAGAAGAAAACATGTTAAGAGTATGTTTTGTTCAACTTGAATATAACTCCCGTTTTCTCAATAAACTAAAAACCAATATATATTGGCGAGAATGATTCCAACAACATGCTCAATCCATGCTTTCTAAACATGATGTTGATGATGATGATGATTTATCAAGCAGTTAATCTGATACAAGTGCACTTTGGAAACAATCATCTCAGATGCTGGAATCTCTTTCAAATGACAAGACATAAGAAAAAGTTGTGGGAAAGCAAATCAGGCTGACTGGGAGCAACTTTCTTCTATAGAACCCTTGGCAAGTTCTGTAGAAGCAAAATACCGAGAGAGAATCAGTTCGTATTACCAAGAAGAACATTATGTGTGCACTTGCACAATATCTAATTCCCTGTATTCTCTTGCAGGGATGAAGATTTGTCAGGAAATTGAAACCTTATAATGTTATGATTGCACTTCCACAAGATCTGTCAACAACATGTGATTGATAATGTTAGAGGTATTTGGTGCCACGGAAGCTTATTATACCTTAGACTTGCATGTAGAGAGTCATATATCTCTGTTGATTTCTCTAATGATCTTCGCAATCATTATCCAGGGTTTTCTCCAAGAATGCGTCCACTCCACCTTGTATGGTTTCTCTTGCTTCCCTGGAATCAGGATCATAACCACATGCAACCCATATTTCCTCTCCATCCATTTCTGGCATCTGTTCATAAAGATACTTTTACTAGAAGTGAATCATTTTGCGATTGCGTTATGGAATGCTTATCAACAAATTTACCTGGCAGTCCCTAACTAAGTAGTCAAAGGGAGCATTTCTGTTGAACTTGCTCTCTTTTTATAAGCCATTCACTCACTAATACTTTTAATACACAAATGAGTGATGTGTTACACAAGTCCAACAAGTGTAAGCTTCATGAAATTAGTAAATCACGCAAGTAGATGCAGTTGACGGGGCGCAAGAGGAGTGGAGCTAGGAAGCAGCTCGGATAATCTTGTGAAGATTGAGTAGATCATGAAGGACTATGATTTGGTGTTATCAAGTATGAGCTATGCTCAACAGATTTGTTGGAGCATATATATATACGTTGTTAGGAAAATCTAGGGTTTTAGGCTTTCAGAAAATAGAACGATTGTACTCGGCGATAAGGTATTCTTGAGGCAAGTCATTCTAGGGTTCAAGTGAGTGAACAAAGAGAGTGCATAGCTATTGTTGTGTGTTAGTTGGGTAGATTATAAATTGCTGAATGACAAATCATTTCAGGGTTGTGTGTAAAACTTATTAAACAGCTTGTGAAAAATTTAACAGATTTCTAATAAACAAGAAGTTTTCTTGAAGAATCGCAATTGTTATTTGAGTAAGGTATTCATCAGGTTTTACATTTGGCATCAGAACATGTCACCTAATAGAGGAAAAGAGTTCTCTTCATACAAGTTGAGACTCTATGGAAGGGATGGACACAACTAAAGAGCTAGTTGCAATTCACAAGCCTCTGATGCTTGATGAGAATAATTTCGGACACTGGACAGTTCGGATGGAACAGAGAACTAGAGCTATCGATGAGGATGTCTGGACAGCTGTTGAAACTGGTTGGGAAGAACCATATATTCTTAATGAGGAAGATAAGAAACAACCTAAACCAAAGGATAAATGGACATAAACTGAGAAAGATGCCTCTAAATATAATTCTAAGGCTATCAACGAAATCTTCACTGCTATCGATGTTGAGAAGTTTAAATTAGTCTAAGGGTGTTTTGCTGCAAAAGATGCTTGGGAAGTTCTAGTAAACTTATGTGAAGGAACTTCAAGTGTCAAGAGAACAAGACTAGAACAAGACTAGATCATCTTGCCTCTCAGTTTTAAAATCTCAAAATGGGAAGCGACGAAACTATTACTGCTTTGGATCCAAGCTGAGTTTCATAGCTAATGAGGCTGTTGCTAGGAAAGATTAACAAAGATACGAAGTTAGTGAAAAAGATGTTAAGATGCTTACCAGAGGAATACAATTCTCAAAAAGTTGTACTTAAAATGGCTATGAATATTAACGACATGCAATTCTCACAACTACTTGGGATGTTGAAGGCAGAAAAGCAGATGCTGATAAACCGGTTAAGTCTGACAACGGAATTGCATTAGCAGCTGAACATGGATCTGATAGACTTCGAAAATTCAAAGAAAATATGAATCGGAAAAAGGAGAAAAGTATGGAATTGATGGCCATAAATTTTAAGAAGCCTTTGAAAAGGATAGAAAATGGTCAAAGTAGTAAGTTAGGAAGTTGATCAGAAAGTGAGAGAAACTCCAACAGATCGTCGTCTAGATTTGATATCAGCAAGTAAAACAAAAAGCGAGACCTACAGTGTTATGAATGTAAAGGTTATGGACACTTCAAATCTGAATGCCCTCTCACTAAACTCAAGGAGCTGAAATGCTTTGAATGCAAAGGGTATTGTCACACAAAGAATGATTGTCCAAGTCTCAACAAACGCCATGAAATATCGTTTGTCAGCTTTAGTGACACAAAGTCAGGTGATAGTGAGGATGAAGGGAATCTGCTGAACTTTGTTGCTTTGGTAGTGGGAAAATATGACAAGGAATCAGCTAAAGGATCAGATTCTGAGGAAGAAGAAGAAGTCGATGCTAAAGTAGAGTACAAGAAAATTTATGACAATTGAGTCACGCTTAGCAACTCAAATATGCAGTTACTGAAGGATAAAGCACTATTGGAAGCAAAAGTTAACATTCTCGAGTTGGAAACAAAGTCTGTTATGAAAGGGAATAGTAAGAAGATAAGTTCCAAAGCTGTGTCTGAATCTAGTGATCATACATATTCAGAAAAAATCAGATGTATGGAGGAAGAATTAAAAGGTGTATGAACTTTACACTAATGAAAAAGAGAAGAATCAGACTTTGGAGCATGATCGTACTTAAAATTACAAGAAACTCAGAATGCTGAACAAATGAACTAAAAATCTATATAAGATTTTGTCTATGGGATAACCTGCTAGAGTAAACTGGGGTCTTAGTTACACTGATCGAAAGGTTGTTGATAGCGAACCAGTCTATTCAAATCTGAATAACTTTGTTCAAGGAAAGATCAGCCAAAATACTAGAAAAGAGTTATAAAAACTCAGAACATGAAGAATGTTACTTTCAGACCAGCTGATGAAGGGGTATTTGACATACGTAAATCAAATTTGAGGTACCAGACTCAAATATCAGCCACTAACATCTCCAGACGAAGAAGAGGGTGCTACTATTGCATAGGATATGGTCATATAAGACAAAATTGTTACCTGTTGAAGAACAAAATGCGTGAGGTATGGTCACAAAATAAATGCTATTTGGAACCTAATCAGTTTAGAAAAGTATGAACTGCCAAGACAGATTTATGCCTGAGGTGTAATACCCTGTATTCAAAAATATGGTCAATGGGCATAAGAAAAAGTCAACAGGGGCAAAATTGTAATTTTGCCAAACCTAGGGGCAAAATCGTATTTTTGCCAAAGTACGAGACGGAAGCTGAGACGGGTCAAATGTTCTTGTTTTAAAACATAAAGAACATTTACAAGACTAGAATTGGAAGAAACAGAGCAGAAACGGGTTTTCGGCTTATCGGAGTGAAAACCGAGAAAACTGGGAAAACTTCGGAAATTCATAACCGGAGCTAGGAAACTCCAAATGAGGTGATTCAAGTTGCTAAATTCATATAAAACCAGGTAGAATCAGATTTTGGAGGTTTTGGGATTTATGGGAATGGTGAAGGATTTTCTAAAACAATTATCGCAAAACCGAGGAAACAGAGATAACATTACAAGATGAGTTTAGAGATGAATTGGGACGGTTTTGGGCTTGATTTTTGTGGATAAGGAGAAGCTTTAGAGACAGGTGTCTCACCACCAGGTCGCCAGCCTTCCCTCTTGAGGTGTCAAGCAAATATGAAGAGGTGGCATTTGAAGACTTATCCACCTCTTACACAAAAACTCATTTTTGTGCATTCCACTCTCTCTCTAGCCTCACCCACGACCAGAGCTCTCCCTTCTCTCTAAATTCATCCCAAGAAACCCAGAAAAAGCCAGGAACCTTTGAAGATTCAAAGGAGAACCAAGAACATCTTCAAGTGTTCTTAAAACCTTCCATCACCAAAAAACATCATAACTCCCTCAATATAAACCCTAATCCACTTCTGCAAAGCCCAGTGGACTCCTCTATCCCTCCTCTACAACCGCCATCCAGCCAATCAGGACCGCCGTTGCCGGAGCTTGCCGGAAAGTGGCCGGAAATCTGATGCGGTTGACGTTTTGGTGTATCTCTCTCATCACTTATCAGATTTGGACGTTTTGAAGCCATGTATGCATAGATCTGCTCTTTCCGATCAGTTTGATATGTAGATCGTCACCTGAGTCGCCGAAAAAGGGATGAACCGGCCGGTAACGCCGGAGAAGTCGCCGGAATTCTCCCTCCGCCGTCTCTCTCCTCCGCCGGTTCACTGTGGGTGGTTTAGCATCAGTTTGGTTCAAGAATTGGGTTGGTTTAGGCTTGGTCAAGCCTTGGTCAACGTTGGGTTAAACCGGTCAACGGTATGACCTAAACCGGTTTAACCTAACCGGTTCAATTTAGACCGGTTCAGTTGGTTTGGTTCGATTGAGGTGGTTCAGTTGGTTCAGATTGGGTCAATCGGTTCAAGCTCAGTCAACTGTCAAAGTCAAAGTCAATGGTCAAAGTCAACGGTCAACCGAAGGTCAAAGTCAACGCCGGTCAACGCCGTGGTCAATGCCGGTCAATGCGTTGACTCCAGTTGGTTTTGCATTTGCGGTTTGTGTTCGGGTGTTCGGAAAGCTTCAGAGTTTGTATTCGGGTGTTCGGGAAGCTTCAGAGTTTGTATTCGGGTGTTCGGGAGGTTCGGGTTTAGTTCGGGGTCTCGGGAAGTCGTATCCGTATCCGTGCTGTTCATTCCGACCAATCATGGTGAGTCGGCTCAAACACCGTAGATGGAGCATATAGAACGGAAAATGAGAAACCATAGAGTTAGGGTTTGCATACCCGGATGTGATTTGATTGTGAATGAGAATTAAATTGGGTGATTAACGATAAACCGGTTAAGGTTTAAGACGCATGTTATGGTTGTGAGAATTAAATGGATTAAACATGTTGTGTGCCGTTAGGTTGGTAGTAACGTTGATTGTTTCATGCATATAGCCGTGGCATGATAGGGCCGTATATGCATATATATGTATTTAAAGGATGATATCGAATGAATCTAAGTACGGGAATTAAGGCGGTGTTAAAAGATGGAATTAAACCTAACCAACGTATAGTGTATGGATTGATATCGGGATGAGGGTTAATAAGAATTTCAGAAAAGAAATGAATAAAGTAAATGAATGATGAGACGTCGGGGAGTTTAGTAAGCTACCAGCTCTAAACCGACGGATCGGAGATGTGATAAAAGATACTTAGAAAAGGTTAAGAAAAAGGGAAGTGATGTGATTGGTGAGCCGTCTACGGATTAGCAATCCGCTAATCCAAGGTAGCGGACGTTAATAAGATATGGGCCGTCTACGGGTTAGCAATCTGCTAATCCATGGTAGCGGACGTGAATTGGTTAAAAGACGTTAGAAATCCCTAATAGGCCTGATTGTGTGATGATGGTGTTATTGTGTGGTTGTGTTGTTGTCTGGTTGCTGTTGAGCTTTTTGTGCAGGCCTGTTAGATTGTCTCGGTGTTGGGCCGAGCAATCCGTGTGATACTTAACTTGGTCACTGGACCGGTTAAGTCATGGTTGCTGACTCGGTGTGGTGCCGAGTCAGAGCGGTGGTGTTGGTGTGTGTGTGTGTGTGTGTATACTTGGGGGACGTGGTGTTGAGATTGTTGTTGAGTAATGATTGAGTATGATTGCTAGAGTCCGAGCGAGTCTGCGTGTTTACTTTTCTGCACTAGGACTCTAGGGTGCGTTAGATCCCGCAAGTCTAGGTGTTTGGTTACGTTCCGGTACTTCCGACCCAATTGGATCCTCGGGTAGCTACCTGATCGGACACGTGCCTTCGGGCAGTGGGGCTGGTTATGGTGTTAACCTACTGGGTGACGCTGGTAGGTGTGTGATTCGGAGAATAAGGGGTCATGTCCTAGGGCCGAATCGCATGGAAACTTGGGTTGCCGGGGGTAACTTGAGTCACTGCGTATCGATGGGCTGAGAACAGTGTCCTAGCCGTTGGACTTCGTGTTGACGTCTAGGAGTCGTGGGTTAGTTACCATGTCGGTAACGGTGAGAACCCGTGGAAGTTACCGAGATCGTAAGGGCCCAGTATTGTGTTCGTATTGTTGGAGTTGCGCGATAGATAGATCGAGTTTCAATCGACAGCATGTGCCGCAGTGTTCTCGATTCCCTTGGTTACTCTTGTGTTGATGCCGGTGTTGTTATTTGAATGCTTGTGTGTTGTGGGTTCGACACGACGTGGTAGTGCGTGATCGACCGTTTATTGTATTGATTGTTATTTTGGGATTTTGGGGACGGGGATTTGTAGATGCTAGATAGACTAGCAACCGTAGTGGGGAGCTGTCTCGCTGGGTGATCTTAGATCGCTCATTAGACTCTTTTTGTGTTTTCAGGTTTAGCAGCGGCGGACGCGGGAGATCCTCGGTGTAGTCTCGGGATTGCTTGTGGCGGGATTTTGATTCGACGGTTTTTGAGATTTTATTTCGGTTCGGCTTTTGGTACCATTATGTGTTGCAACACGATGATTATTTTATTAATGGCAATGGTTTTGTAAAGACTGTTAAACGTTGTATGTAACGTTGATTACTCAGAAATGAATATGTTTCCCTGATATTGTGTTTAGTCCGAACCGACACAACTCATGGAAATGGTACAAGTTGCAAAGCTTTGTATCATGGAAGTGAGGAAAGCGGGGTCAAAGACGGGTTAGTGCGAGCCTTTGTCTCAAACCGATCTGTCTCTGGCTTCGTCTTGTGACAAACCTTTTCTGTTTGACTTGCTCGGGTTCGACTTGGTCATGTTCTTGTTTGATTGTTGACCGGTCAGCTCGTCGGTCAGCGGATAATCGGAAAGGGGCGTTACAATAAGGTGGTATCAGAGCATGGTTCTGCATGGGTTTCGAAGTTGTTCATTTCTGAGTGTTTTCCGTGTTTTATCGAGTCAAAATTGTGTTTTACCCAAGCATCCATTAAGAAACCAAGCAGCGTCCGTAAATTCGGGGTTGGGATGGCGTAGGAGTTTGTATTATCTGTACTAATGTTTATTTGCGTTTTTGGTTGCAGTCAGCAGCAGAGTGTCCCTGGACGGATTGTGTGTGGGTGTGTGTGCATAAAGTGGGATATGATCAAGCAATATGAGTCATCATTTGATGGGTGCGGCACAGTATCATGCATAGTTAGAGAAACACCAGACGAGTTTTAAGACGCATCCTGGACAGTCACAGGGTTCTCGGGCATTTGATCGACCACTGGTTCGACCGCGAGGACAGCAGGGAGCGAGAGCAGTCGCCATTGGATATCGTTTCCTGACCCGCTACCTCAAGCTCTACAGGATGAGACAGTTATCAGAGCCGGTAACACCACCGGAGCCAGTGGTATTGCCAGGGTTTCAGCCGCCGATGCTTGAGGCGCATGACGTGCCATTGCCTAGTTTACATGTGTCGTAGTTTATTCCGCTCAGTGGGACAGATTTTATGGTGGACCCATTGCACGAAGCCGTAGACATGGACATGGAGCCCGTCGATCCCGACCAGCACATGCATTGGGAACCGCATGTAGACGAGCAAATGGCGATATCAGAGATGTTCTGGAGAAGCAGATTGGTCCGTATCACCAGCCGGATCCATCTTTGAGTTCGCCTCGGACACCATTAAACCGATCCGCGTCACCACCGTCTGACCCTACCGAGCCATTCACAGAGGCTGAGCCGATGTCTAAGTCAGACACGTGATTTAAGTCAGTGACACCGCCGGGTACTCCACCGTTTGAGCCAGTTGTACCATCGGAGACCACACCAGCGGATACGTAGGAGACGCCACCAGCAATGCCTGCATACAGGATGTGTAGCGCATGCGGAGTTCCGGGTCATCGTGCGTCCAAGTATCTTCAGGGTCCTTCTTCGGAGTTTGTTTCCTCTTGTCAATTGTATGGCGCCTCAGATCACCATGCACCAGCTTGTTACTGTGGGCCATGCCCAGCGCCCGTTATCGTCTATCAGATTTGTGGTCACGGGGAACATGTTGCACGTTTACGTCCGATGGAAGAGCCGCAGTGAGTTGGAGCACCGTTCGAAGATGCACACCCACCACACCCTCCCGGCACACCTGCCAGTAGTTACCACCACGAACCGCGATGCCACTTGTGTTGGGCATTCCGGTTGTGTTGGGTCTGTTAGGGCTAAGATAGTTAGGCCCAGGTAAGTACGGGCTCTAACTCGTTGTTTGATGTGTGTAGATCGGCTTGCGATCGTCTTTGACGATTTCGTTGGGTGTAGTAATGTTTCTTGTGGGACAGATTGGTAACCGCTAATATGTAGACTTCGACGGACCTACGAATCTAAAGCTCTATGTGGTGAACAGATGCTTTATTTGCGTAGTGGATGTGGAGTGTTTCGGTTGTCGTTTTGAGTAGCGGAGTGGTTATATTGCATACTCATGATGGTTGTGAATGCAATATAGTTACGATATGAAAATGAATGATGGTCCGAGCAAACGGTTTCCATCCGAACCCTGAGAGACAACTACAATCGCCGATTTGCTTGATTGATTGTGTATATTTGTTTATTTATGTGTTTATGCTTGCGTGCATTGTCTAATGCTTGAGAGGTGCATTAGATAATTGGGGATTGTGTTTCGTTCGTTGGTATAGCACTGTTGAGTTGCTAGTTTTTGTTTATGGCATGCATCGCATTTGAGGATCGTTGATGGTATGGGTAAGCCATTCAATTGGTAGTTATATTTTGTTGGCTTGAGTAGTTTGAATGTTATCGTTGTCGTTAAGTTGTTAAAAATAAAGTGTTAGAACCTTTCGTTTAAAAAGTGTTGAGCTAACTTGAGAATGGTTGGATTCGACCGTCAATTCACGAGATAGCGGAATTCTAGAATATCGTTACTTAATCATGGGTAACCGTTGGGTACATGATTAACTAACTATATCTATATGAGGAAGTGATATCGAGGGATAGATTGGTTTGAATTTCACCGCTCTAGTGAAAGTTTTTGAATTGAATGTAGGACGGAATGGACGATGCGATACAAATACGAGACCAAACCCGAACCCGAAAGCGAGATGGAATGTAAAGAGGCCGCAAGACAAGTTGACCCGGGAAAGTGCAGCAGTTGGTATCGATGGTTAGTGGAAAATGTATCAGTGCAAGGAAACTGGAGGAACGAAACGGTTGGTATGACGAGTTAGCGAAAAGATTGAAGGTAACGTCAGTGTCAGAGTGGAACTCAGAGTAAAGCGATTGGTACGAAGGGAGTTGGAGCTATAGAGACGTCAGGTTTTGAAATACAGATTCTTGAAGAGTGTCTCGGGGAGACAAACCAGTATCGGGAAAGATGTGGAAGGCAAGGCAAAGTGGGGAAGTAGGGAGTAAGAATCAAAGCGAAGTAAATACTTGTGGACGATCGAGGTTCAGGGAAGTTCAGTTCAAGAGAGAAGTGACACAGTAAAGCAGGACCGGAGGTTAAGAAACGAAGCTATAGTTAAGTGGGTGAAATAAAGAGCAAGTGAAGAAGTGTCGTCAAGATCAGGAATCGGGTAATGAGATGGCAGTCGAATGAGCAGTATGAAGGTCAGTGGGAAGTTTGGGACAAGATAGCAAAGCGTCAGAGAGTATTGGAGGTACGGCCTGAGTGTCGATGGTCAAGTAACGAGACGTTGGTTTATAAGAGAGGAACAACAGAAGGACGTGGTGAAGCAACTTGCGGGGTTTGGTGCCGATACAAAGTCTGTTAATGACGGAGAATTTGGGGACCAAATTCCAGTAAGTGGGGAAGAATGTAATACCCTGTATTCAAAAATATGGTCAACGGGCAGAAGAAAAAGTCAACAGGGGCAAAATTGTAATTTTGCCAAACCCAGGGGCAAAATCGTAATTTTGCCAAAGTACGAGACGGAAGCTGAGACGGGTCAAATGTTCTTGTTTTAAAACATAAAGAACATTTACAAGACTAGAATTGGAAGAAACGGAGCAGAAACGGGTTTTCGGCTTATCGGAGTGAAAACCGAGAAAACCGGGAAAACTTCGTAAATTCATAACCGGAGCTAGGAAATTCCAAATGAGGTGATTCAAGTTGCTAAATTCATATAAAACCAGGGAGAATCAGATTTTGGAGGTTTTGGGATTTATGGGAAGGGTGAAGGATTTTCTAAAACAATTATCGCGAAACCGAGGAAACCGAGATAAAATTACAAGATGAGTTTAGAGATGAATTGGGCCGGTTTTGGGCTTGATTTTTGTGGATAAGGAGAAGCTTTAGAGACAGGTGTCTCACCACCAGGTCGCCAGCCTTCCCTCTTGAGGTGTCAAGCAAATATGAAGAGGTGGCATTTGAAGACTTATCCACCTCTTACACAAAAACTCATTTTTGTGCATTCCACTCTCTCTCTAGCCTCACCCACGACCAGAGCTCTCCCTTCTCTCTAAATTCATCCCAAGAAACCCAGAAAAAGCCAGGAACCTTTGAAGATTCAAAGGAGAATCAAGAACATCTTCAAGTGTTCTTAAAACCTTCCATCACCAAAAACATCATAACTCCCTCAATATAAACCCTAATCCACTTCTGCAAAGCCCAGTGGACTCCTCTCTCCCTCCTCTACAACCGTCATCCAGACAATCAGGACCGCCGTCGCCGGAGCTTTCCGGAAAGTGGCCGGAAATCTGATGCGGTTGACGTTTTGGTGTATCTCTCTCATCACTTATCGGATTTGGACGTTTTGAAGCCATTGATGCATAGATCTGCTCTTTACGATCAGTTTGATATGTAGATCGTCACCTGAGTCACCGGAAAAAGGGGTGAACCGGCCGGTCAACGCCGGAGAAGTCGCCGGAATTCTCCCTCCGCCGTCTCTCTCCTCCGCCGGTTCTACGTGGGTGGTTTAGCATCAGTTTGGTTCAAGAATTGGGTTGGTTTAGGCTTGGTCAAGCCTTGGTCAACGTTGGGTTAAACCGGTCAACGGTTTGACCTAAACCGGTTTAACCTAACCGGTTCAGTTTAGACCGGTTCAGTTGGTTTGGTTCGATTGAGGTGGTTCAGTTGGTTCAGATTGGGTCAACCGGTTCAAGCTCAGTCAACTGTCAAAGTCAAAGTCAACGGTCAAAGTCAAAGTCAATAGTCAAAGTCAACGGTCAACCGAAGGTCAAAGTCAACGCCGGTCAATGCGTTGACTCCGGTCGGTTTTGCATTTGCGGTTTGTGTACGGGTGTTCGGGAAGCTTCGGAGTTTGTATTCGGGTGTTCGGGAAGTTTCGGAGTTTGTATTCGGGTGTTCGGGAGGTTCGTATTTAGTTCGGGGTCTCGGAAAGTCGTATCCGCATCCGTGCCGTTCATTCCGACCAATCAATGTGAGTCGGCTCAAACACCGTAGATGGAGCATATAGAACGGAAAATGAGAAACCATAGAGTTAAGGTTTGCATACCCGGATGTGATTTGATTGTGAATGAGAATTAAATTGGGTGATTAACGATAAACCGGTTAAGGTTTAAGATGCATGTTAGGGTTGTGAGAATTAAATGGATTAAACCTGTTGTGTGCCGTTAGGTTGGTAGTAACGTTGATTGTTGCATGCATATAGCCGTGGCATGATAGGGCCGTATATGCATATATATGTATTTAAAGGATGATATCGAATGAATCTAAGTACGGGAATTAAGACTGTGTTAAAAGATGGAATTAAACCTAACCAACGTATAGTGTATGGATTGATATCAGGATGAGGGTTAATAAGAATTTCGGAAAAGAAATGAATAAAGTAAATGAATGATGAGACGTCGGGGAGTTTAGTAAGCTACCAGCTCTAAACCGACGGATCGGGGATGTGATAAAAGATACTTAGAAAAGGTTAAGAAAAAGGGAAGTGATGTGATTGGTGAGCCGTCTACGGATTAGCAATCCGCTAATCCAAGGTAGCGGACGTTAATAAGATATGGGCCGTCTACAGGTTAGCAATCCGCTAATCCATGGTAGAGGACGTGAATTGGTTAAAAGACGTTAGAAATCCCTAATAGGCCTGATTGTGTGATGATGGTGTTATTGTGTGGTTGTGTTGTTGTGTGGTTGCTGTTGAGCTTTTTGTGCAGGCCTGTTAGATTGTCTCGGTGTTGGGCCGAGCAACCCGTGTGATACTTAACTTGGTCACTGGACCGGTTAAGTCATGGTTGCTGACTCGGTGTGGTGCCGAGTCAGAGCGGTGGTGTTGGTGTGTGTGTGTGTGTGTAGACTTTCGGGACGTGGTGTTGAGATTGTTGTTGAGTAATGATTGAGTATGATTGCTAGAGTCCGAGCGAGTCTGCGTGCTTACTTTTATGCACTAGGACTCTAGGGTGCGTTAGATCCTGCAAGTCTAGGTGTTTGGTTACGTTCCGGTACTTCCGACCCAATTGGATCCTCGGGTAGCTACCTGATCGGACACGTGCCTTCGGGCAGTGGGGCTGGTTATGGTGTTAACCTACTGGGTGACGCCGGTAGGTGTGTGGTTCGGAGAATACGGGGTCATGTCCTAGGGCCGAATCGCATGGAAACTTGGGTTGCCGGGGGTAACTTGAGTCACTGCGTATCGATGGGCTGAGAACAGTGTCCTAGCCGTTGGACTTCGTGTTGACGTCTAGGAGTCGTGGGTTAGTTACCATGTCGGTAACGGTGAGAACCCGTGGAAGTTACCGAGATTGTAAGGGCCCAGTGTTGTGTTCGTATTGTTGGAGTTGCGCGATAGATAGATCGAGTTTCAATCGAGAGCATGTGCCGCAGTGTTCTCGATTCCCTTGGTTACTCTTGTGTTGATGCCAGTGTTGTTATTTGAATGCTTGTGTGTTGTGGGTTCGACACGGCGTGATCAACCGTTTATTGTATTGATTGTTATTTTGGGATTTTGGGGACGGGGATTTGTAGATGCTAGATAGACTAGCAACCGTAGTGGGGAGCCGTCTCGCTAGGTGATCTTAGATCGCTCATTAGACTCTTTTTGTGTGTTTCAGGTTTAGCAGCGGCGGACGCGGGAGAACCTCGGTGTAGACTCGGGATTGCTTGTGGCGGAATTTTGATTCGACGGTTTTTGAGATTTTATTTCGGTTCGGCTTTTGGTACCATTATGTGTTGCAACACGATGATTATTTTATTAATGGCAATGGTTTTGTAAAGACTGTTAAACGTTGTATGTAACGTTGATTACTCAGAAATGAATATGTTTCCCTGATATTGTGTTTAGTCCGAACCGACACAACTCATGGAAATGGTACAAGTTGCAAAGCTTTGTATCATGGAAGTGAGGATAGCGGGGTCAAAGACGGGTTAGTGCGAGCCTTTGTCTCAAACCGATCTGTCTCTGGCTTCATCTTGTGACAAACCTTTTCTGTTTGACTTGCTCGGGTTCGACTTGGTCATGTTCTTGTTTGATTGTTGACCGGTCAGCTCGTCGGTCAGCGGATAATGGGAAAGGGGCGTTACATGAGGCCTCGAATAGATGATGGTGAAAGATTAGCAACAACAGTGGTAAATGAACCTTAACAAGAAGTCATGAATCTGGTCATAATAGAAGAAGATGAGACATATCCAAATGAAATTGTAGGAAATGTTGCATATACCTCATCTACACAAGAAAGGAACAATTCATAATATTTTGACAGTGGGTGTTCTCGTCATATGACAGGAAAAAGAGAAAGTCTGACATCTTATTCAGAGGTCAAAGCTGGAAAATAACCTTTGGAGATGGTGCTAAGGGAAGAATCTTAGGTGTTGGAAAAATCGATAATGAAAAGCAACCTTGCCTAGTAAATTTTCACTACATTGAGGGTCTCAAGGCTAATTTAATCAGCATCAATCAGCTATGTGATGAAGGATTAAAAATAATATTCACAAAGACAGAGTGTTGGACAATTGATTAACAAGAAAACGTGGTTTTGAGTGGAATAAGGTTTGGAAATAACTGTTATATGTAGAAATCCTCAGAACAATGTATGTCTGTTGTTGAATCACATCTGGATTTATGACACAGAAAGCTTGGGAACATGAACATGCATGGACCGTAAACGATCATGAATGCAGAAGTTTTCAGAGGAGTTCTTAATCTTGGAAAGAGCACATATACTACCTGCAAAAGTTGTTATTAAGGTAAACAAATCAAAGTGCATTATAAGAAAGTAGCTGAGATAAGTTCTAAGAGAATTCTTGAGTTGATTCATATGTACTTGATGCGGCCAATTCAAATTGAAAGTATAAATGGGAAGAAGTACATCTTTGTCTTAGTTGATGACTTCTCACCATTTACTTGGATACGATTTTTTAAGAGAGAAGTCAGATGCAATTGAAAGCTTCAAAATCTTAGCTTTTGAAATGTTCCAAATGATGTTATTTTATATGCTTTTGAGACGTTTGCATCTAAATGGTTAGCTATCGAGACACCCGGTCACATTTTTTCTTCTTGTCCATGTTTGTATTTGCTCAGTTCGGATTTTAAAATATTGGCAACAAGTTGAGTTAAATGGAGATGGGATAGAGAAACTAAAAATAGATAGGAAATATTTTTTTCAAAAAATAGCACGCATTAAAATTATACAATTTAAAACAAATAATTATTATAATATTAAATCGAGAATCTATTCGATTGATTATAACAATTTATATATTAGCAAAATTTAATTTTATACAAATATTACTAATTTTAATAATTTTTTAGTTGTGAAATCACGTGTTAAGATAAATTAGAATTAACTTAAATAAAAAATTTGTTAAATAAAATACATAAGTATTTTCACATAAGATAAAATAAATATCTACTAAAAATACGATAAATTCATAACTACTAAAAGTATAATAAGACAATATCAAAACAAAAAATTAACTTATTCAATTCTTTCTCACATTTAGCAACATATCATCATATCATTTATTTGATATAAATTAAACTGAATAATTATTAAATTTAATTTATAAAATATAAATTTAAAATAAAAATAGATTTTTTTTTCCGGCCAATAAAAATAGATTTTTAAAAACGAAACATATATCTGTGTTTTGTTAGCGCCGATCAATTAAAACTTACAATGAGACCACGCTTAGGGAATCCACGAAGATGGGTAGGCTCGGCCCACTGCGAATGTTGCTTCCACTGTATCTTGGTTCGGTTTTTGGTACGGTTTAAATTTGGTTCGGATCGGTTAAACTAAACCATATTGAAAAGGTTTAAAATAAAAACCTGTAATTGGGGAGAATTTTTTTCCTTACAGTGAGTTTTGTGAAGAACGATCGTCACCTTCCCAAATCTCCAAGAGTAGTATAACGAGACCAGTCATGGATCTCTCTCCTGTCACGGAAGCTTTAGCCGTCAAATCCTTTGATAAAATCGCTGATATCTGCGATAATCTCATGCTTCAGGTCCCTAATTTCTCTCGCTCGCATTGTTTCTGGTGTTCGCTAGGGTTTTTTTTTCTTTTAGCGGATTTTTGTGTTCGATTTTATTGATCTTAATCAAATAGGTTGCTGCCGAAGGAATCTCTTTCCATGATGACTGGCCTTACGCAATCCATCTTCTGGGTTACTTCTACGTTGACGACTGGTGAGTTTAAGTTTGTTCTTTGAATATACTGTTTGCGCCGTTAAATTGGAAATGGCTTTTGAGCTGTATTCTTTGAAATCTTCTGGGTTACTTCAGAATTGTTCTTTCTGCTTCGGATTGAAATGGGTTTTGATTTGAAGGCTAGGGGATCTTTCTAAGGTCTATAGTTCTGCTTATCAAATTCCCTTTGTTTTGTGACCACTGAGAATAGAAATTAGAACTTTGATACAAGTTAGCTGCTGTAGAAATCCTTTTAACAGTTTTGCGGGCATAGTATATTGAAACTAGAGAAATGTGATTTTGCTGTTCTTGACTTTGTACATTACTGGTCTAAACTTGCCTTTGATTTGTGTTGCTGTGCTTGTTTGGCTAAATCTGGAATGAATAAATACTGCAGTGATAGCGCACGTTTCCTCTGGAAAACAATACCTACAACGGTGAAGGAGAGCAAGCCTGAAGTTGTTGCAGCTTGGAGGATTGGTCAGAAGCTGTGGACACGTGACTATGCAGGTGTATATGAAGCTATTCGGGGTTATGATTGGAGTCAAGAAGCTCAAGATATGGTTGCTGCTTTCTCAGGTAAAGTTTCTGTGTTGAAATACTTCTGTCTAGTATTAAATGGTTTGTTTGCTGACAGATTATGTACTAGCTAAACATGTAAAGTGACTGTATGTATATTCCTCTCTAGTTTAGACCTTTCATCTGCATATTGAGAATCTGAGATTGAATAGTTGTGTTAATCTTGTTAGACCCTTAATTGCCCCCTTGGTTAAACTTTATATTCGATTAGCAACTAACAATTTCTGTATTGGTTTTGTTGAAGATGTTTACACAAAAAGGATGTTTCAGCTCTTGTTATCTGCCTACTCCACAATTACCATCCGTGATTTGGCTCTTTTCCTAGGGATGACAGAAGATGATGCCACAACTTGTAAGCTTTCTTTCTGCAATTTTCCTTTGCTTTCAAAGATGTAGTTTCCCTTTTCCTGCCTCATCACTTCTTAGATTTCTACTGAATTCGTTCTTACATCGAAACTAACCTCAAAAAGTTATCCTTTGAGGCAATACTACTGTCTCTCACTTATCTATAATTGTATATTTTTCTTAATGATGGATATACACAGATGTTGTGGAGAATGGATGGACAGTGGATACAACCTCTCAAATGGTGACTGTGAAGAAGCAAGCTGTTAAAAGAGAGCAAAAGGTGGATTCATCGAAGCTTCAACGCTTGACGGAGTATGTGTTCCACCTTGAACACTAAACTCCTATTTCAGATAGGGAAAACTAAAATTTGTTTCGAAAAATACCATCTAGTTTCAGTTTTATTGGAGATTTATTTATGGTACTGATACGATGAGCTGATTTTGGTATTAAAATGGTCTTCCGCATGCTAATAATAGGATAAATATTTAAATGCACAATTGAATATGAGAAAACCAGATACACTTGGTAGTTGGGTGACTGACAATGAATGGGTTAGTTGAAACATCTAAACGAAATCTATAAGAAAAAAACAGTTTAAAGTTAAACCGTACAAAGCAGAATGCAATCTTTAATATTCCTTTCCAAGTTATTGTTACAATTTGTTCACATCTGATCAATGTCATCGAGCTCTGGTAAAGGAAACCTGAGAAGAGCTGCAATTCCAGTATGTTTTGCCAATTGTTCACCTGAGACATGCATCGAAGAAAATATAAAAGCCTCTCCTCCTAATTCTTTCACCGACTCCACAAAATCCACGTACTTCTTCCTTATTTTCACGTCAGAATTCTTGAACAGCTCATCCGTAATGAGAAGTGTTTGGATTGCCACTCGTTCATGAGCAAACTCCACGTGTTTTGGTCCGTAACATGCTCGATATGGATCCTTATCAAACATGGTGTACAAATCGTTGAGAACTTTCACCTCTTTTGCTGCTCTAGTATCATTGATCATATTCATCACGTTGCCATCATTCATAACCTCTTTTAGACTATGCCTATATCCAGAGTTTGTGTGCACCAAAAGTATACGTGATTTGTTCTCAATAATAGCTCTCAACTGTCTTCTCTCTGCTTCCAACAATAAATGGCGATGAAACTGATCTTTTGTAAAACCAGGACTTGCGATCACTACACAGCGAACGACACTGAAGTCAACGTTTTTCACAAACGCATGTACAACGTTCTCAAAGAATCTATTCAAAGCAGGCTCGTAACCAGCATGCTTCCGATTAGGAACTGGTGTTTCTACTCGTGCACGGACACTTGTGCCGACAAGGAAGATTTGTGCCAGTCCTTGTTGCATTAGAACTACAGCTAAGTCAGAACTGGAAGAATGATCTTTTGCCTTCTTGAGTGTATCAATAGCTACCGAGTCCCATATTTCTTTTCTTAATAAAAAACGTCGTTTCAGGTCGAGCTTCAAAGTATGGAATGCACCAACCTCTACGTCCTTGTTCTCGAGGATATTCGTCCCATGTATGCGCAAAACATCATCGTCTTTGTCGTAGTCAACCTCCTCAACTTGTACTTCTAACTTCAGTCTTATTCTTACAGGTTCAGAGTGTCTTCCTGTCCGAACCTTTCTCGAGGTGATAGCCATTACACTATCGCCAGGGGCAATCAGGTTATAAGCAAACCAGAGATCATCCGAGTCCTCTGCCACCATGTTAACGCTTCCGGGTCCATTACGAACAAAATCCTTGCGGACGATTTTCATCTTTGGAGAACGCAAAAGAAAACGAGCTTTAATTGAAGAAGACGAGAAAAATCGTGAGAGAGAGAGAGAGAGAGAGAGAGAGAGAGAGAGAGAGAGAGAGAGAGAGAGAGAGAGAGAGAGAGTTCAATTGATGATTTCTCTTACCTTTTGGTTCTGTTTATAAAGAGACTGAAGACCTCTTTAGGTTTTGGTTCCTTTTCGTGATTCAGTTTTGTTTAGGAATAATATTCCCTTATTTTATTTTGTTTGAGAATTTCCTTTTGTTTTTTAGGATATACACGATTATATTTTATGATAATTTATTTAAATTAGTTAGATATTAATAGCTATATTTGTTTATTTTAGAGATAAACATAACCCACTTAAAATAATATAAAAGACAAGATGATAAATACGAAAATATTTATGAAATATGAGTTTTAAATATTAATAAATATGATTGTTGTAGATCATACGATTTTATATAGTAAAGTTCTATTTTTATATGAATTTTGAATTTGGAAAGATATAAATAATAAAATATTTTAACGATAATTATATATATATTGATATTTATACATATAATTATAATTTATAATAGTTAATGTGGATTTATATTGAGAAAGTAAATTTAGATATTTATAGATATGATTTTAGATAATAATTTACTTTGTTGCTATTAGTTTCAAATTTGGAATAAACTATGCAATGCTTTAATAAAAAGTTAAATATAATAATTGTTATATGTGTGTATAATTCTATTTAATCTGATATATATGTTTTCCTACAATATTATTTTTGCTAAGTTAAACTGATGATATATTTTTTATTTAATAATGTTTGTGCTCACAAAAGGTGCAAATAAATCATACTAGTCTTTATATTAATTGGATTGTGCTTTTGAGCTCTTACACTAGGTTATTTTTAATGAAATTAAGTATTTTACTATGTTAACTTTACTTTTAATTTTTTTTTTATATATTTATTTAAATAATTGTGTTTAATATTTAGTAGATATACATAATATATGTAATAGCCTAATTTTATAGTAACATTTCAATTACCCGCATATATTCAAAAAATTTCGACAAAGTGTCGAGAAATCATCAAATATGACAAACTCTAGTTTTATTATGTTATTTCCCTTTTCAGAAATCTCTTTCGAATCATCTTTCTAATCTTTTTCAAAATTCTCTTCCATGCCCACCATCTCAAACTGGTATATCTTCTTTGAAACTATTATTCGAGGCTCTCAATTTCATCGTTAAATTTGGCCGAAACCCTATCAACCCTATTAAACTCTTCCTTGAATCTATCAATCATGAAACCTCAGTGATGCGATGCCTACAACTAAATGTAAGATATGAAGTTTGGGTGTGTGTTAAACCGACTAGTTTGCTTCTGCTTTACTTTTGAAATGGGACAACTTCTGAATCTGATTATTGGTTTTTTATGATTTACTTGTGGTTTGCTTGTGTTGGAACAATTAATTTTGGATCTACAGGCTGTGAAGGACTCCTAAATTCGTCTATCAGCTTCAATATGATCTCCACAGTCTGGGAAAGTTTTTTTTTTTTTAATGAATATTTGATGCGTTAGAGTCTGATGGTTAATATGTTAATCTTATAGTTAGCAAGCAATTGAGTTTGACGTCTCTGTTTAACTACTATATGTGTTTTGTTAAGTTCGAGTGTCTAAGCGTTTAAAAGATAGTGTTTGTATCATTTGAGACATGACCAAACCATTCATAACTTTCTTCTAAAACATTTTAGAAGAGATCTATAAATGATGCATGAAAGTCAAGGTTAGCAATACAAAGAACTGCATAAGCACTGCAAAGAACTGCGACCTCAGGAGATCTCAACAATCGAATATAAAACATATTTCCTCGGGTAAAGTAACATTTTTCACAATCCATGTATATAAAGTCATCTCACGTTCTTTATTTAATTATTTTTCTCTTAATGTATTTAATTGGCACATGCTATTGAGAAAGATGGACGAGTAAATCCTTATGGAGTCGAAAGCCTGATAGAAAATCTTTTAATGGATAAGCGCAACCAGCCCATACACTTTTACAGCGTTTTGGCCATCAAGAGAAAATAAAGTAAGCTCAACGTAAAAATACAACACCATCTGCTTCGTAGGTTACTTATCACTGTCTCTTGCACTTGTTAATTTTTGGGATATGATTTGGAAACTCCTAAATGTTGGACTTTGCGTATGTAGATCATTTGTGTCTACATGCTACACATAAGTATACATGTTAACAATGTTATTTTGAAGCAAATGTTTGTTATATTTATTGTACTATTCAAATTACGGTATCACCAATAATGAAACCGTAAATTGAAATAATCCAAATTCTTATATTTACGAATAAAATTCACTAAGCACTCGTCAGTTATTCGTACTACACATACAAAGAAGTTGCTAAATATTTACCATCAATAAATCTGGATTTTACGAATAGTCGCATAATAATCATTATTTAGTCATTAAACTGTCGCCAAGTAGTCACCATATATTACGACTAAGTGATATATCATGGTTTTTACCGGTTTTATGCCATGATATAAGTCTGTTTTAGTGTCTTTTGGTGTTCGTTTAGAGTCTTTTGCAGGTTTTATTAGGTACACGTACATTTGGAGCAAAAGTGGAGATTATGGAGCTAATTGGTGCATATTGGAGTTTTGACCCGAGAGGTTGTGTTCACTGTCCGAAATAGAGTACTGTGTCGATCGTTGCACACCTGCATTGATCGATGCACAACAAGTTGGGCCAGATTCTCGGCGGTTTAATGAAGAATGCTAATATTGAAAAGATGTCCAGAAGTTCCAGATATTTACACAAAAGCCCCAAGTCGTGTTTTAGCTATTTAATTAGGTTTTTAGCTTCAGTTTTACATACGCGATCATAACTTAGAGCAGAGAGTTTTTAGAATGTTTGGGGCTGATCTGATCCTGTACTACATTTGTTTTGGAGAAGTTTTCGAACCCCTTTTATATTCTAATCTCTTTTATGATTTCTATTAATTCATTGATTATGTTTACATCATCTATGTCTGAGTAGTTTCATAGTTAGGTTTAGGGTTTCTCATAGGGATTTCATGACTTGCTAGATATAATTAATTCAGTTAAGGATTCACATCAATAGATGTTCTTCAAACTAAATTGTGTTTAATGCTAGTTCTAACCTGATCAATTAGAATCTAGATCTTAGGTTGCTAAATACGACACGACAGTGTGGTTTAGAATCTGAACTATTTAGGTTGTAATTACTCGCAAAGGAATTTGGTTTAATTAGATTGTGAACATATCGAACTTGGAATTAAAGCTGGTTTAAATTGTTAGTAATTGCAAAGGAATTTGGATTGCTGCACTTAGACTTAGAGAATTCTCGCAACGACAGTTGGTTAATTATATATCTGTGTTTGAGTTCTAGAACTGAGTTTAATTAGATCCTAACTGAATGATTTATCTGCTTGTCTGATTTCCTGAGAACGCCCTAGACTTAGCGCCCTTAGTTTATTGCCTACAACAACAACCTGCTACTTGTTTACTTTCTCGCTTTCTTTTTAGTTATTCAATACAATTTGCTTTTTGCTTTCTCCTAGTTTTATTCTCTTTAAGTTCTTAATCCTATCGTTGCCTAGAGTCCTCGTGGATTCGATCCCTAATTACTACATTGATATACTGTGCACTTGCAGTTAGTATATGGTAAAACTTTAGACCTATCACTAAGTTGTGACTATATTAGACAGTCAGACAGTGGTCAGCAAGTCAGTACCATAACCGAAATCGGATGTTCCGATTAAACGCTAAATAGTTAAATTATTCATTAAGAAGTCGCTAATTAATAGCAAAATGTTTACCATAATAATATATGAATTTTCCTGTTAGTCATCATATTATCAGTAAATTAGTCAATAAACAATCGCCAAACAATCACCATATATTACAACTACGTTGTGACTAGATAAGACAATCAATAGTCGACAAGTAGTGGCCGAATAGGTAAATAATCATATTTTGATATTCCTATTAGTCGCTGAACAGTCGTGACCTATTCGTTACTAAGTCGCCAATCGGTCGCCAATATTTACTACTACATTGTGACTATATTGTATAGTCATAAAACAGTATGCCATTGGTCACCTCGGTTAACGACTACTAGGTGACTATATTTCTCTGACTGCATCTTGACTATGTCTTTAGTCGCACAACTGAAGCCAAAATGGTTGCTAATTAGTCCTTATATCTTTAGACAATGTTCGTCTATTTTACGATTACCTATATTAGTCTTAAAATAGTCGTAACTTGCCGATTAATTTTACGACTATGCAATTTAGCGACGACAAATTTCCAACTACCATATTAGTCGTAATTTAGTCGTATAACCGCGGTTAACGAATACTTGCGACTAAGAGTGCAGTCGTAAAACCACAATTTTCTTGTAGGGCAACTTTTGTTGCACTAATCAATCCAATATCACTAATCTAAGTGTTTAGTTCAGATTAAGCATTAAGATCAACCTAGGCAAAGAACTAGAAGTTATGAATCTCAATCAATCAATTAACCTAACATTTCATGAAATCCCTAATGAGAATCCTTAATTTCTCTACTCAGACATAACAATCATAACAATAGACATGATGAATAGAAAACTCAATAACATAAAAGAGAATAAGAAACATGTATTCGAAATCTTCTCTCTGGGAGTATCAGATCAGCCCCAAAAGCTCTATGGAAATCTCCCTCAATGTCAAATAAAGTGTAGGTCTAAACAATGACTTTAAAACCTAATTATAGTCTAAAACACGATTTGTGACTTTTTGAAAATATACGAAACTTCAGGCAGAAGTGCAGATTTCCACGCGCAAAATTCTAGGACATGGCTTGCATCAACCGATGCATTTAGCACGTCTATGGATGCAATGGGTAGACACAACCATAAAACCCTGTGAAATCTCTATATAGTCCAGAGTTGCTTCAAATGCTTCCAAAACTTCCAATTAAGCTTCAAATGTACATAGACCTGCAAAGACTCTAATAGACTCCAAAAACACATTAAAAAACTCAATAACAATGACCAATATCATGTTTAAAAACCCATAAAATCATGATATATCAACTCCCCCACACTTAGTCTTTGCTTTCCCTCAAGCAAACAGAAAACTAAGAAAAGGAAAAGAAGTTTGAAAAACTCAGAAACTCATTTCGTCGCCAGAGCACTACACTCACATTCCCCTTTGTAAGCCACATGAAAACAAACCTGCATATATCGAGACCACAATGTACTTCCCCCATACTTAGCAACTATCCCAAGTAAAATCCACAATCAAATAAAGACATCCAAACTCACCATATTGACCTCTATAAATAATTAATGCGGTCTCACCAAGGGAGTATCGATCAGAGGACAAATGGACTCTTACTCAGTCAACACCTGATCACAAAGACTGTCAAACTTTTGGTTCCTTTCCTCTTCTTTTTCTCACTTCAGCAGCTGATTTTTCCCCACTTGGTATCATTTTTTTTTATCAGCCGATCTTCCCTTTTTATTCGGGGTGGTACTTTGGACATGTTCCCATGAAACACATAATGTATTATGTGTCTCTACCAGTTTCGTATTCACTTCGAAGCTATTAGCTTATCCGCAGATTTTTTTTATAGCTTGAAGGGAAGGGAGAGGGAAACTGTACACACATAAAAGTCTTACAGGACTGAAAGAGGAGTCAGATCCAATGTATACCTAGCACTTGGGTTGGCAAAATTAAGTCATGTTAGGGGCGAAGTCAGTAATGGATTCTCTGAATACCTGAGGTTATATGGGTCCTTGGTAAGTTGATCCGTTTGAGATTTTCTAACAGCCACATATCGCTACAGACTCGACCAATGGTCACTTAAGTTCCAACAATTGTGGTGTTTTCCTAAACAAATTCTAGTTTCCTACAAAAGGGTTTAACTCGATAAAATGACTCAACTGACTCTAAAAAAACAGAAAACGATATGTCAGAAACTACCTCCTCCACACTAGAAAACACTGTCCCGAGTGTTATAGAAGCTTGGGTGAGAGAGAAAAGTGATAAGGAACGAAATGAACAAGTGATACTTAAGATACTTACCTATCACGCACCTGCATCGACTAACACACAGGTCCCGCCGAGCGATACCGGTATTGTATAACTGCAACGACATGCTTGCATCGATCAAGATTGACGGTTTTCGTCTTTTCTTCGTCTCCCCTTTCAAGCTTTGTGTCTACCGATGCACAAATCCGCATCTATCGACGCATGCTTCCTTGCTCAATATCCCGAATCTCTACATGGGC
The DNA here is from genome assembly GCA_030180135.1 of Orychophragmus violaceus. NCBI lineage: Eukaryota > Viridiplantae > Streptophyta > Magnoliopsida > Brassicales > Brassicaceae > Orychophragmus > Orychophragmus violaceus. Next base: position 83,221,881 of record CM058233.1, on the reverse strand, counting down.
TGACACAAAACCGAAAAACTAAAATAGAAGTAAAGCCAAAACATTAATTAAAAATGTGTATTTACATACTCACCAGTGGGTTGCCTCCCACAAAGTACTTAATTTTTGTCATTAGCTTGACTATTGACATGAGATAATGCTCATAGGAGGTTCGACAGAAGAAAAGAGTGCCTCTACGAAAGTCTCTTCATCCAAGGTGATGTGTAAGTTATATTAGCATGAAACTTTACAAGGAATGATGGAAGTGATCCATGGTGGAATTGAAGAGGGGGTTGGTTACAACGTTTCCTTGCATTCACAAAAATGTGATTAGTAGGTGAGGGTCTAGAGTATGCGTACCTTTGATTTGGTGGAAGTGCGATGCCTGGAGCATTCTACTTAGCAACAGTTGCAGGCTCTGAAGATCTACCAATCAGCAGAGGATCATCCGGTTTAACCTCGTATTTCAGCACCACAAAGTATGTTGGAATTCATATAGTTCCCAACTCTAATAGGAATTTCCTCTAGGAGTCTTTTTGGAATCCTCTTTAATCGACCATATAGGATTAGAGAGATCCTAGTCAACTGGAAGTCCATCAATCTCAACCTTACAACAACAAAGTATGGCATGAGGTTCACACCATATCCCAAGTCGCACAAAGAACGCTTGAAGTTGTCCTTGAAGATTGAACATTCTAACATAAAGACTCTTGGTTCTAGAAACTTCTTTGGAATCTGTTTTTGTAGCACTACATTTATATGTTTAGAAACCATCACCACCCCTTCTTTCAAATCTCCATCCGTGGAGATCATATTCTTCTCATACCTCTATAGAGAAGGGCGTGTATTCAAAGCATTAGCTAGTGGGATTTCAATAAGCTTCTTATCCATTACTGCAATTCATTTGGCTTTATAGAGCTCTTGTTTAGACTTCTTTGGAGATCTAGGAAAGGGTAATGGAGGCCTATAGAATCGTTCTGGCACCTTTGCAGGTTTTAGTTTCTCAGCGTTGGATGTCTATGTCCGACCCATGCATTGACCGAAATCTTTGTTGTGTCGATCGACACAAGACTTAGGATGCTCGTCTTCCTTGGCTGCATAGGGCAAGGTCGTTTTCGGTTCAACGCAGCTCAAAAACTCGGATACTGCTTCTGTAACTCTATCCTGCTCATGTCCCAGCTCGAGTTCCCTCTCCACAAATACAACATTAATGTACTTCTTTGGGTTTTTCTCAGTTATTTCAGGCAGAGATCCATGTTGTCTTTTTACTGCCCCAACAATATGTGCAACCTGAACATCCAGATTTTTGACATGGGTGTTCAGAGCTTCGAAATTCCCATTCAAATAAAGGTACAAAGCATCGATTTTTCCATTAAAGTTTGATGTGATCTTCTGCTGACCATGAAGCAACTGCTCAAGCATGGACTTCATCTCGCTCTTCTCACTCTGTGCGTTGGGTGTCTGGTAAGATGAAGAACCATAGTCACTGGAGAATGAGCTGTTCTGCTTGAACTGTCTCTGAAATGCAGGCTTTGGAGTGTAACTAAAAATGTGTCCTTGCTGATTCCCATATCTCTGACTCTGAAACCAGTTCCACCTATGTAGTTGATATTTTCACACTCATCAATTGGTTCAAAATTCTGCAAAAAATTGGACATGCTTCTTGTTCATCTGAAGGTTGTGCATAGAGTCCAACTTATTCTTTATCTCAGCAAATTGAACCCCATCTATGATTCTTGTGAGCTGCTTCCTCTCAAAGTCAGCATTCTTGGTGTTATTGCTAGTTACCAAGTTCTCAATCAGCTCACTTGCTTACTCAGGAGACCTCATTTTTAAGTTTACATTGCTAGCATCATCCAACGCCATTTGATGCCTTCAGTCCACACAACAAAAGAATATGCTCAGAAGATGTACTTGTGAAAAACCATAGTGTGAACAGTCACGTTGGTACACTCTAAAGCGCACCAAATAGCCTTAAAGGCTTCAGAAGGACCTTGTTTGAACTGAGTAATCTGGTTCCTCAGCTGATCTGATCTGCAATCATCATATAAGTTGCGCAGAAAGGCCTTCTTGGTAGCATCCCAAGTAGTAAGAGAACATGTTGGTACCAGCTTTAACCAGTCATAAGCCTCCCCACTAAGAGAGTATGGAAAGAGCTTGCAGTGTAGGAAATAATACCTGACTCCATTGTGCTTCATGCTATTTACCAAATCCTAAAATCTCTTGATATGGTCCATGGTATTCTCATGAGGAAGACCATGAAACTGATGCTGTCCGACGAGAGTATAGTAGGATGTCTTTAGTTCAAAATCATTCCTCTTTGTCGGAGGAAGTCTGGTTGCAGACATGTTTGCATATAACTCATGGGGTCTGTTTTAATCAACGAGAGTTCTTATTGTAGCTACGTGCGCGACTCCTTGCGCATGTTCAACAGATGCACCAACATCATATGAAGCAACACCAGTCGGTTATGCGCCCGCAATAATAACTGGTAAGATGGGGTGTCCTTCTCAATCTAGTTTCGGACCCTGATCATTGTAGGCATTACCCTCAAGGTCTCTTTACAACACCTTATCATTTTCCAGTATCATGGCAATGGGATTCAACATCTCAAATGGTTTCTTTTCATTTATGTTCATTTGCTCTATCCTTTCAAGCTCCTGATTTCGAAGAAACAAAAGCTCTTTGTCCAGATTTCTTCTGGTTGCGTGTTTAGGCATACACTGTCTGAATTCGTAACTTGTGTCGAACGATGCAGACAATGTTTCGATCGATGAAAGTATTTTTCGCTCAACCTGAAACACGCAAACGACATATCAAGAACGATGTGAGTAAAGCTAAAAAGAAAATCCTAGTCTAAACTCTAAACTTAAATCTATCGGAGACTCAAAAGATTCTCCGGCAATGGCACCAAAAACTTGATATGCTCAAATTTTCAATACCCTAAAGCTACATTGCAAGTGCATAAAATGCAATTATAGTATTTAAGGGTCAAATCCACAGAGAGATAATACTCTCACGATATACTTTATAGTGTCGAATTAAGCTAAACAAGAATGGTGATAAAGCAAATTAAGTAATGCAAAAACAAATAAATCGGTTTGTAATCAAGTAGTAAAAGTGTCAGGTTCAAGAATTTCTCATGAAACCAAGCAATGCTGATTAATTATCAGTCATGATCAAATTACACATGGTTCTAGAACTCAAATCACGTATGCAAAATAAACCAACTTTCGTTGCGAGAATTTACTAAATCTAAATCCTAGAAATCTAAATTTCTTTGCAACTTCTAAGACTAAACTATCATTAAGTGCATGTTTAATTTGTTTACAAGTTTTCTAATCCAAATTTCCTTGCGAATAGACAAACTGCTCACCTATGTTCTTTTCTAGCTAATTAGCCAACTTTCGATGCGCTAATAAACCTACTATCATAATCTAAGTGATCAATTCATATTAAGCATTAAGATCTACCTTGACGTAGACTTATAATTTATGAATTCTATTTAATCAATTAACCTAACATTCCATAAATGCATAGAAATGATTAATAGAAAACTCGATAACATAAAAGAGAATAAGAAACATGGGTTGAAATCTACTCTGTGGGAGTATGAGATCAGTCCCAAAATCTCTATGAAAATCTATCTCAATGTCAAATAAAGTGTAAGTCTAAACAATGACATTAAAAACCTAATTAGTTTAAAACACGATTTTGGCCTTTTGTAGATAAATGAAACTTCTGGGCAACAGTGCAGATTTCCACGCGCAGAATTATGGGACATGGCTTGCATCGACCAATGCATCTAGTGTATCGGCAGATGCAAAAGTTAGACGCAACAAGTAAACCATGTGAAATCTCCAATTAAACTCCAAATATACCTAGACCTGCAAAGACTCTAAAAGACTCCAAAACACATAAAAGACTCAATAACAAAGTACTATATCATGGTTAAAACCTATAAAAACCATGATATATCAACTTTATTCTAGGTTTAGGGTGTCAGTATCTAGACGAAAACCAGTTGAGCTGCTGGTTCCTTGCACAATCTCTTACATTAAAATGAATTTTAACTAATTTACCGGTGTCAGATGACATCCTTAGGTACTAAGTAGGTCCGCCTTTGATCTAAGTGGATATAGACTGCAAGTTCGTTATGGGAGGATTTCAAAGTGATTTCACTATTATGGATGTGAATTCCTTGTGTCAAAAGTCTTCTTGACAAGTGAAGGCCATGCGACATGTTTTGTTGGTGAAAAAACAAGATAGATGTTAGGTTTCGTTGGAAATATGCCAAAGATATATGTAGTTCTTGGTTTGAGGGAAGGATTGTTAGAATAACATTCCAAGTTCTACATCGGAATTTAGACAAATAAAATCTAATATATAAATAACTAGGAATAGTTCTACGCATTGCATGGATTTTGATTAATATAATTAAATATATTGTAAATTAAATTAAATTAATATTTTTAATGTTTTACTTTTGTTTAATGAAATTTATTTATTATTATGTTTTTAAAATGTAAATATATAATTTCACCGTTGATAAACAAAATGTTCACTTTAACTTTATCATTACTAAAATAGTTTAGCGAAAATAGAATAATCTATAGTAATATTAGTTTCATTATTTAGAAAACATCTTAAATATGTTTCCATGAGTTAGTTTTTACTCTTTTGAATTAATTCAAATTACATTATTGAGAAATAAATTATCTGTTTGTTTCTCGTATTAAAATAAAAAATAAAAGATTATTTATTTACTGCATAAAATAAAAATATTCATTGGAAGTTGTTTGAAGTATCAAATTTGTTTTTTTTAGTAATAAGGATTACTTGTTTTGTAATATAAATATTTCGTAATATACTAATGACAAAATTTGTAACTGAAAATTAAAATAATAATTTACTTATTCATTTTAGATTATACATATATATTTAGAAATTATTATCATATTTTAATTAAATAGTATACAATAAAATGTAGAGAGAAACATAAAGATAAGTGTAAATTCATAGAGGACACATAACATCTTCTCAAAGTTTTTGTTTTTGGTTTTAGTAAACCTTACTTTATTATATACTAGGGCGTAGGGCGGGTGAGCAACCACACGAACAATAAAAAATATTTTGTAATTTAAAATTATATATTAAATCTTAATAAGCATTTGAAATTATATAATGTATTCTAAAAACAACATGAATCCTTAATTTTTTGTTATTTAGACATTATTGATATGTCTCACCATTAAAAAAGTTTCCAAAAATAAAATAAAATTTCTCAATATTTGTTTTATCTTAATTATGATAGAAAATATAATGTTTTTTAATTACAATTAAATGGTATTCAACACACAAATCATGATTTGTTTTTTTTTACACGTTTGTTTCTTTAAATCATTGATAATTTTTTTTTCTCTTATACATTTGATGATGTAAATGATGAAAAAATAATATTTGTAATAGAAAAATGCACTTTAAGTTAGGTACACATAACTAAAACCAAATATTGAGGGTTACTGTTTAAAAATATATATCTTATTTGAATTTTCATATGTTACTACTAAGATCAAATAAACCATGTTATTCAAATAACATAATTTTTTTCAGTTTTGTTTTTGGCAATTATCTAAATAACATACTAAGAATAAATGTTATCAATTTGTTCTTAAAGTATGATTAGTGACCATTTTATTTTTATTATGTTCCGTTCTGGACATATTTTTTAAATGTGAATTTATTATAAATATAAAAATATTTTATTATATATTTAACAGAATTTACTATAATCTTTACTACTAAGCAAAAATGTTTTATTTTCAATCTTTTAGATATTATGGTTTTGTTTTAAATAAATTATTATTATTATATATAACATTTTAATTGTTTTTCTAAAACATATATTGTTTACAATAAGTTTATATCAAATAACATTCATTTACTCAATCTATATCTCTTAAATAGAAAATGTTAATCTAAACAATATTAACAATTTATAGTATATAAGTACAACTAAATATATTAATTCTTATTATTTGTAAAGGATTCTAAAAAAATTAAGATATAAAAATGACAAATGATTTTTCACATGTTAATTTTTATGTATTAGGTATTCTAGTTTTATATTAGATATATTACTATTTTGTATAAAATTTAAATGGTTTTTAATATTGTTTACATTCATTTCCTAAATCTATCTCTCTTAAACATAAAATGTTAATATTGCTTTAAAAAAAGATATTCTTTTGAAAAAAAATTGAAAATTGTTTTGAAAAATGTAGTCCTTCTTAGATAAACTGTTTTTTTTAAATATATATATATATTATTTACAACAAGTTTGGATCAAATAACATTTATTTACTAAATATATCTCTCTTAAATACGAAATGTTAATTTAAAAATATTAATAATGTAAAATACATTAGTACACCTAGATACACTAACTTTATTATTTTTTTGTAAAATATGTTAAATGAATTTCAAAATATAAAAATTACAAATGATCTTTCATGTTTTATTTTCTATTTATGTATATTTTAATTCACTAAATATATATAGACTATAAAACATTTTATTTATTTTTTGAAGAGTTATTGTTTACAATAATATTGGATCAAGTAATATATTCTTTCATTTTCCTTTAAAATAGTTTAGAAAAATAACAAATATATTTTCATATTCATTTTAAAAATATTTTTATATATAAATTAAATATTAAATGATGTGATTTAAATGTAGAGATGAGGTGGCACAAGAGAAAACAGAAAAACCTACTTTATATATAGAAGATGTCTAAATCTGATTAATATAAGGTTTTTTGTGAAGAAGCCCAAAAACAAATCCATATAGACTTTGCCTTATGGGTCAAAATAGACAATATCCTATTAATAAAAGAGTTAGACATAGGCTAAAAAAACCCAAAGTTATATTAGAGCCCAAATTTTTGAAAAGTGGATCTAAGTGAATATGGAATGCAAGTTCGTTGTGGAAGGAGTTCAAGGTGACCACGCGATTAAGGGGTGTGATGCGTTGTGTCGAAATTCATCTTGGCAAGTGCATAAGGCCATGCGGCAAGTTTCGTTGGTGAAAACAACGATACAAGATGGGTGTCAGGTTTCGCTGAAGAGGACGCCGAAAATATATGTGGTTTTTTTTTTAGGGAAGGATTGTTGAGATATCAATCTAATTCCTATATGAGTAGTTTAGAAAACTAAAATCTAAGATATAATCAATATTTAAATCTAATTACTATGAGGCATTTTGTGAAGGAATCAAAAACAAATCCATGTAGATATTTTCCTTTTAACCTAAAGTAGACAATATCATACTAACAAAAAGTTGGATATGGACTAATAAAGCACACAAAGTAATATATGAAGTTTCAAACTTGATTTCCAATTATCTGATGCAACAAATACTCAGAGACAAGAAAATATGAAGAAGTGAGAGACCATAAAAAGCTGGGAGAACATTTTTGCACTCTTAATTCGTATTATTGATCTCTTCTTTTTTACTGACTAGGTTTTTTATCCGCGCTACGCGCGAATACGTATTCATAATTTTATTTATTATATATTTCTAAATTAGTTTAAATTCAAAATTAATAAATTTTATAATTTTATTATTGTTTTTATTTTATTTTACTATTTATATTATAAAATAAATTATTTTATGTTGACCAAAAAACAAATTTCTTAGTAACAAAATAATTTATTGGTATTAGTTTTTACTAAAAACGTGATATTCTATTTATACATATTTGGTTAAATTTTATTCTAATAAAATAAATTAAAATAAATTTTGTTAAAATTTAATGATTAATTTACTAAAAAGATAAATTTGTAATAGGAATAGTAAATCAAATAATTTATTTAAGTTGTAAATTCGAAATAGTAAAATATTTAAAATATATAATTCTTTTAATATTATATTTAATTTATTTTAAAGTAAACACAAATATGTTTAATAAATTTGTAAATACCTTTTGATCAATGAAAAGGAGTTCGAGATCCATAAGTAAACCTCCTTTTTTATGTTTCGTGCCACCCAAAAGTGAAGAACTCTAACCAAAATTCCCTTCTTATTAAAACATTTCTGAAGCTCGTTCAAAAACAAAGAAGCAGCTGGTTGACTAGAAAAAGAATTGGTCATTGCTTTATCAAGTTATTTTTGCCTCTCAAAAATATTTTTGATTTAGAAATTTGTTTAAGCTATTGGAATTTGAGATGCTTATTTATCATCAACAACTAAACTTTTTTTTTTAAAAACTCATAATTCTAAGGAAGGATCTAATTTCTATTTTATAATAGTTAAAAATTATATTAATCAAGGAAAATGTAAACCATGCACGTAATAGTTGAAAATTCTCAGTTATGTTAATCAAGAAAAATGTAAATCATGTACGTAATATAACCAGCAAACTGCAAACATGAAAGAAAAATGTAAATCAAGGAAAATGTAAATCATGTACTTATTTGACATTTTGTTATTTTTATATTAATTTATGTATGTTTTTATTTTCATTTATATGTTAGTTTTCCTATTTATAATATTATGCTTCTTATTTTCATTTCTATGTTAGTTTTCATATTTATAAAATTTTGCTTATTTGATATTATGTTCTTTCTATGATAATTTATGGATGTTTCTTATTTCCATTTTTTATGTTAGTTTTATTATTTAGTAAATTTAAAATTTAAAATTTGTAAATTTTCTCGATTTTAAATGATGAAGTGGACCAATAATATTGAGTTTTTTAAATCATATGTGGACACTCTCAAATTCCTATAGCTTCAATTTTTATATTATATATGATTTCTTATGTTCCCTTTTTTCATAGGGATATGGATGAGATAGAAGATGAAAAATACCTCCTCAGAGATTAAAGAGAACTATATGATACAATTGTCAAATGGTGGAATTGTTCTAAAGAATTATTACTTTTTGGATTGTTGGAATGTCGCTTTAAGATTTTATTATTATTAATGTTTTTTTACAGTAAATTTTTCATCAAAATGTTTATAAAAATTACAAAAAGGTTTGTAGTAACATATGAATATATAATCGAAATGAAACCAATATGTATCTATATCCGCAAGTAATTCTGCTAACCCGTAAAATACATATAATCGAATTGAAACCAATTTTAAACCACAATTTGTGTGAGCCAGCCTATCAAATCGAAAAAGCTGAACTGCACTGAGGTTGACTATTTGAATTTGGATTGGTCCGTCTAAATCTACAATTTCTTTAATTCGTTTTTGGTTTGCTAAGTATTTCAGTTTTTTCTTCAAATATAATAAATAAAAATATTTTATACGATTTATAATTTTTATATTAATTGAAAAATTATTTGGGCTCATGTTGATTCTTAGAATAGTTTATTACTTTATTATCACTAATGAAATTGAGTTTTTTATTTTACTATATAAGCCTTATTTTAAAGTAATTGTTTTGTTATTTATTATGTTGAATTAAATAATTGTTTTATATTATTTTGGAGATATGTATAATCTTTAGTAATTAATATTTTTTCTAAAAATAACATTTCAATTTATTTGTTATTTTAGTTTAAGATATAATTTATTTTATTATAGATAATACAGTTTTGTATAATGAATTATACAAATTAAAAGTATAATAAGTTACATTATTTCGTTAATAATAAATTTAAAATATATAACATAATTTTAATTTATTATATTGATTTAAATAGCTATTTTATTATATTTTGGAGATATACTTTATCTTTGGTAATAACATCTTTTTAAATAGAATTTTTTTATTATAATAGGTTTACTATTTGACTTTCGATATTAATTTACATTTATTATAGATAATACAATTTTAGATAATGAATTGTATATTTTTAATATTAATTTTATAAATATAAATAACATAAGTTATCTTTTATAAAAGTTGAGAGAGAATGTTTAAATATATTGATATTCAAAAAATTTTGTTCGGATATGGTATGGATAAATCATGCCAATACCCGTTATTTCACCCCTCCTTAGTTTTTGTTAAAAAAAAAAAAGTTTTTTCTTTTTCTTTTAATTCTTGTTTTGTTTGATAATATTTCAAATTTATCTTTTGTTTCATTTTAAAAAAGTAGTCTATTTATAAAAATAATTACTGTTGATAATAACCACAATCCCATTTATTTCACCTTCTCCTCCTGCTCAGTTAATGTCAACGAAAAATAAATATATATACATATACTTTTTAATTATTGTATTGTTTGATAGATACATTTTTTCAATTAAATACATAAAATGTAAATTTTAAAGATTCGTAATAACAATAGTCCCATTTATTTTTTATAAAAAGAAAAAAGAAATTTGTGTTTAAAATTCTATTGTGTTTAATAACTTTTTTTTTTTTAAGAAAGACATATAAAGTCTGTGTACAAAGATTCTAGACGGTTCGTATTAACCAAAATCCCATTTATTGTTGGGTATAAAAGCTTTGAATCAAACACTTAGATGAACTGAAAATGTTCGATTTGAATTAATTAAAAGACGATGGTCTTTTAAATAGACCTTTACAAAGCCATGATGGAACAGTCTAACTAGATTCCTAAAAAAGCTGAAACAACTAACCGAAATCAGAACAAGTCTATGTTCTAAGACTCATGTAATTTATTTAAAACAAAGACTAAGTTAGAAAGACTTTTATTCAAATGAAAGTCCACCGTTGAAGGCTCTAACATACTTCAATACCTCCCTTAAACTGGAATGGTTCAATACAGTTTAAGCTTCCTTCATGCATACTCCCACTCTGCTCCTTAACTTGTCAAACGTCTCCAACTTAACCGTCCTGGTCATGAAATCAGCTAGTTGTTCTTGAGTCTGACATTAGTCAAGCTGGATTGTTCCCTCATTCACCAAATCACGCAAGAAGTGGTATCTAACGTGAATGTGTTTGTTTCTTCCATGCAAAACATGGTTTTTGGACAGTTTGATCGTTGCACTGTTACCAGCCTCCGTCATGGATAAAGTCACAATGGACTGTTTTTTTGATGCCCATGAGACTGCTCCGCCACTTAACATGTAAACGTAACTTGATGTAATTTTTATCGTTTGCATCTCCTGCATAGTCATTGTCTGCAAATCCCATCAACTTCTGTTATACTCCACGCTTGTAAAGAATACCATATTCAATTGTTTCTCTCACATACCTAGGTATTCTATTTGCTGCCAACATGTGTTCTTCATATGGCTTCTCCATGTATCTGCTCACCAGATTTACTGAGTAAATTAAATCAGGTCGAGTAGTAGTCAAATACCTTAGACTTCCAATGAGTTGTTTGAATGCTGTTGGGTCTGCAACATCTCCAGCTCCTTCTTTAGTTAACTTCAGACCTGGAACTATTGGGTTTCTGAACGAGTTACACTTCTCTAGCCCAAACCTTTCGAGTATTTCCATAGCATACTTGCGTTGGATTATGAATATCCCAGATTCATCTTGTATTACTTCAACCTACAGAAAGAAATTCATCAAACCGAGATCAGTTATGGAAAATTTTGTCATCATCGAGGCCTTAAAACTTTCAAGCATGGTCACAGAGTTACTTGTGTAGATGAGATCATCGACATAGAGACTCACTATCAAGATCTTCTCCTGCTTTGTTTTTACAGACAATGTATGTTCGCAATAACACTTTTGAAACCCTTCCTTCACAAAGTATCATTCGATCCTATTGTACCATGCCCTTGGAGCCTGTCGCAGTCCATACAGTGCTTTTATCAGTTTGAGAACTTTGTTTGCTTTCCCATCTACTTAAAACCCTTGAGGTTGTTCTACATAGATATCTTCATGTAGCTCACCATGAAAGAATGCACTTTTTACATCCAATTGATATACTTTACATCCATTATGAGCTGCTTTAGCAAGTATGGTTCTTATTGTGTCCCATCTAGCAACAGGGGCAAAAAACTTCATGAAAATCAACACCTTGCCTTTGATGATAGCCCTTTGCCATCAGTCTCGCTTTGAACTTGTCTACCTCTCCTTTCTCATTGTATTCCGTCTTGTATATCCACTTAACACCCTATCACTTTGGCCTTCTCAGGAAGCTCCACAAGTTTCCATGTATCATTCTCTTCTAGAGAGCCAATCTCCACTTCCATAGCTTCCCTCAATTTTTCGTGTTTCACAGCAGCTTCAAATGTCTCTAAATCCTCTGATGTTGTGTACATTACCATGACATCTTCACCATCAATGACACATAAGCAAGCTTCTTCTTCACTAGATACATAATCCCTCATCCACATTGGTGTCTGCTTCCTTCGTCCTGATGTTTCTCTCGAAGCGACTTGATCAGAAATAGGAACAGTGTCAGCACCAGCTCCAATAGTTTGGTTCAATTTCAGCATCTGATTCTTCTTCTGTTTCCTCGGGAGCTATTTTCTCTCCTCCTTGCACTGTTACTTCTTCTTCTTCTCCTTCTCCTTCTGATTCAGTCATTGATCCATCGCACCGAATGTCATTGTCATGTGATCCTTCTTCCCATTCCCACTTCTTGGTCTCATCAAACCGAACGTCCTTGCTGATGATAATCTTCTTTGTCTCCGGATTATACAGCCTGTAAGCCTTAGATTCCTTGCTTACTCCAACCATCATGCACTTTATGCTCTTATCATCAAGCTCAATCCTCATTTCGTATGGTATAAGTGCAAAAGCTATGCATCGAAACACTTTGATGTGCTCTGGTTTGTGATTGCTCCACATCTCTTCAGGTGTTTTGTCTCCAAGTGCAGCTGATGGACTTCTGTTCAAAATATGAACTGCATATTGCACAGCCTCATGCCCGAATTTCTTTGGTACTGACATTCCAAGCAACATGCATTTGGTCATGTTCATGATACTACGATTCTTCCTCTCCGTTATCCCATTATTCCGCGGAGTATAGGCTACAGTGAGTTGTCTCTTGATGACATTTTCTCTGCAAAATTCTTGAAATGTTGCAGAATTGAATTCTCCTCCCCTGTCTGATCTCAAGCATAAAAGACTCAGCCATTTTTCTCGCTCGCCTGCCGTCTTGAACTCCATGAATGTTCTCAACGCATCTGATTTCTCTGACAGCAAGTACGTCCATCATTTACGGCTATAGTCATCAATGAAGTTAATGATATACCTTTTCCCACTTTCAAAAACTGGTGTAATTGGTCGACATATGTATGTATGAACGAGCTGCATTGATCGACTTGCCTTCCATGAGCTCTTCTTCGGAATGTTTTCTCTGTTCGGTTTTCGTTTCATACACACATCACAGATCTTCACTGTTTTTTGTGTTCCATGAATGGCAATCCGATCACCATCTCTTCTCTGACAAACTGTGCATCCCACCACGGTTCAAGTGTACGAGTCTCCTGTACCAGAGCTCTTCTTCCTTATCCTCAACTACCTGAAGACAACTTGTTTCTTCCGTATCTTTGGGTCCTTTTATTGCAGCCAAGACAACAGACATTCTGCTTTTTGACATAACAAACTTCATCAGCATTCTCCTTAACTGTTTGTGCCAAACTTCACACACGTTATCATCAATAACAATTCGAAGACCTTTCTGCTGCAGTTGACCTACACTCAGAAGGTTATTCTTGAGTCCAGAAACATAATAGACTGATGAGATCAATTGAATTGACTTGTTTATCTGCAGTCGAAGACTACCTCTTCCTTCCACCATTATCTTCTTATCATCTCCAAGTTTTACGTTCTGACGAAACGTGTTATCAAACTCGACAAACCAGTCTTTGGTGCCGCACATGTGATTGTTGCACCCTGAGTCTAGTAATCAGACTTCTTCATTTTCATCCTCATGCTTGTTGATGCAGGCCATGAGTAATACATCTTCTTCAAGCTATGCGTAATTTGCATTTTTCTCCCACTCCGGAGACTCAGACTTGTAATGTCCCATCTTATAACATTTGAAACATTCCACCATCTCTTTGTTGTAGCCTGAGTTTCCTCTCCCACGGCCTTGATAACCTCCACGACTCTCCAACACGACGACTCAGGTTCTGTTCATGCTCCATCAGTGAGCTCTATAATCCATCCAAAATCAGCTCCTTTTTGTCATTACTCTTCAATCGCACACACAACATAAGTGGCTTTTTCGACCAGACTCCTTAAAATCTTCTCCACAAACTTTAAATATGGCAAGTCTTCTCCTAAGTTCCTCAAGTTATTGGCGATTGGCGACTTCCATTACTCTCGAGAAATAGGCAGTGATCGTCTCTCCTGTCATAATCTCTATTACCTCAAAGTCTCTGCGCAAACATTGCACTTTGGACTCTTATCATTTCCTTGATATTTCCGCTTCATTGACTTCCGCAACTCCTTAGCTGTCTCCTTCTTTAGAATTCTTTAAGAATTGTTTTGTCAATGGAAGCAAACATGTAGTTCTTTACCTTGTAATCGATCACAGTTTTCTCAGCCAACTCCTTTTTCCGTGGTTCTGTCAAGATTGCATCTCTCTATGGGCGTTTAAACCTTGTCTCAACAAGCACCCACCATTCTTTTGACTTGAGTAGATATTCCATGAGCATAGTCCAATGCTCACAATCTCCATCAAACTTAGGGATGACCAATGACTCCTTATCATTCATTCATTCCATGAGATGTTACGTATAAGAGCTTTGAATCAAACACTTAAATGAACTGAAAATGTTTGACTTGAATTAATTAAAAGAAGATGGTCTTTTAAACAGTGTTCAAAAAAGCGCTAGGCGCTAATCGGACGGCGATCCAAGGCCTAGCGCCTAGAACGCCTAGTCGGAGTCTAGGCGTTTTAAACGTTTATAAAAAAGTCATATATTTTAAATATATTTTACTATATACATCATAAAATTTAAATATTTGTAATCATAAAAATAGATTTAGAACTCAAATTACATCAGAATAATAAAAAATCAAGTTAAATTTATCACCACGCGACATTTGCTATCTGTTAACATTACGATATTTTTTATATTGATAACCATTAATTTATGAATTAAAAGTATAAATTTAGTTATATGTAATAAATTTTTAAAATTAGATTTAAATAAATACAAAAATTAAAAATCAAATGATAATTAGTTAAAAATTGTGTAGAACCGCCTAGGACCACCTAGATCCGCCTAAACCAGTCTAGAACCGCCAAAACCCGCTTAAATCCACTTAATAATATAAACACGTAATTTTAACGCCTAGGAAAAATCGCCACGGTTAAGGACCACCTAGCACCTAGGCCCCACCTAGATCGCTTTTTAGAACACTGCTTTTAAATAGACTTTTACAAAGCCATGATCGAAGAGTCTAACTACATTCCTAAAAAAGCTGAAACAACTAACAGAAATCAGAACAAGTCCAAGTCCTAAGACTCGGGAGATTTATTTAGAACAAAGACTAGGTCCGAAAGACTTTTATTCAAATGAAAGTCAGACCGTTGCAGGCTCCAACATGCTTTATTTATTTCATCTTTCTCCTGCTGCTCTTGTGATGATTCTGATTTGATCTTAGAAAAACAAAACAGCCTTTTCTTTGTATCCTCTAAAGTCTCTCAAAGCTCCTTCTGTACGTGAACTCTTATTCTCTTTGTTGAAACAGTAAACCGGCGCTTGCCATTTCTCATCCTCTAGAACCGAGCCAACCTCAAACGTCATGACATGAGCCTCCCTCCCTGCAACAATTTTACCACCATTTCTGACGAATTTTGCGAGAACAAAAAACAACATTAACTAGACAAATTGGTATCGTGATGGTATCGATCAGACCTGTATAGAAGATCCATTGCACAGGTCTCTTGGTTTCAACATCCTCATAATACCATATAAAGTCAACTTTCTCCCATACATTGCAGTGAAACCCATTCACCTGTTGTTGGCCTAGATACTTGGCTCCATCTAGCCAGTTTGGTCGCAGGATTCCAACCTTATTCGAACAAAATTTCCAAGCCTATTTAGCTATTACAGGTTCTTACAGAACCATTCTTGATTATGATCAAAATCAAAGAACCAAGTCTTAAGTAAGACGTTGAGTTACCAACAAAGTCTGGTCCTGCACACTACATACTACCAAATCCTAATCTCCTGATCCTAGCTAAGAATATTGCAGAGTATCATGGACATCAGAGTGAGTTGAAGGTTTATGATACAAAGCACAAAGATTATTGGTAACAATAAGAATTCACACGCTGTGAGCTACAGTTAACAACAAAATGTCACAGATACTCCAGGTAAGTTAGTACTAAGAAACAAGAAAGAACTTCAAACTCAAAATCTGCAGAGAGCTTCATCTTCATAAAATGAACAGTCAAGTTTCGTTAGGGCCTAAGGAGTTTCAATTTCAAAAACAAACACTATAACTTGGCAAATTCTATCATCTGAGAATCTTCGTGAAATCACACAACCATAACAGAAATTATGAAACCATAAGCTAAATTTCGAATTTTGTTCCTACTCTTCTACCATTTCCACAAAAAGGTGTTCTCATATCTGTGACAGAAATAGAAAATAAAACTGACCTCGAGTTGAGCGGAGCGGCACGATTTTGACTCGTCGAGCGTGTAGACGAAGGAGGTGCCATTGTTCCATTCGAGGTCGTAGGTAACCCCACCGAGCTGCTCCTGGATGATATTGAAATTACGCCCGTTGTTCCAGTCGTACCAAAGGTCTATCATCGAGAGGTCGCCGGAGTAGTTCATGAACAGTAGCGCGTGAAATTGGTGTGGCCATGCCGCAGGGACCGGATCATCAGCGGTGGCGATTTGCGCACCGGCGATTAAGACGAGGAAGATGACGATTAGTATCGGTGGTCGTCTGACAGCCATTTGGATTTTTGGAAGTGGCTGAAGTTTGCTTGATGCGCCCAACATAAATACGGTTCATCACCTCGAATGTCCTTATTTCGAAAAGAAAAAGCTAAAATAACTCGGATATACCTTAAATGTTTTTTAACATTTTTTTTTTAATTGAAATATAGTGTAAATTACCAAAAAACAAATTAAACAAATAAAATTACAATTTATATTTGGTTTTATCTATCAGCCCAAATCTATCAGATCTAAGCTAAAATTTCAAACATTTAAATTACTTATTGATCATTATATCTATGTTATTCGTGAATTATGTACAATTACTATAGTTCTATTCGATTCTGAATTCGATTTTCATTGAAAATGGTGGAGACAACAATCTTTTATATATATAAAATAGAATACTACAGAGATGTTCTAAATTAGAAGAGAAATTATATTAAAAAAAAATAGAATACGAGAAATTTGATTTCCTGTTGGTCATGCTTTTCTTCTCTCTTCTCTCTATTTTCAGCACTTCTTTCTGTTTTTGGAGATAGATATTTTTGACTTGAATCTTTGTGTTTGATGGTTATGTCTGAATCTAATATTTAAAGAAAAATTATTTAGGGTTTCGTCTTATGGAGATGTGGATTTGCCAAGAGATGTCGATTCGCCGATTTCAGAAGTGTAATGATGATGGCGTGGGGGTTATCTTTCTTGGGTTTGAAGATCAACGACTAGTTGTCCCCTGCATTAAACTTTTGTGATTTGACAATAGTTCGAAAAACAGAAACTTCAAATCGGTTTTTATGAGAGACAAATACAGAGTACCGGAAGAAAGAGACAATATGATTTTTGGCGCAAAAAATTAGCACACATATTACCTAAAATATTAGTTTTACGGAATTTTCACATAGTTCTAATTTACCTGCTTGCAGTTTATTTAGTATTATGTAATCTAAAATTGTGTTTTTGTAGTTTTACGATTGATATAAATCGATTAACATGTAATTATGATTGTTGTATATAAAATTTGTTTAAAATCTTGATTTTAAAAAAAAATTCTTACTTATTTAGGTATTAGTTATAAATTGATCTTAAAAGTATAAAACAATATTATGTAATTTCTTCCATAATATGTCCATTAAGTCGATTAACATATAATTCGATTTTATAATTCTAGTAGTTTATGCATTAATATGTTGATTAATTTAGATCTTGTTAAAAGGATACTTGTTATTATAATTTTACAAATTTCACATTTCTCTTAGTAATACTATTACCCAGCATCAAACATATATGACAAATAGTTATACAACTTATATCAAAATAAATCGTACATAAATATCTTACAAATTAGAGACAAAGTCATACAAAAACAAAAAGTGAAAATACAATAAAATTCTATAACAACTTTGAAATAACAACAATGGAGTCCTTATCTTGGCCGTCTTTTGTTTCACGTCTTTGGACGAGCTGTTGTTGATTTTATCCTGCAGAAACAACAATAGAAACCTCATTCAGTAATACTAGTTGTCCATCATATTTTAATCAATAACTCATGATTTTAAGTAATACCAATTTTACAAGTTATACATCATTTAACAGTATTACTAGTTTTATATAGTTCTCCTATCGCATGAACATTCAAATTAAATCGGTTTCGGGTTTTAATTTACTTACAATGCACTACGATTCGACCACTGAAATGCAGACCCAATGGATTTGTAACCAATTAAGAGTCCTAATCGGCCCACAACAATGGTAAAACACGAATCAAATGCAATGAGATCTCAATTAGAAACCCAACACAGCTCCAAAGATCTAGATTGTGACGATGGGTATGAAGAACGACAAGGTCGATAGCGGCAACGGTGGAGCTCCCTGAACCAGGCGGGTTTGCGAACCCGGTTCGCGAGCTACTCGACGATCGGATCGGTTCGTGAGCGGTCCGGTTTATTTTTTATTTATTTGTTTTAATTAATTTTCTAAACTCAGAAAGCAGGGACAAATTTGTCTTTCAATATATATTTAAATAAAAAGAGGCATAGGAGATTAAAAGGGAGAGCCAGGATTTTCATTTTGTAAATAGTGATATATGAGACGATTCCCCCATAAGTTCTCAACTAGATTTTGACCATCGTGAGCTCATAGTATTATTTTAATGATTTTTATTTTTTTATTGTTTATCAATTTTTTTTATTTAAGATCATTGTTAGCGGTAGAAGCATGTTTCACGGAAATATAATTTAAAAAATAATTTCAAAAGTATTTGATGTTTTTTGAAAAAAAAAAATATGGAACGAACCTTAAATTTTACGCAGATAATATTTTATTCTTAATTAAGTATTTTGATCAAAAAAATTTCGTTATTGAATGATAATTTTATTTTTTGAAAAAATTATTTAGTATACCAATTATTTTGAATTTAGACAGAAATGTTAAAACG
This sequence comes from Orychophragmus violaceus, assembly GCA_030180135.1. NCBI lineage: Eukaryota > Viridiplantae > Streptophyta > Magnoliopsida > Brassicales > Brassicaceae > Orychophragmus > Orychophragmus violaceus. The sequence goes on along the minus strand of CM058233.1, from coordinate 83,202,670 downwards.
GGTGGACCCGTTCGTTTATATCAATTTATATCTAACCTATTTAGACCGGTTCGTTTGAACCTTTGAAAAATAACACATGCATATTTAAATCCGTTTAGATCTTTTAAAAAAATCATTTAGAAAATACTTCTCAATAATTGTTTATATTTTTCTATACATTTTTACTTCGATTGAATCCAATACTTCTCAATAATTGTTTAAAAAAAATAATACTATACAACAATTTATTTTAGAAAGTTTTGAAAAAAAAATATTATTAGATTTTATTATAATAGCAAAAATAAAAAAAAATATTTAAAAAATCTTATAAATAAATTAATTATAAATGGATTTGACTTTTTATCGTTAACGAAATCTTAATTACTAAAAGCATATATTGTAAATGATACATAGTGTAAGATTTATTCTAAAAGGGTTTCCTGTTTTAATAGATAAGATTAGAGTTGCATTATATTATTGATGGCGTGAAGATATATGATGTTATGATATGCTCCATACGATGTGAATCATCAGTTCATCAAATGTCTCCGCCGAGCAGTCGTGACTTGTGAGCATCACCGATTTGCATTAGAGATGTTTAATTACTTGTTAAGTTCAGAACATTCTAAACTCTATTCCCATAGCTAGGCCTATTTGCTTACCAAATGGTGGGTGATTGAATTGAATTTAGGATATAATCATTCTTAACTGTAATCCCATAGCTTTGATTTTTTACCCCTTCAGTTATAGGGTTGTCTTTTGATAAAAAAAAAAAAAAGAAAAAGGAATAGGATTGTCATTAGTCTTCTCAACTCAAGATACAAAAAAAGTCTTCACAACTCAAAATTATTAATGAAGTATTTTTTCAAAATCTATAGTCAAAATTGTATTAAGTTTTGTACAAAACACACAACTTTATAAATGACGTAAGTTAGAAAAAATAAATGACGCAAGTTAGAAATATGGGAAAAGAGTGGCTTGGTTCAATTTGAACCATTCAACCAACAATCTTTTAAAAATCATAGCACAAAAGAACTATGATGAAGTTTCAAAAGAAACCAAATGCAAAAAGAAAAAGAAAAGAAGAAGCTATTCCTGCATGACTCAATATAAATCTATAATCTTGACACTAAACTTACACCATACTCCTACTTAAATACCTCCATACATCATTTCCAATTCCACACCATTCCCACTCAAATAACAATATATAATCACCACTAACACATTGCAAACCAAACACAAAGACATGTCTCTTCTTGCTTTCTTCCTCTTTACCTTCCTTGTCTTTTCAAGTAAGTCATCTTCTCCATCAACAGAATCATATGTTTTTACATTTTTTCTTTTTGTTTCCTTCCATGTTGAACATTATTTTCTTGGTTTTACAGGTTCATGTTGCTCCGCAACTCGGTTCCAACACCAGCACAGGTACATAGAGAGGAAAACAGTGCTGGATTTGGCAAGCAAGATTGGTATAAACTATGGTAGACGAGGAAACAACCTTCCCTCTCCTTACCAATCCATCAATTTCATCAAATCCATCAAAGCCGGTCATGTCAAGCTCTACGACGCTGATCCAGAGAGTCTAACACTCCTCTCCCAAACCAACCTCTACGTAACCTTAACCGTACCTAACCACCAGATCACTTCACTCAGCACCAACCAAACCACAGCTGAAGATTGGGTCAAAACCAATATCCTCCCTTACTATCCACAAACCCAAATCCGTTTTGTTCTCGTCGGAAACGAAATCCTCTCCGATGAAGATAGGAACATAACGGCTAATCTCGTACCCGCGATGCGTAAAATCGTAAGTTCTCTCAGAGCTCATGGGATTCACAACATCAAAGTCGGGACACCTTTAGCAATGGATTCTCTCCGATCGACGTTTCCACCGTCAAACTCAACATTCCGGGAAGATATCGCCGGACCGTTGATGTTGCCGTTGCTGAAGTTTCTCAACGGAACAAACTCTTACTTCTTCGTCAATCTTCAACCTTACTTCCGTTGGTCAAGAAACCCTATGAACACCAGTTTGGATTTCGCTCTCTTCCAAGGAAATTCAACGTATACCGATCCTCAAACCGGTTTGGTTTATCGTAATCTTTTGGACCAGATGTTGGATTCGGTTATCTTCGCCATGACCAAGCTCGGATACCCACACATCCGCATCGTCATCTCGGAAACCGGATGGCCTAATTCCGGCGACATTGATGAAACCGGAGCTAACGTTCTCAACGCAGCAACGTATAACCGGAATTTGATCAAGAAGATGACCGCAAATCCACCAATCGGTACACCAGCTAGACCTGGATTACCTATACCGACATTTATTTTCTCCTTGTTCAACGAAAACCAGAAACCCGGTTCGGGTACACAGAGAAATTGGGGAATCTTGCATCCCGACGGTACACCAATCTTCGAAATTGATTTCACCGGTCAAAAGCCCTTAACCGGTTTTAACCCTTTACCTAAACCGACGAATAATGTTCCTTACAAGGGTCAAGTGTGGTGCGTACCGGTCGAAGGAGCCAGCGAGGCTGAGCTTGAGGAAGCTTTGAGGATTGCTTGCGGCCAAAGCAACATGACGTGTGCGGCCTTGGCTCCTGGCAGAGAATGTTACGAGCCGGTCACTATTTATTGGCACGCAAGCTACGCGGTTAGCTCATACTGGGCTCAGTTCCGTACCCAAAACGCTCGATGTTACTTCAATGGACTGGCTCGTGAGACCACGATTAACCCTGGTGAGCCAATCCTTTTTTCGAAAATTGGACAAAACTAACCTTTTTAGTCGAGTCATGGTTCATGTGACCCGATTAAGGGTATTACACTGTAACTAATAAAAGCATTTGTTTTTACAGGAAATGCTCGCTGCAAGTTTCCGAGCGTTACTCTGTGAAGGAAGAAAGCCTGAAAGAGATTAAAGCTGGATCATTCGTATTTACTCAATATTGTTTCTCACTATACATTTTCTGCTTCTTGTTCGTCTCTCCCAATGTTGAGGAAAAAAATCGGAAATCAAACAACTAATTAATAAGAATTTTTTTCTTTACAGATATTGATGATTACATTCTCTATTATTAAACTTTACATGAAAGTCGAAGATAGTTTGTGTTATCATTTTGTGTGACTTTATCAAAAGTAACAATATAATGGCTCCGATTGGTAACTCATTACCGCTGCGATAAGGAGTTTACCATTTTGATGTTCACCAATCATCAAAATGTTAGTTAATATAATATTAATTTTTTTCTTTCAATTTTTTCTAACCGCTTTCTCCAACCGCTTGTTCTTACCTCTTTGCACTATTTTTTAACCGCTTACCACTTCTGCTTACCGCTAATCTTACCGTTCCGCTTTTGTTTACCAATCGAATCCAATGAATAAAAAATAAATGAAATGAATATAAAAGAAATGAATAACCAAAATTTGAGAAATGCAATCAATTTTATGTGAACAAGTTTTGGAGTAATTGATGATTATTAAATGAATGTATTTTTAAATCATAAAAAGAAATAAAATTGAAATATTTTTTTCTGTAAAACATGTAAATAATATTACAACAATAGATTTAAATTATTTAATAATTAAAAGAATTTCATTACAAAAAAAATCCTTATGGTTCCTCTTCAAATTTGATGAGAATTTTTGTTTCTATATTTCTTTAAGATAAATAAATTTTGAAAGAATAGATAGAAAAACATATCTGAATTTGAAATTATATTTATTATAAATAATGTAAATTTTGAAACATCATATTCTTCTTATATTTTGTTTTATCTACATAACTCATTAATTCAAGCGGTCAAGCCCATATCTTTTTCCTGTGGCGGATTGCCGCTAACATCTGGTGCCTCTCGTTGGTATTGTATCTTGTAGTTTGCCGTCCCCACTTTTAATTCAAGCTCATATTCTATCTATGATACGTTTAGGAGTGGTACTCTGTGGAGCAGCGCTTTTTGGAGGTGGGCATTGCCCCTCTCCTCCCCCATCCCCCGAGAAGTGGAAGCTGAGCTAAAGTCGGAGTTATAGCTTGTTCTCGTGCTATTTAAATGTGTGGAGGAGAGGGGGAGACCACATATTTGGTGTTACCTCCACAAAGTGTGAGGATTTGAAAAATGAGCTCGTTACGCTTTTATCTTTTTCGCGGTTTTAGTGGTGGAGATTCGGAGGTCTCCTCCTCGGTATTCTAACTCCTTTTACTCGAGGTAGCCTTGCTTGTATCAAGTTTAAGTGTGAGCTTTTATTCTTCAAGAGTCTGCTCTCCTGAAGTTTTGGATTTAGCATTTTTAGCTGAGGGACGAGCTTTGCCTCAATATTCCTCTGAGGAATGTCCGTTCTTGTTATGATATTTTCAGAATTTTTTCTTATCAAAGGTTTTTTTGGACTTGGTCGAATCCTCGATAACGAAGTTGTGTTAACCTTGAATTTTATCTTTTGAATTATTTCTCGAATTCTCGTTCAAGTTGTCCATGGATGCCGCAGATTTTTTTTGTGGCTTTCCGCGAGGGTTCTAATCTCTTATTCATGAAATGCAAAGGTGACGCTCGATGTAGCATATATTTAAGAGAGATTACTGATCTGACTGCGAGCTTCTCACAGAAATCGGAGGTGTACCAAAGTTCATGTTTGAGTGCTCTGAGAGTTACAACCTCGTTTGAATTCACGATTTTAGATTTGATCTCCTTAAACCTATCTGTGAAGCTTCGAAGGGATTCATCTCGACCTTGAGAGATTGCCCAAAGGTCTGCCTCTGAGGCCTTCTCTTGTATGGAAATAGAGTAGTGCTTCAGGAAAGTTGAAGCGAGCTGGTTAAATATATCTATGAAATTTTCTTCGGAATCTACTAATCATTCTAAAGTCCAACAAGATTTTTGACAAACGGCAGCAGCCTGCCTCTTTCTCGTAATCATTCAAGTGTATGCGAACTATTGCTAGTCTAAACGCTTTGATGTGAGCTCAAGGATCACTTTTTCCAGAGTATTTTGGAAATCTGATTTTAGATGCACCTGGGATACGAGTATTAGCAATGCTGTATGTGAAGGGATTTTGTTGAGTTTCTAGATTATCCTATCAATATCAGGAGCTGAAATTGTTGTCGAGTGAACTCGAGTGTTCATTTTTTGTAGTCCAGTTTTCGTGTGATCAACATATTTTTTAAAAGACTTACGGTCAATCACGCCTTGTTAGTCAGCAGGGTGATAGATCTGCATGTTTGGTTGATCGTTTACTTGATCATTTCCGGATTGGGGAGGTCTAAAGTCGAATTGGGATCCAGAGCTGTTCCTGTTGGAGAGCTCTGGAGGTTGTCTCGACGTGGAAGCGATGCCACACACCCTAAGACATAAGGATCATGATGGTTCAAATCCTGGAGGCATGAGGGGTGGAGAAGGCAAACGCTTAACTGGATATGCAGTTCCAACACCATTTGAGTTTGTCAAGTTCGTAGTTAACGATGGTGAGCTCACAAAAATGGGAAGTGTCGGATGCCCTCTAGTTTTTACTAGGGTAGTGAACTATCTCGAGGCGTCAAGGCTGACGTAGATCTCAGATAATTCAAACGCGTTTGCGGAGGCAGACTTCCTCCGTTGGGGAGAAGTCTCAACCGACTAGGGATATGTGATTGGGAGATCATAGCGAATATGTTTTCGAGATTTTGTTCTTGTCGGTCCAGCCGAGATTTTAGAGCTCGAGTTGTCTATTCATGGCTTTTGAGCCTTGTCGACCAACGTCTAGAGCATATTATGGATCTGAGCCAGATTTTTAAGGCTAGACCTTGTAGGCACGGTGACTCACTGAGAGATGGACCCGAGGTCGGTTTTGGTCAAGGTTCAGGCCTGACCAGTTGGGTTTTCGTCGGATCTTATCTAGACTCGTGGGTTTGTGCGATATGCGGCAGATGTACTCCCATTGGAGAGGATGTCTCCAACCATGGTGCTAGATCGCGGTAGACTCGGATATGCGACATCGCCTGAGGGCTGAGTCGCGTTTCCAATGCATTTTAATTATGTTCCAAGGTAGCGTCGACCGGTGGGATTAACTGCTCGGAATTTGTTGAGATTCGCTATTTCGAGCCAGATTTCGTGAGTTATGTTTGTTCAGCGCCCATTTCGTTTTCGAGATATTTTATCGAATATTTCTTTTAGAGGTTACTATGATCGTCCCCACAAATGACGCTAAAATGTGAATTCGGAAATCCACACTAGAAATTTTGGATTAACGATGGACTAGAACCTCAAAGATTACACAATGCTTCAAAGAACTATCTAAAATAAATAATGAGTTTCGTAATTACCTTGTATAAAAGAGGACTCAAGAGAGAGTTTACAGTGAACTCGTAAAGCTGTTTTATATAAAAATGAATGTATTGATTAAAGTCATAGAACTCCTTTTATAACCTCTTAGACGAGCTCTTCATCTCATATCTCCTAATGTTTTTGTTGGAACTATCTCCGCGATCTCCAAACTGTTGAGCCGATTTCAAAATGATCCGCTTTGACTAAATCAACTCGACTGTTGACTTAAATATCATACACACATTTTTTCAATGTACAATTATTTTCTAGTTGATAAAGCAAAAATAAAATGAAATTCAGTTTGGAGTGGAATAATGTCTTTAATATTAATTTATTTGAGAGATAAAACCATTAAATCTTATTCGTTCAAATCTGGATGCGAATTTTGATACCAATAATGATCATCAAAATCTTATGTACCAAACTTTTAGCTGAAAAAGAACAAACTAGTGTATATGGGAGCATATGTCATGTGATTGCATTGAATGACACCAAAGTTTGTAAGCCTGCAAGCAAACTAAACAAAAAAAAAATTAAAACATTTAAAAATATAAGCAAATATCTGTTATACAGTATGCAAATAATGTAAAGGCGGAAACATTTGTACGGGGCTTTTCTCTCTCTTCTTTCTCCTGGATCTTTCAGAGAGAGAATCGCCATGGATCCTCTGTAAATTTTGGTGTGTAATCAGTGGGGTTTTTTTCTGATTTCAGTCCCGGTCTCATCTCTATATCTTTATAGGGCTGATAATCTTTTTTCCCCAATCTTTTCGATGGTTTCACCGATCTTTTGATTTTCCCGATCGGTTCTTTTGGCTTGAATAAGGTTCCGGCTATGGTTCCGCCGGATTGCTCCCATCTGAGCTTTATTCCGATTAACATCGGAGCTTAGCGGTCTCCTCTCCCTGCTTTCTTCCCGCGGCGAAGTCCGATCTCTTCGTTCCTCTTTCGGCGATTTCATGCTCGTTGAGTAATATCTTCGCAGCTTTTGCCCACCTTCGGCTTTGGGCGTTAAATGGCCGAATCATTCATGTATTCGGCCGGCGGTGAAGCTTCTTCGGCGTGGCGTTTCCGGCGAGTCAATTGAAGCTGTTATCCTCTGTCATGCGGTGCTTCCCTGACGGTGCTATCTACGGATGAGTTGATCGGCAACATGAGGTTATATTGTGACGGAGACAACGAGCCGCCGTGCCTTCCGGCGGTGGGAACCAGCTTGCCGTTTGTTGCATGCCGGCGTATCTCTAACGCGAACACGTGGCCTCTCCCTTCTTATCTTTTATGTTCGAATTGGGCTTTAATTGTGTCTCTGTTTGGCCTGTATTGTTCACTCATGTTGTATTGTCCATTTGGGCTTAATGCAAAAGCCACAAAGTTGACAAAAAAAAAAAAAAGGCGAACAAGGTGCATGCTCGTAATCGACCGTTTTAAACCGTTTTGGTTCTTTTAACTGAAAAGAAAAAGAAAAAACTAGGAAGAAAATTAAATATATAAAATCTCCTCGAGTGAGATGATCTTAACCAGTGAAGAAGATCAATATTGTGTAATGACGACAGACGATATGAGATCTCTCTCTGTTCTGTTTCTTCTCTGAGGTCCCCCATCATCCTCTTCTCTTTGTCTTCATCTCAAACCTGATTATACCTTCTTCATCGCTTCCTCCTCGTCAGCGATGACGTCGGCTTCCTTGGGACCTTCGACGCTTCTTTTGTACGGCTCTTCGTCTCATGATTTTCGGTTCAGATTTGTTTCTGGTGGCCGAGTTCGAATTCCTTCATTCCAGCGATTTCAGATTCACTGCGGGTCCAAGGTGAGTTTAATTTCGCTTTTGGGTTTTTTTTTTATTTGAGTTAATCATTAGTGATGAAGAAATCTTTTCAAATTGTATTTTCTTTTTATTCCGGCTTGATGCTTAAAGTGTTGATTATTTGGATTTCAACTGAATCTTAAACACTGTAGAACGAATAGTTTGATCCTCGATACCTTATCAATTATGTGTCATCTGTGATATGTTCTAATCGGGTAACATCATTTTCAGGAAAAGGAGGTGACGCCAGTGATTGAAAGCTCGTCATTGTCAGGAGATGCTGCTGCTTTACGCTCTAATGAATGGAAGGCTGTTCCGGATATTTGGAGATCATCTGCAGAAAAGTATGGTGATAGAGTTGCGTTGGTAGATCCTTATCATGATCCACCTTTGAAATTGACCTACAAGCAGGTAGGTAAAAGATTCTAGTATACAGCATGACAATATTGTAGATATTAAACCTTGACTTAATTTTTTTCAGTTGGAACAAGAAATTTTGGAGTTTAGTGAGGGATTAGGAGTTGTTGGAGTAAAAGCAGATGAGAAAGTTGCACTTTTTGCTGATAACTCCTGCCGATGGCTTGTTTCAGATCAAGGTATGCATGCGCTAATTTATATGAATATTACTCTGTTAATTTATTTTAGTTAGTATACACTCTGTTTATCACTTTATGGCAGGTATAATGGCGACAGGAGCAGTCAATGTCGTCAGAGGATCTAGGTCCTCTGTTGAAGAGTTACTGCAGATATACCTTCATTCTGAAAGGTATAAATTCTTGATTTCTCAAGACATAAATTGTTCATCTTGCCAGATTTGTTTGCAATATAGACATCTCAAGTGATGTGTGTGTTTGCAGTGTAGCTCTTGTTGTGGATAATCCTGAGTTTTTCAACCGTATTGCTGAAACATTTACTTCCAAGGCATCAATGAGATTTTTGATACTTCTCTGGGGTGACAAGTCATCATTAGCTACGCATGAGATGCAGATTCCAGTTTATACCTACTCAGAAGTTATAAACCTAGGACAGGACAGACGTGCAACCAGTACGTTGAGTGATTATTTATACCACCTAATAGAATCTTCTGATGCTAACAAATGAGTGATTACAGGGAACTCTGAATATAAATCCATCAATTCAGATGACACAGCCGCGATTATGTATACCAGTGGTACCACGGGAAATCCTAAAGGCGTTATGCTTACACATCGGAATCTTTTACACCAGATAAAACATTTATCAGCATATGTACCTGCTGAAGCTGGCGATAGGTTTCTAAGCATGCTGCCGTCATGGCATGCCTATGAACGTGCTTGTGAATACTTCATATTCACATGTGGAGTTGAGCAAATGTACACATCTATAAGATTCTTGAAGGTAATTCTTATCATCTAGTGTATCATTTCAACGTTGCTCTTTTTGGATTTAGTTAGTTTTTCTTTTGGTACAGGATGATCTAAAGCGATATCAACCACACTATCTTATTTCCGTTCCTTTGGTATATGAGACACTTTACAGGTGCACACTACTCTCATGCATTTTTTTTAATAAGTCTTAAATCCATATCTCAGGCCTGACCTGATCAGTAGCATTTTTTCTTTCTTTGAGCACTGCAGCGGTATTCAAAAGCAAATTTCTTCAAGTTCTGCTGCCCGTAAATTTCTAGCACTTACATTGATCAAAATCAGTCTGGCATATATGGAGATGAAGAGGATTTATGAGGTTTCATGACACATATGATACCCTCTTTAACAATTTGTTTTGTCTTAAAGTTTTTCTGCTTATTCCCTTTCTGTTCTGATACAGTCTGGTCGTGTTTACAGGGTATGTGTCTGACAAAAGAGCAAAAGCCTCCAATGTATATTGTTTCTTTGGTTGATTGGTTGCGGGCGAGAGTAGTTGCTGCTCTACTGTGGCCATTACATATGTTGGCCAAAATCCTAATCTACAAGAAAATTCATGCGTCTATTGGAATATCAAAAGTAGTACACAACTTTCATTTTTTTATTATCTCTTCCAGTTATTGATTTTTGGTTTCTACAGGCTGGTATCAGCGGAGGTGGGAGTTTACCCATTCACATCGACAAGTTTTTTGAGGTGAAGATGTCTCTTAAATCAATTTTTTTTTTTTTTTTTGACAATTAAATCAATTTCTTTTGAACAAGTTTTGATGACTTTGTTTCAAAATCGTCTAGGCTATTGGTGTGATTCTACAAAATGGTTATGGTTTGACAGAGACCTCACCGGTTGTGTGTGCGCGGACTCTTAGCTGTAATGTAAGCTCTGGTTTTGTTTCTTTTTCCTTCCATGAGCTCTTACTTGTCATGTCTTTATGATTAATCATGTTTTTTAATGAAGGTTCTTGGCTCAGCTGGGAATCCGATGCATGGTACAGAATTCAAAATTGTAGATCCTGAGACTAATAACGTTCTCCCTCCTGGTTCAAAGGGCATTGTCAAAGTCAGAGGCCCACAGATTATGAAAGGTTATTATAAGGTAATAGTAACTTAAGTTTGTTTCTTCTGAACAATCTGTTGTATGTCATCATGTAAGACGTTTTGCGATATCATATTTCATCATTGGTGTGTGCTTCAGAATCCATCAACCACAAAGCAAGTGTTGAATGAGAGTGGATGGTTCAACACAGGAGATACGGGTTGGATCGCTCCTCATCACTCAACAGGAAGGAGTCGCCGCTGTGGAGGTCTCATTGTTCTTGAAGGCCGTGCCAAGGATACAATTGTACTTTCTACAGGTATAATCTGAATTCACAAACATGTTCAAATGCAGTAAGTATATTGATAACATTTTCGCCACTATAGGTGAAAACGTGGAGCCATTGGAGATTGAGCAAGCCGCTATGAGAAGCAGATTGATTGAACAAATCCTTGTTATTGGACAGGTTCTTTAACTCTGTTAAGACGATCACAAAAAAATCTTAGTATCGCTTTAACTGTAACAAGATTCTCAATCACAGGATCAACGACGCCTTGGAGCTATCATTATCCCAAACAAAGATGAAGCAGAAAAACTAGTTCCTGACAAGGAAAAGCTAAGGAGCTTGGTCTACGAAGAACTGAGGAAATGGTACTTTTAACATCATGTAAAAAGTATTACATCTTATATTCATTCTGTTTGAACAATGTTGCAGGACATCAGAATGCTCGTTCCAAGTCGGACCGGTCTTGATTGTCGACGAGCCCTTCACGGTAAATATATAATTTTGCTGAAATTATTGAAAACCTTATTAAGAAAACTGTTTTGTTACACGACATTGCAGATAGACAATGGCTTAATGACACCAACGATGAAGATTAGACGGGACAAGGTCGTGGCTAAGTACAAAGACGAGATTAATCAACTTTACAATTAGTCTTGTTCTTGTTTTTCACGTAATTAAACAATAAAATTGTATTCTATTTGTTAATAGACTGATTCAGATTCTGCCTAATTTCATATTACCAAATCAAAAAGCATTTGTTAAAGACCGACTTCTCATGATGGAAAATGTTTTACTTGCTTCAAAGCTGGTAAAAAAAATTACCATAAAGAGTCTCTTTAAGATGTGCAATCAAGGTTGACATCTCAAAAGCATTCGACATGGTCTAGTGGTCTTTTATGATCAATACTCTGTTTGCACTAAAGATATCCGAAAGATATGTTATGTGGATTAAGAGATGTATCACAATGGCGATGTTTTTTGTTCATGTGAATGGGGAATTGACATGGTATTTCAAGAGTGAAAAAGGCTTAATACAAAAGTGCTTTTGGTCTCCATATTTTTTATGATATGCTTGTTTGTTCTAAGATGTTGGATAAGGAAAATTCGGCTATCATCCTTATTGCCAATGTCTAAAGTTAAAACATTTGTTATTTACAGATGATATGCTTGTATTCATATATAGAAAGAAGAGGTAGATTGAAGGGACTCTAGACGTTTTTAGAGAGTTTGCTACATAGTATGGTTTGAGTACTAGTATGTAAAAGACAACTATTTATATGGCTGGTGTAGGAGATTTGGAAAATATTTCAATCCTGCAGAAATTTGCTTTTGATTTGGGGAGCATACCAACCAATTCGTTATCTAGACTTCCCTTGTTGACAAATAGAATGAGTGTGACAGACTATATGCCACTAATTGAGAAGATCATATCGAGAGTAAGATCATGGACCTCAAGCAATCTCTCTTTTGTTTACAGGTTATAGGATCGGTTTTTCATAGTCTCATAAAATTCTGGATCTTTGCATTCAGACTTCCAAAAGCTTTCACAAAAGATACTGATCAGATATGTGCTGCTTTATTTGTGGTTAGAGCCTGAGTTAAATACAAAGAAGTCAAAAGTCTCTTGGAAGAATGTATACAAGCCTAAGGAAGGAGGGTGTGGGCAACTCTCAATCATTGAAGCAAACAATGTAAGTTTTTTAAAGCTAATTTGAAGAATCATGTATGCACATTCGTCTCTTTAGGTAAGGTGGATACAAAAGTACTTAATCAAGAAACGTTCCTTTTTGTCTTCTAATGAAAAGAGTTTTCCTCGATCTTGGATGTGAAAGAAGGTTCTAAAGTTGATGTACGATCCTAGGGAGGTCTCACACACGAACTGACTTGGAACAAAAATTTGGCCGAAGGGCACTCTCTTCTTAGACCAGTGATAGATAGGATGGACGATGGAGCTCAAAAACTGGCCGAAGGGTTCTCTTTGCATGAACCAGTGGATGATCAATGGAGATAGCTTAGTAGCAAGGTGGCTTTGTTCAGGAACAAGGGGAATCCACACAAGTTCGAAAAAAGACTGACAACTACGGTTTATGATAAAAATACTTGTTATTTATTTGTGTAATAATATTTAAGCTTTAAAAATGAATACAAGGTGGCTATGTATCCTAGAGTCTTGAAAACTAATAAGGCATAATGGGCCTTTATGGAATTAAAAAAAATAAAAACAAAGAAGGGAATATATGAGATGTGTATCTCTTTCTCATGAAGTGGGCCTTAGATTACCTCATTATAAACTTTAGTTGGAAAAACCATTGAGATAAAATCACACTAATGGAAAAAGAGTATAACTCTTGGCCCAAAGAGATTTCATGGTCATGGCTCGACATATAGGAAAGTAAAGATCACAGATGGGCCGTCGGTCTCAAAAGTTTTTGTTAAAGTTAGGCAAAGTCAAAACAAGTGCGTTAATTAGGCAATATTTGAGCTTCTGAAATGCCTCCTCCTGAGCTGGTCCCCCATTTGAATGTCACATCTTTCTTAATCACGACCGTGAGAGGAGAAACTACTGTGCTGAAGTTTTTGACAAAACGTCTATAGAAGCTAGTCAAGTCGTGGAAGCTCCTAAGATGTCCTACGGTAGTGGGTGTGGGCCAATATTGGATAGCCTTCAACTTCTTTTGAACCAACTGTAAACCCTCCAAACTCACAACAAAACCTAAGAAAACAAGCTGATCAATACAAAAGGTGTACTTCTTGAGGTTAGCATAAAGACTTTTTTAACGTAGTCTCTAAAACTTGCTCAAGGTGCATAATGTAGTCAGCAAAAAAATTACTATAACGCTTAATGTCATCAAAGTAAACAACCACAAACTTACTGATGTAGGACCTTAAGACCTGGTTCATGAGCCTAATAAATGTACCTAGAGCGTTGGTAAGACCAAATGGCATGACAAGCCATTCGTATAGATCTTTCTTGGTCTTGAAGGCAGTCTTGCATTCGTATCCTTCCTTCATTCTCACATGATGGTATCCACTTCTTAAGTCCACTTTTGAGAAGACTGAGGCGTGATATACAATGCATGTACTTGATGGTGATGTCGTTGATGACCCGGAAGTCTACGCACATTCTTCACATTCCATCTTTCTTAGACACCAAGAGAACATTCTGCACACGGGCTGAGGATCTCACGGATGCAACCCTTAGACATAAAGTCTTGAATCTGCTTCTTCAGCTCCTTAGAATCAATAGGATTCATCATGTAATCTGGATGGTTTGGTAAGGCAGAACCGCACACTAGATCCACTGATGCTCAATGCCTCCAATGGGTGGAAGTCCAGCTGGTATCTCTTCTGGAAACACGTCCTTGAACTTGGCTAACAAATAAACCATTTCTCGAGGAAGCTCTAGATCACTAGGACCATAAATAAATCCCTCTTTAAAAACCATTAGTAACACATGTGTGTTCTGACTAATAGCTTTGGAAATGGAAATAGAAGTGATGAACATGTTAGTCTTACTTACCTTGTTATCCTTTGCAAATTTGAGCTTGCATTTCTTGGATCTCCAAAGGTGTAAATGGATCAGTATGATACTTTCGTTTGTCATGGTTGAAGGAGTAATGATTGGTACGTTCATTGTGCAATGTATCCTTATAGAATTTCTATGGCCTCCCTAGTAACAAATGACCTACTTGAATGGGAACTACGTGACACACAACATGATCAATGTACTTGCCCACACTGAATGGCACTGCTATCCGTATCTCTGTGGCATCATTGAGTCATCTAAATCTGTATGGTCGTAGGTGCTTTGTGATCATATACTTGCTAGACACGTTAGCACGAGAACCTCTATCTATAATGAAACTACATCTTGTTGTTCACGGTACATCTTGTGTGAAAGATGTTTTCTCGTTGAACTGTCTCTAAAGTTACTAGTGCACTGAGGGATCTTCTAATCACTAGCATCTCTCCAATGTCTGGGTACTCAATGGTATCCTCTGGCTCAGGCGTCTCCTGTTCTTCATGCTCGATCTGAACTTGTACTCTCTAATAGCATTGATGATCATGACTCGCTGGTTAGGGCATTCTCGAGCATGTGTCCTTTCACATGACATTTAAAAAAGTAATGTCTCTAGATCTAGAAGTACTAGGAAACTTACCAGCTTCTGGTCGGTTGAACTTAGGAGCCTCAGTGTTAGAATTCTTGAATCGTCACTCAACCTCAATAGCCTTGCCTTTTTCAACGGTCTTAGGTTCTTGAGGGATCCAATTTCTTTTGGCTCTACTCGTAGAAGCTACCTTCCGTTTGATATGTCGCCAGCTTGAATGCACATGTGAAGAAGCTCGGACATATAATGGTATGGCTGTATCTCGAACTTTTGGACAATGCGGTCTTGAAGTTCATCAATGAATTAGGCCATGAGAGTCTCCTCAGAATCATATATCTCGAACTTGCTCGAACTCCTAAAGTATTCCTCGACCAACATGTTTCCCAGCACAAGCTTCTGAAACTTTTTTTTTAAGTCTCTATGAAAATATGGAGGAACATACCTTATTCTTAGATTGAATTTCAAGACAGTCCAGGTCATGATAATCTCATATTTGTGCCTTCTCTTTTCTGACACGTCTGTGTTCCACCAGGAGAGTGCATGGTCTGTGAGTTGAGCTGCTGCCAAGGCTACTTTCTCCTGGTCATCGTAGGCATAAAATTCAGAAATGTACGCCACTCTTCTTTTCCATTCAAGATAAGCTTCTGGATTCACCTTTCCTGCAAAAATATGAACTGTCAGTTTTATGTCATTATGGACAAGTCTATGTACCTCTTCCTCTCGCATTCTGCCTCGGCGGATAGGATCTCTCATTCGGTTGAATGGATTATGGTTCTGATTGGGCAGTGGTTGATCATCCTCTAGCTCGGGCATGTCCTCATCCGTTTCCTCCTGTCGATTGGCACACACAGGATGTCCTCCCCTATCTTGGAGTGGTGGTGGCCTAGGCGGTTGTGGAGGTTATTAGTCAACCTGGTTCAGTCGCTCTCCAATGGCTCTGATTGCACTGAGTACTTGGGCTAGGTCAACTGGTGCATTGTTGTCTCCCATATTTATTGTTCCTGTAGAAAAAAAAAATTAAACATAAGATCAGGTGTAAAGAGAAACATAAACAAGAAATAAACAAAATGCAAAAATCGGACTCAAAGAAAAAGGCAAACAGATCAAGAAAATGGAAAAACACAAATATAACAAATTCATATTTTATGAATGGTGGCCATTTTTTATTTTATTTTTTATTTTATTTTTTTATTTTATTTTTATTATGCAGCTTTGAATGTAATTATGCTTGATCACTAAACAACCTAGAAATAATGACAACAAAACTCGAAATAATGCAAGACTCAACCGGATGCACTTAAACCCTAATCGAGAAAAAGATGCAACTAAGAGCTAAATGCTTTTTTTGGTTTTCTGATACGAATAAATGAGTGATGTAATTCAATAACTATTCAGGACAAGGAAAAAAACAAGATGGATGCAGGAAAAAAGAAAGAACATCACGGAACAAGCTTTGACACACTCGGATGCAATAAACCCTAATTCACGGCTAACTTGCAAACCAAACTGTAACTTCTTTTCTTTCGATTTTTTGTTCCAACCTAAACAAGAGACTAGCAACCTAATCTCCCTAGAAGAGACTCCACACAACAATTCAATAAAAACAAGATGAGCAATGCGGCACAAGCGAAACACACAAAGCGCTCTGATAAACCCTAAAGGGAGAAACTTGGCCGTTATGCAACAATCAAGACACTTTTTCTTTTTAGATTTTCTGGAAACTAACATTTAAAGACTCAAATTAAACTTCTGAAAAAATAGACTAAATAAAGATGCAAGTAAAACAACTCGAAACAAGCAAATAAAGCAAACAAACCTATAAACCCTAATGAGCAGAGCAGCCGCGAGCTAAATATGCAATAACAAAAGCAAATAAACACAACTAAGGTTATTATTTTTATGGTTTTGATTTTAGGATGCAACAAAGAAGAACAAGCAAAGAAAAAAAAAAGACATGGGAAAAAATGCTACCGTGAGTCAGAAGCCTTAATATATGATACCATATGATGTAAGATCCTAGGGATATCTCACACACGAACTGGCTTGGAACAAGAAACTGGCCGAAGGGCACTCTCTTCTTGGACCGAGGATAAATAGGATGGACGATGGATCTTAGCAACTGGTCAAAAAGCTCTCTTTGAATGAACCAGTGGATGATCAATGGATATAGCTTAGTAACAAGTGGCTTGACTCAGGAAAGAGGGGAATCAACGCAAGTTCAAAACAAGACCGACGACTAGGGTTTATGCCAAGAATACTTGTTATTTATTTATATAATAAGTTGAGCTGCTGCCAAGGCTACTTTCTCCTGGTCATCGTAGGCATAAAATTCAGAAATGTACTCCACTCTTCTTTTCCATTCAAGATAAGCTTCTGGATTCACCTTTCCTGCAAAAATAGGAACTGTCAGTTTTATGTCATTATGGACAAGTCTATGTACCTCTTCCTCTCGCATTCTGCCTCGGCGGATATGATCTCTCATTCGGTTGAATGGATTATGGTTCTGATTGGGCGGTGGTTGATCATCCTCTAGCTCGGGCATGTCCTCATCCGTTTCCTCATGTCGATTGGCACACACAGGATGTCCTCCCCTATCTTGGAGTGGTGGTGGCTAGGCGGTTGTGGAGGTTATTAGTCAAGCTGGTTCAGTCGCTCTCCAATGGCTCTGATTGCACTGAGTACTTGGGCTAGGTCAACTGGTGCATTGTTGTCTCCCATATTTATTGTTCCTGTAGAAAAAAAAACTAAACATAAGATCAGGTGTAAAGAGAAACATAAACAAGAAATAAACAAAATGCAAAAATCGGACTCAAAGAAAAAGGCAAACAGATCAAGAAAATGGAAAAACACAAATATAACAAATTCATATTTTATGAATGGTGGCCATTTTTTATTTTATTTTTTTATTTTATTTTTTATTTTATTTTTATTATGCAGCTTTGAATGTAATTATGCTTGATCACTAAACAACCTAGAAATAATGACAACAAAACTCAAAATAATGCAAGACTCAACCGGATGCACTTAAACCCTAATCGAGAAAAAGATGCAACTAAGAGCTAAATGCTTTTTTTGGTTTTCTGATACGAATAAATGAGTGATGTAATTCAATAACTATTCAGGACAAGGAAAAAAACAAGATGGATGCAGGAAAAAAGAAAGAACATCACGGAACAAGCTTTGACACACTCGGATGCAATAAACCCTAATTCACGGCTAACTTGCAAACCAAACTGTAACTTCTTTTCTTTCGATTTTTTGTTGCAACCTAAACAAGAGACTAGCAACCTAATCTCCCTAGAAGAGACTCCACACAACAATTCAATAAAAACAAGATGAGCAATGCGGCACAAGCGAAACACACAAAGCGCTCTGATAAACCCTAAAGGGAGAAACTTGGCCGTTATGCAACAATCAAGACACTTTTTCTTTTTAGATTTTCTGGAAACTAACATTTAAAGACTCAAATTAAACTTCTGAAAAAATAGACTAAATAAAGATGCAAGTAAAACGACTCGAAACAAGCAAATAAAGCAAACAAACCTATAAACCCTAATGAGCAGAGCAGCCGCGAGCTAAATATGCAATAACAAAAGCAAATAAACACAAATAAGGTTATTATTTCTATGGTTTTGATTTTAGGATGCAACAAAGAAGAACAAGCAAAGAAAAAAAAAGACATGGGAAAAATGCTACCGTGAGTCAGAAGCCTTAATATCTGATACCATATGATGTAAGATCCTAGGGATATCTCACACACGAACTGGCTTGGAACAAGAAGCTGGCCGAAGGGCACTCTCTTCTTGGACCGAGGATAAATAGTATGGACGATGGATCTTAGCAACTGGTCAAAAAGCTCTCTTTGAATGAACCAGTGGATGATCAATGGATGTAGCTTAGTAACAAGTGGCTTGACTCAGGAAAGAGGGGAATCAACGCAAGTTCAAAACAAGACCGACGACTAGGGTTTATGACAAGAATACTTGTTATTTATTTATGTAATAAGACTTAAACCTTATACAATGAAAAGAAGCTGGCTATATAGCCTAGAGTCTCAAAAACTAATAAGGAATAATGGCCTTTACGAAATTAAAAGAAATAAAGACAAAGAAGGGAATGGGCCATGTGTCTCTTTCTTATGAATTGGGCCTTGGATTACCTCATTAAAAATCTTAGTGGAAAAACTCATTGGGATAAAACCACAGTATAAATCTTGGCCCAAAAAGATTACACGGTCACGGTTTGACAGCTCGGATAGTAAAGATCACGGATGGGTCATCGGTCTAGATCATGGGCCATTCAGCTTTTGGGTTGAGTGATATATCATGGTTTTTACTAGTTTTAGACCATGATATAAGTGTGTTTTTAGTGTCTTTTGTGTTCTTTTAGAGTCTTTTACAGGTATAATCAGGTTTGGAGCTGAATTGGAGATAATGGAGCATTTTGGAGTTTTTTGGAGTGTTTGGCCGAGAGATAGAGGTCACTGTCCGAAACAGAGGAAGGTGTCGATCGTTGCACTCTTGCATCGATCGATGCACCAACGAGATGGGCCGAAACTCGGCGGTTTAGAAGAGTGAAGAATTTGCACTTTGATCCAGAAGTTCCTGATATTTACAAAGAAGCCCCTGGCCGAGATTATGCCTATATAATAGAGTTTTTAGTGTTTTTATTAGAAACGCTTTATACTTTTTACATTACGCAATTCATAATTAAGAGCAGAGGATTTTAGAGCTTTTTGGGGCTGATCTGAACCTGTTACATCATCTGTATTTGGAGAAGATTTCGAACCCCTTTTACTCTTATTCTTTTATGCAATTTATTCATTCTATGATTATGATTTCATTATCTATGTCTGAGTAGATTCCTAGTTAGGTTTAGGGTTTCTCACATAGGATTTCATGACTTGCTAGACTTGTTCAAATTCAGTTAAGGATTCATAACTATATATGTTCTTCAATTTAATTGTGCTTAAAGTTAGTTCTAACCTGATCAATTAGAATCTAGACCTTAGGTTGCTAAATACGTCACGGAAGTGGGGTTTAGGAATCTGAACTAATTAAATTGGGCAATTAAACTTTGCGCAAACGGAAGTTTGGTTTAGGATAATTGTGAACATATCAAACTTGGACTTATTGCTAGTTTAATCTGTTAGTTCTCGCAAACGAAAGTTTGGTTTGCTGCACTTAGACTTAGAGAATTATCGCAAAGGAATTTGGTTAATTCTATATCTGTGTTTTGAGTTCTAGAACTGTGCTTAATTAGATCCTTGCTGAATGAACTGTCTGCTTGTCTGATTTCCTGAGAATACCCTAGGCTTGACGCTTTTAATTACTTGCTTCACAACCGTTAATCTCTGCTACTGATTTACTTTCTCGCATCGCAATTTATTTCATTCACTATTTGCTTATTTCTACTATTTATTCCTATAGTTTGATTCTCTTGAGACCGAGTGTCCCTGTGGATTCGATAACCCTATATACTACTTTGACATTGCTGTTCACTTGCAGTTTAGTATAGGGAAAACTTAGAACCTATCATTGAGCCAGATGTTGGGCTTGATATGGATGTGTGGGCCTGAATGTTTTCTTCTCCCGAATGGTATCCTTGCTGGAAAAGGTCTTGGTTTTGATTGGATGGTTTGCACAGCCTCTATACAGCTTTACTCGATCATCTTCATGGCCAACTGTTTTAGCACAGGCTGATCAAGGGACATATGGTCCAAATGCTCCATAATTTATTATAGATTGCTATGTGTGATCAATGTCTCCATAGCAAGTTTGAATTCCTCTCTCAGATTCTTCTCCTTAATGCATTCTTCATCACCGATAATGGCACGAGCGGTTCTACACACTATATACTACTTTGACATTGCTGTTCACTTGCAGTTTAGTATAGGGAAAACTTAGAACCTATCAAGTTTTTGGCGCCGTTGCCGGGGACTCTTTGAGTCTTCAATAGGACCGAACTTAGGGTTTTTGCTAGAAATTTTTCTTTTTGTTTTTGTTCTTTTTCGTTTTTATTTTTTTTTTGATTTTGCTGAACTTTTTCTCTGTTTCTCTCTGTCGCAGGTACGAATTTCGCCTTGCGTCGATCGTTGCATACCTTGCGTCGATCGTCACTAGGCGATTCTGAGATTGAATCGATCGTTGCACTGATAGCATCGATCGTTGCTGGACGATTACAGACAGTTTATGCCTACGCAGAAAACTCGAAGTAATCCGAACTCGAGCTTGCTTAATCTCGGACTAGAGGAACTTGGACGTCTAGAAAGGACTAACAGAAGAGAAAAGAGAGAGAGGATGGTACGAGAACGTTTGATCTTGATACCAGATGCTGAAGGTACCCTGAGGGACCAAGATGACAACCCGTACAATGCTGCTGGGCATCGGGTTGATGCTGAAGGGAATGTCATCCCTGATCCTCCTGAGCAACAGGAGCTGAACCGAAACCAGGGTCAAGGACAGGCCCAAGGTAGAGAGATGGTGGTTCATGAGAGAACACTAGCTGATTACAACAGACCTGATGAGTTTCATGCAAACCGAGCAGCTCTAGTGCTTCCTACTTTCGAGAGGAATGATTTTGAGGTAAAAACCATCTACTACCAGCTGATGAGACAGATTGCTTTTCATGGTCTTCAAGCAGAGCAGCCTATGGATCACATTGACAAGTTTGAGGACATAGTCACTGGCATGAAGTATGAAGGAGTATGCCCGGACTATCTGTTCCTTAAGCTATTTCCGCACAGTCTTGCTGGAGACGCTAGTGCATGGCTGAGACAACTGGCACCTGGTCAGTATACTACTTGGACAGCCTTAAAGAGTGAGTTCCTGCGTCACTTTTATGATGATGCACGCTCGGATCAGTCCAGACAGGACATACTCACCTTTTCCCAAGGAGCTGTGGAGCCCTTGAAGACTGCCTGGATGAGATTTAAGCAGTATCAGCGTGACTGTCCACACCATGGATTCACAGAAGTACAGCTGATTGGTATCTTTTTCAGAGGCATAGATCTCCCTTATCAGACTGCGCTGGATAATTCCAGTAATGCTAATTTCAACACCAGGACTCCTACACAAGCTGTGCAGTTGATTGGGAACCTTATTAACAGCTACAGTTGCAAGTCTATGGATGAAAAGAGGAAGAAATCCGGTGGAAGTATAGAAGATTCTAACATGACTGAGATTAGATCTAGGCTAGACACAGTCTACAATCTCCTGACAAGTAAGAAAGCTGTCCACTCTGCCCAAGATATAGAAGTGATTCAGACTGAGGAGGACACTCAGAAAGAAGAAGTGAATTACATGGGAAGTTCTAGTTTCCAAGGCACTAGATTTAGAAATCAACAGGGAAACAGATTCTCAAATGGAGTTCAGCAAAGTGGTTTTGAGAAAGCCAATGAGTCTGATAGTAAAGTAGAGATGATGCTAAGACAGCTGATGGAGAATCAGACTAAGTACGCAGCAGATGCTGACGCGAAGATGGATACAATCTACATGGAGCTGAATGGGAAGTTTGAAAGTTTGAACACGCACATGAAAGAGCTTGATGCTAAGGTTGCAAAAACTGCTGGACATGCTCAAAGGGAAGAGGGATATCTCCCGGGGAGGACTGATGCCAATCCTAAGTACCAATGCAATGCCGTGACATTGAGAAGTGGTAAGGAGCTGTCATCTGGCGAGAAAAAGCAGTTAAGCGTTGAGGAACTCGTGGAAATTGAAGAATTGGAGGATGAGATATGCGATATTCGCAGAGCATCGATCGATGCATCTCAGCAGCGATCGTTGCCAAGCGAAATCAAGGAACCGGAGGTCGTAACAAAGTCGCCTAGCATCGATCGGTGCAATAAAGGCAACGATCGACACAAGGTGACTGCAGAAAGCTCGAGTGCTGAAAACCCAAAACAGTCGGGTGAAAGAGTATACAAGCCTAAGATACCTTATCCCAAGAACCCCAGAAAAGCTAAGAATGATAGACAATATGCAAAATGGAAGGAGTTCATAAAAAAGGTAAAGGTTGAAGTACCTTTGTTGGATTCCATTGAAACTTCCCCCATGATGAAGAGATGCCTCAAGGATGCAATTTCTGGTAAATGGTCTGATGAAGAAAGTATAATGATGCTCAATGAAGTATGTAGTGCAGTGGTTCAAGGTAGAATTCCAGAGAAATTGAAAGATCCGTGCAGCTTCGTGTTGGATTGTGCTATCTATAAGGAGAGGTTCGAAAGGTCCCTATGTGATCTTGGCTCCAATGTAAATCTAATGCCCCTTTCTGTTGCTAAAAGACTGGGGATGACAGATTTTATACCAACTAGGATATCACTGGTTCTGGCAGACAGATCAGTCAGGATTCCAGAAGGAGTAATAGAGGATGTGCCTATAACGGTTGGCAAGTGCGTAATCCCAACTGATTTTGTGGTTCTACAATATGGACAGGAGCCAAAAGACCCATTAATTCTAGGCAGGTCTTTCTTAGCAACAGCTGGTGCGATGATTGACTGTCAAGGAGGTAAGATAATCCTGAATGTGGGTGATCTGAAGATGAGTTTTGACATGAACAAACTGGTGAAGAGACCGACCATCGACGGGCAGACCTTTTATGTGGACACATTGGGTGATTTGGATGCAGAGTACTTCCATCAATCACATGCTGAGGACCCACTAGAAAGGGCTCTACTGAGTTCTATTTTGGAGTTGGAATACCTACAGGACGAGCCTGCGATGTGCTATACAAGATTGATGGATTCTGTCGAGGTTGCAATGCAAGTAGAAGTGTCTGACGCGGGACTGCAACGATCGATACCAACTAAGCAACGATCGTTGCAAGTCGACAGAGACTGGGCAGAGGAAAAAGCTCCGAAAATAGATCTGAAACAACTTCCATCCGGGCTAAGGTACGCATTTCTTGGACCGAATTCAACTTATCCAGTGATTGTCAACGCTAGTTTGAACAACGCAGAGCTCACTTTACTGCTAAGCAAGCTGCGCAAGCATCGCAAAGCTCTTGGCTATTCCCTTAATGATATTTCAGGTATCTCACCAGAGCTGTGCATGCACCGGATACATCTTGAGGATGAGTCCAAGACATCAATCGAACATCAGAGGAGACTTAATCCTAATCTGCAGGAAGTAGTCAAAAAGGAGATTATGAAACTCCTTGACGCTGGAATTATATATCCTATCTCTGATAGTGATTGGGTAAGTCCAGTCCATGTAGTACCAAAGAAGGGCGGTGTTACAGTCGTGAAGAATGAGAAGAACGAGCTGATACCTACTAGGACTGTGACAGGACACAGGATGTGTATAGACTACATGAAGCTTAATGCTGCTACTAGGAAGGATCATTTTCCTTTGCCTTTTATTGATCAGATGCTCGAAAGGTTAGCAAATCATCCTTACTACTGCTTCCTAGATGGCTACTCAGGTTTCTTTCAGATTCCCATCCATCCGGAGGATCAGGGAAAGACCACTTTTACTTGTCCATATGGGACTTTTGCTTACCGTAGGATGCCTTTTGGACTCTGCAATGCACCAGCCACTTTCCAGAGATGCATGATGTCCATATTCACAGATATGATTGAGGATTTTATGGAAGTATTCATGGATGATTTCTCAGTATATGGATCATCCTATAATGAATGCTTAGATAATCTGTGTAAGGTTCTGAAAACATGTGAAGAGAAGCATTTAGTTCTTAACTGGGAGAAGTGTCATTTTATGGTCAGAGATGGCATTGTGCTTGGACATAAAGTGTCCGAAGCAGGAATAGAGGTGGACCGCGCCAAAATCGAGGTAATGACGAACCTGCAGGCACCTGATTCTGTTAAGTCCATTAGAAGCTTTCTTGGACATGCTGGCTTCTATAGACGGTTCATCAAGGATTTTAGTAGGATTGCTAGGCCACTAACTGCTTTGCTGTGCAAAGACACCAAATTTGAGTTCACTGCAGATTGTCAAACTGCATTTGAACAGATCAAGCAGGCATTAGTGAGTGCTCCCATAGTTCAGCCACCGGATTGGGATTTGCCTTTCGAAGTAATGTGCGATGCAAGTGATTATGCTGTGGGAGCTGTTCTTGGACAAAAGAAAGATAGAAAACTTCATGCTATCTATTATGCCAGTAGGACACTGGATGATGCACAAAGAAACTATGCCACAACAGAGAAGGAGTTGCTTGCAGTTGTCTTTGCATTTGAGAAATTTCGCTCTTATCTTGTTGGCTCCAAGGTGATTGTACACACAGATCATTCAGCACTGAAGTATCTGATGCAGAAAAAGGATGCTAAGCCAAGACTGTTGAGATGGATCTTGCTGCTTCAGGAATTTGATATTGAAGTGAGAGACAAGAAAGGGGTTGAGAATGGAGTTGCTGATCATCTTTCGAGGATGCTAGTAGAGGAGGACGTGCCAATTAATGACTACTTGCCTGAAGAAAACGTCAATATGGTTGGGACAATCTGTGAGACAGATTTGGACAGAAATCTGCAGAACTGTCGGATTAATCGCATTGCGTCGATCGATGCTACATCAGCGTCGATCGATGCATCTATCGGGGCAGTAACGATCGATACACCTGACTGTGACGATCGTTGCAGTGCGGATACAGACCCAGAAACTTTTATGGTGCGGATTGGAAAGCATGAGTTCGAGATTTACGCTGTCACAACAAATGATCGACCATGGTATGCAGACATAGCCAATTATCTAGCTGCAGAGACTGAACCAGATAATCTGAAAGGATATGAAAAGAAGAGGTTTTTCAGAGAACTTAGGAGGTACTATTGGGATGAACCTTACCTCTATAAGCATTGTTCGGATGGTCTTTATAGAAGATGCGTTGCTGAGTCAGAGGTTCCAGATATCCTTTTCCACTGTCACGGATCAGATTATGCAGGACATTTTGCTACATTTAAGACTGTGTCTAAGGTTTTGCAAGCAGGTTTCTGGTGGCCTACAATGTTCGCTGATACTCACTCTTTTATTTCTCATTGTGATGCCTGCCAGAGAAGAGGGAAAATTAGCAGGAAGCATGAGATGCCTCAGAATTTCATTCTTGAGGTTGAGGTTTTTGATTGCTGGGGCATAGACTTTATGGGTCCCTTTCCCTCATCTTATGGGAATAAATTCATATTAGTTGCTGTGGATTATGTTTCTAAGTGGGTAGAAGCAATAGCCAGTCCAACCAATGACTCTTCAGTAGTCATTAAGCTGTTTAAATCTATCATATTCCCTATATTTGGAGTACCCCGGATAGTAATTAGTGATGGAGGATCTCACTTTATTAATAAGGTTTTTGAGAAGCTCCTGAAGAAGCATGGAGTGCATCACCGAGTTGCTACTCCTTATCACCCACAGACTAGTGGACAGGTAGAGGTTTCTAACAGACAAATCAAGGAGATCTTGGAGAAGACAGTTGGGAAGACAAGGAAAGATTGGGAAGCTAAGCTTGATGATGCTTTATGGGCCTACAGGACTGCATTTAAAACGCCATTAGGGACTACTCCATTCCATTTGCTGTATGGGAAAGCATGTCATCTGCCAGTAGAACTTGAGCACAAGGCAGCATGGGCTGTAAAACAGATGAACTTTGACCTCAAACCAGCTGCAGAGAGGAGATTGATACATCTTAATGAGTTGGATGAGATTAGACATCTTGCCTATGAGAACTCAAAGCTGTACAAGGAGAGGACTAAGGCTTATCATGATAAAAAGATTGTTTCTAGACGGTTTGAGCCTAATGACCAGGTACTTCTGTACAATTCTCGTCTGCATTTGTTCCCAGGGAAGCTGAAATCAAGATGGTCCGGTCCCTACACAATAAAGGAAGTGCGTCCATATGGAGCTGTCATTTTAATTGGCAAGGAAGGTAATGAGTTTGCTGTAAATGGGCAGAGGGTAAAACACTATTGGGCTAAGGCCGAGATTCCCAGAGGTCAGATTTTGCCTCTGGATGCTGCACCCTCCACTTGAAAGATCTCATCCGTCCGGTCAAGCTATTGACCTTAAACAAGCGCTGGGTGGGAGGCAACCCACCATTAGGTACTGGTGTTTTTCTTTTTCATTTTTGGTGTTTTTGTTAGGATTTTACGTTTGTTTTTTATTTCTGGTGAGTTTATGTTTGCAGGTCTCGGTTAAATCGCAGTGCAGCGATCGATGCATTTCTGTGTCGATCGTCACAACACGAAAGGAATCGCATTGCAGCGATCGTTGCGGTCCTGAGCAACGATCGACTATACACGAAAATCGCCAAGTAACGGTCGATGCACTTAGTGCAACGGTCGATGCTTAGCGACAGAGGTAACCCGACAGACATAACTTCACCTTTTCATTTTTTATTTTTACCGATCCTTCGCTGGACACTACTGGGGACAGTGTGTCTTAAGTGTGGGGGAGGTGCTACTGACTTATATCTTTCTGTTTTCTTAAGAGTCAGTCCGTTTTTCAAAAAAAAAAAAAAAAAAAAATTTTGTTTTATTGAGTCAAAATTGTTTAAGTAAGAAACTATGATTTTCTGAGAAGATTTTACAAGACTTGCAGGAACTTAAGTAACCATTGGGATGAAGTTGCGGGATCTATCTATGACTGTTAGAAAACCCCATCACAGATCAACCTACTGGGAACACCCACATCACTTCAGGTATCAGAGGATCCTTTTACTGACTTCAACCTTAATACTGACTTAAATTTCTCACCTAAGGGCTTGGTATGCTTTATGTCGGATTCCCTGTTAGTTCTGACACAGCCTGTAAACCTGTCCTATTTAGTCCCCTTCTCCCCTTCTATAAAGTAAAAAAAAAAAAAATAATTAACTGAGGATGAGTTAGTAACTCCGAAGTGGTCATGGGAATAGTAGCAAACACTATTATCTCTCATGTGATCCATGGAATGTGTCCAAAGTATACCCCATAACGGGAAGAACACTGATAAAAACAATAAAATGATACCCAGTGGGGAAAAATCAGTTGTTAAAGAAGGGAAAGAGAAGAAAGGGACTAGAGAAAGATAGTATGGTAGTCTAGAGCTGATAAGGTAAGAATCCATGTGCCTTTAGATCGATACTCCTTAGGTGAGACCGCACTTAAATACTTGCAGAAGTCAGTAGGGAGAATTTGAATGCTTGAATGTGATTGTGGAGTTTACCTAGGACAGTTGCTAAGTGTGGGGGAAGTACATTGTGGTCTTGATATCCTGTGATTGATTCTTGCAGTGGTTTACTAAGGGGAATCTGAGTATTGTAGCTTCTAGGATGAAATGAGTTTCTGAAGAGTTTTCAAACCTCTTCACCATGTTTTAGTTCTCTGTTTTGCTTGAGGGCAAGCAAAGGCTAAGTGTGGGGGAGTTGATATATCATGGTTTTTACTAGTTTTAGACCATGATATAAGTGTGTTTTTAGTGTCTTTTGTGTTCTTTTAGAGTCTTTTACAGGTATAATCAGGTTTGGAGCTGAATTGGAGATAATGGAGCATTTTGGAGTTTTTTGGAGTGTTTGGCCGAGAGATAGAGGTCACGGTCCGAAACAGAGGAAGGTGTCGATCGTTGCACTCTTGCATCGATCGATGCACCAGCGAGATGGGCCGAAACTCGGCGGTTTAGAAGAGTGAAGAATTTGCACTTTGATCCAGAAGTTCCTGATATTTACAAAGAAGCCCCTGGCCGAGATTATGCCTATATAATAGAGTTTTTAGTGTTTTTATTAGAGACGCTTTATACTTTTTACATTACGCAATTCATAATTAAGAGCAGAGGATTTTAGAGCTTTTTGGGGCTGATCTGAACCTGTTACATCATCTGTATTTGGAGAAGATTTCGAACCCCTTTTACTCTTATTCTTTTATGCAATTTATTCATTCTATGATTATGATTTCATTATCTATGTCTGAGTAGATTCCTAGTTAGGTTTAGGGTTTCTCACATAGGATTTCATGACTTGCTAGACTTGTTCAAATTCAGTTAAGGATTCATAACTATATATGTTCTTCAATTTAATTGTGCTTAAAGCTAGTTCTAACCTGATCAATTAGAATCTAGACCTTAGGTTGCTAAATACGTCACGGAAGTGGGGTTTAGGAATCTGAACTAATTAAATTGGGCAATTAAACTTTGCGCAAACGGAAGTTTGGTTTAGGATAATTGTGAACATATCAAACTTGGACTTATTGCTAGTTTAATCTGTTAGTTCTCGCAAACGAAAGTTTGGTTTGCTGCACTTAGACTTAGAGAATTATCGCAAAGGAATTTGGTTAATTCTATATCTGTGTTTTGAGTTCTAGAACTGTGCTTAATTAGATCCTTGCTGAATGAACTGTCTGCTTGTCTGATTTCCTGAGAATACCCTAGGCTTGACGCTTTTAATTACTTGCTTCACAACCGTTAATCTCTGCTACTGATTTACTTTCTCGCATCGCAATTTATTTCATTCACTATTTGCTTATTTCTAGTATTTATTCCTATAGTTTGATTCTCTTGAGACCGAGTGTCCCTGTGGATTCGATAACCCTATATACTACTTTGACATTGCTGTTCACTTGCAGTTTAGTATAGGGAAAACTTAGAACCTATCATTGAGC
The DNA here is from genome assembly GCA_030180135.1 of Orychophragmus violaceus. Taxonomy (NCBI): domain Eukaryota; kingdom Viridiplantae; phylum Streptophyta; class Magnoliopsida; order Brassicales; family Brassicaceae; genus Orychophragmus; species Orychophragmus violaceus. Next base: position 83,173,198 of record CM058233.1, on the reverse strand, counting down.
CAGATGTTGGGCTTGATATGGATGTGTGGGCCTGAATGTTTTCTTCTCCCGAATGGTATCCTTGCTGGAAAAGGTCTTGGTTTTGATTGGATGGTTTGCACAGCCTCTATACAGCTTTACTCGATCATCTTCATGGCCAACTGTTTTAGCACAGGCTGATCAAGGGACATATGGTCCAAATGCTCCATAATTTATTATAGATTGCTATGTGTGATCAATGTCTCCATAGCAAGTTTGAATTCCTCTCTCAGATTCTTCTCCTTAATGCATTCTTCATCACCGATAATGGCACGAGCGGTTCTACACACTACAAAAGTCCACATTGATAGCAGATTATTATAGCACGTATTACTGAACTGCTATCGTAGATGAGTTTGAAATTTCTGAACTATATAATAACATTTAATAAACGCTATAATAAAGTTTCATTAAGAGGGAAGCTAAAATTAGCTTTTCCGCCAAACACATGACGACAATTTTATACTCGTAAAATCTAAGACTCATTTTCCCTCTTTCATTTTTCATTTTCCCTTTTTCGGTTTTTTTTTTTCCACTTAAAACCCTAAGACCAAAATTTCCTCCAAATTGTGACATATTAAATCTGGTTTCCTCCAAAATAAACATTTGTTAGTCGCCACAAACAATTCATGCCTTTGACGCAAGATCAAAATCAGCTTTCGTGTCACGCAAAGAAACCCATGAATATTTTCTTAATCCTTCCCCATTTGCTGCATAACTGTTGTTTAAATAAACTTTGAACCATCCTCAAGAGTTACATGACAAGTAATGGTCTGAGGATCACGGTAGAGAAGCCTGACCCGAGTAGAAGCTTTGTAGAGTATCTAATTTTCCCCAAATTTGAGAAATCGAAGTTGTCTAATAGAAACCAACCAGAACCAATGGTTGAAAAAACTAGTTGCTTTTCTTTACATATGTTTCTAAAAGCGCCCAAAAAGTTACTGACTTCCTATATAGCCAGATATATAGTGAGTAATCTTTGAAATTTTGTTGATACCTCACACTTTCCAGAAAAATATATCTGACATATAATTAGTTTTTGGCGTGATCACTACTCTTGTGAAAAAACACCATCATAGACATGAGGACTTAGAAACCTTATCTTTCGCTTTTAAGTTTACGAGCAGCAGAAGAAGAGATGGAGTTTGATCTCACTACCGTGGAGAGAGCCACTATTTCTACAACCATCAAGTCTAATTCATTCGGGTGCAGAAATTCAAAGGCATTAGATAATGTTGTTTCAACGGGAGTGACCAGAACTTGCTGCTTATTTGCAACCTTAGAAACCACCAATGTGAACTCAGCATCCTCACTCGACCCGGATTCGGTTGTGATTGTTGGAGAGCAGTTTCCCACTGTATTGATAGCATATGGACGATCCTTGATTGACTGGTCCACATTAACCGTGGGATTAGTAGTTGCAGTAACCTGCGAAGGAGAGAATCCACTCTCTGTTACCTAAGCAGCGAGAGTGGACTAGCACGAAGGAAGCTCTGAAAAGTTTGATTTTGCCTTTGCCTTAGGAAGCTTTCTAGCATTTTTGGTAGTGGTTGATGTTTTTACGATCGCAATTTTCAATGGATTATTTTATTAAAATTTTAAAATATTTAGACTACTATCAGATGAATTAAAAAACAGATTAATTTTTTTTACTATAAAAATATTTGTTCTTTGGACAACAAGTTAAAAGAATAAATTAACCAACTTTAATTATAGAAACATTAAAATGAACTTAAATCAATGCAAAATGTGAAATGAATCGATTAAAATTAAAATAGATTTAAATCAACACAATACATGTTAAAATTATATCATACAATTTTTAAAATAAAATATTATAAATTATTTTAAACAAAAAACTTACTAAGTGCATTTTCCCATTGATCACTTAATCATAACAATATTCATTTACTAAAAAAAAGTTGTGTTAAATGATTAACAAACTTATTATAAAAATGATTAAAAATTATTTTTTTAAGGAAAAATATACATGTTTTTAGCGCGGATCTAAGTCTATTTAACAATTAAACATTTTATTAGGCATGTGTATTTAGGTATTCGGGTATTCGGATAGGAACCCGTATGGTTCCAATATTATTTCGGGTTGAGGAGTTTTATACCCTTATAGGAGCCAATAGTATTTCAATTCGGGTTCGGTTCGAGTCCGTTCCAGATTGGTTCAGATATAAAATTTCAGATATGATTTATACCCAAAATGAAGCAAATATCAAACAAGTTTCGTGTAATTTTTCTGCTAATATCCAAAATTTGTAAAAAAGGCCAAATAAAACCCAAAAATTATATAAATATATTCGAAAGCCAGCAAAAAAAATCTGAAGCCAAAGAAAAATAAAAAAATTATCTAAAATGTCAAAAATATATCAAAAACCGATAATAAAACTTAAAAAATATCCAAAATATCCAAAATAGCTAATATACTTAGTATTTTCGAGTTATTTGGATATCCAATTGGATATCGGTTCGGTTCCAGGTACGCATACCTACAAATCCAAAAATGCACTACTCAACAAGTAAAATTAGTTGTATCTAGATCCGATTTGAATCGGTTTTTCATGTCGGTTCCGGTTCGAATTTTTGGATCCGAGTTTTTTGTCGAGTCCTACATTACAATCGGTTAATCATTAATACATTTTCGTTTTGTTGGCACTCGGCATCATTAGTAACTATATTTAAGAACCAACTAATGAGAAATCAAAAAAAGCGGACATTTTTGTAGTTTTAACTAGAAACCGACAAAAGCTGATGCATGCTTATCCCTAGCTATCTTCATCAGCTCAAGCTCTGCGCGAGAAATCGAACCCTAACCACTGCGAAAGCCCTCCACGCTCAAATCTTCAAGCTCGGGATCATTCAATGTCTTCCTGTGGCCAATACCCTCGTCAATGTATACGGCAAATGCGGCGCCAGTTCCCATGCTCTCCAGTTGTTCGACGAAATGTCCCACAGAGATGAAATCGCTTGGGCCTCTGTTCTCACAGCTCTTAATCAAGCGAATCTCTCTGGTAAGACGCTCTCGGTGTTTTCTTCTAGCAGTGGGTTGCGTCCGGATGATTTCGTGTTCTCGGCGCTTGTTAAGGCATGTGCTAACTTAGGATCTATTAAGCACGGGAAGCAAGTTCATTGCCATTTTATAGTCTCTGATTATTCTCATGATGATGTTGTTAAGTCTTCTCTGGTTGATATGTACGCTAAATGTGGGTTGCTCGATAATGCTAAATCAGTTTTTGATTCTATAAAAGTGAAAAACACCATCTCATGGACTGCTATGGTATCTGGATATGCTAAAAGCGGAAGAAAGGAAGAAGCTTTGGAGCTTTTTAGGAACATACCAGTCAAGAATTTGTATTCTTGGACTGCATTGATCTCTGGGTTTGTACAGAGTGGGAAAGGGCTTGAAGCTTTTTCTGTGTTTACTGAAATGAGGAGAGAAAGTGTCGACATTTTGGATCCTTTAGTTTTATCGAGTATCGTCGGCGCTTGTGCTAATATGGCAGCTTCGATAGCAGGGAGGCAGGTTCATGGTTTGGTCATATCTCTAGGATTTGATTCTTGTCTGTTTATTAGTAATGCCCTTATCGACATGTACGCTAAATGCAGCGATGTTATAGCAGCAAAGGATATTTTCAGTAGGATGCGTCACAGAGATGTAGTTTCGTGGACATCGCTTATAGTTGGAATGGCTCAACACGGGCGAGCTGAGAATGCACTGGTCTTGTATGATGACATGGTTTCTCACGGTGTAAAGCCCAATGAGGTCACATTTGTTGGGTTGATATACGCGTGTAGCCATGTTGGTTTTGTGGCTAAAGGCCGTGAGCTATTCCAATCAATGACCAAGGACTATGGAATCCGCCCGTCCTTGCAACATTATACATGTTTATTGGATCTGCTTGGTCGGTCTGGACTGCTTGAGGAAGCTGAGAACATAATTCATACAATGCCGTTTACTCCGGATGAACCAACTTGGGCTGCTTTGCTTAGCGCTTGTAAGCGCCAGGGAAAAGGTCAAATGGGTGTAAGAATCGCTGATCATCTCTTAAGCAGCTTTAAACCGAAAGATCCATCTACTTTTATACTTTTATCAAACGTCTACGCAAGTGCTTCTCTATGGGGGAAAGTATCAGAAGCAAGAAGGAAACTAGGAGACATGGAAGTTAGAAAAGATCCAGGGTACAGTAGCGTGGAGGTTCGGAAAGAAACCCAAGTGTTTTATGCAGGGGAAACATCTCATCCTCTAAAAGAAGACATCTTTGGATTGCTCAAGAAGTTAGAAGAAGAAATGATAAGAAGAAATGGTTATGTTCCTAATACGAGTTGGATCTTACACGAAATGGATGAGCAAGAGAAAGAAAAGTTTTTGTTTTGGCATAGCGAACGATCCGCTGTTGCATATGGATTGCTTAAGGGCGTTCCGGGAACCCCGATACGGATTGTGAAAAATCTAAGGGTTTGTGGTGATTGTCATGTTGTTATGAAACATATAAGTGAGATAACAGAAAGAGAGATTATAGTTCGAGATGCTACTAGATATCATCATTTTAATGGAGGAAAATGCTCCTGCAATGACTTCTGGTAATGTCAAGTTTCTATGCTGTAACATTGGATATAGTAACGAGTAGCCTTGGTCATTTTAACTGGACCTAAAGAACTGAACTGGAACTGATCTGAAAATTTGGTTTGGATCGGGTACAGTGCTTATTAAATACCCAAATTGATCTTTATTTTGAGTCATTTCAAGTATCAGTCTAGATAATATCCGAGAATCGAAATAGTAACCAAAATATATTTACATATAATCAGATCCAATAAATAATTTATATAGGTTCAGTTATTTTAGGTAAATCGTTTTTTGAAGATAAATTTTAGATAAGTCAGCTATTTCGTGTAAATTAGATTGTTTTTTAGGTAAATCGGATCTGAATCGGTTATGCAAGTTCGATTATTTCACGTACAAATAAATGCACCGGTCCAAATCCAAAAAAAAACCGGGTAAACATTGTTCAAAAAATCAATCTCAGCGGCTGATTATGGGCTGCGGATGTGTTGAGCCGCTGATTTGGGCTTGTCGAACCAATAAACCGGACATGTTAAAAATCGTGTTTTTAAGTTTGGAGCTTATAATCGGTATTTATATAAGATTTGAAGGTTTTGTTAGAAAACATAAGTAAAATGCAAAAAAACAACCTAAATTGTGAGAAAAATGTTGACGGCGGCCGAAAATTAGGATTTTCATACATGCATCTCGATAAAGAAAATGACAAAAATTATAAAATACCATTTATTAATGAGAAAAATGTAAAGTGGACCTTTTAACGGTTCAAATCTGGGGGTAGGGACAACAATAGATATGTTTTATCGCTGGTTTATTGTCAACTATTGTTTGTTTCCTTTATAGTAACATAAAAATCTGTTTGAATATTAAAAAATCATAAAATTAGGTTGTGCGTAATCCTTGCTTAGTCTTCGATTTTTATGTTATGAGTTATGTTTATGTCTGCTATGCATATAACGTCTAGAAAATTTCTGAACAAATAATTGATCCGAACCCAACCCTAAAGTAAATAAAATACTTTGATAGATCGTAAATTATAAACCCGAAATACTTGATACCCAAAAAGTCCGATCCAAATTCGATCGAAATGGCCAAATATTTGAGGCTAGTAACTAGGTCTGGGCGTTCAGATATCTTTTCGGGTTTGGTTCGGGTTTTTTGGGTTTACGGGTTTTCGGATCTAGGATATAAGACCTATTCAAGTAATTTAGAATTTCGGTTTGGGTTCGGTTCGGATTCGGATACCCGAAAAATAAACAAAAATAAAATTAGTTATATTAAATAAAAATTTATCAAATTTTGACAAATATAACAAAAAATTTTATATATTTTGTTTATTTTTGGTAATTTAATTATTTTAGTCTAAAATAACCAATATATTTGAGTTTTTAATTGTAATTTTGGATAATTTTGTTATATTAAGTCTAAATATCGTTAATATTTCAGGTATATAATTGTAATTTGGGTATCCATTTGATTCTCGGTTCGGTTCAGGTTCGGTTCTCGATTCGGTTCGGGTTCGGTTCCGGTTCTTCGGATATAGAAGTTATGACCCGTTCAAATATTTTGTCAGTTCGAATTCGGATTCAGTTCTATTTTTTCGGTTCGGGTTCGGTTTGATATTTCGAGTCCGGATATTTTGCTCAATCCTATTAGTAACGATGGTCACGAAAATAGAATTGTATGTATCCCGTTAAAGATGAGTAAATGGAGGGTTCATCTCTTAGGCGTGATGGGTATTATAGATGACAGTCTGTCATTGACAGCGAATGTGTACGGAGAAAAGATGACAACAAAACAGCCACTGTTCAATCGCACTCACTCTCCTCAGTCCTCACCAACTCACGGATATAGTTACAACCACATTTATTTATTCAAGTTACATTCACGAACTCATTACTCACGGATATAGTAACATTGCACTTCTAATACAAAAGAAATGTTATTTTTTTTGATAAAATATCATATTTATTAATCTGTGTAAAAAGAATGTGGCATTTACAAAGGATATAGCATGAGAATAAAAAAAAATGTTAAAAATTGAGATAACATGTTCACAAAGATTCTTAAGGAGGCGCAACCAAAAACCATGGCCGCAGCATCCCTTCATACTTGTGTGGAGGTTTGTAATTCAATGAAGAAATCCTATTACGGATTGTTTTATCGATTTGCCGAGTTAGCTGCCCAGCAGTGACACACCCACGGTTGTGACGTCGAGAGTTCCGCTCGCGCTATATATGGTACAACGTGGTCTGAAACACTATGCGGAGCAGAACATAATCCTGTAGAAATGTTATTTTTACAAAATAAATGTTTACTCATGGGCATAATGAAATGACAATATCGTTTGGTGTCGCATGCTCTATAGACATAAAGACAGTAACCATCTCCACCTTGATGAAGTTCACATGTGTACTTACACTGGCGGAGCCATGATATATTTTCATAATATAATACTAGATTTTGACCCGCACTTAGAAAGTGCGGGTTTAATTTTCTTTACAAATTTTACTTTTTATTCATTTTGTTAATAGTAGTTTAGATTTTTAATTATGTAATCTAATTTTGATTATAATTGTTTAACCAACATTATAAACAGTGAGTTAGCAATTTAGTTTTTTTTTTTAAATGAATTATGTGTTATTTGGAGGAGATATATCGTAAGGATTAAGAGATTAAAATAACGATTTCGCATTATATATTTTAATATGTGTTGTATCGTAAGATCATAGTTTGGAAAAAATATATATATGTGAAAACAACTATTGTAAAAGTTATGTGGTATATGTTTAATTGTTATTTTATTTATCTAAAATATTATTTTATAAAATACATGTTGTAGTCGTATATATAATTTGCAAATTTGATGGAACTATCCGTTAAAAACTTCATTCAAACATAAAGCATAATTTGACGCTTCAAATATTTGAATAATATAAGTATGAAATGATTTTAATATTTTATTAATTTTAAAATATATCAACTGAAATTATTTACTATATGCGAATTTTTTTTAGAAAAATTTATAATCGAGATTGGCTAATTAATTTTTCAACCCGTTTAATTAATTAAATATTTTTCAGTTTGATGGAAAAACCTGCTAAAAAGTACAATCGTAAAAACATCAATCGTAATATGTGTATATATATATATATATTTGAAACAAAATAAAAAGATATTAAAATATATTATAAATATATTTTGAATTAAATCATAAATTAGAGAATCTTAATTTATATATAATAGTTGATGTATAAATTATTAATTATATTTATCAATTAATTTGTTTTGATTTTAATTAACGCTTTTGATATATATAATAGTTGATGTATAAATCTTAATTCAACCCGTTTTATTAATTTTAATGATTATATAATTTATAAAATAATTATGTATTAAATTATATAATTATATGTACCAATTGATTTAGTAACTTAATTATGCTTGATTTTATTTCTTTAAGTTAAATTTTAGTTAAGAATAATTTATAATATTTATTTTAATATTAATTTCGAACTTAATTATTATTTTATTAAATTTTTGAAAAAAGATTTTCGTTAGATATAATTAGGATAGAAAAAGGAAAACAAAAGATATTATAAGATATATGAATAAATCAAATATAAATTGTTTTACAGTTTTACCCTTAATGAAGGTTACAAATCCTAATAATATTAAGGGCAAATTCCGGGAACAACATTTATGTACCATGGCAAACCTTCCTGTTTTAATAGATTAGATATTTAGATTTTACAAATTAATCATATTTGTATATTGTTTTTTAAATAATTTAAGTTATAAGAAATTAGTAAAATGAAACAACAAATCAAACAAAATATATTTTATCCCAAAATAGGAAATTTGAAGATTTTGGAAATGTAATAAAATTTGAAGGAAATAATATATTACAACTAAATGAAAAATTAATACAAAAGTTAAAAATTTGGAAAAAGAGATCAAAATATGGTAAATAAGAGTGTCATGGGGGCATTTATATTTGAACATTGGGGGCATATGGAAGAATTTAACCAATATAACCAACTAAATCATAAATTTCATATATAATAAAACAATTTTATAATTTTTATGGGGGTAAGTGACCTCACTGAGATACATGTAGCTCCACCCATGTGTACTTATGTTTGCGTTTTACTTAGAGACGTCTAGCTTCACGGCTTCCACGTATATATTGATACATTGATTTTTTTTTTGTTGAAATGTAATATTATTTATCAAAAAAAATAGTTACAAAATTTGGTTTAGTCGGGGTCGACCGTGCCATAAGAAAATTTCGAAAAAAGTACTGGGAAATTTCAACTAAAATCAGAGCACACAAATTTATCCATTCTGCAATCTCATCCCATCGAGTCAAGAGTGCATTCCCCCCCCCCCCCCCCCCTTCTTCTAAAAATGTTGGGCTGTGATTCTGTTTCGCATCTCTAGCTGATGTGTTGGGACATCGAAATTGAAGAGTTACCGGTTGTGGATTCGACCATTTCGTTCTCTCCACACCTAGTAGATGACTGCTTAAAACATCATTTTTAGAAGAACCAATCCAGTTTGGACAGCCTGTTTTGCAGCACAAAGGAGTAGTACGAGTCCAATCAAGATTCACTCGAGTACCAAGCAATCTCGCTCCAAGGGATGTCCAAACCGTGTACGAGTATGGGCAGCCAAAAAACAAATGGTATATGCTTTCCAATCTCACCGCATAAGGTACAAGTTTATGTATGACCCCAATTCTTAGTACAATGTCTTGTTGGTAATCTGTTGTGAAAAGCGAGCCAAGAGATAAAAGCTTGTAGTGGAAGAGCTTGTTTGAACAATATGAGACGATGCCAATTAACCTTTGCAAGTGGAGATCTGATTCGCTGCCATGTTTTCTTAGCATTGAATTTGCTTTCATAGATATCAGAGGATTGCTTCCACAAGTAAAGGTCTGGACCAGCATTAAGATTAGAAACTGGTTGATCTCTGATGATGTTACATAAATCCTGAAAGCGGACACCACTGTGTATGCATAGTCGCCAACCATCTCCACTTACTGCATCTTCTAATTTAGCTTTCCTACCGATCCCAAAAATTTGAATGCCATCTTCACCTGCCAAGTTGTATAAGGTGTCATCCTTGAGCAAATTATCAAACCAAAAGAAAGCTTCGGTACCATCTTGAATCAGAGCACGCATGAAGGAATCCGCAGGAGGTTTGAGCTTTAATAGCTTTCGCCAAATCCATGAACCCCTTGTCGTCTTGTCAGATATATCCCATAAAGAAACATTTCAGATAAGGTAGCGGTTAGTCCAGGATACCTGAAGAGAGCCTGAGTTTTCAAATAAGAGCCATGTCCCAAGCGATTCTGGATGGTATGTAGGTGCATAGATCATGTCCCAAGCGATTCTGGATTTAGTTGTTATATTAGGCGAGCCTGACCATAAAAAGGTTACACACATTCGTTCAATGGTTTCCAAACAAGCAGCTGGGAGTCTAAAAGCAGAGCACCAAAAGTTTATCGTGCTGTAAATAACATACTTAATAAGTTGAGGGAATCTCCAATGTATTACTCCATTTTTTTTATTCCAAATGGAGTTGAGTTCTACTCCAACCCTACTCCATTTTGGAGTAAAGAATGGTGTGATGACTTTAAAAATAGAGTATTACTCCATATTTGGAGTAATCTCATTTTTACTCCATTTTGGAGTTGAAAATGCAATCTCATTGGAGAAGATTTACTCCAAAATAGAGTTTGGAGTGGAGAATGGAGTGTGGTTGAAGATGGTCTGAAAACGACCAACGTATGTGAGCATTTTCGATGACCATATTAAAAAGCGAGAGGGGATCTTATCAGTAACAGGTTCATAGTCCACTTTCTTCATACTCTTGGTTGTAAGGGATAAACCGAGATATTGAATGGGAAGCTGCTCCACTTGAATACCAAAGTTAAAGGTTGTTTCTTGCAGCTCATGGGATGTTTTCCCCGCCATGAACAAAGCCGATTACTTATGTTTATAGCCAATTTTGATTCTCGTTCAAATTGGTAGAGGACATATGCAATACCTCTAAGGACTTGGTCGTTCGTAAATATAACCATGTCATCTGCAAAACTTAGATGCGTAAGATGCACTTCCTTACACTTTGGATGATATCCAATCCTTCCATCTCTTGCAGCAACATTGAGACGGTGAGACATAACATTGATTGCCATAACAAATAACATGGGAGAGAGGGAGAATCCCTGTCGTAGACCTCTAGTGCTTGTGAAAAAAATCTTCCAGAGTACCATTGACACAAACCGAGAACAACTCTGTTGAAATACATCCTTTAACCCAATGAATAAACATCACTGGAAAGTTCATAGCCTCAACCATGTTGATAACAAACTCCCATTTGACAGTATCAAAAGCTTTGGTGATATCAATCTTGAAAGCACATCGATGAGCTATTGTATCTTTGTGATAATATTTAACCAGTTCCGTTGCCAAAAACACATTCTCAAGAAGCAACCAACCCTTTATAAAAGCACTTTAGTTTGGTAGAATTGCCTCATGATGTAGTTGTTTTAACCGAGTAGCCATTATTTTTTAGATGACTTTATAGATAGCGTTGCAACAAGCAATGGGACGATAGTCTTTCAATACTTGATCATCTATCTTTTTCGGGATCAAGGTCAAGGCTGTAGCATTAATTCCATTGGGAATATATCCATTAAAAAGGACTGTACTGCCCTTACAAAGTCATGTCTGATGATAGACCAAGCTGCGACGAAAAAATCTTTCATGTATCCATCTGGGCCAGGAGTTTTACTAGAAGGCAGTGCAAAGAGAGTCTTCCGGATCTCTTCCGCAGTCACCTCAGCCGTCAGCCGATCTGCCATATTCTCAGTGCAACGAAAATCCAGAAGGTCCGGGAGGTTGTTGTGAACACTGAATTCCTCATACTGTCTTTGGAGAAAGTCTTTATAGTACTGTACCGCAATTGTCTTAATATCAGTAATCTCAGTAACACAATCTCCAGCATCAATACGCAGAATTCTGATTGTATTCTTTGATCTTCGGACTTGGACCATACGGTGGAAAAATTTCGTATTTCTGTCCCCATGTTGAAAATTAGTGATTCTCGATTTCTGTCGAAAAAAATTGTTCCTCAACCGAGACCAAATGCTCCCATTCGTTCATAGCTACTGCTTCTTCTTCAAAGGTTTATGAGCAAGGATATTAGAGCTTGATTCTGTTTTTAACATAGAACCTTATAAGCAATCTCAGATCTGTTAGTGATGTAACCATACTTAGTACGGTTTTGTGCACGTAGATAAGGCTTGAGATTCTTCAGACTTTTGCTCAGACGATGAAGCTATCCTAGAAGGGAAAATCGGCTCCATACTTTCCCATACCTCTGCCAATGTGTCATGAAATTGTAGTGATTTGTCAAGTAATTGAAAATTTGAAAGTGCCTTCTTTTATTATTGTCTTTGTTTTCCAGCTTCACAACACACTTTGTATGATTAGAAATTCCACTGATAAATTGATTTTCACGTGTATACTGATAAACTTCAACATATATACCGATAAACTAATGAGAATAAAAACATGAAAATTAATATATAAAAAATATTATTACTTTCATAAGAATAAAGTATAAGATGTATAAACTAGAATAAAATTCGTGGAAGGAGTTAGCCACGAATAGCCACAAAATTTTTCATGGCAAATTAGCCATAAATTTTTTTTGTGGCTATCCATGGCTATTCTTTTTTTTTTTCCAAATCCATGACTATTCAAAACCCTAAATCCCAAACAAATCCTAAACCTAAAGATAAATCAAACTTAATTATTAAAACTTTAATTACTATAATATAACTAAGTTATTATTAAACACTTATAAAAAATATTATTTTTTAAATTTAATATTTTCAAACATTAACTTAAAAACGTTAAACATATCCCCTCAGACCCTATATTTCAAACCATAAATCATAAACTCTAAACTTTAAACTTTTAATTATAAACTACAAATCAAAATATAATTACTAATTATATACATACAACTAATATTTAAATATTTTATCTCCTACAATTACAAATTCAAAACCATAAACCCCAAATAAACCCTAAAACTTTATAGTAGAAGAAAAAATCTAATAACTAAAATTCTAATTACAATAATATTCCTAAAATTAAGATTCAACACTTATTAAAAAAAATTATTTTCCAAATCTACTATTTTCAAAAATATGTTGGAAATGTCCTGAAATCACACTTGTAATCACTCTAGAGATAGTTGTGTTGTCGAGACTAGACATTCATATAATACTGGGCAATTGTAATGCTTTGCTAGAAGCCACTTATGATCAATGAATTTAGAACTCATTGCTAGTATTATATGACCTTACATGATCACACACCTAAGCAAACTGGATATAGAATATGGGGTTGATCATTAGTGTAATGATCTGATAAATGTATATATGATATGCATTCGATAACAAGTTTCTGAGGCAGTGTCGATCGACACAACATGTGCATCGATCGACATAGATCGCGGACCAAAATAGCGATTTTGGTTTATGACTTAATTAACCACATTTTGAGTCTTGGTTAATCAGGTCATGGTAAAAATCAATATATATATATATATGATATATGGTCGACTTTTACAGTGACGAGACCTAATTTACAGCCACCAGAAAGAAACTGAAACCCTCTGAGAGATCCGATCTCTAAACGGCACTAGCATCCCGTCCGTTCCAGTTTGTGTGCGTGTGGATACCAGTAGAGGCGCAGCACTTGAGGCGCTAATCAATCTTGAATACCTAATCATCTTCCGCTGCATAACTTTCCAGGTATCTTCGAGATCTGATGTAGATTCAATGATATAAACATGAACCCTAGATCCTAGGCTTGGAATTTATACCTAGGGTTGCTAATATGATTAGGAATTGCTAGAAATTCCTTTAGTGGTATCAGAGCCTTAGGGTTCCATTGAATATGTAGCATGTTGATTAGATTGGTTGAATCTGGATCGTTGTATATTGGATATATGCATGCTAAATTGAATTTTGATCAAAGTAATCTAGTTCAGTTTTTTTGTTCAAAATCGCAAACGATTCTGGCGTCGATCGACACAGGGCAAAAACCCGAACATAATTTCGCCTTGTGACGATCGACACAAGAGTTGTGTCGGTCGACACAGACCTTGCGATTAGCATAATCGGTTCAATTGGATTGGACCAGTTATCGAGCTTGGTTAACAAAATTGGTTAAACCGCTTAGAACGGTTTGTTGCGATTGGTTTGATTTGGTTGGCGTCGACCGACACTAATGTAGCGTCGATCGACACTGACCGGTTATCAAAACCGGATCAATTGGATTGATCGGTTATCGCAAATTGGTTTTTGGAAGGATTGCGTCGATCGACACTATAGTAGTGTCGGTCGACACAGGTCCGATGGTTTCGGTTATTGAACCTGAAATCACAGAACCAAACCTAAATAAATCCAATTCTTAGAACAATTAAAACTTAATAAAATTAGTTGTTTTAATTAATTATAATCCTTCTAAGATACATATATGATGTGTATATTAGATTAAAAGTTCCGTTCCTCAACTAAATATCAAGTATGTTTAGATGTCTTTCCAATCTTGTCAACTGTCAAGACTTGTTTCATTATGCGATAGACTTGCAGTGCAAGGTGTCCACAATTACATGAGTAAGACAGGAGGTAATCGTGTTGATGGACTTGCAGTGCAAGACATCAACAATTTACATGACTCAAAAGATTGGTTTACTTGAATGGGCCATCAAAATCGTTTTGGGCCCAGAGACATCAGGTGGATTGGACATGAGATGTCAGTCCACAACCAAGAGTTATATTGGATATAACTAGCAAAGAGTTGCTTACCTAGATAGCTAAAATTTGGGCGATAGCCAGTGGCTCACTCAAGTTTCAGTGAAGTATGGGTCTTGGATCATTATATTCATTTGAGGAAACATTGTCTTGAATATAATGCGAGTCTTCTTAATAGTTAAGATTTCTCATTTATTGAACATCATAACTAAACCTCTCTTGTTTTCAGCTACGTCTAGCACAAACCATCATAACAATTTCTCCCTGCGATTCGTCCTTGAGAAGGACAAGTTAAATGGATCCAACTTTCTTGAATGGTATCGGAACTTGAGAATTGTTCTCAAACAGGAGAAGAAGGACTATGTCCTTGAGAAAGTTCTCCCCAAAAAGTACCGAGCCAATGCCTGGCAGTCAGATAAGGATTCTTGGGATAAGCATTCTAATGATGTGGTCGATGTGTGTTGTCTCATGTTGGCTACCATGAACTCGGACTTGCAAAAGCAATATGAGTACGTGGAGTCGCCAATAGAGATGATAAATGGCCTGAAAAGTATGTTTCAGGAGCAGGCACAAACTCAAAGATACCAGACGGTTAAGTCTCTGATTGAGTGCAAGCTACCAAAGGACGAACCAGTTAGTCCTCATGTCATTAAGATGATGGGTTATATTGATAACGTGGGGAAACTGGATTGTCCCATTAGCCAAGAGTTGGCTACTGACATCATTCTGCAGTCACTGCCGTCAAGCTATGATCAGTTTGTTATGAACTATAACATGAACAACTTGACAAAGACTTTGACTGAGTTGCATGGGATGCTCAAAACTGTTGAACCTAACATCAAGAAGGACACCCCAAATGTCCTTATGGTACAGAAGGGTAAAAAGTTTAAGAAACTTGGTAAGACCAAAGGTGATGGCAAGACGAGCTCGATTGTGAATCCAAGCGAGTCTAATCATGCTCCTAAGGTTAAGCATGGTCCTTCTAAATATGATAAGTGCCATTATTGTAATGGTTATGGGCATTTGAAAAGAAACTGCAATAAATTCCTGGAAGATTATGAGAAGCTGAAGAAGACGTACGAGACTTCCTCTTCAGGTATTTATGTTAAAGAAGTAAATGTTACTTCTTATGGTTCTACTTATTGGGCATTGGATACCGGCTGTGGTGCTCATATTTTGTGAAAATATGCAGGGCCTAAGCAACAGTAGGACTATGGAGAAAGGACAAGTGAACCTGCGCGGTGGAAATGGAGCAAGAGTTGTTGCATTAGCTGTAGGAACATTTTATTTGTCTTTATCTTTTGGCATGGTTTTTTGAACTTAAGAACTACTACTATGTACCTGCTATAAGCAGAAATATTATGGAAGGATATCAGTTTTCAAATTAAGAATAAGTGTTATTCATTTGATTACAATGATATGTTTTATAGTAGCAGTCCATTAGAGAATGGACCTTATGTTCTAAACCAAAACGTGCCTAACTATAACATTAGTACCAAGAGATTCAAATCAAATGATACGAATCAAGCTTTTCTATGGCATTGTCGTTTGTGCCACATAAATGAGAGCGGATTCAGAAGCTCTATAGTGATGGACTTTTGGGCTCATTTGATTATGAATCATGTGAGAAATGCGAACCTTGTTTATTAGGTAAAACGACAAAGGCCCCTTTCAACAAAGGTAGTGTCGATCGACACAAGATGTGTATCGATCGACACAGGTTGCGAACGAACAAAATGAAAGGGCCAGAGGCTTATTGGGCTTTATACATACGGATGTGTATGGCCCGATGAGCACTAGTGCTAGAGGAAACTTTAAGTACTTCATTACCTTTACTGATATTTCAGTAGGCACGGTTATGTCTAATTAATGAGACATAAGTCAGAATATTTTGAAAAGTTCAAAGAAGTTCCAGAATGAAGTACATAATCAACTTGGCAAAAGTATCAAAGCTCTACGATGAGATCGTGGAGGTGAATACTTAAGTCAAGAATTTTGTGATCATCTGAGAGATTGTGGAATTGTTTCACGACTCACTCCTCATGAATCGGACTTTATTAGATATGGTTCGATCAATGATGAGTCACTTAGATCTTCCATTATCTTTCTAGGGATACGCTCTAGAAACGTCTACGTTTACACCAAATAGGGTTCCATCAAAATCAGTTACAAAGGCACCACATGAGATGTGGACTGGAAATGTTCATAATTTGTCTTTCATGAAGATTTGGGGTTGTGAGGCTTGTTTAAAACGTTTAATCTCTGATAAGCTCGCACCCAAATCCGAGAAGTGCTACTTCATTGGTTATCCTAAGGAGACCAAGGCATGTTACTTTTACAACCGGTCCGAGAACAAAATGTTTGTTGCTCGGAACTGTGTTTTTCTTAAGAAAGATTTTTTTCCAAGAAGAACAGTGGGAGTAAAGTACAACTCGAAGAAATTCGAAAATCACAGGAGGCTGCTCAACCTGATGAGGAAGAGAAGCAGTTGGATCTACAAAGAGTTGTAGAACCTACACCTGTGGTGCCTGAATTTCGCAAAGGATTCGTCATGAACCCGAGAAATTTGGATTTCTCGTAACCAATTGCAGTGATCTGTTGATCATTGAAAGTGGCGAGCCTGCGAATTATGAAGAAGCAATGTTGGGCCCTGACTCCGAAAGATGGCTAAAAGCCGCTGAATCCGAAATGGGATCCATGTCACAAAACCAAGTATGGACTTAGGATTGATTTACCCGATGGTGTAAAAGCCATTGAGAATAAATGGATTTTCAAGAAGAAAATTGACGTGGATGGTTATATTCAGATATACAAATCTAGGTTGGTGGCAAAAGGTTTCAAGCAAATTCCTAGTATTGACTATGAAGAAACCCATTCCCCAGTCACTATGCTTAAGTCCATTCGGATTCTCCTAGCAATTGCCGCTCATTATGATTATGAGATCTGGCAAATGGATGTGAAAACAGCTTTCCTTGATGGAATTCTAGAAAAGAATGTGTACGTGACACAACCTGAAGTTTTCATTGATCCTAATGCTGCTAGGAAGGTATGCAAGATTCATCGATCCATTTATGGATTGAAGCAAGCATCTCGGAGTTGGAATCTTCGTTTTGATGAAGAAGTCAAAAGGTTTGACTTCATCAGAAACGAAAAGGGAACTGTGTGTTTACAAGATAACTAGTGGGAGCGCAGTTGCATTTCTCGCATTGCATGTTGATAACATACTGCTTTTTGGAAATGAAGTACCATTGTTTCAGTCTGTTAAGACTTGACTCGAAAGTTGTTTTTCGATGAAAAACATGGGAGAAGCCGTATACATTCTTGGAATATGAATCTATAGAGATAAATTGGACAAGCTAATTGGATTGTGTCAAGATACTTATATGGATAAGGTCTTGCACAGGCCCAGTATGCATGATTTCAAGAAGGGCTTCATGTCAATGACTCTTGGCATTAATCTTAGCAAGACGCAGTGTCCTTCGACGCATGCTGAGCGAGAACGCATGAGGGTCAGACCACTGCTATAGGCATTGGATGTCTTAAGATGTGATCTTAATTTTAGTGGGAGTTGTTTTTGTTGATTTTGCATTATTCTTAGCAAGACGCAATGTCCTTCGACACATGCTGAGCGAGAGCAAATGAGGGTCAGACTACTACTAAAGGCATTGGATGTCTTAAGATGTGATCTTAATTTTAGTGGGAGTTGTTGTTGTTGATTGTAGTTATGATATGATGTTCGTGTAAACATAATTTGATTATGTTAATGAATTCTGACATCAATATTATTTATTTATGTTATTAAATAATAGTCCCAAAGTAATTTATGACATTTTATAGATCGTCAAGTATGTGACTTGATCATGAAACCCTATAAGTGATAAATGACATAAATTATGTTGGTCCCTGGTCAAGGTTGTTAAAGTGGGACATTAACAACCGCGTGAGACTAGTATGTGAGGAGACTGATGACTAAGTTTCATGGAGTCATTAATAAGAGTATTAAAGTCAATCACATAGATATGTGTTAGAAAACACATGATCGGACATGACCCACTAATGAGAACTCTACGGGATAGTTATATAAGTGTCATAAGAGTTTTCATTACGACTATAGAGTATAATCCTTAGACCTGAGTTCATCATGTTTTCTTACATATGAATTGGTCCGCTTTAACCTTGTCAAACGTCAGCCGTAACTGGTGACTATAAAGGCATTGATTGGGCGTATCATGAAGTGTGTGAAGGAACATGGATGGAACAAGATGGGATTTGTCCCTCCTATATAACAGGAGATAAATATCTCAGGGCCCATAGAAGATTTGATACTGAGAAATGTGTGGCCGCACTCAAACGAGGTGATTGTCAGTCGTTTGTCTTGTCAGTATAAATCGGAGTTCGATGAACATGATTTTGGCTTAATAAGGATGACATGGATCTTGCCTTATGTCAGATCGAGATATAAAGACGAATGGATTATGGGAATAAATGATTCTAGTATAAGTGGGAGATTGTTGGAAATGTCCTAAAATCACACTTGTAATCACTCTAGAGATAGTTGTGTTGTCGAGATTAGACATTCATATAATACTGGGCAATCATAATTCTTTGCTAGAAGCCACTTATGATCAATGAATTTAGAACTCATTGCTAGTATTATATGACCCTACAGGGTCATACACCTAAGCAAACTGGATATAGAATATGGGGTTGATCATTAGTGTAATGATCTGATAAATGTATATATGATATGTATTCGATAACAAGTTTCTGAGGCAGTGTCGATCGACACAGATCGCGGACCAAAATAGCGATTTTGGTTTATGACTTAATTAACCACGGTTTGAGTCTTGGTTAATCAGGTCATGGTAAAAGTCAATATATATATATGATATATGGTCGACTTTTACAGTGACGAGACCTAATTTACAGCCACCAGAAAGAAACTGAAACCCTCTGAGAGATCCGATCTCTAAATGGCACTAGCATCCCGTCCGTTCCAGTTTGTGTGCGTGTGGATACCAGTAGAGGCGCAGCACTTGAGGCGCTAATCAATCTCGAATACCTAATCATCTTCCGCTGCATAACTTTCCAGGTATCTTCGAGATCTGATGTAGATTCAATGATATAAACATGACCCTAGATCCTAGGCTTGGAATTTATACCTAGGGTTGCTAATATGATTAGGAACTGCTAGAAATTCCTTCAAAATAAACATAAAACCCTAATTAAACCCTAACTCTAAAGTATAAACTATAATCTAATTATAAAAAAATTAATTATTATAACATATATAAAACTAAGATCCAACACTTATAGAAAGAAAAACTATTTTGTAAATCTAATATTTTCAAACATCTTAAAACCTGTATCCCAAAACATAAATCATAGCACTCTAAACCTTACTCTTAACCTTAATTTATAAAATAAAAATGTAGCTATTAAATATATACACAAAACTAATATTTAAAACCATTTACATATATACTTTACATTTAATTAATTTTTAAAATATTATAATAATAATAGTAATAATAATTTATTCTAACAATAATAAATTAATAAAATCTTATGATCTTTTAATAATAATAAATTAAAAAGTCTTAAAGAAAATTTTCAATATTTTTATATTCATAAATAAAATTTAACAGTTTTCAAATTAAAAAATCATGTAAGCAAAAATTAAAATCAATTTTAGTTACTTTATTATTATATATACTCATTTATATATTTTTAAAATCACTTTTAAAATTGTACACTTTTATAAAAAAATTTATATATTATAATTTTAGATTTAACATTTAAAAAAAAATTAAACAATTTCTATTATTTTAAAAGTATTATTGATTATTTTATCTTGATGAAACAATAAAATATGTCACTGGGTAATAGATCATCATGCGGATCACAATCATAACCGTTGATTAGATTAATAAACGGCTCAGATTTCGTTTTAGCCCAAGACGCGGATAACAAATCGTATCTGTTGGATCTATTTTTCCTCTCAAATCGCGACCGTTATATCTTATCCTGATCTGAAATCCTGACTGTTAGATCGAAATCAGATCTAAAATCTGGGCCGTTAATTGTTTTCTACCCTAATCAAGCTTCACCCCTTAAGCTTGTTCTTCATCTTCCCATAAATCTTCTACCATCTTCGATCTTCTTCCCATCTTTCCCCTTCTAGCATCAACAAGCTTCAATTGGTGGCATCCTCTGGCGACGGTGAATCAAGTTCGACGGCGACGGTGAATCAAGTTCGATGGTGACGGTGATTTATTCGGCGATGGCGAAGAGACAATTAAAGAATTCATTCGGCGGTGATTCATTCGGCGAGGCGATTCAAACGGAGAGGAGAAGAGATTTGGATTGGTGAGGAAGGGGATAACGATTCACGAGGAAGTGACATGATTAATGGCCAGATACGGTGGCGCGTGAGAAGCTGGATCGAATGGTGGATGATAGGAGAGCAACCGGAAGATCTCGAGGCATGGAGACGGTGTTCTGGCGCAACGGCTGTGCGACGTTGTGCTGCGCCGGCGGTATGTGGTGCAACGGCGGCGGCAGTCCGTCTTTTACCGGCGGCGAGTTCTACGGGAAATATATATATATATATATATATATATATATATATATGTATTTCTTTTGTTTTAATATTTTTTTGTTTTTTTTTTGTATTTTTATATATAAAAAATTTTAATATTTAATGATAATTTTTTTTGTATTTTTGTATTTTTTTGATATTTTTTTTAAAAAGCCACAGCAAATTTATGGCTATTCGTGGAAATATAACTACAAAATATGTCGTGGTTATTCGTGGTTAATAGCCACGAAAATTTTGTGACTAATCCATAAAAGCATTGCCACGAATTACCACGAATCTCTGATATTCACAAGCTCAAATTTTTGTATTAAAGTTAAATCGTCGTGAGTTGATATGTTATCTAATTGTTCATGTGCAACACTGATTACTCATGTGTATTTGTTTACAAAAGTAGTTAATACATAGTAATTTTGTTGTTTAATTTCACTCACGATTCTATTGGTATAAGTTATTCAGCTACATGTTAATTAAATGAGATGATTAACACTAGTATCAACAAAATTACTAGTTAAATGGTTAGACCAACTCGGTTTCAATATAACTAGTTAATTGAATTAATAAATTATGTAGGTGTTAACTCTGATGTAACTCTTAGCCAAAAAAAAAAAACTCTGATGTAACTCTAATGTATGCTATTAAGAAATTAACAACAACTGCGCAACTACATTGTATGCTATCTATTTTGTTCACATGTTGACAAAAACATTTATGTCAATGTGAATATATTGAGAGTCGTGCAGAATAATATTCAGGGTTCGCCCTAAATCTTTCTAGATGCCTTTTCCGAGGAGTCGCCGCCATCTCCGTTTTCGTCTCTTTGCCGGCGGCCGGTGAACGGCGCTGTCGCCGCCAGAGGAGGACTCTTCGTCTGTAGTTTAGATCTATCTTGTTTCCGTCCTTTTTGTACGGGATTTCTCTGCTGGTGTCGTTCCTCATCCTTGTCGCCGGATCCACTGCCGCCTTCCTTCATCGCCCGCCGGTGTCAGTCGGCGTCTCGTGTAGCTGTGTCCTTTCATCGTCTGTGGTCTCTCTTGCGAGGCTGCTGCTCTGGAAGTTTCTGGTGTTGGCGCTGCTCCGGGCCCATCTGCAGTTTCCAGCAATCTTCTACGGGGGTGGGTCGTCTCGATTTGATTCGTTTCTCGTCTCGTTCGGTCGGCTTCAGGTTTGGTTTCTGGATCGAGTAGAGGTCTTGTTGTGGTCGGGGGTTATTAGTTAGACTTGAGTTTCTGGTTTGGTTTTTTTTTAATCGGTTTCTTCTGGTTTAGTTAATTCCTCTTCTAATATCATGGATTGATGGTTCAAAATTTTAGTTTGCCATGTTAGCTTGTGGTTTATGATTCGATGCGAAGATATCTGTGAGTGTTTTCTAGTCGAGTTTCTTTCCGGTTTCCTTTGGGTTCAGGGTTTTTGGGGTGGTTTGGCTTCGTTTATCCTTTTCTGGTGAGATTTGGGTTTGGTTTGGGCTTCTATTTAGGGGTTATTCGAGCGCTAGGAGTGCGTCTCTGTCGTATCTAGAAGAGTTAGAGGAACTTTCTTAGGTTCCGTCTTGTCGGGTTATGAAGTCTAGGTTCTTTAGGTCTGTGAGTGTGTCTCTTAGTCGTGTCTATGGAAGTTGGTGTTATCGTTTGGTGGACCGTGGGCTGCTTCGGTAACTCTCTCTCAAGATTCTTCGCAAGGATTTGGACTCGCAAGTTTATATTTTTATTTCTAGGTTTGGATTTCATCAATTGTGCTCGTTTAGTTGTATGTTTTAAGTTGTTTGTTGGTTGGGCTTTAGTTGCTTGTTCTGTGGGCTTTCGTGTCCTGTTGTTTGGGTTTTAGTTTCCTATGCTTAGAATCTTGTATTAAACTCTCGTTTTTCAGTTCTATGAATATAATCCCATCAGTGAAAAAAGAGTCAATGTGAATATATTATCGTTTTCTCCTTCCTTTACTTAGTATAATTTTTTTTATTGTGTGGCTTATGATCATTCTATCGAAGATGGAGATATTTACTGCAAGGGAGTTTTCGGAACATATCTTTTTCATATCTATTATAATTAGAGAAAAATATAGAATCTGAATGGTAACCATGTTTTATGGGACGGTTTTGAGTACAATACAATTTAAATACAGTGTGGTTTGAGAGAAATGTATTTGCGGGACAAATGAAGTTTTTTATTTGCTTAAAAAAATGTAAACAATTTTTATAGAAAAAAAGTCAATTACAAAAAAATTATATGATTGGTAACTTAAAATTGGTTTTAAAAAAACACACTTGAAAAATGCTATGCTTTTTAGACATTACCATTCATTGTCTTAGTATCTGCTGCCTACACTTACACATATATTAGTAGAGGCAAAATAGACTACCATCAACCAGTGTTCGAAAAATCGGCTGAGGCGGCCGCCTAATCGCCGGATAAACGCTCATCGAACACCGGCCGTCTTGATTTTGGCTAATCGGATAAAAACTCGGACTTGTAGAAAATTTCTGTTTTTTCTTCGTTTAATGATGGAAACCAAAGTATTGATGTCAGATCTACAAAAAACAAGTTGAATGACTTTAAAATTGATCATTTTCGATGAAAAACGAGATAAATGACGGCGGTCGTATTGCTAGGGTTGCTGAAAGGACTTGTCCAATGTAGAAAATGAATAATAAAATACCATAATACCCTTCATTTAAGTTTAAATATAAAACATCGTATTTTGGCTTGTCCGGCCTCGAGCTCGGGTTTGGGTTGACATACATCAGGTACATAACTACTGTACCAACACACACTTTATTGTTTTCATAAAATTATTAATATATTTACACATATTTGGTTAAAATATCTTAAAACTAGATCCTGATTAATCTCCGTGTAATTTTCAATTTTTTTGTTAGGTGTTAGGCTTAACTCGACTGTCCGACTAAACCATAATGATTTTTCGAACCTTGCCATCAACACACAAAATTTTCTCTACCTAAATATCATATTTATTTTACCATTTTCCTAATTAATTGATCATCCATTGTATTCACTAACTTACTCAACTATTTACTGAATAAGCCCTTTTCAAAGTAGAACACTCGAGATACAACGTATGCAGACACTTGGCCAGATTTGTTTATTTTTTTTACTTCTAGTTTTACTGACCGACATGTTTTGTTTTGTTTAGTTTATCAGTTTTTTTGCATGGAGACGTATTTTAATACAAATACATCACTCCATATTTTGGTCAAAACAACTTGCAATACCTGCCGTAATCCTGTTTTAAATATATTTTTCCTTAAATACAATTCAACCCTTATTAATAGCAACAGTAGATCTGTATGTGTTTTCTTCAGATAACTTACCTTTTTTTATTATACTATAAGATAACAACGATAAGTCATCATTTATTTTTTTATTGCTCTTGGTCACCAATACAGCCAAAACTTTGCACTGATAAATCAAAATCACGTGTGTTTGCGATAAAACTTAAAGGAGGGTCAGAGTTAAGAGACGTGTAGCTTAAACAACTACCATATAATACAATTGTTACGATATCTGATTTCATTTCAACAGAGACAGACAGACAGAGAGAGAGAGAGAGATATGGCGACAGAAACTCAAGTGATAGCTCCGGTAAGCAACGGCGGAATCAATGGATGTTGCAAGTCAGGTCCCGGTTACGCGACACCACTCGCCGCCATGTCCGGTCCATCGGAAAAGCTCATCTACGTCACTGCCGTATACTCTGGTATTTTCAGACAGAATCTTTACTTGATTCATTATGTGAAAATCTTTAGTAGGTCATATGGAATCTCGAAGATTCTAGATCGTAATCATAATACCCTTGAGATTTCTCTGTTTTCATTTCTTGGATCTGGAATCACAAACTTGTTTTGTTTCTTGGTTTTAAGGAACGGGACGAGAGAAGCCGGATTACTTGGCGACGGTGGATGTTGATCCAAAGTCAGCAACATATTCAAGCGTGATTCACAGATTGCCAATGCCTTTTGTTGGTGATGAGCTTCATCATTCTGGTTGGAACTCTTGCAGCTCTTGCCATGGTGATGCTTCCGCCGATAGACGTTATCTCGTCTTACCATCACTTATGTAAAGATCCTTTAGCTTTTCCTTTTTTCCCTCTAAGTTTCTTTCCTGATTTTTATTTTTATTTTTTAATAATGAAGATCTGGTCGCATCTATGCGATTGATACAAAGGCAAACCCGAGGGCTCCCTCTTTGTATAAGTATGTGGACCCTAAAGAGATTGCTGAAAAGACTGGTTTGGCGTATCCACACACAGCTCATTGCCTTGCCTCTGGTGAAATCTTGGTGTCCTGTCTTGGAGATGAAGAGGGAAACGCCAAGGGGAATGGGTTTCTTCTCCTCGACTCTGATTTCAACATCAAGAATAGGTGGGAGAAACCAGGACATAGTCCTTTGTTTGGTTATGATTTCTGGTACCAACCTCGGCACAAGACAATGATCAGCACTTCTTGGGGAGCACCTAAAGCCTTCTCCAAAGGTTTCAATCTCCAGCACGTTGCTGATGGCTTGTATGGAAGCCATCTACATGTTTATAGCTGGCCAGGAGGTGAAATGAAACAATTAATTGACCTTGGAGAGACTGGTCTCTTACCTCTGGAGGTAACATAATCAAACATCTCATCTGTGTTTTTCTTGAGACAACATTAATTAATAATTCTTCTATGTGGTTGCTTGCAGATAAGATTCTTGCATGATCCGTCTAAAGATACAGGGTTTGTTGGAAGTGCCTTGTCAAGTAATATGATAAGATTTTTCAAGAATAATGATGAAACATGGGGCCATGAGGTATCTCTTCATTACCTCGTTAATTTTGTTTCTTAATTTCAAAAATGATTGATTATTAACTCGTAATATTTTCTTAGGTGGTTATATCAGTTAAACCACTGAAAGTAGAAAACTGGATTCTTCCAGAAATGCCAGGGCTTATCACCGACTTCTTGATCTCCCTCGATGACCGGTTCATTTACTTTGTGAACTGGCTTCATGGAGATATTCGTCAGTACAACATTGAAGACCCTAAAAACCCGGTCTTAACCGGACAAGTTTGGGTGGGAGGGTTACTACAAAAGGGCAGTCCTGTTAAGGCTGTTGGAGAAGACGGAAACACTTTCCAATTCGATGTTCCTCAGATCAAGGTATGTAATATTTTTTGGAGGGTCTTACTGATAGAGTTTGCGTAACTCATTCTCTCTATCTCTCTCTGCAAATCACTCTTTAGGGACTGAATATTCTTTAGATTGAATGAACAAGAGAATTACAGCTTTGATTTGGTTTCACTATGCTCTCATGGCGAGCAAAGAGATAGCCTACGATCTCATAACGATCGTATCGTCAAGACTCATCACGTCTATGAACAGATTACAATCAAAGCATAAACCTCTCCACACTCATCTCTCGTCTATTTATACTTCTTCTTCCTTGAGCTGCTTCCCTTCTAATTCACTCCACGTCAGCTCCCGTATTGCCATCTCAGCTGCATGATAGATTGATATCTATCAATACTCCCCCCATGAAAACAAGCTTGCCCTCAAGCTTGTAATCAATGAAACTTCTGGTGCAAATGTAATGAATCATGACCAAGCTTATCACTACTTCATTATTTCTTGCCTCTTCTCTTCTGCTGCAAATTCGGTTTTTTTTTTTTTTTATACTTTTGTACTTGAACATCCTAGATTTGTAAGACTTCTTCCAACCCTGCTTGTACTGTATCAAAAGCTGTAGCAGATGTCTCAAATGATGCATCAATAACATGACTCTTCTTCCTTGAAGCAGTAGATGATACATAATAACTGAAACTCTGTTTTGGAGTTGCTTGTTCCTTTGATCTTGTGTAATCAGTGCTGCCTTTTCCTCTTGTTCTCTATCACATCTGAAAATCAGCTCATCCAATATAAACAGACATGTCTGTATACTCATGTATACTCCTTCCCTTGAAAACAAGCTTGCCCTCAAGCTTGTGTTGAGTAAAAACAGTGGAGAGCTCTTCTGAGAAGATCTATGTGGCTGTAACCCAAAACAAAACCACTGCCAGCTAGCTGCACTCAGTTGTGGATCATGTTGAAGTGAGCTAATCTTCTGTAACCAGAAAATGTCGATGTCCATAAGCATTACACCATCCCAATCTGTTGACTGATCCTTTGTTGCATTAGAGCAAAACCGCAACCGCTCAACTCCCCTCTGTTCCAGAGACATGTAGCAGTGAATGTGATCCATGGATGACAACTTGTGCCAGACTTTGCTCTTGTCATAAATGGATACTGCTGAACAGTTCCCTGCAAAAACAATTGTCATTTGTTGCAGCTCATCCCCCACTTCCCATAGAAAACTCGTTGGTCTCTTCTCTGCAACTTCAACAGCATACATTTTTGTTGTATTCTCACTTCCTAACTCAAGAATCACTCTATCAGATTTATATTTGAAGCTCCAAGACTTGCCACACTTTCTCTTCTGTTCAAGTGTGCTTTCATCTAGAGTCTGAGTTCTGGTTTCACATAATTGTGAAGGAAAAACAGCTTCTTCTCTAGGTTCCTTCTCCCTCCACAACGAAATATGTATATCATCATTGAGAAACAGTTCAAGTGCTTCCTCACAAGAGAAATTGCCATGTCGACACAATTCTGTCTTTGGCCCTATGACCCTTTCATCCATCACTTTATGATCAGCACAGGTCATAGCTTCATGGTGCACCCTTCGTTTGAATTTGAATCTCCAGGATTTGGGAGATAATCTCAGCTTCCTCCTCTGTTGTAACCTAAAGCTTCTACTGATTATGTTGTAGAACATGTTGGATACAAAAGGCGTAACACTTGTTGATTTTATTGCCAATTCAGCCTTTTGTAACCTGAATACATCCTCTCCTTTCTGAAAAAACAGATCATCTCTGCGAAAATCAGAGCCTAGCTCAACCAACACAATTACAGACTGTGACTGAAATCGATCCTCTGATGCCTTTATCTGCATTGAACCCGCTTCCTTACCTATCTCTTCATCTTGAGCAATTTTGAGGATACAATTTTTGTTTCGCAAACCCTCGTAAGAGAAACAATTATGATGAAGTTCGTCAGTTGAAACTACTTTGGTAAACCAACATGTCTGCATTTCCAACGACTCATCACCACCAGAGATCTCGTCAGTTTCTTTCCTAAATGGTGAAGTAGTCTTATGCACCTCATCTGACTCAAGAACAATATCTATATTTGAAATCACTGCTTCCTTCAAATGCACTACTGTAGAACAAACAGTACCAAATCGAGCCATCACTTGACACTTAAAGTCACTCCAATCCTTAAATTTTATTCTGAGCATCATCCAGTGGAACCATCTACGAGCAGCTCCTTCTAAGTACAAGAAAATGATGTCCAATTTTGCTTCATCTTCATAGCCGCTAAAGAACTTCTCCACTTTTTCAAACCAACAATCCGGATTTTCTCCGTCGAACATAGGCATTGCAACAGAATTATCCACTGCAACATTCATTCCCAGATATCCTAATGGTATATGTTCCCGGTTATGTTCTAAGGATTTATGAGATACCTGATATTGAGTGAGGATTGGTTCTGGTTTTCGATGTTGTCTAGAGCCGGGGATTTCCATCGCTGTAACACAGCCAAAAGACAATCGCTTCTCCACGGTTGATTCAGCATTATGGCAATTGATCGATTCTGTCATCAACATTGGTTTCACATCTGGAGAACTTGAATCAGGTTTTGCTGCAATCTTCAACATCGCTTCATTGTGACATCTATCAGACTCCATTTTCAATCTAATCTTCTCCTGGTCAACGTCGTCACCGAATCTCAACAATAGTGTTTCCTTCATCTCCTGCCAACTTCGGATAGGCATCAACGAATTGATTTCATTGACGTACCATTCCGCTTCTCCTACAATAAAACCATGAGCCATGTGCAATTTCTCCAAATCCGTGAGTCTTTTCCGAGCAAAGTAATGCTCCATCCACGAGATCCACTGCCGCAATTCGACGTCAGGAAACACCGGAACTTCAATTTCCATTGTTGCGTTTGATTTCTCTAATTTCTTTCCCGTCGCGTTTGAGTCGAAACAGTGTCGCGACAAACCTCTGTGAACCACTGTGACATCATCAACAACTCTCTCGATCTTGCTTTTAGCACCTCGTAACGTTGATTCTTGTGATTTGTGTACCTCTGCATTTGATTCCAGAAACTGAAATTGGCAAGATTTTGGTCGCAACTGAACTCGTGCATCACTTTCTCTCCGTCGCAGACCATCATCGTTCATCATCGGAGTGAATTTCTCAGTCCTTGCCATCATCGATTCTTTCTGCACCTTCGATTCACACCGTAGCTTCACTCCTCCATGTAAAAACTCGAGTCGATTGCGCATCTCCGCCATGGATACATCAAGATCGTCGCTAAAGTGTGAAATCACTTGAAAACTATCGCCGATCATCATCTCGTTGTGCTTCGCGAGTTTCGTCGGTCTCAATTCTTCCCAATTCGTCATCGTCGCGTTGGATCGAACCGTGCTCACCGCACCATTGATAGAGTTTGCGTAACTCATTCTCTCTATCTCTCTCTGCAAATCACTCTTTAGGGACTGAATATTCTTTAGATTGAATGAACAAGAGAATTACAGCTTTGATTTGGTTTCACTATGCTCTCATGGCGAGCAAAGAGATAGCCTACGATCTCATAACGATCGTATCGTCAAGACTCATCACGTCTATGAACAGATTACAATCAAAGCATAAACCTCTCCACACTCATCTCTCGTCTATTTATACTTCTTCTTCCTTGAGCTGCTTCCCTTCTAATTCACTCCACGTCAGCTCCCGTATTGCCATCTCAGCTGCATGATAGATTGATATCTATCACTTACATTTTGCATTGTATTGAAACTGTTTCTTGTCATGTAATTTCAGGGAAAATCCCTAAGAGGAGGCCCTCAGATGATCCAGCTGAGCCTCGATGGGAAACGGTTGTATGCAACAAACTCGCTGTTCAGTGCGTGGGATCGTCAGTTTTATCCAGAACTTATGGATAAAGGCTCGCACATAATTCAGCTTGATGTTGATACAGAGAAAGGTGGTCTCACTATAAATCCGGATTTGTTTGTGGACTTTGGTGATGAACCAGAAGGTCCGGCGCTTGCCCATGAGATGAGATATCCAGGTGGAGACTGCACTTCCGATATCTGGATTTGAATATGGATGAGTGGCTTTGGTGTATTAGTTGTGTGTGAGTGTTGAATAAATAAGAGGTCCCTAGACAAAAGACAATTTATGCTTTTTGTACTCATTGTGGCTAAAACTTTCTACATTTCGAGTTAACACACTGTTCGGTTCTTGTCGTTGACGTTTTAATAATTAAAATAATGATTATGGTGATGGATGAGTCGGGATGTATAAGACCATGTCCAATGGTGAACTCCCCTTGGAGTTCTTAAAAAAAAAAATTTATTAATTTTTTATTTTTTTTTTCTTAGATGCAAAAAAAAAAAATTAGAAAAAAAAGAAGGACCAATGACGTTACGCCACGTGGCATGAACAGTGTAAGGATCGATCCTTTTATAGGGATTTTAAGAACATGTATCTTAACTATTCACTGGGACCCACACAATATTTTATAATTTATTTAAGAAACTCCCTCCTTAAGAACCCCCATTGGGGGTGCTCTAAAGGCCCTGGTCTTTTTCTCAGCTGGAAACTGCGTCTAGAAATTGCATCCAGATACAGTTTTTGGATGTTGCATCCAGATGTAGTTCTTTTGTGCATTTAGAAATTGCGTTTGAAAACTGCGTTTAAATGCAGTTATGTTTCTTTGTGTGTTTCTGTATTGTAGTTGGATGCATTATTTTGCGGCTTTGACGAGAAAATGAGATTTTTCGGTTTTAGCGGGAAAATGCGGTTTTACGTTTTTGGAGGAAAAAAAAAGATTTTGCAGTTTAGGCGCGGTTTAGGCGGAAAACGGTTTTGGCAGAAAAACGCGATTTTGCAGTTTTGGCGGGAAAACGTGATTTTACGGTTTTGGCGGGAAAACGCGATTTGGCGGTTTTGGCGGGAAAACGCGATTTGGCGGTTTTGGCGGGAAAACGTGATTTGGCGGTTTTGGCGGGAAAACGCGATTTTGCGGTTTTGGCGGAAAAACGTCCGAGATTTTGCGGTTTTGGCGGGAAAACTCGATTTGGCGATTTTGGCGGGAAAACGCGATTTTGCTGTTTTGAAGAGAAAACGCGATTTTACGGTTTTGGCGAAAAAACGCGATTTTGCGGGTTTAGCGAAAAATCACTATTTTGTGAGTTTAGCGGAAAATACGTTTTTGCGGTTTTGTGGTTTTTGTGGAAAAACACAATTTATTTGTTTTGACGGAAAATCTTTATTTTACGGTTTTAGCAAAAAAATGTTATTTTCTAAAAATGATAGTATTTTAGATTTTTGGTAATTGAGACGCACCAAAGTGCGTCTCTACTCAACTTTCAAATGCATCCAGAATTTCCAACTATTTTGGATGTAATATCTGGTTTTTGCATCTGGATGCACTTCTTAAGTACCACTAGAAGAACAACATCTTGTTTTTGCAACGAGATGCAGTTTCTCAACGCACAAAAGAACATCACCAAAGGAAAAGATTTCTAGGCAAAAATAATCAACCAATCACAATATCAAATTAGGCCACTTGCATAAGATCTTAATTCAAAAATCAATTAATATTACACCCTTTTATTATGGGAGATTTGTCAAAAATGGATGAAAAAAAGATTATTGTCCTTTTACCCTTTTTCATATTTTACCATATTTTGACATGATTACCCTTATAATTATTTTTAAAAATTCACATTTCAAATTATTTCTAATTCCAAAAATACAGATAAAATCGCTAAAATAAAAATACACCAATCCGGATTTTCCAAACTTTTTTTCCTGCTATTTTCGAATTTTAATATATTTTTTGAGATATTTGTTCTAAAATAATAGAATGTGAATTCTATCTCGTAGAATACGTTTTCTATCATTTTCACTAATATCCAAAACAAATAGAATACAAAATCTACCACTTGCACTCTGATCTACCTTTTGTAGATTGTAAACTCTACAGTTTTAACTGCATTCTAAAAATATGGAATATGAATTCTACGATTTTCACTATATTCTAAAAATTGAAACATTTTGTGGAATATGATTTCTACGCTTTTCACTACATTCTAAAAATTCAATCAATTTGTAGAATTCGTAATCTAAAGTTTTAACTTTATTCTAAAATTCCGTACCAATTACTCATTATTCTAAACTTCGTGGAACATACAATCCACTTTCTTCTATATTTTGTAGAATGTACATTCCACGAAATCTGTTAAAAATTGGAGAAAATCTAGGAATAAAATATATGGTAATCTTTATTTTTTATCTTGTATATTTCGATATTTATATTTTTTTTCAAAAAAAAACGTCCTATACCTCTTTTAGATGTTGATCAATGAATTCTTCTTAGTTTTTTTGTTGATTTTGTTATGATCTATAAACATGATTCATGTTTACGCAACTTGCGGTGTTTGGAAATCATGTACCAGTAAGCGTTGGAGTTTTGAGGTTGATGAAGAAAGAGGAGGGAGATTACTTGCTTTGCATTCTGATACTACTCTTGAACAGCTGAAGATCATGGTTTCAGAAGACTATGGAATTGAACAGAGCATCAGTGATATCGAGTTCAGCTATTTTCCCAGAGATTAGATCAATACGAACTATCCGCCTGTTTTTATTGCTAACGATCGTCAGCTGGCCAATTTTGTTGCATATGTACAGAAGATATCGACTCATCTTTGTGTGAGCTTTGGATTTGTGACTGGGACTGAAACTAATACGGTCAACAATGAGGAGCAATCTGATTCGAAGAGCGGAAAAGAAGACCAGTTTCAAGAAAATTTATTTGATATTCCGATTGTTAGTGATGATGGTGCTGATGGTGTTGATGATGGTGCTGATGGTGTTGGCTATGTAGCGTCTAAGAAGAACGACCTCACCAAGAAAACAGAAGACATGGGAAACGTAATTCGGTTTTCTTTGGTGGATGTTGTTAAAAAGCAGCAACACTTCAGTAGCAAAAACGTGTTGAAGGCGACAATGGAAATCTGCGCGATGAAGCACAACTTTGACTACAGAGTTGTAAAATCAGACAAAAAGTTTGGTCAATACGATGTGAAGACAACATATGCAATTGGTGTGTTCGTTCAGAGTGTTTAGAGGGATCAACATATTTCGTTGTCAAGAAGTATGTCCCTCATCATACATGTGCTCCTTCAACCAAAATCAAACATGGCAGGACGCCTTCGGCAAAGACAATTGGGAATATGATAATGCATAGATATGAAGGTGTCAAGGAGGGGCCTAAACCGAATGATATCATTCAGATTATGCGCTCAGAGCATGGATGTGAGATCTCTTATGCTCTAGCGTGGGATTCTCGAGAGTATGCGGTTAACGCTGTTAGAGGTATTCCTAAGAAAAGTTATAGTAGAATACCAAAATACTTGCAAATGCTTAAAGAAGCAAATCCGGGTACGCATTCATCTTATCAGACTGATTGCGATGGTAGATTCAAATATCTATTTATTTCCTTTGGGCAATCTGTTAGAGGATTCTACAAAGCTATTCGCAGAGTTGTTGTTGTTGACGGGACATTTTTGAAGAGTAAATACAAATGTGTTTTTCTTGTGGCTACAACTTTAGATGGAAACTCAAATTTGTATCCAATTGCATTTGGAGTTGTGGACTCAGAGAATGAGCACGCTTGGGAGTGGTTTTTCAGGCAGCTAAAAGTTGTTATCGGTGACGATCATGGTTTGACTTTTGTTTCAGACAGGAACAAATCGATTGCTAAAGCCATTGACTCTGTTTACCCGCGAGCTATGCATGGGATTTGTATCCACCACTTGTTGAATAATGTGATAACCTTTTACAAGGGGAAGGGTGTGGCAGCCTTGATATCGAAGGCATCAAAATCATATAGGATTTAAGAATTTGAAAGGAGATTCAAGGACATTTGCAACATTAGCCCCAACATTGGTAAATATCTATCAGACGCTGATGTGACCAAATGGGCTCGTTGTAAATTTCCAGGTTTCAGATATGATATTAGGACCACTAATCCTGCTGAATCGATTAATGCGGCTTTGCAGTCGCCCAGAGAGTTTCCTGTAATTCCTCTGTTGGACAACATTCATGAAATGATGACTCGATGGTTTCATGAGCGTAGGACGTTGAGCTCAAAGCATAAGCTCCCTTTAACTGTTGAGGTTGAGAAAAAGATCGACAGAAGGATAGGGAAGGGCAAAACATTTATTGTTCACCCTGTCAACGAGAATAGATTTCTTGTTCAAGGGGATGCATTTGACTGCCTTGTTGATTTGGGAAGAAGAACATGCACTTGTGGGAAATATGACTTGTTAAAAATTTCTTGCAGACACGCTATTAAAGCAGGGTTTTCAGTAGGAAGGGAACCACACTTACTCACTGATGACATGTATACAACTGCTTCGTGGAAAACAATTTATGAAGAATGCATTAATCCTATTACTGTTCCTGAGGATACATGGCTTGTCCCAGATGATGTTGACAGCGCCTTAGTCCTACCACCTGAAACAAGAAGAGCTGCTGGTAGGCGAAGAAAAAGAAGATATGAAACCGTCGAAGACAAGATACGGTCGTCACAAGGATCACAAAGGTCTAAGAAAGTCAAGTGTAGCCGCTGTGGAGTTTTGGGTCACAACAGAGCAAGTTGTGATAGAGCCATTTAGACTTTGATTACTTATTTTCTTTTGCTTTTTATTGTTTTCTTATTCAACTTTTTCTTTAGTATTTTCGCTTTGAGTGTTGAAACTGAGATAATCTTTTAGGATAAGTTATGTGTTTTCATATTTTTATTGGTGATGGATGCTTTTTAATCATGCGTTTTGAATATCAACTCTTTCAATAAATGTTTAGCTCTCACTGATACATGAGTGAAGAGTGGGACTCGTACATTTGTATTTGGAACTCAACCGCTAGAGCTTAGTCACTGTGCCCATGTGTGGATCAGAGCACTGAACAACGAAACAAAGACTCCATGATATAAAAAAAAGTGTTAAATTTCTGAGCTGAAAACATCGTTAATAATGGAAGTAGATTAGAAGATTTAATTCTCACTTGAGTATATGATTGCAACGAGGGAAATATCTGGTTTAAGCACCCAAGAAGTCAAGTTGCTTTCTGCCCAAAAAATATACTGGTGCTGAGTTTAGCGTTGCAAATAAGTTGTAGAAGGTGGTTTAAAAGATGCAGCAGCTAGAACCTTTGGGACTTTATATAGAACAATAACAAGAGCACCAAATATAGATAGTATTGCGCCAATGATTTTAGCCTGAGTCGAAGAGCTCCTTAACACAACTTGTTATATCCTTTATGAGCCGCACAAGGAAGCAAGAATCAGTTAAGAGTGACACAGCCGGTAATAAGATGATATTTAGCAAACATACATGAAATCTACCCAGCTAATCTCATTACAGCATTTATAGCCAACCACAAGTTGCTTGTAGCAAACTGCTTTAGTTGGTCATGTTACATCATTTTACATGTTGAATCCATTCCCTAAACTTTCTAAATATTTAACGTTGCTCTCTAGGATCCACAAAAGAAGATGATTAGAATTTATAAAACTGCGAACGCAAAATAGTTAACTGTATCAACCAACGTAGCTAATTAAAACAAAAGCTAGAATTCTAAAAACTGCTAACGAAAAAATTACAAATCTCAATCGATAAGAGTAACTACAACAGAAAGTCTTGCCACAGGAGGCTTATAGGCAGACATTCTCTCAACTAAAACTGGATCTAGGGCCGCCTGAAATAAATCGAAGACAATCTTTTGTCGAGCGAATTTAATATTTTCATCGTCCAGGAGAGCAAAATCCATTCCAAGCACGCACTCAATGAACTTCAGAGCATACACTCCGCAATCACAACATCTAGAGTTAATACGTCGCTGCATCGGCACATAGAAGACAGAATACTGATTATCCTTAAGGTGTACCTGGGTTTTTGGTGGCTGAACCTGTTTCACAATGCGAGGGATGAGGAAAGCAAAAGCTTCTACTTCTTTACAGTTTTTCTTGCCACTACAATCGAACACTTCAATCCTCCGATTCCAATTCTTCACATGGAAACCATAAACAACGCAAATGATCATCATAATCCCCAATTTCTATACGACGTTTCTAATTCAAACCAAAGATTTCACATTTTTCGAAATTGGTCTAGAGGGTGAATTTCGAACCTGAACAAACAACGGAGGAAAGCCGGAGCTACAACCATCGACGGAATCAATTCTGAAATCAAACAGAAATCAGAACAAAAGCAATGCATGAGACATCTAAAGAAGCTAAGTAAAAGAAAAGAACAAACCTCGGTGAAGATGAAACAGCGACGACGGAGCAGCTGCGGGATGACGGGGTTCAGAGGCGGATTAAAGGTTTCTGACGACTGATTGGGATGGAGGCTAGTCGGAGGTCGCCGAAAATTCAGCTCCGGTCGAAGTTTGTCGGAGAGGAGATGGAGGGATCGACTGACGGGAATGGAAAAGGGGATTAGGGATTTAGAGTGTTTATTTTTTTTTTTTTTTGGTAACTTTATGTTTAAGAATTTTTTTTTTAAAATCACTTTTTAATATATTAGAAGGTTAAAAATGTATATATAAAAAAGAAATAGTAAGTGGACATTTTTTAATCATGAAAAGAGTAGTAGGACAAAACTCTTTTTTTCATCCCAATTATGTAAATTTCCCTTTATTTATTCTTCCAAAATGAATCCCTCAAAACGTTTTCCAATTTAGATTATCGTGGGTTTTCAATCTTATGAAAATCCTCTAACACTTCACTTCCGAAGAACCGATAATGTCAACGTTAGAATATCCACTGAATCAGAAATAGTAAATCGGAATATCTTCTCATCGTCCCAAAAATTTACGTGCTCACTTATATTCAAAATAGCTACGGAAAATCAATCTTAGCTACGACTAAATCCATAGCTACGCGTCAAATTTTTTTGTATTGAATGGTGGTTAAAAGTAGTTTCAAATTTATTTTTGTAAGTTGGAATATTGATGAGTTTTCCAACTAAGATTGTAACAATTAAAGCGTTCTTCAGTTTTTTCACATAGATAAGAGAGTCGTTTTCTATATCGATTGTCGTATTTTTTCAACCCGTATAAGTCATTCTGATATCTAATTCTTCAAACTCTAGTCATTTAAATATTTTTCTTAATATATTTTAGTATATACTTAAATGAGTTTTAGTATATATTTAATGGAAGAAATATGTAAACAACATAAATACTTAAAATTTTGTGTATTTGAATAATTGTATAAATATTAAATAGGAAGGATTATTAGATTAATGACGTATATCCAATCATTTGTATTTATAATACTTAAAAATTAAATAATAGCATTTGTACAAAAACTTTATGTTATATTTTAGATTTTGTTATTAAATTTTTTATTGACATCCATATAAAATAATATTACAAAATAACTTTATTATTCGGTATATTTATGATTTCATAAATATTTGATTAATAGACAAAAAGATAATGTATGATTTAGCTTAATTTTGTTAGTTCATGTAAGAATTTTGAAATAAAATTGTATTGAGATATGAACTGGCCATGATTTGATTGACACGTAGATATATGTAACATATATGTCAACTTTCGTAAACGTTTGACTAACCAACAATAGTTCAATGTATGATTTAACTTAATTTTGTTAATACATGTATGAAATTAAAAAAAATTTGTGTTAAAGTATATTTTTGCACATGTGGTGAATGAATATACTGATGGAGACCACGTAATTATATTGAGATATCAATTTGCCGATTTTCCGAGAAAAGTGTTTCAAATAATTAAAAATCCGCTTTCAAACTTTTTACAAACAAAAAAAAAACATTATAGGATACAAAAAAAAACGAGATGTATAAGATGTAACATTTATAACATAGGCAGAGAGATGCACAGACTGATCGGACATAAATAACACAGTCGTACTCAATCAAGTAAAGCAGTGTGTTAGTTGAAGTGCGGTCCCTCTCTAGTGCTGCTTCCACTAAGTTTTATCTTTACAATTAGAAATGCTTATTTATTTACACTTATAACCAAAGATTCGCCTCCACAATTCACTCTCTTCTCTCTTCAAACAATGGAGACAAAGCCCTCTAAGATCTTCTTGACCATTACCATCATCTTCTTCACCCGTCTTGCACAAGTGACCTCCAAGGCATCATCATCATCACCATCTCTTTGCAATGGTTCTGTGGGAAAGTGCAGTAGCATGGTGGAGACTGAGGAAATAAAGGTGATCATGGAGTCATGGTCAAGCCAGAGATTGACGGAAGAACAGACGCAGACTCTTTCATACAAAGCTTTGAGGAGGAATCAGCCTGCTTGCGAAGGTGGCAACCGTGGTGAGTCTTACTCCAGCAAATGTCTTCCTCCGCCATCTAACCCTTACAGTAAAGGATGCTCTAAGCACTACCGTTGCAGGGGTGACTCCTGACCAATCATCATCATCATCATCATTATGATGACTTTTATGTTCTGTAATTGTATACTCATATGTTCTTTTAATTTGTTGTTGGTGAATTTGAATTGTTTTGGTTGCAAGTATCAATTATGAATTGGGGTTTCCTTTGTTAAATAAAAAGTGTTGGGTCCAAAGTAAATTTCTGATTAAGATTTACCATTTTATGTCGGGAGGTTTTGACTTTTTGACCTAGTCGACGCCAACTGCTACGCATCTTATCTCAAATTCAATTGGAGTGACCAAAATTAAACAATCCGAGTCATCCCCATCAGATCAATACCATAGTTTTGTGGGACCAAAGTTTGGTACTTTGGTCCATCAACGGCAGAACATAAGCTTTTTTGTTTAGTCAGAGACTGCATCAAAGTACAAAACTAAGCGATGACAAACCCACTAAACTCGTTGAATCGTTGGACCAGAATGTAGCGACATTGAAACCCCGTAGGACTTTGAGTTACTTGTACGAAAGCTTCCATACCTCTCTGACATTGGAGGAACCATCTGTGACTTCAGAGACTAAGGTTGAAGCAAGAACGCCTGCAATGAAGTTAAATCGATGCAGTCTTAGTAAATGTGTATATTATCATTGTAACAAACGCCACCCTTGCTTTATACAGACCATTCTTACCGTCTTTCTCTATCATAGACAAGAACTGTCTTGTCCCTCCACCAACTCCGAAATAGTACTTCTTTGCAGCCATGTACACTACTCCATCAGGATGAGCCAAGCACTGCAGAGAATCAAGAATTATAAACCTCCAACGAATATTTAAGAACACTCTTAAAAGTTTTGTGCCATCCCGGAGAAACAAGAGTGTACCCTTTTAATCAGTTCATAGAGACTTTTCTGAGCAGTGATGGAATAAATTGTCTCAGCCATTAGTATGATGTCATAACCACCTTTCTTATCAGTCTCACCATCATTAAC
The DNA here is from genome assembly GCA_030180135.1 of Orychophragmus violaceus. Classification (NCBI taxonomy): domain Eukaryota; kingdom Viridiplantae; phylum Streptophyta; class Magnoliopsida; order Brassicales; family Brassicaceae; genus Orychophragmus; species Orychophragmus violaceus. The sequence continues at coordinate 83,133,647 of CM058233.1, read as the reverse complement.
TAGTGGAAGAAGCTGATGAACTTCGCTCCACTCACCAGCAAAGAAGCGTACTTCTGTCTCACCTACTGAGACAGATGAAGAATTCTCAGACAGATTAGCATCAAGATTCGGAATGGTGAGACATCGAAGGACCTCAGCATTGAAGTCCTGGAAATGAACTGCATCTGCACTCTGGACACCAAAGAGACCAAAGAATGTAGAAAGATCTAAGAACATGGATTTGGCCACAGAGTATAGAGCTCGGAAGCATCAGGTTACCTTGAGACACGCATAGATTCCTGGAAGTGCATGACCACATCCAAGCTGAAGCCATAGATACAATGACTTAGGTGTGATTACAAAACATGAACATGAGATGCAGCCTAAAAGACTATACAGCCTCGGATAACGAATATACTTGTATTGAACATTGATTTTCGTTTTTCCTAAAGGATTACTTTCTAAGCTGGTATGAAAACTTAGACAAAAGTAAGCACTCAACTTCCAGAAGTTGGAGGTTGCAAAAACTTGTTTGAAATAAAGAATTTCAAAAAACTACATAGAGCATATATATCCCTTTCTCAAAAGGATCAAGAAGCAATCTGCTGTCTATTCTAAAGTGGGAATGAGCTTACCTCGAGAACCCGCTTTCCGGAAAATGATATGTTCCCGGTTTGTGTTTCTTTTTCAAGAGCTTTGACAAGGTCTATTGATCCTTCCCAAAGCTTCAGCCCGCCTAGATTAAGTTGAGTTGGAGGATAATTAATTGTAAAAATATGAATGATGCACATCACATCAACCATATCAAGAATGTTCAGTTACCTTCATATACTCCAGGAACCAAATCCGAATTAGGCAATCCAAAGACCTCTTTAGTGTTCACACGACCCTAAAACCAAAGCAGAAACTGAATAAACTCACTTCCATGAACATCATCATCTCAACTGGACTAGCTTTGAGCTAATTTAAGAGCACAGTTGAATATTTTTTGTGATTCGCCTTTAAAGGGCTGATCAAAGGGAGTATACAATTAGTTCCTGAGAGTTTCAATTTCTCAATTTCCTTTTCAAATTTTGGTGGAAAGTAAAAAACAGAAACCTAACCTTCAAAAGAGTCACCTCGTCGATAGTCACTTTATCCACTGTGAAATCAACGGGGGAAGACGCCTACTGCGACGAAATCCCCAGAAATCAAGAGGTGGAGAATTACATGGAAACATAAAACAAAAGTGAGAGGAAGTGAAAACGACGATACCTCGGAGGATAATACTTCAACAGGAGGAGGCGGTGGAGGACGAGCTGGTTCTGGGGAATCAAAGAACCCTAAACCTTGGGATGACTTATCGTTCGAAGAAGAGAAAAGCTGAAACGTCGGATTCGTCGCCATCGACCGATAAAGCTTCGGCGGCAGCTCTTCAACGCCTAGAGGACAGAGGAAGCAGATAGAAAACCCATCGAACCGGTCGATTTATCGGTTCAGTTCAGTAAACCAATCAATTATTTATCGATTTGCTTTTTAAAAAGTCGGTTTATACCATTTTTATATTAAGATATAAATTCGACTATTTCGGTTTGGTTTGGTTTGGTTTATCTGGTTTGTTTGTTTTTTTAAATTAAATCAAATACTATTATTAGCGGAGTTAACGAAATTTAAAATTATCATCAGTCACGTTCAATTATCAGTAATTTGACCGATATTTTGGGTAATTGTGTAGCAGGGTCATTACCAATCAATTACTTAAAACACCTAAACCAAATCCAATGTACCAAACTCCAAATTAACCATAATTGTTGAACAAAGCTCAAAGATTATCTTTCTGTATCAAAATAACTATTTTTCACTCTCGAGCAGTTGAGCAAACAAATTACTTCTAACTAAAAAAGGCACATTGACAGACATTGTTTCATGTTTATGCCAAAACTTGAGCTTCATATGGAGAAAAAGTATACTTATAATCATCTCTATCATCAAACCCTTCACTACCATCCTTCCCTTGTCTCATCATCTCTCTCACTTGTTCAATCTTGTCTAACATTCCCTTCAAAGCCAGCTCAAATGCATCTTCATTCCCTTCCGATCCATAACTCGGATCAGCGTAAACCACACTCGGTATCAACCTTATCACCTTTTCTCTCAACCTCACCACTCTTTCCTCTGAAATCTCAAGCAACCTCTCCTTGATTTTGATATTCCATTCCTTCACATCCTTAACCGGTAGATAAACAGAGTAACTCTTGTGGTCCTTGGGCAAATGCCACTTGTATTGAGCATAAGCTGTTCCTGGATGGAAGAACACAGGGATGCATCCTGCCAATATCGAATCAAACATGGATCTTCTAGTGTAAGAATCTCCCGGTGGCTGAAGACAAAACACTGAGTTCCTGAAAACTTTCATCACATTGACAGGGTTATCACAATTCACTTTCCCATAGTTACAGTCCAGCAAGTAACACTGATTGTCTGATTCCAAACATTCATCTATGATCTTCCCTCGAACCGAGTCTTTATATTCAGGTCTCGGAGCACCCGCAAAAGCGAACAGATACTCCCGTTTCTGAGACCTCATCCTCTCTTGCCACTCCGAGATTTCATCCACAGATGAAGGATGGAAACAAGTGGGATAAGGGATAGCGTAATCGTTGTTCCAAGAACTCGATTCGATAGACATCATCGACATGTTTTGTGATTCGGGTAAGAACCTGAGCTTGCTTCCCCAATCGGATTCGTTATCAGTCTGTCTCCTGAAATCCCAAGCAATCCTTCCAGCAACCAAGAAATGGTCTCTACCGGACATTCGACTCCACTCTTTCTGTTTTACAAGCCAGTTCATCAGCTCGTGGGACGAAGAATCTCTTACAGAAATGTTGAAACCCCAGAGATACCTGCTCATATCAAGACCTGCGTAAAAGGGCACGAAAATCGCAGACGCTAGAGACGAGTTATCGGTCAAGCAACTGTATTTCTTCATCTTGTTGTGGAAAATCACCTCAAGCATAAACTGATTCGTCGTAAACCAACTCAGATTCAACAGCTCATTCTCCGAATCCTGAATCTCAGGACCGAAACCAAAGTTTTCCAGATATGGGCATATGTTCTTCTCGGTTCCTCTTGTGATCAAACTGCAATTCTCAAGCAAATCATGATTGAATCTACTAGGAAGATCATGGAGATAGATATACCGACCGGAGCAAGAATCAGGAAGTGGGTCGTCGAGTAATCGAGAAAAGTTCGCATCTTTCGTTGATTCGCTGGTAATTGATTTCTGGGTAGCGTCGGAAAAGGACAAAGCTGTTTCGTCTGTGTCGGCGTCTGTACCGGAGAGAGCAGAGTAATCGAAACAGAGGAGAACGAAACAGAGAAGAAAGAACAGAGGGACAACGAACCAGACATTATTAAGGTTGTTATTGCTGCTTCGGAATTTCCCAGTCACGACGGAGATGGGTTTCTCCATCTGAGAATAATTCTTCGGTTTCATCAAATCGAAAACGGAAAATTAAATTTGGAGAAAAAAAAAGAAAATTTGTTGAGAGGTTAAAGGAAGTGTGGGTCACCATGAATTTTGGGGGGAGAGTTAGAGAGTTAAGACTGACATATGGATGTGTCGAGTGAAGCAAAGAGAACGTTTCTTTGTCGGCAAAATTAAATTAGAGAGTTTCGCAACAAAGCCCCCTTCTCTTTTTCCTTTATTTCTTTTCCTCCTTTCTCTCCATCTAATATTAATTCTCTATATATGGTAATTAAAAGTTATACGGATGTTGCCAATGGCGGAGCCCGAAATTTTTTTAACAAGGGTCAATTTATTATAAAGAAAACCACAAATTTTTTTTTATAATAATTTACTATAAATAGTTTTTAACATTTTTATTAATGTATATGTTTGGAAACCTTATAAAACCTTTTTATTAGTGAAACAGATTTCTAAAATATTTTATTGTTAAAACTATTATAATTATAATTTATTATTCATAACTTTGTTTAAATGGAACTATACCTAGGTATTATTTAGCAAAATTTTATGTAAATTATTGTTTCACCCAATTTTTATTTAGTTTATTTTTTATATGATCTCAACATTTTTATTTAACACGGTGATAATAAAATTGATTAAAGTTGTTTTAATATATTTTAAAAACATTTTTAAAACTATGTACCATATATTATAGAATAGAGATGAAAACAAATACATGGTTTTAGTTTTAGCAGAAACATTCAATCAGCAAAAAAATAATAATAACTGATCCTTTAAACTTCTCTAACAAGTAACAAATAGTATGAGATTTTTCAGTTTCAGCAAATAGACTCATTTTACTCAATGTGATTTACTTTGGGAAGAAAAATGATGCATGTGTATTTGTATTACATTAAATGATCTAATAATTATTCTTTTTTGAAGCACCTTGGTTGGGTTTGAAATAAATAGGGGTCAGTAAAAAATTAATTGGGGTCATATATTACAAATGTTCAAAAATTATTCGTTATAATTAAAATTTGGTAGGGTCAACTGACCCCGCTTACTCCCACATGCCTTCGCCCCTGGATATTGCAACCTTTGGTCGAAAACTTGCTACGCGCTAGTAGTAATGCGGATATAATTCAAGTAATGGTAACCGTGTTTTGACGATTTTACAGTACGGGTACAATTCAAGTGCCATAGGGTTCGGAAAAATATATTTGCGAGACAAATGTAGCACTAATGCTAAGAGTAATATTTGGGTATCCTTAGAGTTCACCTCCTTTTTTTAACCAATCAAATAACTACACATAATCTAATATATAAAATAATTAAAATTGTTTAAAAAAAAATACAAAAACGAAAATAAAGGAAAATATGTTTTTATTTTAGACAAAATATTAAAAATTAAAAATAAACAAATTTCTAAAAATTTAAAGCTTAAATCTTAATTTCTAAACCCTAAATTCTAAACTTAAATCCTAAACCCTAAACCATAATTTGAAAACCTAAAAAAAAAAAAAAAAAACTAAACCTTAATCCCTAAACTCAACATGTAAATCTTAAAAAATAAAAACTTAAACCCTAATCTCTAAACCCCTAAACCCTAAACCCTAATTTAAAAACCTAAAAAAAATTAAAATAAAAAATAAACTTTAATCCCTAAACCCTAATATGTAAACCTTAAAAAATAAAATAAAAATAAAACCTAAATCCTAAACCTTAAATCCTAAGCCCAAATGACTTAAACCCTAAACTCTAAACCCTAATCTCTAAACCATAAACCCTAAACCATAAACTCCAATTTGTAAACTCTAAAAATACATAAATATTGATAGATATTATTATATATTTTATAAAATATTTAAATGTGTTTAAATTCTTAATTTTAATTTTGTAATTTTATTTGAAGATAATATTACATGGCATATTCTTATTGGCTAAAAGGGAAGGAGGTGAACAAATGAGTTAACCCGTAGAGGTGAACCCAATTATTTTTCATATGCTAATATAGTAACTTTTGATAAATTTTCTGCGTGTTCAGATTTATTCAATCCGGAACAAAGAAAACAAATACACAACAAAGATTGCAAATTTGTTTAAAAGTAAATATAAATCTGTAAAATAAATAAATTATAAATAGATTTATTTAAAAAATATTTGCGGATTTATTTTGAAAATACGGTGGCATTTTTTGTAAATAAGTGAAATTTTGTCCGACGTGAAAAAAATAATAATGATATTTCTGTAATATGTTTTTCTTAACAAGGACTAATAGGTGTATCATAGTTCGAAAATTAAACTTTTTCTTAATAAAAATAGGTGTTACTACATTAATTTTCTTATTTTATTGTGAGTAAATTTCCCTAAAATTAATTTGATACAAATCTCTAACGAGTCATTCATATAAGATACTTAGTTTTTAAACGATAAGTATTTAAATAAAAACACTAATAAGAAAAAGTGCTAATTTATTAATTTTTTTGTCAATAATATGATGAAACCAACATGGATAATATATGATTTTAGAAGGAAAAAACATGGACAATATATTACGGCTATACGTAAGCATTTTTTTTTTTAACTTGTCCATTTAAATTTATGTGCACGTGAAATAAACTTAAGGTTGAAAATCTTTAAAAGTATTTTACAATTCTTATATTCCTCTAGATGAATTGAGAAAAATAGCCATTTTATTAGTGTCAAAACATTTTTTACCATTTCAAAATAGTTTTGCAATTGTTGATCTGGTTGTTGTAGTACTTTCATACATTTCATTATTCAAATTAGTATTTCGAATTCAGCATATAGGGATGAAAAACTATACCTAATGTTCATAGTACACAAGATTACATTCATACCTCCTTCCTGCTCTACCAACCTTTCATGAGTACATGTCACCCTATTTCCAAGATTTATTTACAAAACACCATTGTCTTTATCGATGATTCAATATGATGCATGACCCTAATAATATCATGTGTTGTACCAATTTCTACCGATTGTGCTTCTTCCTATATTAATGATTTAGTTTTTGACATGTTAACATGTCTTTTGGATCTGTTTATGTTATTGTATATTGTATCATTAGTATGATTCGTTCGCACCATGTGCGATATAAATATTATTAAACATAAATTTTCAAAAAAAAAATTCAAATTAATATAACAACAATAATAATATTATAAAATTTTATATGAAATATTTATTATTAAACATACATATATTATTATATTTTATACAATATTTTATTATTTATTATAAATAAAACTAATAGTAATAAAATAAGTTGTAATTATATATTTTATGCATAAATATCTTATTTAAAATATTAAACTTATATAATAATAAAAATTTATTATATAAAATTCAAAAATAATATTTATTAATATTTAAAATTATTCATAAACGTTTTCATATTTATCATCTTATTTTTTTTTCTTTTCATTGAAAATTATGTATATCTCTAAAATAAAATTTAAAAAATTTCATAAAAATTTCATATTTATCATCTTTTTTTTATTCAAGGTTAACACAATAATTAACTAATTTCATTAATGATGAATTAGTAATCAACCATTTTGAAAATGAATGTAAGATTAAAAGCACTTCTTAATTAATATAAAGATTCCTATTTTTTTAGATATACCATAAAATCTATGAAAATTGATTATTCAAATATCAGATGAAATCTTTTAGTATAAATAATTCATATTTACAAATACCGATGTTACGGAAAAATTCATGGATTCGATAAAATTTATAAGATTATACATGTTTGTTAAATTCTTGGACTTTCAAGTAATACATGATTGATTACTTTTTTTCTTCTCCACAACAAACACATTGTGATCACATTTTTGTATCTTTTGATCTCAAATTGGTTGTAACCAATATATATTCAGAAAATTTTCACATGAAATACTTTAATTTTGGTGGACACTTTACTTTCTATACATAAGCTTGTAAATGTTTAACATCCGGTTCCATAAAATTATCTACTTTATTATTATTAGATATTTTTGTTCTTTATGATATCTTGATTTATTGTATATTTTTCGTATTTCGTGAAATAATATTCAATTGTGTTTGGCCTTTAAAATTGATTAAACGATGTTCTTCTAATCTGTGACACATCCTCTGTGCGTTAACCAAAGAATTTATGAATTTTGTATCCACTATATTTTCTATTTATGATTTTTAAGATTCGTTAATAAGGAAAAAAATATATATTAACGGTTGCGTAGTTATAAAATCATATAGAATGTAGGATATTAGGAATTACCATTTTGTCAACTTATTAGGAATTACTTCTAGTATATACTTAGTTCTTAGTTCTGACATTTGATAAGTTCGAAGTAAAAAGATTCTTTTTGGAAGAAATTAAAGTAAAAAACTCCAACCTCTTGTGATCAAGTGGTTGGGGACGGGCCTTGAACGCTAATACGTTCTGGGTTCGATTTTCCTTCCATGCGAAATTAAGTGACATTTGTTTAAGGACACCCATATGGATATGGATCTTGTTTTAGGGGTCCATTTAAATATTTGGAAAGAGGGTCTATTCATGGATTGCACCTCTCCTTGGAAATTAGTCTGAGTACTTCTATAGGCTCGGAATACCCCAAATTAATCAAAAAAAGAAAAGAAATTAAAGTCAAAAGGATTGCTTTTTTTTGGGGTCAAAAAGATTGCTTTAAATTGCAACCAACCATTGATCTCGGCGCATATTATGAAATTAATATGACCACCGACAAATGTTCAAAATTAATGTTAATTTTTCCCGCATGGTGATGGTCTTTTCCAAAACTATTTAAGGAGAAGAATGATTCTGGTGGAAGTTTTTTTAGTACTGTTATAAGAGCAAAACGACAAAATTAAGGTTAGTGTGCAAAAGTTCAAAAAGAGGTTAGTGTGCAATCAATTCCAATTGATCCGCATAATAACGTTTACAATAGTCTAGTTGTCATCTAAGTTACATAGAAACGGAAATGAAAACGAGACAAAATGTTTAAAAACGCAAAAAGGATTTTCTAAAAAATTTAGAAAATGAATACATTTTTAAAAAAATATATATACGGGTCTATATACAAAAAATAAACATAAAAAATTAAAATCATATTAAAAAAGGTTTGAAACAATATACAATTTTTAGTTATAAAATAGGAAGTTTGAGATAATTTAATACATAGATAATTTAGCTAAAGACAAATATTATTAACATTTAAAACCATTTTCATTCTCATCCTCATAGTAGTTAGGATTTTTATAATTTGTTTTTTAATAAAAATATCAGTTATACCCTTATATTTTTTAAACATTACAAATTATGTTTCCAAATAAAAGCATAAAAGTTTCCAATCACGATGTTTTCATCGCTTTTTCAAATCAGTATTTTTTAAAATTGCTTTTACTTCACATTTTTACGTGTTTCCACGGTATTTCGTTTTCTAATGATGTAATTTTTATGCAACATAGGTTGTGATAGAATCCGTGATAGTATTTGACTATGAAAAAAACAGGTTTACAATATAGGATGACAATTCAACTACGATACATTATACATACGTGGATAAATTATTGACATGATAAATACAAGGGCAAATCGCATTAATAGCACAAAAAACATGACTTGTCAAAAATATAGCACCAAAGAAGAAAAATCATAAAATAGCATAAAAACATGTTTTGTCACTAAATTAGCCCTAACCCTAAATCTTAAATACTAAACCCTAAACCCTAAATACTAAACCCTAACCTTGAATAATAAACCCTAAACCCTAAATACTAAACTCTAAACCCTAAATAATAAACCATAAACCCTAAATAATTAACCCTAAACCCTAAATTATATAATGCTATAAAAATCTTTATAATTAAAATAATGCTAAAAATGTGAATTATTTCTCTTGGTGCTATATTTATGATAAGGTATGTTTTTTGTGCTATTTTATGCCTTTTCTCTTAATACAATCCTATATATAATGGATGAAAGGGGAAATTCTCTCCAACTGGCACATCAACCTCCTTTGATTGGTCAATTTTATACAGAACTTTCCACATCATCTTTTAACTAGAATAAATATAATATTTAATGTAAAATCATTTAACTTAAATGTAATTAGTTAAAACTATTGAAACATAAATTCTAAAATTTAAATTTAATTTAGAATCTCATAAATATACAAATATTATATTTTATAAATTTTAAATATATTTTTAATATTTTATGCAATAAATAAATAAAAATAAATAAATCTCAGTACAAGTGAAATATCAAATTACAAGACTAAAAATAAAGATAATATAATTAAAATTTTTTAATAAATAAAAATTAAAAGTAATAGAAATAATAGAAATAACCAAAAATATAAATAATAGAAATAATTATTATTAAGAATAGAAAGAAAATATTATAAAATGAGATACAATGACAATAAAAATAAAATATATAAAATATAAGGATATAAGAAATAAAAAAAAATCAATGAAATATATATAATTTTAAAAAAAATCTAAAAATGTTCACTAAAAATATTAAAATTTATAAATAATAATTATTAAGAATAGAAATTAACTGTTACAAAATGAGATAAAATGACAACAAAAAAAAGAAATTATATAAAATAGAAAAACATAAAAAGTAAAACTAAATAAATAAATATATATAAAATTAACAAAATTAAAAATAATAACTAAAATATTAAAATATTATGAATAGAAACTAAAAATATAGGAGTTTGATGAATGAAAATGCATAAATAACAAGTATAAATATTTTAAATAGTTTATAAAAAATGAAAGGATGATAAAAAGTTTGAAGGAAATATTTTTTTATAAAAAATTTCACTAAAAATTGATAATTAAAAACATTTATTTATAAAACAAATTAAATTAATAATTATATATTAGCACATATTCTCTCTTAAAAATTATTTTAATCATAAAAAAAAGAAATATAAATTCATAAATTAAAACATATAAAATATTGATACTCAAAATAAATATCAAATATATTAAATATAGAAAGGTGGGGTGGGGCTTGTAGTTGTTCTCTCTATTTATGTGAATCGTAGTTGTTCTCTATTAGTTTATACTCCCTCCGTATAATATTAAACTAAGTTTAAAAGATTTTTATTTGTCTAAATATAAATCATTTTTTTAATTTTAAATGTAAAATTAATTACATGTTTTAATTTTTTGGCCATTTATATTCTGCATATTAGTTTATGATTGGTTAATTTTTTTTCAAACTAGTAATAAATGATAGTTTAGTTTAGAAAAATATAAAATTTAATGATTTTTAATATGTGTGTAAAAACATTAAATTTAGTTTATTTTTATACAGAGGGAGTAAATAATAAGTAACGTGGGGTTCAAATCCCATCACTACCATTTTTGAAATTTTTATTTTGGTTTCAAATAAACTTTATTTTAATTCATTCTAACATTTCAACCAATACTTATCTTTTTTCCTTGTATTCTAGAACTTTATATTTTCTTTCTTTTTTTGTTTTATTTTTTTCTCTCTAAAACTTTTCTTTATTTCTATAAATAGTTTTTCCTCCAAACTTTAAAAATATATTTTGCTCAAGTTATACTCTTTTATTTAATTTTAATTAAGTTTCCTATTTTTCTTTCAGTTTCAATTGATTTAAACTAAGTTTTTCTTTCAAATTTATATAAAATAACAATTAAAAACGAATTTGATAAATACAAATTATTATGTGTGATATGCAATTTCATGTTGATACCACTAAACTAGATATTTAGTATTTACAACAAAAATTATTTACCTTTCTATTTTAGTTAACTTAAAAAGTTAAACTTATATTGATTTATGTAATATAAATTCGTTGTCATTTTAGGTTGTTTCCCATATGCAATTATCTTATGGATCCATCCCTGATAAGTAATAAAAAATAAAATTTAATTAGTGAAAACTACAATAAACAATGTAGATTCCATATATATAATATGTTAGAAATAAATATAATAATAGTTAATTTATTTTATATTGTTTGTTTAGTATTAATTTTTTTTTTTTTTTTTTGACAACAGAGTGAATAAAAGAACCTATTAAACTAATTCCATGATGGAGGCTCCGGTCCAACATGAAAGCTCCATGACTGTCTGAGACGGGCACTTTTTGCTAATCCATCCGCCGTCATATTTTTTGCTCTCGGTATGTGCTTGATCTTGAAGGTTGGGAAGAATCCCCTCCTTTGATCAAATTCTTCAATGTGTCCTTTGAAGGCAGGCCATTCGTCTGGTTCTGACACAATCTTAACCAGGTCTGAACAGTCTGTAGCAAATGTGGTATGAGGGTGCTGTAAGATCTTCATCCATTCCATAGCCCATATTAGTGCTTCGAATTCGGCATGAAGTGGTGTCCGACGTTGTCTGACGTTTCTTGCTCCCACCATAATATCATTTGTACCTTCATAAGAACTATACCATCCTTGTCCTGTGGACATTCCTCCTTCTTTCCACGAGGCATCCACAAAGCACCAATGCCCCAAGATTACCATTTCATTACCCCCTATCCTTATTTCTGTAGGTCCTATTACTGAATCCTTTAATGTACCGCTTTGAGCTTCTTCCCATAGGTTCGATTCCACTTCTGCCATTCTGACTGTATCCAGCGGACTCCTATCAATCTGAGTATATACCATATCATTTCTGCTTTTCCAAATGTACCATAAAATCCATGGGTAACCTTCATTATGTTGATCGTTTGGTATCCTCCAGAAGAGATAATCCATATTTGTAAATAACGACTCCGAGGGAAATATTGTCGGATTGGTTGGTACTCGAGATAGTGCCCATACTTGTCTGGCCGGTGGGCATTGAAAGAGTACATGATTGATTGTCTCTTCCATACCACAACGAACACACCGCGTGTCACACTTAATACCTCTTGTTTGCAGATTACATGTTACCGATAGGCATCCTGTAAGAGCTTGCCATATAAAGTGTCTTAATTTGGGTGGACACTTTATCTTCCACGAATAAGCTTGCAATGGTTTAACATCCGGTCCCCACTCCGGCATGCGCTCACCAAGATCTGGTATATCTCTCTCCGTATTATAGCCTGACTTAACCGTATATTTACCAGTCGTTGTATAATGCCATCCTATCGCATCTGACCGATTAAATCGACTAAAAGGGATACTTTCAATCAACATTGCGTCCTCAGTATCAATCACTCGCTCTATCACCTCTTTATTCCAAATTTGTTTTTGATGATCAATTAGCTGATCGACCGTGATTAAATCACTTGAAGTGTTTGGTTTTAGTGTTGCTGGTCTCGGGCGTTGGGCTGGTATCCAAGGATCATTCCATATCGAAATGGATGCTCCCGTTCCTACCCTTTTGATTAGTCCTTTGTTAACCAGAGATCTAGCTGAAGTAATACTCTTCCATCCAAACGATGGTGAGTATGATCTTATCGGATCTAGAGGATCCGTATTCCGAAAGTATCTTCCTTTGAAAACTTTTGAGAAAAGAGCTTCTGGCTTTTCCATGAGTCTCCATAATTGTTTCGCCAAAAATGCAGTATTTATATCTCTGAAATCCCGAAAACCAATACCTCCTTTTTTCTTATCCTTACATATCTTATCCCACGCCAACCAGTGCATGCCTGAGTTTGTGCCTCCTGAACTCCACCAGAAACGTGAAACTACACTAGTTAACTTTGATGTCACTGATTTTGGTAATCTGAAACATGACATCACATGATTAGGCATGGCCGTTGCAACTGCTTTAATCATAACTTCCTTGCCCCCCCTGGATAATAACTTAGTTGTCCACCCATTTACTCTTCCAGATAATCTATCATGTAGATAACCAAAAATCTGAGTTTTCGACCCAATCAAGCACTCTGGTATTCCTAGATACATCCCCATGCCTCCCACCGTGCTAATTCCCATTATCTGTTTCATCTCCTCCTTAACTGGATCGGCGACTTTGTGACCAAACTGGATAGACGATTTTGTGAAATTAATTTGTTGGCCTGACACCCTTCCATAATTTTGTAGTATCCTTAAAACCGTCTCGCATTCCTCCCTCGTTGTTTTGCAGAAGAAAAGACTATCATCAGCAAATAAAAGATGGGATATCGCTGGGCATTGTCTAGCCACCTTTATCCCTGTTAACTGTTTTTCCTTTTCCGCCCTCTTAATGTTTGATATCAATGCTTCCGTGCACAAAATAAACAAATATGGTGATAAAGGATCCCCCTGTCTGAGTCCTCTCGCTGGGGTTATGGAACCTTGTGGTTGTCCATTAATCAGAACCTTGTATGTAACCGTAGATATACATTTCATTATCCTATCCACCCATGTTGTCGCAAAACCCATCTTTCCTAAAAGGTTCTCAATGAATGACCATTCAATCCGGTCATACGCTTTACTCATGTCCGTTTTTATTGCCATGAATTTTCCTTGGCATGATTTATTTGTCCTTAATCCATGAAACATCTCTTGCGCAATTAGAATATTATCCGAGATCAATCTTCCTGCCACAAATGCTGACTGTGTCTCCGAAATCAAACTTGGCAATAATCCCTTCAATCGTTGGCAAAGTACTTTGGAAATGATCTTATACCCCACATTACATAGACTTATTGGTCTCATTTCCGTCATTCTTGTTGGCCTTTCTGTTTTGGGTATTAAACAAATGTTTGTAGTATTTATCCTCGGGTCTAGAATCCCGTCTTGTATGAACATATTAACCCATTGCGTGATTTCTTTCCTCACAATTGGCCATGATTGTTGAAAAAATAATGCTGTCATCCCATCCGGCCCCGGTGCTTTCTCTGGATGCATCATAAACAATGCTCTTCTTACTTCCTCCTCCGTAGCCATGGACATTAGTTTCTCATTCATTGTCGAATTAATTGATACCGGGATCTCCCGTAGAAACTCCTCAAAGTCCTCCGGATTTGTAGTCGTAAATAGTTCCTCAAAATAATCCACAGCTACTTGTTCTATATCTTCCTCTTTTGTAACCCAATCCCCACTAGAATTGTGTATCCCCACTATTCTGTTACGCGCTCTTCTTTGCTTGGTTAGTGCAAAGAAGAATTTTGTATAACGATCTCCATCGGTATGCCAAAGATTTCGACTCTTTTGTTGCCAGAAAAATTCCTCATCTCTATAAGCTTCTTTAAGTTTTCCAGTAATATCCATAACCTCTGCCTGTGTCCGTGAGTCATCTTTCTGGACCTCCTCGAGAGCTTTCTGTAGTTCCGTAATTTTATCTTTACAATATGGCAGATTGTGTTTCCTCCACTTCGACAATTCATGTCTGCAGCTGCTTATCCTAGCCACCAAATCCACACCTGGACCCATTTCGGGTAGATCCCAACCCGCCTTTATTGTTTCTAGTAGGCCCTCTTTCCCCACCCACCGTTTGTCAAATCTGAATTGTCCACGTCTTTTTTGAACTTTCTCTTCTATGCTTGCCAAGATTGGTCGGTGATCCGAACCTATCATACCCAGGTATTCCACATAAGAACAAGGGTATAGCATGTGCCAATCCTCGTTTGCTAATGCTCTATCCAGTTTACACCTCACAAGTTGCTTTCCTCTCCTCCCTCTCCAAGAGAGTGAGTCTCCAATTGATGGAAATTCGATAAAACCACAATCTCTGATCATGTTATTAAATGAAACAAATGTCGATGGCTGTCGCACCGCACCTCCCTGTTTTTCATGATTTCCTGTTATCTCATTTAGGTCTCCTATAATAAACCATGGTTTCGTCCTTGATACTCCAATTCTAGTTAGTCGTTCCCATACTTGGTCCCGTCTCTCTTGTACCGGCTCTCCATAAACAAATGAAATACAGACCTGTTTCCCTTGTATATCCGCCTCAACATCAATAATTCTATTACTAGAGTAAATGATGTTTATATTGAAGTCATTATTATAATATAGCGCTAGACCTCCACTCGCACCCCTTGGTTCTACCGTGAAAACTTTATCATATCCAAAATGTCCCATGAATTTTTGTGTGAATCCAAAATCCTGTTTGGTCTCTGAAAGGAATAAACAGTCTGGTCTGTGCTTATGCCAAATTTCTCGCAAATAACTTATGGTCCATTTGCTCCCCATTCCTTGACAATTCCAACTCAAAAATCTCATAATATTATGATCAAGAAATTCAAAACCTGATAGGATTTTGAGATAAAGGCCCAAAAATCCAATATTGTCATTATAAATAAAGTTACTATACCATAATCATTAAGCCCGTAAAGTCTTCCCCCAACAAATTCCATATATTCGACTGCCCTTGTTCTATCCACATTAATGTTAATGTTATAGTCATATTTCCCCTTGTTTAGTATTAATTAAAATTGTTTTTTTTTTTATATTTTATGAATCACATCAGTTTATTTAAAGTTAAAGATTTGTTTTTTAAATAGAAATAAAAACTTTCAAAATCTACATTTTTCAATTAATTTTGAGATATTGAAAGTGCCCCGATCCGTTTTTTTTTTCCTTCCGCGCTTAGCGCGAAAAGTATATAGCTAAACTTCCTCGACTAAATTTAGGCTATATTCAGTTTTTTTATTACATAGTGTTATTTTGCGTTTTAATCCGAACTATACAAGTATTTTAAGCATAAAAAGATTTAGATAGAATCAAAGTTTAAGTACAATAAGTCTTGCTACATAAGCTATTACATTCTCACTTAACCATTCTACCTAAATCCTACTATTATTTTCATCCAGTCGCTCTTTGTCTCGCGCCTAAGCTTTCCTAGTACAATCATCACAATATCTTTTACGTGCATCCACAAAGAGGCATAAACAAATGGATTGCTTAGTGAGAGCGGTCTTCCCGCTTCATTTAGCCACAAAATAACCACACAAATAAGCAATATATCTAGTCAGTCTATCATACTTACCAGAATGATCGCTTAACAGATCTGACCGTTCCAAGTCAAAGAGCCATCATCTGCGATCGTGCACCAAACCTTAGCGAGCATACTACTCACAAAAATTGAACTAGTCTTCCTTCCATTGTTAGATTTTCCCTTAAGTCCGAATGTGGTCCACAAACCACATTGTGTCTGTCATTTATGCATTTCCTTAGTATAGAGACACGGAACACATCATGGAACACATTCATAGTTGAAGGCAACTCTAGCTTGTAAAACACTTTCCCGATTCTCTCCAAAACCTTGTACGGTCCCACGTACCTTGAACTTACCTTTGCATTCTTTATGGCTCGGTCATTTCCCTTATAAGTGATTGTCTTCATATAGACCATATCTCCAACCGCAAACTCTAACTCTTTAATTCACTTATCAGCATATATTTTATGTCTGTCTTGAGCTTCTTTCATCTTAAGCTTCAAAACTCTTATCCTTTCAGTCGTTTCCTCAACAAAATCACGCTCAAAGATGCTCCACTCTCCCACTTGGGTCCAACAAAGCGGCGTTCTGCATGGCCGTCCACACAGTGATTCATAAGGCGATATTCCAATACTAGCTTGATAGTTGTTGTTATTTGAGAGTTCAGCTAAATGCAATTACTGATCCCATTTACCTTCCTAGTTCAGAACACAAGATCACAAAATCCTCAAGTGTTCTGATCGTCCTCTTTGAATGTCCATCTGTCTAAGGAAGATAAGATGTACGAAAATGGACCTTTGTCCCCTTTGAATTTTGCATCGCCTTCCAGAAGGATGATTTGAACTTTGAGTCACGATCACAATGCTCACTAGTACTTCATGCGATCTCACGATCTGTTCCACATGCAATCTCACGATATATTCCACATACAGCTTGGCCAGTCTTTCCAATCACCCAGATCACATCTTGCCATCCTGCATTGGCAATCCAGCCACGAAGTCTATCGTGATCATGTGCCACTTCCATTCAAGAATGGGTAAGTTTTGCAACAAACCGCTTGAAACTTGATACTCAGCCTTAACCATCTGAAAGAGAGGGCATCCAGCTACCCACTTAGCAACATCCTGTTTCATCCCAACCTAGTGATAATACATCGTCAGATCACGATACATCTTAGTCGTCCCGAGGTGAATCAAGAATTTTGACTGATTGCTTCCTTAAGAATTTCATCCTGCAACCCTTGATCATTTGGAACACACACTCGACCATTCATCACAATCGTCTCATTGTTCGAAGTCCGATACTCGATCTTTTCCTTTTCTGCAGCATTGATCAAATCTTAATCATGCTCTGAGATAACCACACCTTGGTAAGCAAATCTGCTTGATCCGCTGCATTAAGACTCAAGAGTTCCACTTCGCTGGTCGAGGCTAGTCATGGGCGTTCAGGTATCTGTTCGGGTTCGGTTCGGGTTTTTTGGGTTTTCGGGTCCACGTATATAAGATCCATTCATGTATTTTATAATTTTGGTTCGGGTTCAATTCGGTTCCATTCTGGTTCGGTTCAGTTCCTGGCACCTGAAAATCATAAAAACATAAATTTTGGCTAATTTGAACAAAAATTTGTTAAATTTAGACAAGTATAGCAAGAAATTTTTGTTTATTTTAGGTATTTCAGCTATTTTGGTCTAAAACTAACCAACATATTTTGATTTGTAATTATAATTTTGGAAAATTATGTTATATTAAGTCTAAAAATAATTAATATTTTGGATATATAATTGTAGTTCATATATGTCGGGTACCCATTCTGTTATCGGTTTGGGTCGGGTTTAGTTCTGGTTCTTCGGATATAGAGGTTTAGGACCCATTCGGGTATTTTGTCCGTTCATGTTCGGGTTCGGTTCCTCTTTTTTCGGTTCGGGTTCGATTCAGTATTTCGGTTCTGGGTTTTTTTCCCAGGCCTAGTCAAGGCAGTAAGATGCAATGTCCCGATCATATTGACTGATTTTTTCATATCTTTGTCAGAATCCAAAGCCACTCTCTTCCAGCTTAATTGAAGCAGTCTTTGAACACGTTCATCAGCATCATAAAAGGCGCATGAAAATTCCACAATCCAAAGGGCATTACCACAAACTTGTAATGTCCATAGTCGTCCTGAATCTTGTCTTAAGAACATCCAGCTCAGCTATTGAAATATGATTATAACCTGAAGCCAAATCTATCTTTGTGAACCAACTAGCACCTCAGAGTTGGTCTAACAACTTTTCTATCCTTCGAATATGGTACTTGTTCTTCTGTGTCACTCTATTCAATTTACAGTAGTCGATCCAGAGCCTGAAACTCCCATCTTTCTGCTTGACAAATAGAATCGGTGCGTCCCATGGTGAACTTCTTGGCCGCACAAACCCTGTCTCCATCAACTCACTTAACTGCTTCTTTAGCTCGACCATCTCTTCCAGAGCCATCCGATATAGAGCTTTGGAGATTGGATTCTCCCCAGGCTCAAGCTTGATCATGAACGGATCATAAAAAATTGATGGTAATCCGATCTGCGACTGGAACACACCCCCGAACTCATTTAGCACCAGAATCTCACTTAGCTCAACATCCGGCCCAACTTCCACTGTAGTGATCACGTCCAGATATACTTTACATCCCTTCTCTGGCATCCGTTCTGCCTGAATTATGGAAATAATCAAGCTTCTTTAGTCGGTATAACTCCCTGATATTCCAGCTTTCTTTGATCGGTTTCAAACCAAAATTGACCGCGGTGACAATCTAGATGCCCCATGTATTGCCCAAGCCAATCCATATCAAGGATTACATCGAAAGAATTCACCTGGCATATTGTCAAATCGGATGGCATGTTCACTTCACCGATCAGCACGGAGATGTTCCAGATCTTTCCTAGCGTGAACATAACATGCCCTTCAGCTGTATGAACCATCCCAACTTCTCCATCGTTTTCCTTTCGAAACTCTCCAAGTCCTATCATATTTGGATATACAAAGCAATGTGATACCTTAGAATCAAACAGAACTTGGGTCGCCATACCACCCATGACTAAGGTCCTTACACATTCATCTTGAATGCTAAGAAACCTAATTCTGAAATTCGCAAGAAGCAAATCACACCGATATGCTAAGGTAAGTGATAGGACTTACTAGTGATCAGACGAGAGGTGCTTGGATCCTGAGACTCATCTCCAATTGTGTACACACACGACATGATGGCCTGCCTTTCCCACTCGGTTGCTGTCCATTACTTGCCCATTTCCTAGTATGTGGATCCAATTTAGGAAATTGATTCTTGAAGTGTAAAACTTCACCGAAGTTGTAGCACAACCGTTCCCCATCTTATTTTCCCTGATTCTTAGGCCTTAAGTCCTCCTTTGGACAGTCATGCACCTTTTTCTTCAGACTTACGCATCGGTGACATGCCCTAGCAGCAGGCATGCATGCTTCCACATGCATCTTCGTGCAAGTCGGACACACACTGCAACCAACATATGACTTGCCATAATGGTTGTTCTTTCCAAACTTCTTATTCTTCCCAGCATCATTTCCCGCACAAGTTTTGGTACAATTCCCAACAACCTTGATTCATCATTCATTACTTCTTAGTGTTTAACAATTTTTTCAACAAGTTCAGAAACAGAATAATAGTTGCGGATCTTGCAACGAGTTTTTAGATCCACGCAAACCCCGCATGAACTTTTTCACCAAGTATTCTTCATCCTTTGCCTCAGGACCATCATACTTCGTAAGCCAATTGAACTCAAATTCATATTCCCTCACAGGAATAAACCCATGTTCCAGCTTAAGGAACACACCTTCCAGCTTGTCAAAGGTTTCAGCCAGAAAGTACTTAGCCCTGAACTTCCCAAAGAACACCAGCCAAGTGCAATGTTTGCCACCAATATGACTTGCCACGCCTTGTCACAAAGTGTGCACATCACCATCCATATAGTGCACCCCGATGTCCTTCTTGTAGACATCATGACAACAAATGAGTCAAAGTTCCGCTCCTACCTTGTCAACCACTGATCTGCCTCAATAGGCTTTGGTCCACCAGTAAAGAATTTAGTTCCCAACTTCTTCATGTGATCCATTACCTTGAGGTATGATGAGTTCCTAGGCGTAGGCAACACATCCTCCTCATCCACCACAACTTGCTCCACGTTTCCAACAATTGGTGGTGCATTATGAATATGTACCACAACCAGAAGTATTTACAAGACTTTCGCCAACAATCCCAATACTGCTTTCAATCTAACCAAAGCAGCAACAACAACATTAGCCGCATTAGCAATATTCGCAGCATTCCCATCATTAACCGCATTTTCCACATTATGTGTATCATCATTAAACACTTCATCTCTTGAAACATTGTTCCCAGATGTTCCCCCAATCTCAACAGCATTCCTCCTGGTTTGGTTACTCTTAAACATCTGCAATGACCAGGTCAAGAAAGTTAGCCCCCTCAATAAATCGGTTTTCAGTTCACAGAAAAGACTTACTGCAAGACCAAGGCGTTGAATGGATAAATTTAGCCCACTAACCCATTTATGGTTTAATTTTCCTAAAACCGACAACGATGTGATACCAACTTAAAGTGCCCCAACAGCTTTTTTCCCTCCCGCGCTTAGCGCGAGAAGTGTCTAGCTCGACTTACTCGAATAGACTCATGCCATTTTCATCTTTTTCGTACTTAGTGTTTTTTTTTGCATTTTAATCCGAACTAGACAAGCATTTTAAGAATAAAAAGACTTAGATAGAATCGATGTTACATATAATCAGCCTTGCTTAAGCTATTACATTGTCACTTAACCAATCTACTCAAATCCTACCATCCTTTCCATCTAGTCGCCCTTTGTCTCACGTCTAACCTTAGTCAATACAATCATCAAAACGTCCTTTACATGCATGGACAAAAGAGGAATAAGCAAACAAATTACTTAGTGAGAGTGGTCTTCTCGTCTCACTTAGCCACAAAATAATCACACAAACAAGCAATATATCCAGTCAGTATATCATCCTAGAATGGTCGCTTAACCGATCTGACCGTTCCAAGTCAAAGAGCCATCTTCGTACAAGCGTATGGTTTGATATAGACCCTAAGTGAAAGGAACCGATCAACTGGTTAAGTCAGCAGAACATATATTAATCGATAAGTAAGCAATCTGAACAACCCTAGAAAACCTATAATCAGAGAATCATTTGAAGCAAATGGTCATAAACCATAGCTACGCTCACACACTCACCATAGTCCTCCGGTTCGGTTGATGTGAGCAGTTTCTGACACCTCTTGCGCTCAATCCTTCAGAACAGACGATCCAATCCAACAATCCCTAAGTCTTGCTCGATCACGGCAAGCCAAACTTGATATACTCTCGAATTTTATTAGTCTGAGCGGTTAAAAGTTCTCAGAAAACTTTCTCTCGATCTTTCAGTGTTCTGATGTGCGAAAAGGATCAAAAATCGCCCAAGGTCGATTTTATAGGAAATGGAACGGTTTTCTTCAAGCCAAACCATCCAAAAGCCATCCAAAACTGCTCCCATGTCTTACTGATTGGCCAATCTAATCCAGAATGCCTTCCACGGATTTTACCCATATAGTTGTTCCCGATCAATTTCCTTGGCAAAATCAGCTGAGTTTTGGCCACTAACAGTTCCCGCCAAAACTAGTTAACCAAATAATTCCGTGAACTGAGCTTAAGCTGACTGATCCTACCGTTGTGTCTGAATCCCGACCAATCATTATGAATCCTGGCCAACCTTGTCTGAATCCTACCAACCAACTCAACCTCTACTCTAGGTCCGAAAATCACGGATTGAGCTAAAAAGCTCGGTTTTGCCTTGACTTTCACAGAAAAGCCTTACTTTATCAAATAAACCCCCAGTTTTTAATATTAACCGTCTTAAAGTTTTGTTCCCGATGTTCAACATGCAGTTGTCTAGCTCGGTCGATGAGTGCGGGTGTTACAGATATCTCATGCCTATTGAATGGTCCAGACTAATCTCCAAGGGAAGGTGCAGCCCATGGATAGGCTCCCTCTTCGGATATTCAAATGAGCCAATATGGATGTCCAAGAAAATGTGTTTTAATTTTACAAAGCAGGTGGATCAAACTTGAACCATGTGTAGTCTCAAGTCCTTCTCCTTACCACTTGACCACAAGGCCTTATACAAATCAAACATTATTTTGTTTTACTTTTTAGTAGCCATTCAAATTCGGTTAACCAAACTGAACTAAACTACCTAGTTCTTAACGGTTAATTCAGAATTTAATAACCAGAATTAATCCACTATTTGTTTTTTTGAAATTCAGTTAAAATCAGTAAAAATTGGATTTTAATTAAATTCAGATAATTCAGTTTAGTTTAATTTGGATATTAGTAAAAAATTAATTAATTTTGATAAAACTGTAGTTTTGATATATATTTAAAATAAATTACCTAAATACGATTGATTTAATCTAAACTGAAAATTTTGGGCGATCGAAAACAATAATTTGTACATAAATTTTGATGATCGAACCAAAACTGAACGAAAAGTCGTTGAAGGTCAGCTCCGCCGTCTCTCTCCTCCTTTGCTATGTCGGATCCTCCTCTAGCCGAATGTATACTCCTCCATTCCGGACACCACCTCGCCGGAGGTCTCACGTCGTCTCCGGAGACAAGCCGCCGTCGAAGAAAAGCCACTGTCGCTGGAGAAGCCGCTTGTCGTCGCCGGATCTCCTTTCTCTCACTGTGAAGCCCCCCTCTCTCTTTCTCTCCCCCTCTCTCTCTCTCTCTCTCTCTCTCTCTCTCTGGAGTCTCTCTCGTCGGACCTCTTCACTGGCGATCACCTTCTCACCGGTGAACTCCTCCACCGGCTGGTAAACTCCACGGCTGTCGCCGCGGTCAATGCCTCCTCCGCCGGTCAACAGTCACAGTCAACGATCGGGTCAACACAATTCAAGCCTCCGGTCAACGTC
This sequence comes from Orychophragmus violaceus, assembly GCA_030180135.1. NCBI lineage: Eukaryota > Viridiplantae > Streptophyta > Magnoliopsida > Brassicales > Brassicaceae > Orychophragmus > Orychophragmus violaceus. The sequence goes on along the minus strand of CM058233.1, from coordinate 83,110,379 downwards.
TGTTTCAATTGGTCAAAGCTTCGAGTTAATATCGGTTTAGCTCGGACTTCAGTGGATTGGTTCGGGAAAGGGGTTTGGGGAAGGCTTTTGTTCGGTCTAGGGTTCCGGAGTTTCAGTCTGTGCGTCCATCCATCATTTCACGCACTGTGAGTTAGCTATTCATTATGTGTTACATGTAACATAGGATCATATAGATCCCAGGATACAAAACCGTAGAAAATATGATTTTCATACCCGTATGATTGAACTTGTTAGAACGGATAAGTTGAATTGATAACTCGGTTAAGTGATTTAAACGGTTAGGATTATGATATGGCATTTTAGATAGCTCGTACCGGTAACTGATTGACTGTTGATTGATAATTGGTTGATGCATACATTTAGAACGACATGTTAGGACGTATATGCTTATATATGATAATAAGAACATATTTAATGAATCTATATATAAGGAATTAAGAGTTAATTAAAATACAGATTAATCCACATAACAGACTTAGAATATAATAATGGGGTGGGTTAATTAGACGTTAGTTCGTGTTTACTGAGTTAATTGATTTAATTAATGAAAGAATGCGAAGTTAGGAGATTAATAAGTCTACTAATCTCAAGCTGACGGATAAAAGAAATGAAAATACTGAGTTATTAAATTAAGAGTTAAAAGATATAAACTGGGTTGAGCCGTGTACGAGATTAGTAAGTTTACTAATCGCAATGTTGTGGAGGAATTTAAAGTGAATTAATGAGTTAATCGGATATTTCAATTATCTTTTGTATGATGGTTAATTGCTGGTTAATGTTGCAGGCTTGTTTATTTTGTCTACTTCGGTGTTGGGCTAGGTAGACTGTTGATTGTGTGATATTTTGTCTACTCCAGTGTTGGGACTGGTAGACCGTGTTGTTGATACTTGCCTCAGTACGGGACCATGTAAGTTTGATTAGACACCCAATCCGGTATGGAACCGTATAAGGTCGGGTGATGTGGTGTTGGTGATAGGACTTGCGGGGTAGACTTGGCACTGGGATTGAGTTATTATTTTATGTTGACCTTGTCGGTCTTGTGTGCTTTTACAGAGTCCCAGTGAGTCTTCTTGTTTATTAATTTGTTATCAGGACTCTAGGGTGCGTTAGATCCGCAAGTCTAGTGATAGCGTTCTGGTACTTCCTTCCCGATTGGATCCTTGGGTAGTTACATGATCGGTTCACGTACCTTCGGGTAGTGGTTCTGGTTATGGTGTTAACATAATGAGGGACGCCGGTAAGTGTGTGGTCCTGAGAATACGGGGTCATGTCCTAGGGTCGGACTGCATGGAAGCTTAGGCTATCTATGGGTAGCCCGAGTCACCAAGTATGGATGGAGTGTGAACGGTATCCTAGGCCGTAGGACTTTGTGTTTACGATTAGGAGTCATTGGAGGTTTTACTTGCCGAGGGGGTAGCTATGAAGGAACTCGGAGCCAATTCTACCAGATTCAGAATTGCTGTCATGTTCCCGAAGCCTAGGATCTAGGGTCTAGTTAATTGAATCATGGATCTCGAGACTACCTGGAGTTTGGCAGCAGAAGATGAATCAGGTAAACGAGATCTGGAGCGCCTCAATCGCTGCGCCTCTATCGTAGTCCACACGCACACAAGCTGGAATCCGCCGGGATGCTAGCGCCGGGAATCAGATCTCTTGGGATTTCTGTGTTTTCTAGAGAAAGGGGATCAGTTTTCTGTCAAGAAGAAACTGTCTGCGACGGCTCACCACACTAGGTCGAAGTATAAAACTCGTTTATATATTGACCTCGAGGTAAACCGAAACATCAGTTTCGGTTTCGCCCTCGTGTCGACCGACACACCTATTGGTGTCGATCAACACACATCTTGTATCGATCGATGCACCAAGAGCATCGATCGACACATCTCTTAAAACACAGTATCAATGTGTATCCAATACACATTGATCGGATCATATGCCAATGATCAATCCCATACCAAGTGTATCCAACTTGCTTAGGTGTGTGACCCTGTAGGTTCACACGATACCAGAAATGAGTTACAACTCATTTGTCATAAGCGGTTTCTAGCAAAACATTATGACTACCTAGTATCACATGAATTGTCCGATCTCAACAATACAACTATCTCTAGAGTTAGTACAATGTGATTTCAGGACATAATCCCAACAAGCTAAGTGTTCCCGTGGGAGTTACCAAGTTTGCATAGTGGGCCCAATAGTGTGGAGTTAGTGTTAATGCCATGATAGCTAGATCGAGTCTAATAGAGGACATGTACCGCAGTGATCTCTATTTCCATAGCTGCTTATATTGATAGAGAATGCTTGCGTGTTGAGCAGCTCATCACGTCGTGGTAGCACATGATCATCTATTTATTTTATTATGTTTTTATTTGTTTGTTATTTTGGAGTTTTTGGGCGGGATTTATTATTAGTATGTTTAGCAGCCTGTTAGTGGGAGCCAACTCGCTGGGTAATCTTAGATTGCTTATTAGACTCTTTGTTATTGTTTTTCAGGTTTGTCTTAGCTCGGCAGACGCGGGAGGATCTGGGTGTAAACTTGGGTTCACATTTAATTTCGATGATTTATTTTGGTTCGGGTTTTATGGGCGCCTAAAAGATTTTTAAAACACTTTGGAACTAGATGAAAATATGCTAAATGATTTAAAATACTTAGAAATGGAATTGTTCCTTGATATATGGTTTAGTCCAAACTGACACAACTAGTGGAAGCAATGATTGTTCTTGTATTGTGGAAACGAGGTAAACAGAGTCAAGGATGGTTTAGTTCGAGCCATTGACTCAATCCGGACTGTCTTTGGCTTTCGTATTGTGACGAACGTTTCTCGTTTGGCATGATCTGGTTCGATCAATCATGTTCTTGTTTGATTTTTGACCGGTCAGGTCATCGGTCAGTTGATGACGGGAAAGGGGCGTTACAGGAGGATACCCTCCAGTTTGTTCAAGGTAGTGAATTGCCTTAAGGCGTCAGGGCTGACGCAGACCTCAGAGAAGTTCAGACACGTTCGAGGAGGCATACTCTTTTCGTTGGGAAGAAGATTTGAACCGCTAAGATTTGTGACTAAGATATCTTAGCGAGTCTGCTGGCGAGATATTGTTCTTTTTGTCTAATTGAGGTGTTAGAGCTCATGTTGATGATTTGTGGCTTTGCGCCTTTTCAACCAACGTGGAGAGCATGTTATGGATCTCGGCTACATCATTAGGGTTAGACCTCGCAGACTCGGTCACTCGTGGGGGAGATAGGCCTGAGATCGGTTCTAGTTAAGGTTTGTCCCTGACCAGTCGGGTTTCATTGAATCTTATCCCGATTCGGAGTTTGTTCGATTTGAGGTTGAGATGCTCCCATTAGGAAGACTTTGTCAAACCGTAGTGTTAAATTGCGGAAGGCTCGTATCTACAACAGCGTTTAAGGGCTCGATTTTGTTTCCAGAACTTCTTGAATTGGGTTCCGTGGGAGCATCAACCCGTAGGGTCAATTGCTGAGGATCTATTGAGGCTGGCTGGTTTGAGCGGAACCTTTTTGACCGAGGATACTATGATTATCCCAACATAAAATGCCAAAATGTGGATCGGAAATCCACACTAGAAGTTTATGTTTTTGAATGGGGAAATCGTCCAAGGGCTATCACCTCAAATATCCAATGATGCTTCAAAGTACTATCTAAAACGAATCTAGGTTTCATAATTATGTGTACTGAATGACAGAAGATTATAAAGGGGTCTCGAATGAGAGTTTACGGTGAGCTCGTAGAGCTGTTTGTATATTAAAAATGTGTGAAAAGAAGGTCCTAAAACTAAAGCCTCTTGTTCCTTTTATAGCTCCTCATCGATCTCAACAGTTCCGTATATCTCAGACAACACGTTCTCGACTTGACTCCGCAGATATCGGGGGTACCCTCGATTGAACAATCTCTGCGATCTTCGGACAGCTGAGCTGATATCGGAATGATCCTGACATAATAATTGACTTAGTCAGATCGTAGCTCAAAACTCGTAGCCTGTAGAGCTTGTGGAGTTCGTAGATCGACCTCCGCTTGCGAGCTCCTTTTAGTGAAGTGGACTTGTCTTAGTTTGTTCTAGATATTTAACTAATTGGGCCTGACTTGGGTTAAAGGAATATGGGCCTTAATTTAGGCCTTATTGTTTGTGCATCCGGAAATCTACACTAGAGATTTGTAATTTGAGACAAGGAGTTTCGCAGGGCTAGCACCTCAAAGAGCACATGATGCTTCAAATAACTATCTAAACAAAAAATGGGTTTCATAATTGTCTTTTATTGATGAAAGGATGGTTACAAATGAGATCTCAAGAGAGAGTTTAAAGTGAGCTCGTAAAGCTGTTTTGTATGTAAAATAATGGAGAAAATAATGTCCTTGAATAAGCCTTTGAACTCCTTTATAGCCTTCATGACGAGCTATCCATTCATATATCCTGTAATGCTCTTGTTTGAACGACCTCCGTGATCTCATGACTGTTGAGCTGATCTCGGAGTGTTCTGTTTGAATAAATCAACTTGACGGTTGACTTAAAAATCGGGCATGTCCTTCCTTGATACGGAGTCGTTTTCCAACTCATAAGACGGAGATATGAGGGGCTTCGATTTCGGCCGAAGTAATGTCTCTAACGTCGTCTTGTTTATGAGATAAGTACATTAAGTCTTACTGGCCTAAATTTGGGTGCGGATTTTGGTGCCAACAATTGCCCCCTGCCCATTAATTATTTTAATATAATAATTAATTGGCGGGAAATGTGAAAAGTCCTTCCGACTATGGGTCTTTAAACCGCTGACGTCAGGTCGTATCTTTCAGATTCAACATATTTTTGGAAAATGAAATCCGACGATCACGAGCTCGACGAGCATGGGGCCCATGCAGCCTCGAAAATTGTTGAGATTAGAGACCACAATATGATCTCTAATCTAACGGTTGAGATTGATGAACTATGCGCGAGGGCTGGTGCTGCACATATTTTCTCTTTCTCGACTTTTGCGGGCCCACTTTTCTGATCCCAAGATTCATATTGGAGGTTCTTGCCGAGCTGCGGATTATGTTTCCGCATATGTGTCCGAATTTGGCATGGCAGGTGATTGGGCTGCGGGCCAGGGCTTTAGAGTCCGCTCGCGTTCTCACAGTCAGGGAGCTCTGCTACCTGATTTTGATTAAGTTTAATGACCGCTATGACAGAAATTTCTACATTGCACCCTGAACCGGAAGAAGGGTGTTGACGGACTTGCTGGGGCGGGATTACGACTGGAACATGAGATATTTTGTCTTTCATGTCTATCCTGCCACGGTCGGAGATTTTATCCTTGAGACGATTCCCACCGTGTGGACCACTGTCTACGATTAGATTCGTGCGTTCGTAGCATGCATCTCGTTTTGTTGTTTAATTAGTATAGGGTTGTTTGGTGTTGTGAACTAGTCTGACCCTTTTTTTTATTTTGTAGTAGAGGTGTCAGCGCCTCTGTTGGCTGAGAACATGTTATCTCTGCTGATAGCTCTCCGAGAAGGAGAGGTCCGTTGGAACTTGTTCACGCTCTTAGACCCTCCTGCTTGTCCAACCCAGCCCCGATAAAGACGCCCGGCTGCAAGTCGTTTAAGGCAGTCTCGGGGAGGTAAATGTATGTTGTGTCAATGCAGTACCGACTCATAGTTGTTTTTTTTACAAATTAGTAAGTTGGATATGACTTGTGATGTTTTGGCAGCTCGGATTGTGAATCTTCCAGACTCAAGTGACTCCGCCAATTCTCCAGCCCCAAGAATGATCAGGTCGTCATTCCGCAAGAAGAGGAAGGTCAAAGAAATCTCCCGCACTGATGACGTGGTGATTTTGACTGCTCAACCAGCTCGCGCTTAGCGCATATCTGAGCCAAACCCTGCTATTCCGCCACCTGCTGGTGCTGGCGAGGGCTCAACCGCTCCCTCCACTATGGAGGCCTAGGGTAAAGTTCCTCAGATTCGTGGTCTGTGATTTTGTTCCCTGCAGGCCTATTGGATCTCCTAGGATCTAGGGTTTGTTATATTGAAATTACCAACCTCGTTCTTACCTTGAACTGGCAGCGGAATGATTGGTGAACGAGATTTAGCGACTCAGATGCTTCGCCTCTACCAGATACACACGCACACAAACCTGGAAAGCCGATATGCTAGTGCCGGATCTTTGGGATTTCTGAGTTTTAGGTGTTTCTGCTTTCTTTGTCAAGAAAAATGACGGCTGCAATTCCAGGTCGAAACTCATTGTTTTATTAAGACCTGGAATCACTCTTAACGGGCCAACTCGTTTAAGTCATAAAATCGAAACGTCTGTTTCGAAAACCCGATCTGTGTCGATCGACACACATACTGTGTCGATCGACACACCACCATATACTCGATATTAATGTATATCCAATACACATTAACATGATCATTCCCATATTTAAGCTTCCAGTTTGCTTAGGTGTGTGACCCTATAAGATCATATAATACTGGCAGTAAGTCTACAACTTACAGATTGCAAGAGGCTTCTAGCAAAACATTGCAACCGCCCAGTATTATACGAATGTCTGATCTCGACACACAACTATCATCAGGAGTGAGTACAAGTGTGATTTCAGGACACTATCCCAACAAGGCCATCTCGAATGGCTTGGATCTTTTTCGCTTCAGCGATCGAGGTCGACTAAAGCGAGCCGAAGAGAACTAATAGAGCTAGTGCTCGACCATCTGGATGCTCCCTATTTCGTCGACGATTTGAGTATCCTGGGGCTCGCCTTTTGTGGCACGTCAGAGGGGTGGAATGTGCACTCCCGACCTGAGGACATGGTCGGAAAGCAGGCATATATTGACTTCTAGGCATCAGCCGGAAAGGTTTTTTTTTTTTTAATTTTTATAGTGGCCATACATTGATGGTTGTTTATTATGCTAATGGTTTGCTTTTTTGGTAGGCCATCGAGTCGATCAATCAATATGTTGCGCTGGTCGAGACTTGGCCGAGCGAGGCGGCCTCTACAAGGAAGGTCGGAGAGATGGAGTCTCTCCTCGAGCAAATGAAGGCTGATCTTGCTGCCCCGAAGTCTCGGGGGGTCGTGGATGAGAAGAGTCTCACATAAGAGAAGGCTAAGCTGGTTAAGGCGCATGCGGCGTTGAAGGAGCTCAAGGTTAAAGCTCAAAGCGTCATAGTACGTTTGGAATCATTTCATGGCTGATAGCCTTGGGCTTACTGTGGAGAAGAATGATTTGCTAGCCGGTCGTGATAGAGCTATAAAGGATGCCCGCCTCACGCTTCTGTCCCAATACCGGGAGGTGTTTGGGTCTCTTAAAGACAAGTGTGACTCGAAGAAGCGTGAGGTTGACACTCTTATAACGATCCAAGAGATCAAGTCTAACCTGGTGCTGATCGAGGAGCTCGAGGGCGGAGCTGACTTGATGATCGAGAAGGAGAAAAGGGTCCTTGAGCTTGAGGAGAGCAAGAAAACACTCGCGTTATCGCAGACTCCAGATCTCCAAATTGACTATCTCCGACTCCCACGGGTCCACGATGGAGCAGACGAAAGCAAGACCGATCCATGATGGGTCGGATTTAAAATTTGTTGTTTTGGGATAAAAGGAGGGTGCATGAATGACCCTTCTATTCCTCTCCCTTTTTGTTTTAAGTTGAACCTTAGTGCCCGGGAGGGCTTTAATCGAACTTCTATTCTTTTTTTTTTTTTGAACTCTAATCGCTTAGTGCCTGAGAGGGCTTTTATCCTTAATATTTCTTTCTGAATGCTTTTATCATCGAATTTCGTCTAAGTTATCTCGTGCGGAGGTGCCTTTAAGCTCATATCGTAGATCGATGAGTTCGTAGGGGTTTAAGCGTTTGGATTCAAGTAAGATAGACTCGTGTTTTATATCAGATTGTGTTTGAGGCATGGAGCCGTTTGAGTCATAGGGGAATTTCCGTAAGGAACATCCCTTTTTATCCTTTGAATGAGTTCGAGCGTGTTTGCGATGTATTGGTCATTATTTAGGTTGGATTGTTACTGTGTTTCGAGAGCTTATCCTGAGATATTTTGAGTTCGACTGAAATGTCTTAAATTAACGCTTTGAATTAGCCGAGGTATGCGGGTAGGAGATGTTTGTAAGATCTTGTGTCATGGATAACTGAGCTCGTTGTGTGTTTGTCTCCGATTAGAGTTCGCAGGTTGAGTTCCTTGTCATTTTTTGCCTTGTATCAGATCATTTTTCTAGTCGTTTTGAAGTCGAGATCGGATGTTTAGATTCAAAAAAGTGCAAATTGGATGAGTTATTTCCAAAGATTTATTTTATTCGGTCAGATTTAGTACAAGGGGGACGGAGCCCGTTGTTGAGACTGACAAGATAAATCAATGAAATAAAAGGAGGTGGGGGCTGCACTCGAGGGGCAAGCTACCTACGTACGCTGTCAAAGGATCAAGCCTAGATGTAGTTTCATTTTGAGAGAAGTACTAAGTGGTAGTACCTCTTGAGTTTCATGGCATTTCATGGTCAGATCTCTGGTTTGTCGCTTAAGACGTTCTTGAGCTTGTACACTTCGTTTCAGACTACTTCGGTGACTAGGTAGGGACCTTCCCAAATGACTCCCTGTTTCCGAGCACCTGACTCTCTAGTATGATGAAAGATCTTGTGCAAGATGTAGTCTCTTACCTTGAATCTCCTCGGTCTGGCTTTGGATTTGTAGTAGCGAGATGCGGCTTACTGATAATTTTGGATTCGAATCAGAACTTGATCGCGTCTTTCAACGATCACCACTAAGTGATCCAAGAGCATTTTTTAGTTTAGCTCAACGTTTTGAGGATAATGTATCCTCCAAAGGCTTTGTACATGTAGCTTGGTGGGAACTACCGCTTCCATTCCGTATGCTAGTGAGAACGGGGTCTCGTTTGTGACTTGCAAGGTGTAGTGCGGCACACCCGGAGTGCTCCGGAAGCTTTTAACTTCATCTATGTTTTTTAGTATCAAGTCTTTTCTTGAGGTTGTCAAGCACCGACTTGTTTGCTGCTTCGACCTGACCGTTTCTTTGAGGATTTCTCGGGGTTGAGGTGGTCAAGAGAATGTTGTATGTTTATAAGAAACCTCTTAACCTTTTTGAGGTGAGATTATTTTTGTTGTCTTTTACAATCTCATAACGGAGACCGTGGCACCATACAATGTTTTTATATTTGAAGTTTTGTGTCTAGAATTCGTTTATTTTCTGGTGGATTCTGCCTCTATCCACTTGGTGAAATTTCTTGTTAAGACTAGCACAAAGCGATGTCTTTTATTGCCGGATGGCACGAAAGGTCCGATAACGTCGATAGACCATCTCATAAATGGATAGGGAGATGATATATAGGATAGCTGTTGATGTGGTTGATGGATTATAGGTGCATGTTGTTGACATTTGTCGAGTAAGTCTCGCAATCCGCAACCATGGTGGGCGAAAAGTAGCCTTGTATTTTGATTCGTAAAACTAGTGCTCGACTTCCAGAGTGGTTTCCGCATGTGCCATGGTGTTTTTTATAGTAAAGTCGCTATCTATTTTCCGTGAACGCATACTAAGCATGGTTCGGAGAGACTACGCTTGTACAATATGTTTTGTATTATACAGTATTTTGCACTTTTTGCTTTGACTTTGAGGGCCTCCCATTTGTCTGGGGGCACGATTTTGTGGTGGATGTACTCGTAGATTGGTTCCTTGATAGGTCGAGTTTTAATCCCTATACTAAACTGCAAGTGTACAGCAATGTCAAAGTAGTATATAGGGTTATCGAATCCACAGGGACACTTGGTCTCAAGAGAATCAAACCGTAGGGAATGAATACTAGAAATAAGCAATGTGATTGTATTGAAAATAGTGCAAGAAAGTAAATCAGTAGCAGAGATTATTGGTTGTGAAAGCAAGTAATTAAAAGCGTCAAACCTAGGGTATTCTCAGGAAATCAGACTAGCAAACAGTTCATTCAGCAAGGATCTAATTAAGCACCAGTTCTAGAACTCAAAACACAGATATAGAATTAACCAAATTCCTTTGCGATAATTCTCTAAGTCTAAGTGCAGCAAACCAAACTTCCGTTTGCGAGAACTAACAGATTAAACTAGCAATAAGTTCGAGTTTGATATGTTCACAATTATCCTAAACCAAACTTTCGTTTGCGCAAAGTTTAATTGCCCAATTTAATTAGTTCAGATTCCTAAACCCCACTTCCGTGACGTATTTAGCAACCTAAGATCTAGATTCTAATTGATCAGGTTAGAACTAGCTTTAAGCACAATTAAATTGAAGAACAGATATAGTTTGAATCCTTAACTGAAATTGAACAAGTCTAGCAAGTCATGAAATCCTATGTGAGAAACCCTAAGCCTAACTAGGAATCTACTCAGACATAGATAATGAAAACATGATCATATGATAAGTAAATTGCATAAAAGAATAAGAGTAAAAGGGGTTCGAAATCTTCTCCAAATACAGATGATGAATCAGGTTCAGATCAGCCCCAAAAGCTCTAAAAATCCTCTGCTCTTAATTATAAAGTGTATGGTAAAAAGTATCAAAAACCCCCCTAATAAAAACTCTAAAAACTCTATTATATAGGCATAATCTCGGCCAAGGGCTTCTTTGTAAATATCAGGAACTTCTGGATCAAAGTGCAATATCTTGATTCTTCTAAACCGCCGAGTTTTTGGCCCATCTCGCTGGTGCAACGATCGTTGCTAGAGTGCAACGATCGACACCTTTCTCTGTTTCGGACAGTGAACTCTATCTCTCGGCCAATCACTCCAAAAATCTCCAAAATGCTCCATAATCTCCAATTTAGCTCCCAACCTGATTATACCTGTAAAAGACTCTAAACAAAGACAAAAGACACTAAAACACATCTATATCATGGCCTAAAACTAGTAAAAACCATGATATATCAACTCCCCCACACTTAGCCTTTGCTTGCCCTCAAGCAAAACATAGAACTAAAACATGGTGAAGAGGTTTGAAAACTCTTCAGAAACTCATTTCATCTTAGAAGCTACAATACTCAGATTCCCCTTAGTAAACCACTGAAAGAATCAATCACAGGATATCAAGACCAACATGTACTTCCCCCACACTTAGCAACTGTCCTAGGTAAACTCCACAATCACATTCAAGCATTCAAATTCTCCCTACTGACTTCTGCAAGTATTTAAGTGCGGTCTCACCTAAGGAGTATCGATCTAAAGGCACATGGATTCTTACCTAATCAGCTCTAGACCACCATACTATCTTTCTCTAGTCCCTTTCTTCTCTTTCCCTTCTTTAACAACTGATTTTTCCCCACTGGGTATCATTTTATTTTTTTTTATCAGTGTTCTTCCCGTTATGGGGTGTACTTTGGACACATTCCATGGATCACATGAGAGATAATAGTGTTTGCTACTATTCTCATGACCACTTCGGAGTTACTAACTCATCCTCAGTTTATTATTATTATTTTTTTTATTTTTTTTTTAGAAGGGGAGAAGGGGACTAAATAGGACAGGTTTACAGGCTGTGTCAGAACTAACAGGGAATCCGACATAAAGTATACCAAGCCCTTAGGTGAGAAAATCTAAGTCAGTATTAGGGGTGAAGTCAGTAAAAGGATCCTCTGATACCTGAAGTGATGTGGGTGTTCCCAGTAGGTTGATCTGTGTCTGGGTTTTCTAATAGTCAGAGATAGATCCTGCAATTCATCCCAATGGTTACTTAAGTTCCTGCAAGTCTTGTAAATCTCCTCAGAAAATCATAGTTCCTTACTTAAACAATTTTGACTCAATAAAACAAAAAATTTTGAAAAACGGATTGACTCTTAAGAAAACAGAAAGATAAACGTCAGTAGCACCTCCCCCACACTTAAGACACACTGTCCCCAGTAGTGTCCAGCGAAGGATCGGTAAAAAGAAAGTAAAAATAAATTGAAAAGGTGAGTTTATGTCTGTCGGGTTACCTCTGTCGCACGAGCAACGACCGTTGCACTATGTGCATCGACCGTTACCTGGCGATTTTTCGTGTATGGTCGATCGTTGCTCAGGACCGCAACGATCGCTGCAATGCGATTCCTTTCGTGTTATCACGATCGATGCTGTAATGCATCGATCGCTGCACTGCGATTTGATCCGAGACCTGCAAACATGACTGCACCAGAAACAAAAACAAACGTAAAATCCTAACAAAAACACCAAAAATTAAAAAGAAAAACACTAGTACCTAATGGTGGGTTGCCTCCCACCCAGCGCTTGTTTAAGGTCAATAGCTTGACCGGACGCGCAAGGGTTTTCAAGCTCCGGAAGATCCTGACAGAGACTTTTTCTGTCTCTGTTCAAGTCTCCTCATCCATGGTGGAGAATAGGCTGTTGCAGAATGCTTCAGTCCAAGAAAAGATGGAGTAAAATGCGCTCCAGGATCTATTATCACAGTCTCATTCAGCTGCTCATCATCTGCTTCCAAGATCTTGAAAGTCTGTCCATCTATCAGTGGCTTCCGCAGCCTTTCCATCTCATATCGCAGTGTCTCATCTCCCAGGTGGAGGTCTATTAGACTCTGTCTAACATCAATCACAGCTCCTGCTGTAGCCAAGAATGGTCTCCCAAGCAATAAAGCTTCATCCGGATCGCAGGCATATTTCAGCACAAGGAAGTCCGTTGGAACTAAGTAGTTTCCAACTCTTACCGGAATATCAATAAGGAGTCCTTCAGGAACTCGCATGGACTGATCAGCCAGGATAAGACGTGTCCTAGTAGGAGCAAAATCCAACATACCCAGCTTCTCTGCCACAGTGTAAGGCATTATGCTCCCAGCAGCTCCTAAATCACACAGAGAACGCCTAAAACTATCTTCAAAGATAGAACAATCAAGTACAAAGACTCCAGGATCAGGCAGTTTCTTTGGGACCTTAGTTAACAGAACATCACTAATATGCCGAGGAACTACTATCACCCATTCTCTCAGCTCTTCATCTAATGGCAACATCTTGTTCAAATATTTCTGAACACATGGATGATAAGGTGGATCATCAGATGATGGAATTTCTTCCAAGTCTTCACTACTCTTCTCTAGCCTTTTCAGCTCTTCAATCTCTTGTTTAATCACTTCAGACACCTTGGGACAGTGCCAAATAGCTTGTGCATAAACATCTTCTGGAGTGATTTCAGATGTATCAGGGAATAGGCGGGCTAGTTCTGCATCAATCTCATTTTCATCCCACGGATTCTCTGCTTGTTCACGACCTGCATCGATCGATGCCAGATGTGTATCGATCGTTGCATCGCGATCATCACAACTTCCACCCGAGAGTTTTTCACAGAAATCCGAAAATTCTTCCTCAGTCACCAACTCAGCTGTACTTAGCTCAAATTTCTCCCCTAGATAAGATCCATCATTAATCATTACAGACCAGGCCTTAATATGAGTGTCTGCAACTCCTTTTCCTTTCAGTGAGCTGGACATCTGATTCACCTGAGTGTCCAACTGCTTCATGTGAGTACTCAATGTCTCAAACTTCCCATTGAGGTCTTGATAGACAGCGTCCAGCTTCTTGTTGTTGTCTACAGAAAGCTTGGTTTGACTCTCCATCAGTTGTTCCATCATAGCTTCCATTTTGCTCTCATGGGCTGTAGGTGCAGGAGGAGTATGATAAGATGTAGATCCATAGGCTCTCTGAGTACCTTGTCCATAGGTCTTTTGAAAACCACCAGATTGTCCTCCATTTGAGAATCTGTTCCCCTGTTGATTGTTGAATCTATTACCTTGGAAACCGGAACCTCCTATGAAATTCACATCTTCTTCCTGAGTGTCCACCTCAGTTTGAATCACTTCTACATCTTGGGCAAAGTGGACAGCTTTCTTATTTGTCAGAAGATTGTAAACTGTGTCCAATCTGGATCTTATGTTAGCCATATCAGAATTCTCTACGGTTCCACCAGATCTCTTTCTCCTTTCATCCATTGTTTTGCAACTGTTGCTGCCAATCAGGTTCTCTATCAACCGTTTAGCTTGTGTAGGAGTTCTGGTGCTGAAATTAGCATCACTGGAATTATCCAGAGCAGTCTGATAAGGGAGATCTATGCCTCTGAAGAAAATACCAATCAGCTGTACTTCTGTGAATCCATGGTGTGGACAGTCACGCTGATACTGCTTAAATCTCATCCAGGCAGTCTTCAAGGGCTCCACAGCTCCTTGGGAAAAGGTGAGTATGTCCTGTCTGGACTGATCCGAGCGTGCATCATCATAAAAGTGACGCAGGAACTCACTCTTTAAGGCTGTCCAAGTAGTATACTGACCAGGTGCCAGTTGTCTCAGCCATGCACTAGCGTCTCCAGCAAGACTGTGCGGAAATAGCTTAAGGAACAGATAGTCCGGGCATACTCCTTCATACTTCATGCCAGTGACTATGTCCTCAAACTTGTCAATGTGATCCATAGGCTGCTCTGATTGAAGACCATGGAAAGCAATCTGTCTCATCAGTTGGTAGTAGATGGTTTTTACCTCAAAATCATTCCTCTCGAAAGCAGGAAGCACTAGAGCTGCTCGGTTTGCATGAAACTCATCAGGTCTATTGTAATCAGCTAGTGTCCTCTCATGAACTACCATCTCTCTACCTTGAGCTTGATCTTGCGGTTGTTGCTCAGGTTCAGGGGGGTCAGGGATTACATTTCCCTCAGCATCAACCCGATGCCCAGCAGCATTGTACGGGTTGTTATCTTGGTCCCTCAGGGTACCTTCAGCATCTGGTATCAAGATCAGACGTTCTCGAACCATTCTCTCTCTCTTTTCTCTTCTGATAGTCCTCTCTAGACGTCCAAGTTCCTCTAGGTTGAGATTAACTAAGCTCGAGTTCGGATTACTTCGAGTGTTCTGCGTTGGCATAAACTGTCTGTAATCGTCCAGCAACGATCGATGCTATCAGTGCAACGATCGATTCAATCTCAAATCGCTCAGTGACGATCGATGCAAGGGTGCAACGATCGATGCAAGGCGAAATCCGTGCCTGCGACAGAGAGAAACAGAGAAAAAGTCAGCAAAAATAATAATAAAAACGAAAAACAAAAACGAAAAACGAAAAATTTCTAGTAAAACCCTAAGTTCGGTCCTATCGAAGACTCAAAGAGTCCCCGGCAACGGCGCCAAAAACTTGATAGGTCGAGTTTTAATCCCTATACTAAACTGCAAGTGTACAGCAATGTCAAAGTAGTATATAGGGTTATCGAATCCACAGGGACACTTGGTCTCAAGAGAATCAAACCGTAGGGAATGAATACTAGAAATAAGCAATGTGATTGTATTGAAAATAGTGCAAGAAAGTAAATCAGTAGCAGAGATTATTGGTTGTGAAAGCAAGTAATTAAAAGCGTCAAACCTAGGGTATTCTCAGGAAATCAGACTAGCAAACAGTTCATTCAGCAAGGATCTAATTAAGCACCAGTTCTAGAACTCAAAACACAGATATAGAATTAACCAAATTCCTTTGCGATAATTCTCTAAGTCTAAGTGCAGCAAACCAAACTTCCGTTTGCGAGAACTAACAGATTAAACTAGCAATAAGTTCGAGTTTGATATGTTCACAATTATCCTAAACCAAACTTTCGTTTGCGCAAAGTTTAATTGCCCAATTTAATTAGTTCAGATTCCTAAACCCCACTTCCGTGACGTATTTAGCAACCTAAGATCTAGATTCTAATTGACAGGTTAGAACTAGCTTTAAGCACAATTAAATTGAAGAACAGATATAGTTTGAATCCTTAACTGAAATTGAACAAGTCTAGCAAGTCATGAAATCCTATGTGAGAAACCCTAAGCCTAACTAGGAATCTACTCAGACATAGATAATGAAAACATGATCATATGATAAGTAAATTGCATAAAAGAATAAGAGTAAAAGGGGTTCGAAATCTTCTCCAAATACAGATGATGAATCAGGTTCAGATCAGCCCCAAAAGCTCTAAAAATCCTCTGCTCTTAATTATAAAGTGTATGGTAAAAAGTATCAAAAACCCCCCTAATAAAAACTCTAAAAACTCTATTATATAGGCATAATCTCGGCCAAGGGCTTCTTTGTAAATATCAGGAACTTCTGGATCAAAGTGCAATATCTTGATTCTTCTAAACCGCCGAGTTTTTGGCCCATCTCGCTGGTGCAACGATCGTTGCTAGAGTGCAACGATCGACACCTTTCTCTGTTTCGGACAGTGAACTCTATCTCTCGGCCAATCACTCCAAAAATCTCCAAAATGCTCCATAATCTCCAATTTAGCTCCCAACCTGATTATACCTGTAAAAGACTCTAAACAAAGACAAAAGACACTAAAACACATCTATATCATGGCCTAAAACTAGTAAAAACCATGATATATCATTCCTCCTCAACAGGAGGTCCCTACGCGGGGGGAACAAACTCATCATCTAGAGTAGGTCTATCAGCTGTTCCCATTTGGGGGTTAGACTTAATGGCTTCTTGGTAGTCTTTGGGTATTATGTCCTTGAAATTTATTGCTTGTAGTGGCATGTCAATAATGAGTTTTCCTATCCTTCGACGAGGATTATTGTTTACACCAGTGGGTCTGAGGTTGCAACTAGAGATGCCAGAGCATCTGCAGAGGTGAATTCACCTCGCAGGATCCTAGTTAGATCGAATGATATAAACAGAGCTGTTAGGTCGCGGACAACCTTTAGGAAGGCGTCCATTATGTCATCCTTAGCTTCGTATTCGCCGTTGTACTTGCTAGGAACGAGCTGGGAATCATTGAAAGCTGGTATATCTCGAGCTTCAAATACCAAGAGCGATCTTAAGACCGGCGATGAGAGCTTTGTACTCCACTTCGTTATTGGATGCTACGAAACTGAATCTGAAGGATTGCTTTAGCACCTCTCCTGTAGGAGTTACTAGTTTGATGCCTACTTCTGATCCATGCCTGAAGGACACTCCGTCAACATGGAGGGTCTATTTTTGTTGGGGACAACCTCTTCTGTGGACTGTGGCTTCAGCTCAATGACAAATCCTGCTAAGACTTGAGATTTCAGACATGTCGAGTTCAAAATTTGATGTCGTACTCCCTGAGATTGATGGCCCATTTAGCTAGTCACCCAGACTGGCTTGGATTGTGGAGTATAGTTCGAATTGGTTGTGAGGTCATCACTACGATGGAGAGTTATTGGAAGTAAAGTCAAAGCTTGCGAGCTGACATGACCAAGGCTAGAGCTAGTTTTTCCATTGCAGCTGGATACCATGTCTCTGCTTCTATTAGCTTTTTGCTTTCATAGAAGATTGGTTGCTGCTCATTCTGCTCTTTGGGAACTCGTAGTCCACTTACTGCTGCAATGTAGAGGTAGATTGGCTCTCCCTCCAATGGTTTAGCTAAGATGGGAGGTTTGCTCAGGTAGGCTTTGAGTTTTGTGAATTCCTAGTCGCAATTATTTTCCCATGAGAATTTCTTGTTCCCTTTGTGGAGCTGATAAAATGGAAAACATTTGTCAGTTAATAGGGAGATAAAGCGATTGAGAGCTGCTATTCTCCCTGTTAGTCACTGCACTTCTCCCTGTTAGTCACTGCACTTCACGAGTGGTCTAGGGAAACATAATCTCTATATAGTCTGCGATCTATTTGGGGTTGGCTTCAATTCCTCTTTAAGTTACCATGTAACCGAGGAACTCATCAGAGAACACTCCTAAGGAGAATTTTGCTGGGCTCAATTTTATGGTATATTGATTTAGGATTGAGAAGCAATCTTTAATTTGAGCTACGTGGTCACATTTTTGAGATTACTTGGCCAGCACGTTGTTTACATAGACTTCCATGGTTTTACCGAGATGGTTTGCGAAAATTTTGTTAACTAGGCGTTTATAGGTTGCGCCTGCGTTTTTAGTCCGAAAGGCATTACCTTGTAACTGTAAATGCCCCAGACCGTGATAACTGCTGTTTTTCTTTATCTTCTGGGGAGATCAGATTATACCCGGATAAATTACCTGAAGGCAAGAGCTGGTAGCTAGATGTGGCTTCTCAATACGATATGTAAGGAAGTGGAAAGCTATCCTTATGACAAGCTTTGTTGAGGTTGGTAAAATCGATACACATTCTCCATTTCATGTTTTTCTTTTTGACGACTATTGAGTTTTCGAGCCAATCAGTGTATTTGCCTTCCTTGATCTGACCTACTTTGAGTAGTCGGTCCACATCATTGTTAACTGCTTTAGCTCGCGCGGTCGGGGCCGAACTTACACCGTTTTTGCTTAATGGGCTTGTAAGTAGGGTCCGCATTTTTTCCGTGAGAGGTCACTTCCAAGCTGATCCCCTTCATATTTTTTGTGGACGACGCAAAGGTGTCCACGTTGACTTTAATAAAGGTTGCAAGTTCATATTTTATTGGGTTTGTTAGGTCTGCTCTCTCGGGGTTGGTATCATCGATGCAGACTTGTGCAACAAGCTCTTTTCAAGGTCCACAGACTGTTGGGTCGTTGTTGTGTTTGACCTCTCGTTCTTCGAGCTCATTGTTTTTCGTAATTGCTATAATTTAGACTGCTCTATCTGGCGATAGCCATCTAGGTAGCATACTCGGGCGGCCTTATGGATTTCAAACATCATTTTAGATCTTTTACGACCATGAAATTTCACTACAAAAAAGTCCATATTAATAGCACAATGTAATAGTACGTTTTACAGAACTGCTATTAAAAATGAGTTTGTCATTTTTGTTATTATATAATAGCATTTGATAAACACTAAGATAAATTTTCATTAAGCGGGAAGCTAAAATTATCTTTCACCAAACACTTAGCCAAAATCTAAATATTTTAGAACCAAATTTTTGTTATGGGCGCCAACACTTTGAAATTTTTTAGTTTTGATAAATTTTTTTCTCACTTTCCACAAATTTTTATCTCAGATTTTTTTTTGGTTTCCACAAAAACTTTTTTTCCCTCTCTTCCTGTTTCTTTCTCGTCTTTCTTCTTCCTCCTAACCCAAAACCTAAATCGAGTTTCACCCTCTCTAGCTCTCTATTTCTCTGCGAATCTCACGCAGAGCATCAACTCCACATTGAATCGCGTTCACTGTCGAAGATTTTGCTTTCAGATCTCCTTCGATATAGCTTCATCCTATCTCTCTCCGACATAGCCACCACCACCCAATTGTTGTCTCCAGCGCCTCTCCCCACGCCTCCTCCTTCACCTCTCATTCCCTCTGACCCAGCTCACCCTAACCCTAGCTTCATTTTTGCCGGCGTCTCCTCGTCTCTGCAGAACTGACCAGCTCCTCTCCCTCCGCTTCTCTTTGTCTAGTTCCGCACGGGTGAACGCCGTTAGACAATTGCTTGTTCCATCTCTAGATCTTCATCTTCTGCGATTGAGGTTATTCTCTTTCTCCTTTTTTTCTCAATTTTATCCCCTTTAGTTAAATTACTATATTGATTCTGGTTTCAGAGGTATAATGCTAATTATTTAATATCTATATCTTCCTGCTGATTGCCAGTTTACCCTTCACTCTGTCCGTAAACTCAATCGCTTTTTGACTTTCAATCAAAAAAATTTGTATTCATCAGTTAACTCCAATTGCTTCTTGCTTTAGGTGCTTGAGGAGCTTGGAAACAACCCTTGGCCGGTTGCAGCTCATCACCGCCCTTTAAGGTGCACCGGTGTTGCACTCCGTATTACTGCTGGTCTCTTAGGAGCTTGCTTTCCTGGCTATGCTGCTAGAATCATGGCTTTTATAGGTGGACCTTCCACGGAAGGCCCTGGAGCTGTAAGTCCCTTCTCCTATCATTATTATTATTATCAGTCTGTGAATTTCTGTTGGAATCTTAGGGCTAGCTGATGATCTTCCTATGCCTTTTCTAGATTGTTTCCCGGGATCTTTCTGAACCAATTCGTTCCCATAAGGACATTGATAAAGATTATGCTCCATATTATCACAAAGCTATCGAGTTTTATGAGAGGCTTGCGAAACATCTTGTTCACCAAGGCCCTATTCTTGATGTTTTTGCGAGTTCTGTTGATCAGGTGATTGGATGGAGAAATGTGCTAGTAATCTCTTTTGTTTTTCGTAGCTCCTTATCTAATTTTCATAGCTGAGTTGAAAGTTCCAGTTGAGCAGACATTTGGCTTTGTCGTGCTTGCTGAAAGTTTTGGCCATTCTGTATTTAGGGATTCTGTCAAGTGCGTATTTTAGTCAGGTGAAAATGATCTAGGCTTGTCCTCATGGTAATGGCTTACCTACCTTTCATGTATGTTTACGTTATCGAAACTTAACAATTTCTTAACTGCTATGTTCATCTTCAGATAATTGTTTATAATATTTTTTTCCCTTACAGTGGTATATATGAAACTAACTGCTATGTTCATCTTCAAATAATGCTGGTATGATGACGTTCTATTTGTCCCTTAAGCAGATGCAATGCTACTTTTGGAAGTGGTTCGTGTTCTGAAACCAGGAGGGTAATTTGTTTTAATTTCTCCTACAAACAAAGCACAAGGAAACTTGCCAGATACGAAGAAAATGAGCATCTCAACACGGGTGAATGAGTTATCTAAGAAAATCTGCTGGAGTTTAACAGCGCAGCAGGATGAGTCGTTTATTTGGCAGAAAACTGCAGATTCAAATTGGTATTCCTCTCGGTAAGTATGATCTTCATGCATGTTGTTGCCATTATAAGTGTATATGCTTGGCTTTCCACTACTAATGCTGTCTGTAACTTGTGTATGTATAGGTCGGAAGCTTCGATACCTCTTTGCAAAGATGGAGATAGTGTTCCATATTACCACCCACTGGTTCCATGTATAAGCGTAACCACGAGTAAACGCTGGATTCCTATTCAGAATAGGTCTGCTGTTGCAGGAACTACCTCGGCTGAGCTTGAAATTCATGGTAACTATTTCTTTTGAGAAAACCACTTCATCGTTTCTTTTTCATTGTTCAACTCTCACTTGGTACTGTATCTTCAGAATTTAATATTTTGTTTCTTGGGCATATTTCTGAATGTTTCAGGTTTAAAACCTCTCTTACAACGTTTCTGCGTTTTCCCATCTGATGCTGCATTTGGAGGCTAAGGTCGAGAAGGAAATGGGAGCTCAAGGTTTTGATTTAGTTTCAATATTTTCTATAGTTTTGTTCTTTGATTTAGTCTGAATTTGTAATGATGTTTGTGTAAGACTTGAAGAAATATAATAGACAGTTATATAATTTTTGATAATTTATAATATATATTTTGAATCAAATATAAAATTTAAAATTATAATTAATTAATAATATGTAAAAAATAGAATTTAAACAATTAAATAATAATATTAAAATATATAGCACGGATATAGAGTTATAATACAATATATTACAACACATATAATATGCTACAATACGCCTAGTAATAGCAAGAAGAAAATATCGCTATCATAGGAAAACTATATAATAGCTCGGACAAAAAGGCAATCATATATGGCCCACCTAATATAGCTGGGGAAGACATATCCATTTCAAAAACGCTATTAATTACATACGATAGCGTTTTTCGTAAGCTAAGAATAAACATTTTTATTATAGTGTTTGATGCACTGATGGTATGTAGACGGAGTTGCTTTCATGGTGTAGATCCATGGCTTGCCCAAAATTGTGTTATATGGAGCTGGCTTGTTTACTACACTGAAGTCTATTTGTTTTAATATTCCGGCGCCGTTGACTGGTAGTCGGATTGTGCCTAATGAATATGTCGTTTCACCAACTCACCTTTTAGATCCGAGTCTGTAAAATCCAATTTCTAAAGGGAGTGTAAAACAGCACATCTACTGAGCTACCAATATCGATAATTACTTTGGATAGCTTGAATCCACATACGTCCAACTCGATTACGAGAGCATCATCGTGATGTTTGTCCAGGCTTAGATTTTCGCTTTCCTAGAACAATATTTTGTGGTTAGGTCCTTCTAATTTACTTTTAATTCCAGAGTCATTGAAGACCTTTTTTGGAATGTTTTGATTGAGTTTACCGATTCACGACAGAGTTTGGAACCTCCACAAATGAAGTTGATGATTTTTGGAGGTAGTGATATATCATGGTTTTTCTAGGTTTTCAACCATGATATAAGTATACATATTGAGTCTTTAACCTGGTTTTTAGAGTCTATTGAGTCTTTTATAGGTAAGCTTGCGTTTGGAACAAAGAGAGGAATATTAGGACGTTTCTGGTGATTTGTGCAACGAGCTAAAGATGGTGTCTCGACCACGATGGAGTGTCGACTGACACTACCTTTGATGTCAGTCGACACTGAGCTCGAGAGAAGTTATGGGCCGAGTTTGGACAAGTTTTGAAGAACTTTATAAAAGACCCCGAAGTTTCCTATATTCTAATCTGACCCCAAAACGTGTTTAGAGAGTATTATTAGGGTTTTCAGACTCATTATTCTCAAGTTTCATCCTACACTTTGTTCTAGAGAGATTAGGAGATTTGGGGCTGGTCTCTTGCTTGAGAGAGAAGAGATTTCGAACCCCTATTCTTTTCCTTTGGTTTTATATGATTATTACTTTGATTATGTTTTTTGTTATGATTGGTATGTCTGAGTAATTCTCTTGTTAGATTTAGGGATTCTCACGAAGGTTTTATGCTTGCTTGATAATTGATTGATTAGGATTCACTATCTTATCGTTCATCACCTAGGTTGTGCTTAATACTGATTTCTGAAAATAGCACGAGAGTGTGAGTTATAATCAGATCTGAGATAATTGACATTAGCACGAGAGTGTGAGTTATAATCTGAACCAAACTTAGAGTGAGAAATTTGACTAGACACAAAGAGATTTGGTTTAGGAGAATTATGAACCGATAGAACCTGTTCTTAATGCTTGTTTAGGACTCTAGGATCGTAAAGAGATTTGGATCGCTAGGTTTCTAGACATAGAAATAATCTCAGCGAGAGTTGGATTATTTAACATTGTGTTTCTAGTTCTTGAACTGTGCTTAATCTGAATCATGTTAGTTAAGTGTCTAGCATCGCATGATTCCTGAGAACTTCCCTAAGTCTAGCGCCTTCGCTTATTGGTCACTTTACTTGCTTGCCTTGCTGTCTTATTTACTGTTTTTCACTTCGTTTCACTTAGCTTAATTCGATTACTTACAATCTATCGTGTGACCGAGAGTCTCTGTGGGATTCGATACCTTTTATACTATAATTACCTTGACTGTGCACTTGCAGTAGAATAGGGATAAAACTTACGACCTATCAAATTTTTAGCGCCGTTGCCGGGGACTCTTTCAGTTCGCCGATAGATTTTGTACTAGAATTTAGTCTAAGTGTTTTCTTTTCTTTGTTACTAATCTCTTTTTCGCGTTTTTCTTGTTTCTGCAGGGAAACAACGACCAAGAGAACTTAGTGTCGATCGACACCAACTTAGTATCGGTCGACACCTTTCGCGGAAGCAACCAAGAAGACTAAGAGATCTGTAAGGATGATGTGTCCGAATAGTTTTTTCAGCTCAGGGATTGACAGCTCGCAGATAGCTGGGCTGAAGAAGCAAGTTGGCTCTCTGCATAGTCTTGTACTTGGAATGTATGCGCAAGAAGTTGTCAATTACGTTGGAGAGAGTGGATTTTACAGTCAGAAGTCTGCTTTTCAAGAGCCCTTCCAGCAACAGAGTAACTCTTTCTCGAGGAACTATGGTGTTTCTTCTTACCAACCACCTGCTGCACCTACACATAAAAGCAGATTGGAAACCATGATGGAGCAGCTTCTTGAAGGACAAAAATAGAACAATTCCTTCACAAGGAACTATGGAGCTTCTTTTTATCAGCCACCTCCTATTACTAGTGCTCATGAGAGCAAGATGGAAGCTATGTTGGAGCGGGTGCTGGAAGATCAGACTAAGATCACTGTGGACTTCAACAAGAAGCTGGATGTTGTGCATGAAGATCTGAATGGGAAGTTTGAATCCTTGAATACACGTGTGAAGCAGTTGGATTCTCGAGTTGCTCAGACTGCTGCAGCTGTGAAAAGAGAGGATGGATTCCTTTCAAAGAGAACTGAGCATAACCCAATGCTACATGTCAATGCTATCCATGTCCAACATGAAGAAGAGGTTGTTCCACGGCTGATTGGAGGAAATTTTGAGGCTGGATTCGTGAGCTGCAGAGATGAGGAACACGTTTTTGAGACTGCAGATTTAGTGTCGGTCGACACCCCTCTTAGTGTCGGTCGACACGCAGTTCTGACCGCAATTTTGAGTCCCCATGACGAACGGAAATCGACATCAATTCAATGTCGACCGACACCACTTCTGCGTCGGTCGATGCGACAGTCAGACAAAACCAGTTTCGCCCAAATATGATGTTTTTACTGAGGAAAGGGTCTACAAACCTCCTATACCGTTCCCAAGAGTTCCTATAAGGTCTAAACATGAGCAGAATGTAGTCAAGTGCATGGTGGTGATGGATAAGGAGCTGAATGAAACTCCACCAGTGGAAGCTTCACGAGTTCATCCTTGTGTGTCGAGATATGCAAAGAAGATGATCTCCACTGATGGTCATTTGAAAGAAGAAGTTCAGATTGGTGGAACTTCAGTGTCTGATAGTGGGGAAAAGAAGATGGTGGTTCCTCAGGAATCTACTCTAACATCTTCAGAGCCTGCAACTGCTCATAAGCAGAAAGCTCCAAACATCAGATCTCCACCAAAGCAAAGGTATGCACCTTCTAAACTCAAACCTCCTGGTTTCATTGCTGTGAATGCAGGGAAACGCTCTATACCACCCAAGCTTCACTCCCGCCCGGGATCTCTTCCTACGTTCTTTGGGAGATCTCATGATCATAATGCCTATACACCTCCTTGGATGAAGAGACATTCACAGAGACACTCTAAGTCTCTATTGAAACCCCCATGAGTCTGATCTCCTACCCATAGTCAAGCTAATGACTAAAAACAAGCGCTGAGTGGGAGGCAACCCACTGTTGGGTCAGTTTTTCTTTTCTTTTAGGTTTTAGGATTTTGTTTCTTTGATTTTTCTGCTTTTTGGTGTTTCAGAACGTGATGAACAGGTTTGCAGACAGCAGTGTCGATCGACACCCTTCAGTGTCGGTCAACATCAAACTCGAAAACACGGACCTTAATCGAGGACGCTCGATTTGGATCAGATTAGTGTCGACATAAGCCTCGTGTCGTTCGACACTGGCTGTGTGTCAGTCGACACTAACCACGCTAGTAGGTAAGGTTTCTGATTTTCCGAGCTTTTCGTTGATTTATACCTTGTTCTCCCGAACCCAAGCTGCGATAACACTAGGGACAGTGTTGTTTAAGTGTGGGGGAGGTAGTTACCGACCACCGTTTGCTTTGTTTTCTTAGTGTCAGTCCTTCTGTTTTCTTTGGTTTTCAAATTGTTTTATTGAGTCAAAATCAGTATGAAACTATGCTTTTTCGAGGAAATTTTTCGCTTGAACAGAAACTAAGTGACCATTGGACAGACTTGCAGAGCCTCTATGACTATTATAAAACCCCAAAGAAATCAGCTTACCAAGGACACCCATATCTAACCAGGTATTCAGAGGATCCATCACTAGTCTCGCACTTAATATTGACTTTAATTTCTCGCTTAGGGGCTTGGAAATCTTTGGGTCGGATTCCTTTGATGTGTTTGGCACAGCCTATGATCCTGTTCTTAAGTATGGTTTTTGATTTTCCCCTCCCTTTAAAGTAAAAAAAAAGAGAGAGATAAAAACCGAGGATAAGCTAGTAGCTTCGAAGTGGTCACGGGAGTGGTAGAGACCCCTATTACCTCCTATGTATCCATGGAAAGATCCAAAGTTAAACCCCAATAAAAAGGGAAGAGCGCTGATAGAAAAAATAAAATGATACCCAGTGGGGAAAAATCAGTGCTAAGAGAGAAAGGGAAAAGAAAGAAACCAGAAACCGAGAGTTTGGTGGTCAGACACTGAATAGGTTGAGTCCATGTGTCCTTTGATTCGATATTCCCTCTGTGAGACTGCACCTAATTGTATACAGAGACTGGTGTGGTGAACTTGAATGTCCTAACTTGATTGTGGAGTTTACTTGGGACAGTTGCTAAGTGTGGAGGAAGTACATTGTGGTCTTGAGTTCTGTAGGAATGTTTTCAGTGGCTTACTAAGTGAATGTGAATGCGAAAGTTCCTAAGACAAAATGAGTTTCTGTGTTTTCAAACCTCTTCTCTTATACTTTCGTTCTTTACTTTCTTGAGGGCAAGCAAGAGCTAAGTGTGGTGGAGTTGATATATCATGGTTTTTCTAGGTTTTCAACCATGATATAAGTGTACATATTGAGTCTTTAACCTGGTTTTTTGAGTCTATTGAGTCTTTTACATGTAAGCTTGCGTTTGGAGCAAAGAGAGGAATATTAGGACGTTTCTGGTGATTTGTGCAACGAGCTAAAGATGGTGTCTCGACCACGATCGAGTGTCGACCGACACTACCTTTGATGTCGGTCGACACTGAGCCCGAGAGAAGTTATGGGCCGAGTTTGGACAAGTTTTGAAGAACTGCATAAAAGACCCGAAGTTTAGGAGAATTGTGAACCGATAGAACCTGTTCTTAATGCTTGTTTAGGACTCTAGGATCGCAAAGAGATTTGGATCGCTAGGTTGCTAGACATAGATTTAATCTAAGCGAGAGTTGGATTGTTTAAAATTGTGTTTCTAGTTCTTGAACTGTGTTTAATCTGAATCATGTTAGTTAAGTGTCTAGCATCGCATGATTCCTGAGAACTTCCCTATGTCTAGCGCCTTCGCTTATTGATCACTTTACTCGCTGCCTTGCTGTCTTATTTACTGTTTTTCACTTCTTTTCGCTTAGCTTAATTTGATTACTTACAATCTATCGTGTGACTGAGAGTCTCTGTGGGATTCGATACCTTTTATACTATAATTGCATTGACTGTTCACTTGTAGTAGAATACGGATAAAACTTACGAACTATCAGGTAGCATAGCCCTCCCCCCCCCTCATAAAGTGAGAGGTGAACTGTAGGTAAGGTTGGAGTTCAAATCCGCACTATCCAAGTGGGATGTATGATGCAACGCTTTTCTCCCACAAAAAGTGCAAAGAGAGTTAGAGCTCAAGTTTTCACTAACCAAGGTAGTGGGCGGGCGGGAGACCTGCTTTTCACCCAGTGAGCAGGGTAGCTGGAGTTTTCGGCGAATGAGGTCAATGCGTTAAGGTACAATGCTCATTTTAGCAGTGCTTTTTAGAGGTGGACATATCCCTTACCCCCCTCGGAAGTGCAAGTTGAGCTAGAGCTCATTCTCGTGCGTTTTAAAGGTGTGGGAGGGGGGAAGACCACATACTTAGGGTTACCCCCACAAAGAGTGAGGTTTTGGAAGATGAACTCGATACGTTTTTGACCACTTCATGGGCCTGGTGGTGGAGACTTGGGGGTCTCCTCCTCGGTATTTCGTCTCCTCTCACTGGAGGTTGCCTTACTTGTATCGGGCTTGGGTGGGAGCTCGTGCTCTTCAGGAGTTTGTTCTCCTGAAGTTTTGGTCTTTTCTTTTTCAGCTGAGAGACGAGCTTTGCTTCGACACTCCTCTGAGGAATCTCCGTTCTTGTTATGATATTTACATAATTCTTTCTTGTCAAAGGGTTTTTTTTGGACTTGGTAGATTCTTTGATAGCGAATCTATGTTGACCATGAGATTTATTCTTTGGATCGGTTCTCGAGTTCCTGTTCGATTTTTTCGTGGGTGCTGCAGATTTTTTGTGACTATCCATGATATTATTAATCTCTTCCACATGAAGTGCAAAGGTTGGCGCTCGATAGAGAACATAATCAAGAGAGACTGTTGATCTAAATGCAAGCTCCTCGCGGAATCTAGAAGTGTTTCAGAGTCCATGTCTGAGCGCTCTGAGGGCTGTGACCTCATTCGGGTTTGCGATATTTTCTTTGACCTCTTTGAAACTATCTATAAAGCTTCTAAAGGATTCATCTTGACCTTCAGAGATTGCCCATAGATCGGCCTCTGAAGCTTGTTCGTGTATGTACATAGAATATTGTTTAAGAAAGCCGAGGCGAGCTGCTTAAAGTTATCTATGAAATTTCCTTCCAAAGTGGCGAACCATTCTTAGGCAGATCCAAAAATATTTTTGGCAAAGAAACGACAGTGGATAGCTTCTTTCTCGTAATCGTTTAGATGCACACGAGCTATTGCTAGTCTGAATGCTCTTATATGAACTTGAGAATCACCTTTTCCAGAGTATTCTGGAAATCTGATTTTAGGTGATATGGGACGTGTGCGTTAGCGATCCTGCCCGAGAAGGGAGTTCGTCAAGTTTCCTCGATTACCATGTTAATATCAGGAGCTGAGTTTATGGCCGAGTGAACTCGATTATTCATCTGTTGCAGCTCAGAGTTCATGTGATCAATGTATCTTTGGAAAGATTCGCGATCAGTCCCGCCATGTTGGTCAGAAGGGTGATAATTCCGCTAGTTTGGTTGACCGTTTGGTTGACCGTTCCCCGGTTGGGGAGGTCTAATTTCGAATTGAGTTCCAGAATGGTTCACGTTGGAGATTTCCAGAGGTTGTCTCGATGTGGAAGGGATGTCGCACACTCTAGGCCACATCGACATGGATGGTTCATACCCAAAAGGTAGAAGAGGTTGAGAGGGCAGACGCGTTACATGGTCTGCTGTTCCCACACCGTTCGATTTCTTCAAGTTCATATTTAACGTTGGTGAGATAAAAAAATAAGAGGGGTGTTGGGTACCCTCCATTTCGTATTGGGGTGTTGACCAATCTCGAGTCGTTAGGACTGACGTAGATCTCGGAGAATTTCAGACGTGTTTGCGAAGAAGACTCCCTCCATTGGTGAGTAGTCTCGTTCCGTTAGTAACTTTGGATTGGGAGATCTTGGCGAGTATGATCGCGAGATCCCGTTATTGTCGGTCCAGCTGAGCCAGTTAGAGATCGAGTTATCGATTCATGGCTTTGAGCCCAATCGACTAACATTGATAGCATGTTATGGAGCTCGACTAGATCGCTAAGACTAGGCCTTGTAGGCACTGTAACTTGTGGAAAGACATGCCTTAAGTTGGTTCTAGTCAAGGTTCGGGATTGACCAGTTTGGTTTTCATTGGAACTTATCCAGATTCGAGGGTTTGTGTGATATGTTGTGGAGGTACTCCCATTGGGGAGGTTGTCTCTAATCGTGGTGCTAGATCACAGTAGACTTGGATCTGCGATAGCGCCTTAGGGAGGAGTCATGTTTCCGGAGCCTGTCAGTTATGTTTCCTTGGGAGCGTCGACCGGTTGGGTCAACTGCTCGGGATCTGTTAAGACTAGCTGTTTCGAGCAAGATTTCGTGAGTTCAATTTGTTCACCACCCATTTTGTTTCTAGATCTTTTATCAGATCTTTCTGATAGAGGATACTATGATCTTCCCGACAGACGGCGCCAAAATGTGGATCCAGAAATCAACACTAGAGATTTGTAATTTTAAAAGGGGAGTTTCGTTGGGCTAACGCCTCAAAGATCACATGATGCTTCAAAGAACTATTAAAACAAACAATGAGTTTCTTAATTATGTTGTGTTGATGAAAGGATGATTACAAATGAGATCTTAAGAGAGAGTTTACAGTGAGCTCGTAGAGCTGTTTTGTATTTAAAATAATGGAGAAAAGAAGGTCATTAAGTTAAAGCCATTGAATTCCTTTATAACCTTCATGACGAGCTCTCCATTTGTATATCTTGTAATTATTTTGTTGGAACAACCTTCGTGATCTCTGGACTGTTGAGCCGATATGAGAGTGATCCATTTGACTAAATCAGCTCGACGGTTGACTTAAATATCGGACACGTCCTTCCTTAATACACAATCGTTTTTCAGTTTATAAGGCGGCAATATGATGGGCTTCGGTTGAACCGGAGTAATGTCTCTAACGTCGTCATGTTTATTATATAAAGCCATTGGGCCTTCTCGGCCCAAATCCGGGTGAGGATTTTGGTTCCAACTTTGTTGACAGGTTTTGTCGGCTTGTCTGGGATGAATCAGGGATGGATTCTAGCACCAACACCAATCCCAAACTTAATAATTCGAGAATAAAACTTTATTTCTCCCAAATATGGTGTGTCGATGAAAACAACTTTTACATGCCTATATAAAAGCACAAAAAGAAGAAAAAGATCTCAATCAGATCTTGTTGGTAGGGACAATAAGCAAGAGATCTCACCGATCTCCATAGTGCAAGAAAGAAACATATCAAACCGGTCATGAGCCAACCCAAATATATCTCTACCGAAGGAAGAAGACACTCGCATGACAGCGCAATATTAAGATCCGGTGAAGTACATATCTAGATTTATATCTAAGATTAAAAAACAAAAACTGCTAGCGATTGAAGACGAGCCCCACCGTTGTTACTACAAATTTGGGAACACCAGCTTCACAACCACCTAAATCCGGCGATACATGAAAAATTAACCGCCTATGATTATGTTCCTTTTAAACCATCAATAAGTAAGGGGTTTAGACATTAAGGGAAAAAAAAAAAAAACAAGAAACATCCCCAATTCCAACGTTGAAAAAGCCACTAGTGCCGATGAACAAAGAAGCCACAAACTATCTTTTAGGTTAAAGAGAAGGGAGAACAATTAGCATTTGAGTAACATTTTCTTTTCTTTTGTGTATATGTGTATGTTTTAAAACAAGTTGAGATTTAATTTGGATATGGTAAAATCTCTAAAATACTGTTTTCACCATTTGGAAAACTATATGAAAGAGAATGCACATATAGGTGCAAAGAGGCACAATGATAATGATTTTCAAATATAAAGATAACCTTTTGTGAAAATTATTAGCTTATCAAAAGTACACTAGACACATCTTATGATAGAGGGTGTGATTGGTTGCAGAAAATTGGGAGAGAGAAATTAAATAATGAAAATGAGAGGAAAGAGAAGAACAAGAAAGAATGAGATTTAATCAAATCATTAGCATTTAGTGGTTTAGAGCTCTTTCTTTCTCTTCGAGAGAGAATTTTCGCCGGAGTTCTCGCCGGGGTTTTTTTTCGATCTTCTCTCTTTTCACACTTAAATTTTTCAGAGAGATGATCTTTTTTCCCCTTCGGATTTTGGTTATTAGTCGATCTCTCGCTTGTATTTCCTTCTCGACCAACTTGTGTTTGTTCTTTTCCCGATCGGGGCTTTGCTTTTGGCCTTGGATCTTAATAAATCCATATGTTTTCTATGGCCGATATCTATTCCGAATCATCGGACTTCTCGGGGTTTGTCCCAGTGTTCCTCGTTCGCGAGGATTTCGATCTTCCTCCCTCTCTCTCTCTTCCGGCTGTCCTCTCCTGCGCTTGTTGTGTGGAGCTCTTTTCGATCCTTCCGGTTCTTCATGGATTAATATCGTGGCCGTGCCACTGCTTTGAGGAAAAGCTTCTTGTGGATTCTGTCGGATTTCGATCTAGACGGCGGCTGTGTCTCCATGGTCTCGGTGGTTCTTCGTGGAGTTTTCTCACCGGTTCTATTTGGTTGTAGGTGGTGCGGTGACGGCTTAGGGAGTCTTAGATCGGCAAACGGTTCCTGGCAATTCGGTAAGGTGGTCCGGTGGGCGTCATCTCGCTTTCCTCGGCGAGGGTCCGGCGCTTCCTGGCGGTTCTCATCGGCGGACTTCGCAGCTGGTGCATGCCGGTTTCTCTCTGGCGTTGACGCGTGGCAGTCCGTGTGTCGTCTCATCCGCTTGTGTTGTTTCGTTAGCTTTCTGAATTGGGCTTTGGCCCGTTTGTATATTGTAACTCGGCCATGAATCCATTCTGTTGACAAAAAAAAAAAAGAATGAGATTTTTTTCCATCTAAAATTTTATAAAGACAAATTTTAATTAGACATTATACTTTTCTGAATTCAATTAAAAAAATTCATTCTATTTTTTATGACTGGTAAAATTAAGCTGGTTCTCCTTCTAAAAATTTCAAATAATCATATTGAGAGTGTATATTGTTTTGATCATTATTATTTTTATAGAGAATTCTGATCTTACTCTAAGATGTTGTGGCCCTATTTTTCCCATTACTATAATAAAACATAATAGATTTTGGTTTAAATATCACGATTACTATATTTTTCCCACAAATAATTGATTAACGCATTTCGAATTGAAAAATGAGCTTCTCTATATTTGATTTCTCTAAATCGACCAAGAAACTCTTGGAACCAGATATTATCATCTTCTGCTACTTGAACTTGTAGAGGTGGAGCTTCTCTTCCAACTTCAATTGCTGCATCGAGATCACGCTCATCCTCGATTATCATATTATGTAATATTATACATGTAGTCATTATGTCATGTAACACATTCTTTTTCCAAAATCGTACCGTTCCTTTCACAATAGCGAAATGTGATTGGAGAACTCCAAATGCACGTTCTACATCTTTCCTACATGCTTCTTATTGTGTAGCAAAAACAAATTTCTATCGACCCAGTGGCTCGTGAATAGTTTGCACTATGGTAAACTATTTTGGACATATACCATCGGCCAAATAATAACCCATATTATATTCCTTTCCTTGAATTGTATAATGAACGTGAGGAGCAATACCTTGAGCAAGTTTGGAGAAAATGTGGGAAGACTCCAACACATTGATATCATTATTAGTGCCGGGCATTCCGAAATAGGCATGCCATATCCAAAGATCATAATCTGCCACAACTTCGAGAATAATAGAAGGTAATCCACTACGACCTGCATATTGTCCAGCCCAGGCAGTAGGACAATTTTTCCACCTCCAGTGCATGCAATCTAAGCTACCAAGCATTCCATGAAAACCTCATTTTTGACCAATGTAAAGAAGCCGTGAAACATCGTTAGGTGTTGGTGACCGTAAGTATTGATCTGAGAATATCTCCACTATGGCTCTGCGTAAGTATTGGTGACCAGGATCTCTGCGAAGTAATCATTATTAAAAACTTTGAGAAGTTTAAAGGTGTTGTCGCCCCTGCGAAACGCATATCAATCCCATGTGGTAACGGTACACATCTTTAGAGTCCGAAAATCCCATCCTTGATTCTCCTACGCAAACATCTCCAGGTTTGTCTTCATTTACTCAAAACTTAGATGTTAACGATGAGACTATTGGCGGGTCATCGTCTCCGCGACCAAGTGGAATTAAAAAATCCAAAATGAAAAGAAAACTTGCTGATCAAATAACCACGGTTATCGATACTTTAGAAGAAGGAAATAGGAAATTTTTGGAGAAACTAAAGAATACAAGTGCACAAAGACAACAACATTTGGATATTCAAAATAAGAATTATGCTTTGAAAGAGTTCAAGGAGGAAAACAAAATTTTATTTTGTGACTTGAATTCCATACAAGATCCAAATATTCGTGAACATATTCAAGCTGAGCAAACACGGATTTTACAAAAGCGGGGGATGATCAAGGACGAGATCAACAAGTTTTTCCTCCATCTACTTCGTTTGGACAATACTTTAACGATCTTGGAGGATCCAGAAGCGGCTTACCGGATTTTTGAGTTATAATCTATGGTGTGTTACATTTATGTCTTGCTTATCTTAAATTTTAGTACTTTTCATGTTGTTTATTTTAAGTTTTGGTATTTTTTTGTATTTCAGTATTTTTAATAATAAAATAATAATTTTATAATAAATAATTGGTAAAATTATTATTGATTATAGATATAAATAAAAAAATTAAAAGGTTAAAGTACCATTGTACAAATACAAAAGTTAAACACAAAATAGAGTAGGAAATATGTTTACTCTTAAAATAATGTAAGAAATAAGTTTACACTATTTTTGAGTAGGATATAGAGTGGAGTTGAAAAAAATTTTACTATAAAATAGAGTTTAGTGTGGAAAATAGTGTGGGGGTTGGAGATACTATGAGCGTAATAAATATAGAAGGATCTACAGATCCATCTCCACCCTTAAACTAGATTAATAAAAATACTTCTATTATGGATGTGATTTCCTATGTAAAGGGATGAGATCACTTACTTTTATTCATCTAAGCATTTCTAAGAAAATTTAATAAAAGAGTTTTTGTCCTTCTATAAACATCCTTTTCTCTCTCTAAATACTGAGATCCAAGTTGGGTATGCTTACTTAACAACCGCAAAGGGAAAAGGGTACTAAGGCTACACACACTAGATTATGGGTGCGTCGCGTAATGTTTTTGTGTCCAGGGTTTTTGGCGGTCTTATGTGAGTTCGCGAGATGTTCCCTCGGGATTTTTTTTTTCTTTTTGGTGAGGAGAAGGCGGGGTCCTCTGATCTTTTCATACTGACTTTGCTCTTCTTTTTATTTGTTTGCTCCTCCTATTCTCCTTTGGCTAGGGTATTCGAGGTAGCATAATGGCTCGGGCAGATGTCTTGCTTATCGCGCCTTTTCTTTGGTGGGCGTTTTGGGGTGCAGACTTCGGGTTTGATTTTGCCGGTATGGGCTCTTGCTTCGTTTCCTTCCCTGTCTCCCCTCTTTTTTTTGCGGGCGCGAAGTTGTGCTCGACATTTTGTCTTTTGTGGGCATTTTAGTTGCGCTTATTTTTGTAATGCTAGCGGGGTTGAGCCTGTCGCTGACTCATCCCACGTTTTTTTTGTTCGAGGTAGGGTTCGGGTTTTGCGAACACTGGCAGGGGCAAGTTTAGTTTTGGTTTGTATCGTTTGTGGTTTTTAAGTACGAAGCTGTGTTCATCTTACATACAAATGTTTGTAGGGGCGAGCTTGGGCCTGGCTTATCCTGTCATTTGTTAGGTTTAGGTGCGAGTACGTGCTTGGCTTATCATGTGAAGTCTTTGAATTGGGTTGAGCAAAGGATGTTCAACTTATTCAACCTATTCTAAAGACTTGTGCGGGTTTGGCCCTGGCTTGGAGGTTGTCAAAGTTGACAACGTGGTGCGATGCCACTGCGTCTTGGGACGCGTTTTAGTTATATCGATCATTTGGCCAGAATGTCGATGTTTGTATTTCGGGTAATCCGAGTATGTTCTTGAAAGGAAATATGCTTAATTTTGAAGTAGAAAAGTGACTGGGCCTTGTAAAGGCTGCCTACGTACTCTCGAGCGAGAGATCAAGTTGAACGTAGTTCTTTCGTTTTTACAAGTTTTTTTGAGATATATATATATATGTAAGAACGATAGGGGGTCTTATTTATAGTATCAGAGCTTAAGCCGTGGCTTCCTACGGGGCTATCTCTTTGTTTGGTCGCTTCAGACTTTGTGCGGTGTTAGGGGTCGCCGGCGCGTTGTTTTTGTTTGGAGGGTTGGCTTTGGGGCCCCTTTGTTCTCCCCAGATCGTGTAGGTTTCTCCTGTGATTGGGAATTTTATGCACTGATGATAAGTCGAGGCGACTGCTTCCATTGCGTGGATCCACGGGATTCCCAGAATCACATCGTAGGTCATTGGTCGGTCTATGACTAGGAAGGTGATAACTCTGGTGACCTGTCCGGCATGTACTGGCAGTTGAATCATCCCAATTGTTGTCGTCGTTTCGCAGCTGAAGCTGGTGAAGGTTCTTTTTGGTCTTCTTACTATGTACTTCTCAAGTTTCATTTCCTGCAAGGTCCCTTTGAAGATGAAATTGACCGAGCTTCCAATGTAGATCAAGGTTTTGGCAGTTCCGTGCTTGCCTATCCGAAGCTTGATGACGAGCAGATCATCGTACGGCCTGCCGGGTTTTCTTTGTTCTTCTCGGCGAAGGTGACTTCTAATTTGATGAAGGGCCAAATTAGAAATTGTTTCTATATAAATATAATGTTATGGTCCCTTCGGCAACCCTAACAAGAAATACAGAAAAATTCTCTGCATCCCATCAACAGAGACCAGCAGCTTTTCTTGGTTTGTCGTGGAAGAGCCATAACCCGTTCGGAATCAAAATCATGGATCCAAAAGGTACGCTTCCGCTTCTGTTCGTATTATTCAGGAAACTTGCATGAAATCATAAAGAATTAACAATGAAGAATAATTTTAGTCCAAAAGGAGCAGTTTTTGTGTGTAAGAGGCTGTATATGATAAAGGAATTCCAGAAGATGGGAACATTGTGTGCAATGATTGATGAACAAGGGTACGAGGAAAAGGATGGGGAGGAACCAATAATAATGGAGTATGTTGCAATTCCTCAACACACTAGTGACAAACCCGAAGCTAAAACCATCAAGCAAGATGCTAATGTTCGTAGAAACTCAAATCAATGGGAAAACTTCCAAAAAATGGTAGATACATGTATGACTTACAACTTCATGGCCAAAAAGAAGCAAGGAGGCTCATTTGAATTGGATGCAAGGGAAAATAAAGATCAAGTCGATGAAAATTGAGACTCAACCACTTAGCAGGGTCGCACAAGGGGTGGACTTCTGGATGGGGACATGGAAGGCTCAAGCATATATATTTCTTAGTGATTCTGATGGAAAACTATGGAGTCGTGATTGGACTGGACTTCATGAGGAAAAAGAGGGCAATGCCAGTACCCTATGTTGATGCGGTTTGCATACTTGAGAAGAATGCCACATGGATGGTTATATCGTGAGCGTTGCGAATGGGGAGCTGGATGGAACGGAATGATCACCATCAGTCGATAATAAGCAAAGACACTATGGGAAAGCGAGGATTGTGCCAAGAATAAAGAGGAAAATTCTTTGGAAGGTACTGGACATGAAACAACCAAAAAAACCTCTAGTATCAAAGGATCGAGCTGTGCCCTCCCAAGTCATGAGTAACCAAGGAAGTAACCTAAATTGAAAGAAAAGAAAAATTCTAAAAACACTTAGAAGATTTGCAGGGTGGCTCAAGCATCCCACAACGATAAGGGCGTCCACAAAATGGGAGGTGGATAATGTCACAACCCTGCTTTCTCCAAAAAAAATAAATATATTTTGATGGGTTGTACACGGGAGATTCGTGGTCATATACTTTAAGCGTCTCCAATTGGGGTTTCTCAATGGAGTTCTCAAGAATTAAAAAATGAAAATAATAAAGAAGAGGAGAGAGAATGAGATGAATTTCTCAAGTGAGAAACTCTTAGGGCATGAACATTGAGGGTTTTTAAGGGGTGAGGTTCTTAACTATTCACGTGGATCCTACGTGAATAGTTAAGAACCGGGTTCTAAATTTTTTTTTTTAAGAATCGGTTTTTACACTGTTCATGACACGTGGTAGCTTGTCATTCGTCTAATTTTTTTTTCAATTTTTTTTTTTTTACACTTTTCCCAAAAAAAAAAAAAAAAATTTTTTAAGAACCCCCATAGAGTTCATGGATGTTCATGGCCTTAGAACCCTTGTGGTAAATGTCTCTCTTTCATATTTTTTCAGCTAAATTTTAATCAAAAAACTAAACTAAATATAAAATAATAATAGTTTATTAGTGAGAACTCCAAAGTGAGGTTCTAAATGCTCTTGGTTTTTTTGGGCCTTCTTGTATTTAGTATATTTCCACAATTCTCATAAATTATCTAGAACCTAGTAGAAATTTTGGTAGGTGTTAGAGAAGAGCAGAAAGAGTGAATTATATGGGGAAGGATACATAGATCAATCTACCTTTATATTAGATTATTCATAAGCGCCTATAACGGAGATGATTTCCTGTATAAAAAGGTAGGGTTCATCATATATCCTGTTCGAAAACGCGGTCTCCGCGGCCGTCTAGTCGACGATTAAACTCTTAGCGGCCAGGAGCCTCAACGATTCGTCCAAATCGGCCATGAAATCGGTGACTTTCAAAAGATTTCGTTTTTCTTCAAATTTAGTGTCGAAATCATGTGATAGGCAATAAATCTAATATATTTGGGTAACAAACACAAGAAAAATCGAAGTAAAAATGATGTAATCGTGAAAAAGAAAAATGGCATCCAAAATAGGGTTTCACTCGAGAGACGGGGTAAATGGGTAAATTTGTGTTTCATTAAAGAAAAAGGGGAAAATAAAAAAGGCAACATTTGGCTGGTCTTGAATCTGAGTCGGAAAGACTTGAATGAGACAGTAGACCATTGGACTAATATAAATCTTTATTATTAGTATGCATATTTAATATACATCCTTATATATTAATATAAAAATACAAAAAACTAGGCCCCGATTAATCTCCGCCTAATGTCTAGCGATTTTTTGAACATTGATCATATATGATAATCTAAACATTACAAGAAAATCTAATAAAAGAGTTATCTTTACTCTCTATCTAAAAATGTCATTTCCTCTATCTAAATACCAATATCCGAGTTTGGATATGGCTATTTTGCTACCATGAAAGAGAAAGATGCTAAGATTATACAAGTTGGGTTCACGAAATTGATATGTGACAAAAAAAATAGATATCATACTTTTGTTTTTATCCGAACATTAAATTGACTAAGTTAGTAAAATAACCATTATTTCTCCTCTATTTTATTCACTGAAAGATGGCATATATATTACTGAGAAGAAGTGTTTAAACAACCAATATACAAACCAAGAGGATCTAGCTCGGAAAACATCACATTTTAATGCAAGGTAGGCAGGGCCGGCCCATGGCTAAAGCAGGTGAAGTCCATGCTTTAGGCGCCAAAAGTATATTAATTATTTGGGGCATTTTTACAAATGTTTTTTGTAGTCTAGCGGTTGAGTATCACTCAGCTGGGTAGAGGTGCGAGGTTCGATATGTACTTTATACATTTTACGTTGATTTTTTTTTTTTTGGCTTTAGGTGCCGCAATCTAACGGGCCGGGCCTGAAGGTAGGGAAACTTGAGCTTTAAAAACCAAACTCAAGGGATGGTGTTCGGAAAACACTACAACGAAATGACAAGGTCGGAAATCTTCAGTTGGAGACCTTTTTGGCAATCGAGTGAGCGCAACAAAAGCATAGTGGGTCGTTTCCTACATATTAGGAAGCCATAACGGACATGGTTAACATATTCTTTCAACATGAGATAAGATAAGGATTTTTCTGATTGTGTGATAGTCATGCCATAACGACACGGTAATGAAAAACCGTTGAGTGGAATCTATTTGGTAGTCGAGGACCCACAATGGCATGATAATAGAGAATCCATTTAGAAGTGGAACAACTCATTCAAGTTTAGAACCACTCAAAAGATGAGTGATGTGTCTAAATTTTGGATGTAGCATATATGGCACATGTAATTCCTTGTGTTTATATGGCTAAGCGTCAGTGACAACCATTCTCAAGGACAAAGATTGTATCTCATTTGGGTCAAGATGGAAATGGGATGTGTCGATGCACTATTTAAAGGAAACATATGCTAAAATTTAAACCTCCACATCAAAGAAAGTAACTGAACCTAATGGACATAGGCGGTGATTGGGGATAAGCAGTCCCACAGATTCGAGGATATATTTTTTCAAGCGGGAGGGATCAAGCTCAGTTTTCTCTTACGAGGTTTTGGTTGTGTTTTCTAGTAGTAAAGGGGGTTTCAGCGCATATTTATTGCGTTTAATTTGGTGATCATTCATCATTCAGCTTGATGTAGTTCTTGGACATAAGCTTGGATGGTAGATTAATGGGGAACATAAAACTGGTCTAAAGACTCTCTTGATCTGCCCGGTTTGAATGGGAGGAATTTGTTTTGGATGGAACTTCATCTGCTGGCCTTAAGTCTCTCTTTAATCAAGTCAGTGAATGGAATGGCAGATTGATTTTCGCCACAAAGACCTATGGGGATGATCTCTGATAAGACAAAAATCTTCTCTCAAGTTGAATCACACAAACTCAAGAAGAAAATACAAGAACTTTCTTTGCTAGGAGAAACGTGTTTGCTTTATTAATTTGGATAAATGATACAAAGCTGTGATATGTGACTTTATAAACAATCCAAACGGTTATGCCCGGGGCTTGAAGCAAATCAAACAGAAAAAGAAAACAGACTCAATCTTTGGGACTTAATGAAAGACATATTACAAAGACTCTAATTGACTCAATGAAGCAAAACAGACTCTAGTTTTCAGAAATAAAGATCACACCAACAAAGAAAACACATTAGTCATAATCTGTATTGAAATACTTACCTTACATGGCTCCTACAAAAGTTGGTGTTCTTTTTGAAGAGATGATATATCATGGTTTTTACTAGTTTTAGACCATGATATAAGTGTGTTTTAGTGTCTTTTTGTGTTCTTTTAGAGTCTTTTACAGGTATAATCAGGTTTGGAGCATATTTGGTGATTATGGCACTTTTTGGAGATTTTTGGAGTATTTGGCCGAGAGATAGAGTTCACTGTCCGAAACAGAGAAATGCGTCGATCGTTGCACTCTAGCATCGATCGTTGCACCAGCGAGATGGGCCAAAACTCGGCGGTTTATGGAGAGTCAAGATATTGCACTCTGATCCAGAAGTTCCTGATATTTACAAAGAAGCCCCTGGCCGAGATTAGACCTATATAATTAAGTTTTTGGTGTTTTATTTACTAACGCTTTCATAATTAAGAGCAGAGGATTTTTAGAGCTTTTGGGGCTGATCTGAACCTTTTACTTCATCTGTATTTGGAGAAGATTTTGAACCTCTTTTATTCTTTATCTTCTATGCAATTTATTCATCATATGATTATGTTTTCATTATCTATGTCTGAGTAGATTCCTTGTTAGGTTTAGGGTTTTTTCACATAGGATTTCATGACTTGCTAGACTTGTTTATTTCAGTTAAAGATTCATAACTATATCTGTTCTTCAATCTAATTGTGCTTAAAGCTAGTTCTAACCTGATCAATTAGAATCTAGATCTTTGGTTGCTAAATACGTCACAGAAGTGGGGTTTAGGAATCTAAACTAATTAGGTTGAGCAATTAAACTTCTCGCAAACGAAAGTTTGGTTTAGGATAATTGTGAACATATCAAACTTGGAATTAATGCTAGTTTAATCTGTTAGTTCTCGCAAACGAAAGTTTGGTTTGCTGCACTTAGACTTAGAGAATTATCGCAAAGGAATTTGGTTAATTCTATATCTGTGTTTTGAGTTCTAGAACTGTGCTTAATTAGATCCTTGCTGAATGAACTGTCTG
This sequence comes from Orychophragmus violaceus, assembly GCA_030180135.1. Taxonomy (NCBI): domain Eukaryota; kingdom Viridiplantae; phylum Streptophyta; class Magnoliopsida; order Brassicales; family Brassicaceae; genus Orychophragmus; species Orychophragmus violaceus. The sequence goes on along the minus strand of CM058233.1, from coordinate 83,069,440 downwards.
CTTGTCTTATTTCCTGAGAACGCCCTAGACTTAGCGCTTTTAATAACTTGCTTTCAAAACCAACAATCTCTGCTTTCTGTTTACTTTCTCGCATTGCTTTTTATTCAATCACCTTGCTTTCTTTCTAGTTTAATTTCTTGTTCTTGAGCTATTGGATACTGGAGTCCCTGTGGATTCGATACCTATATACTACAACTACTGAACTGTGCACTTGCAGTTAGATATAGGATAAAACCTGACACCTATCAAGAGAATATGACCGTTGTACCTTCTTAAATGAAATGTTACGTTTCTGATGTCCCTAAGGGCTTGGTATACTCTGTGTCGGATTCCCTGTTAGTTCTGACACAGCCTGTCAACCTATCCTATTTAGTTCCCTTCTCCCCTTCCATAAAAAAAAAAAGATAATAAACTGAGGATGAGTTAGTAACTCCGAAGTGGTCACATGAGTGGTAGAGACCCCTATTATCTCCTGTGCGATCCATGGAATGTGTCCAAAGTACACCCCATAACGGGAAGAACACTGATAAAAAAAAAATGATACCAATTGTGGGAAAAATCAGTTGTTAAAGAAGGGAAAAGAGAAGAAAGGGACTAGATAAAGATAGTATGGTGGTCTAAAGCGGATAAGGTAAGAATCCATGTGCCCTTTGATCGATACTCCTTAGGTGAGACCGCACTTAAATACTTGCAGAAGTCAGTACGGAGAATTTGAATGCTTGAATGTGATTGTGGAGTTTACCTAGGACAGTTGCTGTTGGGAATGTCCTGAAATCTACCGTACTATCTCTAGAAAGTATGATAAGTGTCGAGATCAGACATAAGTCATAAATACTGGGTGATCATGATGACTTGCTAGAGCCCGCTCATGATCTATAAGTTTAGGACTTATTACCAGTATTGTATGATCCCAAAGGGTCACACACCATAGCTAACGAGAAAGTTAAAATGGAATTAATACAGTAAGATGCAAGGCATTTACTGTATTTGTACAGAGAATTGGGCCAGACAAAAGACAGTCTTTTGTCTGATTTGGGCCTTGGGCCCAAAAGCCTAATGAGCCATTAGTTTAATTACTTGGGCCCATATAAGGAAGAGGAGGCGCCAGAAAACCCTAAGGCTTCTTGTCCCTGCGATTGTTCTGAGCACCAGAGCCGTCCTCTCTCTCTGTTGATTCCGAGCTTGGTCTAGCAGCCTGATCCAGTAGCTTGTAAGCGTGTGGATATTCCTTGGAGGAGTTGGTAATCATCAGCTCTTGCAGATCTCGATATTCCTTTGATCAATCCGCTGCAATCACAAGGTAATGAATCTGATCTGTTTATGATTCAACTGCAAATCACCTAGATCCTAGATGATTATGTGCTAGGATGTAACCTGACAATTACACCATGAACACACATAATCCATCAGTGGTATCAGAGCCTAGGTTGTTAGGTTTTTGCCTTTTGGATCATACTAGGTTGTTTAATAGTTTGATGAATCGATTTTAATGAGTAAAATTGATTGAAACTTGGAAAAACCTAGAAATAAGAAAATCGTATGAATCGTTAAAAGTCGATTTTGTTTGAATCGTAATATTGCCTTTGCTTTATAATCATAAAACAATCGCTTGCTGACTTTGTTGTATGATAAAGAAACGATTGATTAATGTTTGTTTAATCACAAGAATCGATTTTGCTCATTAAGCAATTGTTGAATTAATTATCATTCAAATTGGAAAAGTCAAATCGTTTTTTTGTCTTTTGTGAATGTCATGATCATTTTGTTGAACGATCAATTATTGAATTGAATTAACAATCGCATGTTGACCTTGGTATTGGTCAAAATCGTTTTGTCTTTTATTGAATGGCATGAAATCGTTTTGTCGATTGTTGAATTGAGAATCGTTAACTTTGATTTTGCTTTATATTCAATAATAAGCAACGATTAATTATTTAATCGATTAAGAAACGATTGTTTAATTGTTATGATCGTAAATTAAGAAACGATTGTTTAATTGTTAATGTATGAATCGATTAATTATTTAATTAATGTATGGTTCAAGCGGTTAACCCAAATCGCGGTTTGCTGGAAATTATTTAATACAATTGGTATTATTTAATTTCTGGTTAAACCGGATTTAAATTCAAAATTAAATTTTAACCTAAACCGAAGGCTGGTCTAAGTTTGATTTGGTTGGACCAAATAATTTAGAGCTGGTCTGGTTTAGTGAATAACCAGTTGGATTAAGTAGTTAATTTGGTCTTGGACCAGAGTTAATGAACCGACTCGGTTATGTCAAATTATTGGGCCAATTGGAATTCTGTGGTCTTGGGCCAAGAATTGGGCCTATAATTTGTGACCCATCCGAAAACTTTAATAAAACATTAAATTAGAAGTTTCTAATTTTGGCATGTTAGGAAGTTTCTAAAATAGTAGGTTTCCCTAAATAGAAAGTTTCCAAATTTAGTAAGTTACCTGAAATGGAAAGTTTCCCAAAATAGTAATCTTCTATTTTGGGAGGCAATCTATTGAAACCTAAAATCCTCAAAAACAATATCAAGCTTGGATGTCTTGCCCAATCTTGTCAGCTACTTAACGCTTATTCAATTACAGATATGGCTTACAGTGTGAGGTGTCTGTTTTTGCGTAAGTAAAGTAGTATATAGTCACTAATTTCATTGGGAGTCCCAGACTTTAGTGATTATTTGGCTGTAAGAGATTGGTTTCCTTGACTGGGCCATCGGGAGTCCCGGGCCTTGAGACATCTAGTGTATTGGGCCTTGGGCCCAATTCACAACCGAGAGTTATTGGATATAACTAGCTGTATGTATGCTTACCAAGTAAAGCTAATTCCGGGTGACGGCCAGTGGCCCACTTTGGTTTTAGCTGAACATGGGTCTCGGAATCATTGCATTCTTATGAGGTTAAACAAAGAAATTTTGAATGCAATGCGAGTTTTCTTATAAGTTATTAAGATTACTCTTTTATGAACTGAATAACTAAAACTCTATTTATCTCCAAATTTCAGTTATGACTAGCACAAACAATCAAAACACTTTCTCGATCCGGTCTGTCCTTGATATGGACAAACTGAACGGATCAAATTTCTTGACTTGGTCGCGGAACCTGAGGCTAGTCCTCAGGCAGGAGAGAAAGGACTATGTCCTTGAGAGAGCTCTCCCCGAGAGGATCGGGTCCAATGCCTCTCATGCAGTATATGATGCTTGGAATAAGCATTATAATGATGCGGTAGATGTGCGTGGTCTGATATTGGCTACCATGGACTCAGATTTGCTGAAGCAATATGAGAACATGAAGTCGCCAATAGAGATGATCAGCAGCCTGAAATTGAAATTTCAGGAGCAGGTAAGAGTGGAGAGATACCAGTTGGTTAAGTCTCTCACTAGCTGCAAGCTACCAAATGATCATCCAGTGAGTCCTCATGTCAGTAAAATGATGGGTTACATTGATAACCTGAGGAAACTGGATTATCCAGTTAGCCAAGAATTGGCAACTGAGATCATTCTGCAGTCACTGCCGTCAAGCTATGATAAGTTCAAAAGGAACTATATCAAGAAAAGCTTAACGAAGACGCTGACTGAACTGCATGATATGCTCAAGACAGTTGAGCCAAACGTGAAGAGTACCCTGTATAATCTCGTAATGGAGAAGGGTAGGTTTACTAAACCTAATGCTGACAAGGGTGAAGACAAAGTTGTCCAGATTTTGAATCATGGCAAGCGTGTGTCTTCTGAGCCCGAGTCAGATACATCTTACGTTGGTAAGTGCTGCTACTGTAAAGAGACTGGGCATTGGAAGAGAGATTGCATTAAATTCATGGAAGATTATGAGGAGTTGAAGTTGATGTATGAGACTACTTCCTCAGGTATTCATGTTATTACTTCAAGTTCTACCTTATAGGTATTGGATACTGGTTGTGGCACTGATATTTGTTATAATATGCAGAGCCTAAGCAACAGTAGAACGTTGAAGGAAAGACAAGTGGAACTGCATGTCTGGAAGGAGCTATGGATGCTGCCTCAGCCGTAGGGTTTTCACTTGTAGATGCCTTTGAGGCTTGGTTTTGTATTAAGTAATTGCTACAATGTACCTGCTTTAAGCAGAGTTGTCTTTCATTTTCTTGTAAGAATTTGAATGTTTTTCATTTTGATAAAAGACAAGTTTTGTTCTTTTGATCTTAATGAAATATTAATTGTAGCACCCTATTCAAGGAATGGGTTTTATATCTTAAACCAAAGAGTGCCTAAATGTAACATAAATACCGAATTGGTTTAAATCTGATGAATTAAACCTGATTTTTCTTGGCGTAAATGTTTTGGTCACATAGAGTAAGTCGGATTCAGAAATCCCATAGTTATGGACTTTTGGGCTCATTTGATCGGATATCTTATGAGACTTGAATTCTGCTTACTGGACCAAAAGACAAAGGGCCCATCTTAGCCGAGCTAGAGAAAGGCCCAAAGGATTATTGGACCTTGAACATACTCATGTATGTGGCCCGATGAGCAGTAATGCCAGAGAAAATTTCCTGTACTTCATTATATTTACTGATTACTTCAGTGAGTATGACTGTGTTCATTTGATGAGACACGAGTCGGAATTCTTTGAAATGGTCGAAAGAGTTCCAGAATGAGGTATAGAATCTGAGTGACAGAAGTATTGAGACTCTGGATTAGATCACGAGTGAGAATACTTAAGTCATTGATGGTGTGATCATCTGAATGAGTGTGAAGTCGTTTCACAGCTCATTTCTCCTGAAAACCTTGAGGTGTTTCTGTGAGAAAGAATCAGATCTTATTAGAAATGATTAAAGATGAGTCACACGAATCTTCCATGATATTATTTAAGAATAACGCTCTAGAAATATCTAAGTTTACGCTGAAATAGTTCTACCAATATCAGTTGAAAGACACCACTTAAATGTGGACTGGAAATGATCCAAATTCGTCTTTACTGAGTATTTGTAGTTGTGCTACTTCGCTGGTTGTCCTAGGGAAACCAAGGCTTGTTACTTTTTACGTCCATTCCGAAAACGAAGTTAGGTTGTTCGGAATTCTGTTTTCTAAAAGGAAAGTTGCTTTCCAAGAAGAACAGTGGGAGTAAAAGTATAACTCGAAGAAATTCGAGAAATACAGGAGGCTGCTCAACCTGTTGAGGGAGAGCAGCGGATGGATTTACAGATTTCTGTAGAATCTACACCTGTAGAGCCTGAATTTCGCAGATCTGAATGAATCCGTCACTAATCCGAGAGTGATTTCTCGTGATTAATTGCCATGATCTGATGATCATTGAAAGTGACGAACCTGCGAAATTCACAGAAGCGAAGGTGAGCCCGGACTCCGAAAAATCATACTGTATGAAAGTTAGCTTCATCGATCCATTCATGGATAGAAGCAAACAAATCGGAGTTGGAATCTTCGTTCTGTTAAAGTAGTCAAGGTTTTGACTTGAACAGAAACGAAGTTGAACTGTGCGTTTACTAATAGATAAGTGGGAGCGATGTTGCATTTCTCATAGTGTATGTCGATGACATACTGATTCTCGGAAATAACGTTCCAATGCTGCAGTCGGTAAAGGACTGGCTTGGGAGTTGTTTTTATGATTGACATGGGTAAAGCCACATATGTTCTTGGATTTGGATCTAAAGATAAAGATCCAAAAGAGCTGGTAGGACAAAGTCAGGATTCTTAAATTGACAAAGTCCTACACGTTTTCAGCAATCCAAGAAGGGTTTTATGCCAATGTCACATGGCATTACGTTAAGCAAGAAACAGTGTCCTACGATATCTGCTGAGCTTGAATGCATGGATAAGATTCCATATGCGTCGGCAATTGGATCTATCATGCATGCCATGAAACGTACTTGTTTTGATGTTGCTTTAATGTTAAGCAAGACAAGTAAAGACCAGTCAAATCCAGCAAAAAATCACTGGATTGACGTAATGAATATCCTCAAGTATTTGGAAAATACTTAGGATAAGTTCTTGATTTACGGAGAAAGTGAGGTGCTACAAGTCGGTAGAGTCTGAAAGGCAAGTTTCCAACAGACAAAGATGATTTCCGGTCACAGTCTGGTTATATCTTGTGTCTGTCTGGCGGTGCAAGGCACTGTTGCTGACTCCATGACTTAAGCTGAACATTTCGCAGCTTGGGAAGCGGCGAAAGAGGTTGTTTGGAAAGAAGAGTTCATCACTGAACTTGATGTGATTCCCAGCATATATGAGACTAGCTACACATCGGAGGTCCAAACACCGTGAGATAAATGACAGAGGTGTTAAGTAGATCAGCAAGTTTCAACGAATGAGAACGATGCTAATCTATTAACAAAGCCACTCCTTAGGCCTAAGCACGAGTCGCGGACTGTAGCTGTAGGATAAGTGAAATTAAGATGTAGTCTTAATTTCAGTGGGAGTTTGTAAAGGGCTTTATTTAGTCATTTTGAAAGGTTCATGTGAACATAATATTTTATGTTTGTGAAATCTATGATTTCTGGATTATTTTAACTGTGATATAAATAATCGTTCCAAGATGATTCATGTCATTATATATGGGCCATCGAAGTACATGAGTTGACTTGATCCTGAAACCCCATATTTAACGAAATGACATAAATCATAGTGTCCATAGTCGAAGGTTGTTGAAATTGGAACACCAACAACCACTTGAGACTAGAGTGTGTTGAGACTTATGACCAAGTTTCGAGGGGTCATAGATGCGCGGCATCAAAGTCGACATATAGGTATATGTAGGGGAGCATATGACCGGACATGGCCCGCTGATGAGAACTCTACAAGATATTAATATCTGTGTCATGAGAGGTTCTCATATACGACTATAGAGTATAGTCCTTAGACCTGAGTTCGCATGCATGTGGCTGCACATGGATTGATGCACTTTGATCATTGTCTAACGCTGTTTCGTAACTGGGAGCTATAAGGACCTTGGTTGGGTGTATTATAAAGTGTGTAGTTCATAGTGATGGAACAAGATGGGATTTGTCCCTGCCGTTTAACGGAGGTAATATCTCTAGGCCAATCGGAGACTTGATAGCTGGTAAGAGAGTGGCCACTCCCAAACGGACTTGCCCAAGTCGTTTGCATTGTCAGTATCAAATCTGTTCCGATAAACATGGTCTGGCTATATAAGGATGACACGCATCTTGCCTTATGCCAGATTGAGATATTGAGACAAAAGGATTAGGGAATGTAGGATTCCCGTACAAGTGGGAGATTGTTGGGAATGTCCTGAAATCTACCGTACTATCTCTAGAAAGTATGATAAGTGTCGAGATCAGACATAAGTCATAAATAGTGGGTGATCATGATGACTTGCTAGAGCCCGCTCATGATCTATAAGTTTAGGACTTATTACCAGTATTGTATGATCCCAAAGGGTCACACACCATAGCTAACGGGAAAGTTAAAATGGAATTAATACAGTAAGATGCAAGGCATTTACTGTATTTGTACAGAGAATTGGGCCAGACAAAAGACAGTCTTTTGTCTGATTTGGGCCTTGGGCCCAAAAGCCTAATGAGCCATTAGTTTAATTACTTGGGCCCATATAAGGAAGAGGAGGCGCCAGAAAACCCTAAGGCTTCTTGTCCCTGCGATTGTTCTGAGCACCAGAGCCGTCCTCTCTCTCTGTTGATTCCGAGCTTGGTCTAGCAGCCTGATCCAGTAGCTTGTAAGCGTGTGGATATTCCTTGGAGGAGTTGGTAATCATCAGCTCTTGCAGATCTCGATATTCCTTTGATCAATCCGCTGCAATCACAAGGTAATGAATCTGATCTGTTTATGATTCAACTGCAAATCACCTAGATCCTAGATGATTATGTGCTAGGATGTAACCTGACAATTACACCATGAACACACATAATCCATCAGTTGCTAAGTGTGGGGGAAGTACATGTTGGTCTTGATATCCTGTGATTGATTCTTTCAGTGGTTTACTAAGGGGAATCTGAGTATTGTAGCTTCTAGGATGAAATGAGTTTCTGAAGAGTTTTCAAACCTCTTCACCAAACTTTAGTTCTCTGTTTTGCTTGAGGGCAAGCAAAGGCTAAGTGTGGGGGAGTTGATATATCATGGTTTTTACTAGTTTTAGACCATGATATAAGTGTGTTTTAGTGTCTTTTTGTGTTCTTTTAGAGTCTTTTACAGGTATAATCAGGTTTGGAGCATATTTGGTGATTATGGCACTTTTTGGAGATTTTTGGAGTGTTTGGCCGAGAGATAGAGTTCACTGTCCGAAACAGAGAAATGCGTCGATCGTTGCACTCTAGCATCGATCGTTGCACCAGCGAGATGGGCCGAAACTCGGCGGTTTATGGAGAGTCAAGATATTGCACTCTGATCCAGAAGTTCCTGATATTTACAAAGAAGCCCCTGGCCGAGATTAGACCTATATAATTTAGTTTTTGGTGTTTTATTTACTAACGCTTTCATAATTAAGAGCAGAGGATTTTTAGAGCTTTTGGGGCTGATCTGAACCTTTTACTTCATCTGTATTTGGAGAAGATTTCAAACCTCTTTTATTCTTTATCTTCTATACAATTTATTCATCATATGATTATGTTTTCATTATCTATGTCTGAGTAGATTCCTTGTTAGGTTTAGGGTTTTTCACATAGGATTTCATGACTTGCTAGACTTGTTTATTTCAGTTAAGGATTCATAACTATATCTGTTCTTCAATCTAATTGTGCTTAAAGCTAGTTCTAACCTGATCAATTAGAATCTAGATCTTAGGTTGCTAAATACGTCACGAAAGTGGGGTTTAGGAATCTGAACTAATTAGGTTGAGCAATTAAACTTCTCGCAAACGAAAGTTTGGTTTAGGATAATTGTGAACATATCAAACTTGGAATTAATGCTAGTTTAATCTGTTAGTTCTCGCAAACGAAAGTTTGGTTTGCTGCACTTAGACTTAGAGAATTATCGCAAAGGAATTTGGTTAATTCTATATCTGTGTTTTGAGTTCTAGAACTGTGCTTAATTAGATCCTTGCTGAATGAACTGTCTGCTTGTCTGATTTCCTGAGAACGCCCTAGACTTAGCGCTTTTAATAACTTGCTTTCAAAACCAACAATCTCTGCTTTCTGTTTACTTTCTCGCATTGCTTTTCATTCAATCACCTTGCTTTCTTTCTAGTTTAATTTCCTGTTCTTGAGCTATTGGATACCGGAGTCCCTGTGGATTCGATACCTATATACTACGACTACTGAACTGTGCACTTGCAGTTAGATATAGGATAAAACCTGACACCTATCAAGTTTTTGGCGCCGTTGCCGTGGACTCTTTGAGTCTTCGATAGCTTAGAACCTAGGGTTTTACTAGGATTTTTCGTTTTCTTTTCGTTTTTTTTTGTTTTTTTTTTAGTTACTGATTTTTCTCTGTTTTTCTCTCTGTCGCAGGTACCAATATCGCGCTGCGTCGATCGTTGCACTCTAGCATCGATCGTCACTAGGCGATTCAGAGATTGAAACGATCGTTGCACTGATAGCATCGATCGTTGCCGGACGATTACAGACAGTTTATGCAGACGCAGAAAACTAGAAGTAATCCAAACTTGGACTTAGTTAATCTCGATCTTGAAGAACTTGGACGTTTAGAGAGAGCTAACAGAAGAGAAAGAAGAGAAATGATGGTACGAGAGAGCGTTTGATTCTGGTACGTGATGCTGAAGGTACCCTGAGGGACCGAGATAACAACCCATACAATGCTGCTTGGCAAAGGGTTGATGCTGAAGGGAATGTCATCCCTGATCCTCCTGAGCAACATCAACAGGAGCAGAACCAGGGTCAAGGACTGGCCCAAGGTAGAGAGATGGTTGTACGTGAGAGGACTTTAGCTGACTACAACAGACCAGATGAGTTTCATAGAAACCGGTCAGCTTTAGTACTTCCTGCTTTCGAGAGGAATGATTTTGAGATCAAAACCATCTACTACTCGCTGATGAGACAGAATGCATTTCATGGTTACCCAACAGATCAGCCTATGGATCACATTGATTCGTTTGAGGACGTAGTCACTGGCATGAAGTATGATGGAGTCTGCCCGGACTATCTGTTCCTTAAGCTCTTTCCGCACAGTCTTGCTGGAGACGCTAGTGCATGGCTAAAGCAGCTAGCACCTGCTCAGTACACTACTTGGGCAGCTTTAAAGAGTGAGTTCCTGCGTCACTTCTATGATGATGCGCGCTCAGACCAGTCCAGACAGGACATACTCACCTTTTCCCAAGGAGCTGTGGAGCCTTTAAAGACTGCCTGGATGAGATTTAAGCAGTATCAGCGTGACTGCCCACACCATGGATTCACTGAGGTTCAGTTGATTGGTATTTTCTTCAGAGGCATAGATCTTCTATTTCAATCTGCACTGGACAATTCCAGTAATGCTAACTTCAACACCCGGACTCCTACACAAGCTAAGCAGTTGATTGAGAACCTAATAGGCAGCAACAGCTGCAAGACTATGGATGAGAGGAGGAAGAAATCTGGTGGAAGTGTAGAGAGTTCTGATATAGCTGATATTAGATCTAGGTTGGACACAGTTTGCAATCTCCTAGCAGGTAAGAAAGCTGTCCACTTTGCTCAAGATGTAGAGGTAATTCAAACTGAGGAGGACACTCAGCAGGAAGATGTGAATTACATAGGAGGATCTGGATTCCAAGGTAATAGATTTGGTAATCAACAAGGAAACAGATTTTTCAATGGAGGACAGAAAAGTGCTTTCAACAGCAACCCATCTAATTCTGGACAGACTGGTGGTTTTCAGAAGACCTTTGGACAAGGTACTCAGAGAACCTATGGATCTTCATCTTATCAGACTCCTCCTGCACCTACAGCTCATGAGAGTAGAATGGAAGCTATGATGGAACAACTAATGGAGAGTCAGACCAAGATTTCTGTGGACTGCAACAAAAAGTTAGATGCTGTCTATGAAGACCTTAATGGGAAGTTTGAGTCCCTGAACACTCACATGAAGCAGTTGGATACTCAGGTGAACCAGATTTCCAGCTCAATAAAGGGAAAAGGGGTAGCGGACACTCATATTAAGGCCTGGTCTGTGTACGTTAATGATGGATCTCACCTAGGTGAAAAATTTGAGCTAAGTACAGCTGAATTGGTGAAGGAAGGAGAAATCCCGGATTTTGGTGAAAAACTCTCGGGTGGAAATTGCAGTATTGCAACGATCGACACACACTTAGTGTCGATCGATGCACGTCATGAACAGACAGATTCGCTGAGTGATGATGGTATTGATGTAGACTTGGAGCTTGATAGCCTATTCTCTGGAGTCTCTGAGATCTCTCAACAGGAGATTTATGCGCAGATTGTTAGACAACACTCCTCAGTGTCTGAAGTGATTAGGCAGGAAATTGAAGAGCTTAAGAAGCTAGAGGAAATTGGTGAAGAATTGGAAGAAATTCCAACTTCTGATGATCCACCTTATCATCCATGTGTGCAGAGGTATTTGAACAAGATGCTGCCTCTAGATGAAGAGCTGAGAGACTGGGTGGTTATAGTTCCTCAGCATATTGGTGATGTTCTGTTAACCAAGATCCCGAAGAAGCTGCCTGATCCTGGAGTCTTTGTGCTTGATTGTTCAATCTTTGAGGATAGTTTCAGGCGTTCTCTGTGTGACTTAGGAGCTGCTGGAAGTTTGATGCCATACTCTGTGGCAGAGAAGCTGGGTATGCTAGATTTTACTCCTACTAGGACCTCTCTTGTCCTAGCTGATCAGTCCATACGAGTTCCTGAAGGACTCCTGATAGACATACCGGTGAGAGTTGGAAACTATTTAGTTCCAACAGACTTCCTAGTGCTGAAATATGACTGTGATCCGGATGAAGCATTGCTGCTTGGAAGACCATTTTTGGCTACAGCAGGAGCGGTAATTGATGTTAGGAACAGCCTGATAGACCTCCATCTGGGAGATGAGCCGCTGCGTTGTGAGATGGATAAGCTGCGAAGACCACTGATAGATGGGCAGACATTCACCATAAGGAATGCAGGCGATGAGCAGTCCGATGACACTGTGATTTTAGATCCTGGAGCACATTTTACTCCATCTTTTCTTGGACATGAGCATTCTGCAACAGCCTACTCGCCACCTTGGATGAGGAGACTTGGACAGAGACCGAAAAAGTCTCTGTCAGGATCTCCTGCTGCCTGAAAAATCTTGTCCGTCCGGTCAAGCTATTGACCTTAAACAAGCGTTGGGTGGGAGGCAACCCACCATTAGGTACTGGTGTTTTTCTACTTAATTTTTGGTGTTTTTGTTAGGATTTTACGTTTGTTCTTGTTTCTGGTGAGTTTATGTTTGCAGGTCTCGGACAGATTCGCAGTGCGTCGATCGACGCACTTCTGTGTCGATCGTCACAACACGATCGGAATCGCATTGCAGCGATCGTTGCAGTTCTGAGCAACGATCGACCATACACGAAATCGCCAAGCAACGGTCGATGCACTTAGTGCAACGATCGATGCTTGAGCGACAGAGGTAAACCCGACAGAACTCAACAGAACTTTAACAATTTTTATTTTCTTTTTACCGATCCTTCGCTTGACACTACTGGGGACAGTGTGTCTTAAGTGTGGGGGAGGTGCTACTGACGTCTATCTTTCTGTTTTCTTAAGAGTCAGTCCATTTTTAAATTTTTTTTGTTTTATTGAGTCAAAATTGTTTAAGTAAGAAACTATGATTTTCGGAGAAGATTTACAAGACTTGCAGGAACTTAAGTAACCATTGGGATAAAGTTGCAGGATCTATCTCTGACCATTAGAAAACCCAGACACAGATCAACCTACTGGGAACACCCACATCACTTCAGGTATCAGAGGATCCTTTTACTGACTTCAATTTAATACTTACTTAGATTTCTCACCTAAGGGCTTGGTATACTCTGTGTCGGATTCCCTGTTAGTTCTGATACAGCCTGTCAACCTATCCTATTTAGTTCCCTTCTCCCCTTCCATAAAAAAAAAAAGATAATAAACTGAGGATGAGTTAGTAACTCCGAAGTGGTCACAGGAGTGGTAGAGACCCCTATTATCTCCTGTGCGATCCATGGAATGTGTCCAAAGTACACCCCATAACGGGAAGAACACTGATAAAAAAAAAATGATACCCAATGTGGGAAAAATCAGTTGTTAAAGAAGGGAAAAGAGAAGAAAGGGACGAGAGAAAGATAGTATGGTGGTCTAGAGCTGATAAGGTAAGAATCCATGTGCCCTTTGATCGATACTCCTTAGGTGAGACCGCACTTAAATACTTGCAGAAGTCAGTAGGGAGAATTTGAATGCTTGAATGTGATTGTGGAGTTTACCTAGGACAGTTGCTAAGTGTGGGGGAAGTACATGTTGGTCTTGATATCCTGTGATTGATTCTTTCAGTGGTTTACTAAGGGGAATCTGAGTATTGTAGCTTCTAGGATGAAATGAGTTTCTGAAGAGTTTTCAAACCTCTTCACCAAACTTTAGTTCTCTGTTTTGCTTGAGGGCAAGCAAAGGCTAAGTGTGGGGGAGTTGATATATCATGGTTTTTACTAGTTTTAGACCATGATATAAGTGTGTTTTAGTGTCTTTTTGTGTTCTTTTAGAGTCTTTTACAGGTATAATCAGGTTTGGAGCATATTTGGTGATTATGGCACTTTTTGGAGATTTTTGGAGTGTTTGGCCGAGAGATAGAGTTCACTGTCCGAAACAGAGAAATGCGTCGATCGTTGCACTCTAGCATCGATCGTTGCACCAGCGAGATGGGCCGAAACTCGGCGGTTTATGGAGAGTCAAGATATTGCACTCTGATCCAGAAGTTCCTGTTATTTACAAAGAAGCCCCTGGCCGAGATTAGACCTATATAATTAAGTTTTTGGTGTTTTATTTACTAACGCTTTCATAATTAAGAGCAGAGGATTTTTAGAGCTTTTGGGGCTGATCTGAACCTTTTACTTCATCTGTATTTGGAGAAGATTTCGAACCTCTTTTATTCTTTATCTTCTATACAATTTATTCATCATATGATTATGTTTTCATTATCTATGTCTGAGTAGATTCCTTGTTAGGTTTAGGGTTTTTCACATAGGATTTCATGACTTGCTAGACTTGTTTATTTCAGTTAAGGATTCATAACTATATCTGTTCTTCAATCTAATTGTGCTTAAAGCTAGTTCTAACCTGATCAATTAGAATCTAGATCTTAGGTTGCTAAATACGTCACGAAAGTGGGGTTTAGGAATCTGAACTAATTAGGTTGAGCAATTAAACTTCTCGCAAACGAAAGTTTGGTTTAGGATAATTGTGAACATATCAAACTTGGAATTAATGCTAGTTTAATCTGTTAGTTCTCGCAAACGAAAGTTTGGTTTGCTGCACTTAGACTTAGAGAATTATCGCAAAGGAATTTGGTTAATTCTATATCTGTGTTTTGAGTTCTAGAACTGTGCTTAATTAGATCCTTGCTGAATGAACTGTCTGCTTGTCTGATTTCCTGAGAACGCCCTAGACTTAGCGCTTTTAATAACTTGCTTTCAAAACCAACAATCTCTGCTTTCTGTTTACTTTCTCGCATTGCTTTTCATTCAATCACCTTGCTTTCTTTCTAGTTTAATTTCCTGTTCTTGAGCTATTGGATACCGGAGTCCCTGTGGATTCGATACCTATATACTACGACTACTGAACTGTGCACTTGCAGTTAGATATAGGATAAAACCTGACACCTATCAAGAGAATATGACCGTTGTACCTTCTTAAATGAAATGTTACGTTTCTGATGTCCCTTTAGTAAAGTGGTGCGTTTTGGAGCTGTCCTTCACTTGGTGTGATAGCAAATAAGGTAAGATACTTATGTCCTGATATGAATTATATTGGATCAGCTATGTCTTGGTGTATATTATAAGGTTGCTCATGTGGAATGGACTAGGTTTGTCCTGAATGAGCTGCTTCTTCCTCTTGCTCTAAATCTTGATCCTGATCTTTAGAAATATGAAGCAGATGGTTGAGGATGCATCATCGTTACTCGCTTAGGACCTTAGTTGTTGATCTTGTTAATGGACCCTTTCTCATAATGGGCATTTGATCTACTAGTTCTAAGTCCTCATCATTCCCTCCCCCTTTGAAAAGGTTCTGACCTCAGAACTGATTCTCCTGCATCAAAAGAGCTAAGTTAGAAACATTGAATGTTGGAGATATGTTTAACTCACCTGGTAACTACAGCTTGTATGCATTGTTGTTGATCCTCTCCAGAACTTTGAATGGTCTATCTCCTCTTGGTGATATCTTTGATTTCCTATGATTTGGAAACCTTTTCTGCCTCATGTGCATCCATATCCAGTCTCTTCGTTGAAATGTCACCTACTTTCTTCCTATGTAAGCCTTTTGCTTGTACTTCTCAGTTTTTTTCTCCAAGTTCTCCTTAACTCTTTGGTCCAGCTTTTTGACAAAGTTTGATATGGTTTCACCTTCTGTACTTGAATAAATAGCTTGAAGCAATGGTGTAAGATCTAAAGGAGTCAAAGGATTAAACCCATACACAACTTCAAAAGGATAATGGTTAGTAGAAAAATATTTTGCATGATTATAAGCAAATTCAATGAATGGCATGCAAGATAACTAGTTCCTTATGTTCTTACAAATTGTGGCTCTCAAGAGTGATGAGAGGGTGCGGTTCACTACCTCTTTATGTCGATCTGTTTGGAGATGACAAGTGGTGGAAAATAGCAGATTATTGCCTAGATTCTCCAAAGTACCCTCCAAAGTGACTCAAGAACTTTGTGTCCCTGTCTGAAACAATAGTTCTTGGAATCCTATGCAACTTAACCACTTCTTTAAAGAATAGATAAGCTATCTGCACAACATCATTAGTTTTGTTGCAAGCAATAAATGAGCCATTTTAGAAAACATTTTCAGAACTACAAAGATTTAATACTTGTTGTCGATCTTGGGCAGTCCTATAACAAAATCTATTGAAATTTCCACCCATGGTGTGTTAGGAATTGGTAAAGGCATATATAAACAATGTGGATGTAACCTAGATTGGCTTTTAGACATGTGATACATTTGGCACAGAACTTCTCCACATCTCTCCTCATGTGTGGCAAAAAAAAATGCTTCTTCAGAACACTATAGGTCTTGTCTCTACTAAAATTCCCCATTAATCCTCTTCCATGAGCTTCTCTATGATCAACTCTCTCATGGATCCATGTGGTATGCACAACCTCTTTTTTTTGAACAAGAAGCAATCTTGCTGATAAAACACTCCAAATGATGCCTTAGATGTCCTTGAAGTATGGATCATCTGCATACACGTCCTCAAGGTGTTCAAACTCCATGATCTTAGACTTCATTGTTAATATGGAGAGCATGGCGCCTGAAAAATGCATATGCCACAATGTTCTCTTTCCATTTCTTGTACTTGATCACATATGGGAAAGTCTCTATAAATTCCAACCACTTTGCATGCCTCTTCTTAAATGTGGTTTGTCTTCTTAAGTGCTTTAGAGTCTCATAATATGTATGAATCACAAACTCTTTAGAAAGAAAATAATGTTGCCAAGTTTTTAGTGATATGCCAGGGCATAGAACTCTTCGCCATAGGTGGGGTAGTTGAGTGTTGCACCATTGATATTCTCACTGAAGTAAGCTACTGGTTTTTCTCCTTGTGTCAACACTGCACATAATCATGTACCAAAAACATCACACTCAATTTCAAACATTTTATTAAAGTTATAAAGTACCAATATTAGTGCATTGATGTGACTTTCTTTGAGCCGTATGAATGCTTGTTCATGAACCTCTCTCCATTCAAATGATGTGTTCTTCTTGATTACTGAGGTAAGAGATGCTGCTATGGTGCTGGAATCCTTAACAAATCTCATGTAGAAGCTTGGTAACCCATGAAAGCTCCTGACATGTTTTATTGTTGTAGGGGTTGACTATTCTTGTATGGCTTTGATCTTCTTATCATCCACCTTAAGTCCATGTGAACTTACAACAAATCCTAGAAACACTAGTTGATCAGTGAAAAAGTTGCATTTCTTCAAATTTGCATAAAGACCTTATGACCTAAGTGTTTGCATAACGTGTTCTAAATGCTTAATGTGATCATCTAAGAAGTGGCATGTATCATAATAACACAAAGTAAACTACCACAAACTTACAAATAAAAGCTCTTAGAACCTGGTTCGTAAGTCTCATGAATGTGCTTGGAGCATTGGTGAGACCAAATGGAATGACAAGCCATTCATAAAGCCCTTGATTGGGTTTGAAGGTGTTTTCCACTCATCTCCTTTCTTCATTCTGACTTTGTGATATCCACTCTTCAAGTCTATCTTTTAGAAGATGGTTTCTCCACTCCGTTTATCAAGCATGTCATCAAGTATGTGAATGAGGTGTCTGTACTTGATGATAATGTTGGTGATGGCCCTACAATCAACACACATTCTCCATGTACCATCCTTTTTGGACTAACATAACCGGCACCTCACATGGACTTAATCTCTCTCGGACATATCCCTTTGACATGAGCTCTTGAACTTGCCTTTCCAATTCTTTAGCATTTTCTGGATTCACTCTATATATAGGATGGTATGTTTGGTAATGGAGCTCCTAGTACCAAATCAATTTGGTGTTCAATGCCCTCCTGATAGGTCTAAGTTTTAATCCTATTATACTGCAAGTGCACAGGTAATGCAATTATAGTATAAAAGGTATCGAATCCCACAGAGACTCTCAGTCACACGATATATTATGAGTAATTCGAATTAAGCTAAGCGAATCAGATTGTAAAACAGTAAGCAAGACAGCAAGTAAACAAATGAAGTGAAGATGATTAAGCAATTAACGAAGGCGTCAGGTTTCGGGAATTTCTCAGGATATCAGAAAATCAGATTAACGAACAGTCAGGATTCAATCTATGGGCGTTTTTGAACTAGAATCACAGAAGTAAAACTAACCAGCTTTCGCTGCGATAGTTATCTATATCTAACAACCTAGCAGACCAAATTTCGTTGCGAATCCTAGAGTTCTAGACATGCATTAATTCCAAGTTCGTTTGTTCACAACTTCTCTAAACCAAATTTCTTTGCGAATAGATAAGATGCTCACCTAAATCCTTTCTAGTTAATTAACCAACTGTCATTGTGTAAATAAACCTAATATCAATAATCTAAGTGGCCAGTTCAGATTAAGCGTTAAGAACGATTTAGATGAAGAACTAGATGATAAATCCTAATCAATCAATTATTCTAACATTCCTTCAAATTCCTAATGAGAATCCCTAACCTAACAAGAGATCTACTCAGACATAGCAATCATAACAGAAAACATAGTCAAAATAGATATCATAGAATAATCAAATGAATAAGAACAGAGGTTCGAAATCAAGTCTCTCTCGAGAACAAAACCAGCCCCAAAATCTCCTAATCTCTCTTCTAGAAAAGCTTAGCCTAACAAGTGGCTGTAAAACCTAATTTAATAGCTAAAACATGTTTTGGGTCTTTCAGTAAATATGAGAAACTTCTGGGTAAATTTGCAAATCTCCCAAAAGCTGTATTTTGACGCGCATGAATTTCGTCCTGTAGTGGTGTCCACCGACACAGAAGTTGTGTCGATCAACACAGAGTGCAGACGAACGCAGTAAACTCTGTGAAATCCATGTAAGCTACCAAATCACTCCAAAAGCTCCCAGAATCTCCAGATAAGCTCCAAACATACCTAAACCTGCAAAAGACTCTAAAGACTCCAAATACAAGGTTAAAGACTCAATATATACATATATATCATGGTTGAAAACCTATAAAAACCATGATATATCAAATCCCCCACACTTAGCTCTTGTTTGCCCTCAAGCAAGTAAAGAACCAAAGTATAAAGAGAAGAGGTTTGAAAACACAGAAACTCATTTCGTCCTAGGAATTTTCGCATTCATATTCACTTAGTAAACCACTGAAAACTTTCTTACAGAACTCAAGACCACAATATACTTCTCCAACACTTAGCAACTGTCCCAAGTAAACTCCACAATCAAGTTAGGACATTCAAGTTCACCACACTAGCCTCTGTATACAATTAGGTGCAGTCTCACAGAGGGAATATCGAATCAAAGGACACATGGACTCAACCTATTCAGTATCTGACCACCAAACTGTCGTTTTCTGGTTTCTTTCTTTTCCCTTTCTCCCTTAGCACTGATTTTTCCCCACTGGGTATCATTTTATTTTTTCTATCAGTGCCCTTCCCTTTTTATTGGGGTTTTAACTTTGGATCTTTCCATGGATACACAGGAGGTAATAAGGGTCTCTACACTACAAAAAAAGTCCACATTGATAGCACATTATTATAGCTCATTTTACTGAACTGCTATCATAGATGGGTATGAATTTATCGAAACTCTATTATAGCATTTTATAAGCGCTATGCCATTATTACATTAAGCGGGAATCTGAAAAATCTTGTCCGCCAAACACTTAGTACAATTTTAGTTTATTTTGGCTCCCACTTTTCATTTTCCCCCTTTCTAAAATACCCTATACGATCCATTCCTCTCTCTTCCTTGACAAAATAGACAAAAATCCTTGACAAAAATGGATCCATTCCTCTTCTCTCTTCTCTCGTATTCTCCCCTTTTTCTCATAGTGACTCTTCTCTTTTGAAACCCCAAACTCTCCTCCCCTCTTCCCAGCGATCTCTCTCTTTCCCGATTTGCTTATTGAGATGGCAACTCCGATGGTTGAAGAGGATCAGCTCGCGTCCATGTCCACCGAAGATATCATTAGAGCTAGTCGTCTCCTCGACAACGAGATTAGAATTCTCAAGGTTCGACCCATAAATCTTTCGATTTTTGTTTTCATTTCTCCGTAACTACATGATTGGTCTTTAGGGCATAATTTTGGATTCAGCAATTGATTAAAATTCGAATAAGATGTCATTAACCCTTTGTATTTTGTTTGGCCTTTAAGGTGATATGTGCATCTGGAAGGCTCGAGACAATGTTTGGCTGTGAAAAATACAACATCAAGCCAGATCTTGTGTCCTTCATCTCTGAAGTTTGATCTTCTTCTCCGAAAATATTCCCTTTGATAGACGGACTTGAGATTTTTCTGAGGCTGTTGTTAATGGTGATCTGATGATCGATATTGGATCGTATATAACATCTTTCAATAGTCCTTTGCCAAGCAGATTTTGCGATTTGATTCTTCGTATACAATACTCACTGTTGTTTTTCAGTCAGTGGCTCAATTGATTCTGTAAGATGGTTGAGCTATTTTACTAAGGTATAGGTATTTATTTTGTGCGGGGAAAACCACTTTTGTCGAGAGACATCTCACTGGAGAGTTTGAGAAAAATTATGAATGTAAGTATTACAAACATTTCTCTTGAATGCTTAATTTTACGTGAACTGAGCATATCATAAATATCAGCCTCACTGCTTCTTTTGATGCCTACAATATGCAGAGCATGGGGAAGCTCTTCAAGTTCTGCACTATGAAATAGGGCAGAAGTACGAGCATCACTATGACTACTTCATGGATGAGTATAACACTAGAAACGGGGGCCAGCGGATAGCCACAGTTCTCATGTACATGTATGTAACTGAAAATATTTGGGCACGCTATTCATGTGTTCTTCGTTTTAACGTCCTTAAGTGACTGTGCAGATCAGATGTAGAGGAAGGGGGTGAAACAGTGTTTCCTGCAGCCAAGGGAAACTATAGCGCAGTGCCATGGTGGAATGAGCTGTCAGAGCGAGAAAGGAGGGCTGTCCGTGAAACCAAAGATGGGGGATGCATTGCTTTTCTGGAGCATGACACATGATGCGACTCTAGACCCGTCTAGCCTTCATGGTGAGTAGATGAGTTTGTACATTGATGTTTGTTTGATATATGGTTGATATGGAGATATTAGTGATTTGGTCCACTTGGGCAGGTGGGTGTGCTATAATCAAAGGAAACAAGTGGTCATCCACAAAGTGGTTGTGTTTACACGAGTACAAGGTTTGATCCAATTTAGTTCCAGTCTCATAAAGTTGTAAGTAATATAAAAAGAAAAGTATTCAAGTTGTGATGATTATTCAGGGAAGTAGCGGGTGGGTTCGCCTAACATCCTAAAAGGTTGGATCTGAGTCTGACAGAGTGTGATTGGGGTGGGAAGAAGAAGCAAGAGGATTGGATACACACACTAGTAGTAGAAGAAGCTCATTGGAGACAGAGTCAATGATACAGGTAAGTCTGTGACATAATTTTTTTCTTAAACTCTTGGTTGAGTTAGCAGTAACTCTTGGTGTTTGATGGCTCAGTAAAAAATTAGTGATACTTTCTATTTTCAATTATGATTTGTAATTTTTAGTGCGAGGGTATGAGATGCCATGTCTGGAGCATGTTGGCTGTGTTATTATCCCAGAGAACCCTATGGGAGGAAATCCACCGCTTCCTAATCCATTTTACTGTGAAATATGCAGAGATTAACTATTACGAACATCCCAACTGATGGGTAAGGTTGCCATACTTTCTAATCGATGTTTGTTATTTGATTTTTTCCATGTCTTAAAAGTACAGTCACTAGCTAAAGAACTTCTTATGTGTCATATTTTTTTGCTTTCTAGGAATCAAGCGTTAGATTTCAATTGAGTGAACATGAATCATAACTCTTTCCTAGACAGAATCACAACACTTTAAACTTTATATCTTCATTTTAATTGATGTTTGTTGCTTTTATTAATACTGCAACCAGGAGCTCCAAGTAAGCTTCAGCCAGATAGACTTGTGATTTTTTTCTTCTCTGTTAAATTCGCCTAGTTAGTTCATAGATCTCTGGATTTCTGATGAGTTTGTTACTTCAAATTTTGTATGGTGATAGGCTCTCTGTGACCAAGAATCCGGCTAAAGGAAGAGGTGATGGGTAGGTCCTCTGATGGGACTAGGCATGTGGAGCCTCCCTTCATCTCCTCGCTGGTTGCTTCTTAGAGATGTTCAAGGTAAATGCCCTTTACAGGAATTCTTTGTTGTTGGCCTTTGGATGAATGTGAGATGAATAACATACTTTGTGATTTTTAGTGACTTAGTTGGATATTTCGTTGGACTTATTGCTCACTTGGCTATTCGAAGACTACTGGATTCTCTGTTGCTCCTGATTCAACCCAAGTCTCTGTTAGTACGAACCGCTACTATTGACAACGTTCTCGCAGTTACTGATGACATGGGTAGCTGTTGCGAAAGTTGATGATCTTGGCAGGCGACCCTTACTGATTGGAGGCGTCAGTGGCATTGTATGAGTAATTCTTTTGTGCGTAGATTTTCTAGCAACTTTCATCTTGTAAATTTCACCTTGTAAATTTCATATGTATTGTTACTAACACTTGATATTAATAAAATTATTTTATAAACATTTTAAATGTTTTTGTAATATAAATTCCATTGAAACAAAATAAATATAATAATGATAATTTAATATAGCTCGGCTTGGCTAATACGGCTCAAATATTAGAGCAATATCCAAATGCTATTACAGAAAAACTTATCATAGCAAGAAATATGAACTGTAATCAACTTTTTATAGAAAATGGAGATGCTATAGTAAAATATATAACATCACTCAAGTATTGCTATCGTATCTGAACCTATCGTAGCATACATAAAAAATGCTATCGTATGGGTACCATCTATTATAGCTGCGGATGTCATAGCATTTGTGAAAACGCTATGTATGACATATGATAGCATAATTTTCGCGCTGACAATGAACATATTTGTTGTAGTGCTACCACTCCCGTGACCACTTCGAAGCTACTAGCTTATCCTCGGTTTTTATCTCTCTTTTTTTTTTCTTTCAAAGGAGGGAAAAATCAGAAACCATACTTAAGAACAGGATCACAGGCTGTGCCAAACACATCAAAGGAATCCAACCCAAAGATTACCAAGCCCCTAAGTGAGAAATTAAAGTCAATATTAAGCGCGAGACTAGTGATGGATCCTCTGAATACCTGGTTAGATATGGGTGTCCTTGGTAAGCTGATCTGTTTGGGATTTTCTAATAGTCATAGAGGTTCTGCAAGTCTGTCCAATGGTCACTTAGTTCCTGTTCAAGCAAAAAATTTCCTCGAAAAATCATAGTCTCATACAAGTTTTGACTCAATAAAACAATTTTGAAAAACCAAAGACTGACTCTAAGAAAACAAAAGCGTGCGCCAGTAGCTACTTCCCCCACACTTAAAACACACTGTCCCCAGTAGTGTCAAGCTCAGGATCGGCGAGAAAAGAAATCGGAATGAAAACAAACCGAATAGGGTCAGAACACTTACCTTTCGTCGTCCTGCGTCGATCGATGCACTATGTGTGTCGATCGATGCAAGGCGAATTATGCCCGCGGTTAAGTAAATAACCGGTGTCTGAACCGCAATTGAATCGGCAAACCGTAAATCGCGACTGCATCGACCGATGCACTATGTGTGTCGATCGATGCAGTGCGATTCTACCTGTTTCTCACGCTTTTGAACACACAAAACAGAAAAATTAAAAACACCAAATCAAAACGAAAAATGAAAACGAAAACGAACCTAACAGTGGGTTGCCTCCCACTCAGCGCTTGTTTAAAGTCAATAGCTTGACTATGGGATAAAGATTACACTCATGGCGGTTTCAACAGAGACTTTGAATGTCTCTGTGAATGTCTCTTCATCCAAGGTGGCGTATAAGCATTATGTGCATGAGACTGACCGAGGAACTTGGAAGAGATCCAGGGCGGGAGTGAAGCTTGGGTGGTATAGAGCGTTTCCCTGCATTCACAGCAATGAAGTCAGGAGGTTTGAGTTTAGAAGGTGCATACATTTGCTTTGGTGGAGATGTGATGTTTGGAGCTTTTTGCTTATGAGCAGTTGCAGGCTCTGAAGATGTTAGAGTAGATTCCTGAGGAACCACCATCTTCTTTTCTCCACTATCAGACGTTGTAGTTCCACCAATCTGAACTTCTTCTTTCAAATGACCATCAGTGGAGATCATCTTCTTTGCATATCTCAACACACAAGGATGAACTCGTGAAGCTTCAGCTGGTGGAGTTTCATTCAGCTCCTTATCCATCACCATCATGCACTTGGCTACATTCTTCTCATGTTTAGACCTTATAGGAACTCTTGGGAACGGTATAGGAGGTTTGTAAACCCTTTCCTCATCAAAAACATCATATTTGGGAGAAACTGGTTCTGTCTGACTGTCGCGTCGACCGACGCAGAAGTGGTGTCAGTCGACATTGAATTGATGTCGACCTTCAGTGTCGACCATGGTCGATTTCTGTTTGTCATGAAGACTCGAAATTGCCGTCAGAACTGCGTGTCGACCAACACTAGGGGGTGTCGATCGACACCGAAGGATTTTATCAAGAGATCAATGTCGATCTCGGTCGATTTCGGTCCGTCGAAACTCTCGAACTCAAGGATTTTAAGGAGTGTCGGCCGACACTGAAGTGGAGTGTCGGTCGACGCTGAGTCTGCAAGCTCGGATTCTTTTTTGTTTTCCATGATTTCCACAGCCTTAACTTCAAAATATGATCCCTGATCCAGCCTATGTTCATCCTGAACTGAGATGGCATTGACATGAGCATTCTGAGAATTGTTCCCTTTGACAGAACTTGAAATCTGATCCACTCGTGTATCCAGCAGCCTCATATGAGTGTTCAAGGACTCAAACTTCCCATTCAAATCAGTGTACAAGGCATCAAACTTCGAGTTGAAAGACACAGTGGTCTGTTGTTATCCCTCAAGAAACTGCTCCATCATGGCTTCCAATCTGCTCTTATGTGTAGGTGCAGGAGGTGCTTGGTGAGATGAATAACCATAATCTCTCGATCTCAGAGCATAACTAGAACCTTGTCTCTGCTGATTTCCATATGTCTGTCCATGATAATCAGCTTCAGCTATATAATTCACCTCTGCAAACTCTTCAGCTTCTGCATCAGCTCGGATTTGTCTCTTCCTAAGTAGGATGCTGTGGACAGAATCAATCTTGTCTCTCATCTCAGCTATCTGCAAGCTATCATCTCTGCCACCAGATCTCTGCCTCTCCTTGTCAGCATTCTTGACACTATTGCTAGTTATCAAGTTCTCAATAAGCTCTTTAGCTTCCTCTGGAGTCTTGGTATAGAAGTTCACATTGCTTGCTGCGTCCATAGCTCTCTGATAACAAAAGTCCAAACCTCTAAAAAATGTGCTCAGCAGCTGAACCTCAGAGAAACCATGATGTGGACAATCTCTCTGGTACATTCTGAATCTCATCCAATCTGACTTAAAAGACTCTGTAGGTTCCTGCTCGAATGTCAAGAGGTCATGTCTAAGCTGTTCGGATCTAGCATCGTCATAAAATTATTTAAGGAACTCCTTCTTGACTGCATCCCAAGTGGTCAAAAATCCTGGCTGTAGCTATTTCAACCAGTAAGCTGCTTCTCCTTTAAGAGAGAATGGGAAGAGCTTACAGAAAAGATAATCGGAAGAGACTCCCTCAGCCTTAATACTGCTAGACAATTCCTCAAATGTGTCTATATGGTCCGTAGGATGCTCGCTAGAAAGACCATGGAACTGATGTTGTCCAACCAATGCGTAGTATTCTGGTTTCAGCCTGAATTCAGCTCTGGTAAAAGGAGGTGGTCGAATCGCAGACCGATTAGCATAAAACTGATCCGGTCTGTTGTAATCAGCAAGTGTTTCCCGCGACCATCTTCCTCTCGTGGATGTTCCGCGCCCACGACAACATCTGGTATGTTGGGGTTTCCTTACCATCCAGTTTCTGACCCTTCGCGTTGCGTATGTGACCCTCTTGGTCGCGTAAAATGCCATCCTTACCGCAAACCAGAATCACTCCATAGATAAAAACCTGTTAAATGCTCTAGCTCTCGGTATCACTGGTTACGCCTGGTGTCGATCGATGCAAGAGAAGCGTCGATCGATGCAAGCTCGAAGATGTGACGATCGACACACAGGACAGTGTCGATCGATGCAGGGCGATTCCTGCAACACCAAAGAAACAAGAACATGAGTAAACAAGAAAAATAAGAAAAATGCTTAGTCTAAATCCTAATACTGAATCTATCGGCGAACTCAAAGAGTCCCCGGCAACGGCGCCAAAAACTTGATAGGTCGTAAAAGTTTTTAAATCCTATTCTACTGCAAGTGCACAGGTAATGCAATTATAGTATAAAAGGTATCGAATCCCACAGAGACTCTCAGTCACACGATAGATTATGAGTAATTCGAATTAAGCTAAGCGAATCAGATTGTAAAACAGTAAGCAAGACATCAAGTACGCAAATGAAGTGAAGGTGATTAAGCAATTAACGAATGCGTCAGGTTTCGGGAATTTCTCAGGATATCAGAAAATCAGATTAACAAACAGTCAGGATTCAATCTATGTGCGTTCTTGAACTAGAATCACAGAAGTAAAACTAACCAGCTTTCGCTGCGATAGTTATCTATATCTAACAACCTAGCAGACCAAATTTCGTTGCGAATCCTAGAGTTCTAGACATGCATTAATTCCAAGTTCGTTTGTTCACAACTTCTCTAAACCAAATTTATTTGCGAATAGATAAGATGCTCACCTAAATCCTTTCTAGTTAATTAACCAAATTTCGTTGTGTAAATCAATCTAATATCAATAATCTAAGTGGCCAGTTCAGATTAAGCGTTAAGAACGATTTAGATGAAGAACTAGATAATAAATCCTAATCAATCAATTATTCTAACATTCCTTCAAATTCCTAATGAGAATCCCTAACCTAACAAGAGATCTACTCAGACATAGCAATCATAACAGAAAACATAGTCAAAATAGATATCATAGAATAATCAAAGGAATAAGACATGGGTTCGAAATCAAATCTCTCTCGAGAACAAAACCAGCCCCAAAATCTCCTGATCTCTCTTCTAGAAAAGCTTAGCCTAACAAGTGGCTGTAAAACCTACTTTAATAGCTAAAACATGTTTTGGGTCTTTCTGTAAATATGGGAAACTTCTGGGTAAATTTGCAAATCTCCAAAAGCTGTATTTTTGACGCGCATGAATTTCGTCCTGTAGTGGTGTCGACCGACACAAAGTGCAGACGATCACAGTAAACTCTGTGAAATCCATGTAAGCTGCCAAATCACTCCAAAAGCTCCCAGAATCTCCAGATAAGCTCCAAACATACCTAAACCTGCAAAAGACTCTAAAGACTCAGAATACAAGGTTAAAGACTCAATATATACATATATATGATGGTTGAAAACCTATAAAAACCATGATATATCACCTCCAATGGTGGAAGTCCAACTGGTATGTCTTTTGGAATCACATCTTTAAATCTCTCAAATACCATGGATTGCTCAGCTATCCTCATTTTAGTCTCATCATTGATCCCCCTTAATCTGTATGGCCTTGGATGTTTGGTCTTCTAAAGTTTCAGCTTATCTACAAGATATTTGCTAGCAACATTAGTACAAGATCCTCCACCAATGATCAGACTACATACATTGCTGTCAATGGTGCATATGGAATGGAAGATGTTCTCTCTTTGAATTATTTCTGGTTCAAACAATTCACTGAGAGCTCTTCTTGTCACCATTATTTCCCTAATGTCTGGATAGTCTGTAACCTCTTCTTCTGATTCGGCCTGCTCATCCTCTGGTTCATCTTGTGATTCAATGTCTCCATTATCCTTAAGAATCATGATTATTTGATTTTGACAATCTCTGGCATAGTGGTCTTTTTCCTTGACACTTGAAAAAGTGATGTCTCTGGATCGTTGAGGCTGTGTTCTGATGTTGCTTCCTTATGGTTTGGTCACCTTAGGCTTCTCATAGGTTGGTATCTTGAACCTTGAATCTAATTCTACTGTCTTGCCCTTTTCTAAATTCTTATGTGGTTGAATCCATGTTGGTTTGCTTCTACTGCTTGCAGCAACCTTCCTCTTGATATGTTGCTAAGCTGGGATATCTAGATGCAACAATCCTTCAAGACCTTTATATGGTTGTCTTTCCAATTCTATCTTGAAGCCTATCTAGAAACTGTACCATCAAGGTTTCTTTTGAATCCTCCACTTTCAATATGTTCTTCAAAGTTTCAAACTCCTCAAAGTATTCTTCAACTGATTTTTTTGCCTTAATATAGTTTTCTGAACCTCTTTTGAAGATATTTGTGCTAATAGGCCGGAACATATCTCTTCCTTAATGCAATTTTCATATCATCTCAATTGTTAATCTGTTAATGCCTTAGCCTTCTTTTCTCTGAAACTTTTTTTTGTCCCACTATGCCAATGCATTGTTAATGAGTTGAGAAGCAGCTACGGATACTTTTCTTGCTTGTGTGTATTGGTAATAATCATAGATATACTACATCCTTTTTCCCAATAAAGATATACATTTGGATTAAGTCTTCCAACAAAGGTTAGTGTTGTGAGCTTTTTGTCTTTGCTTCCATGCCTATGATCATCATGTATTTACTGGTAATACCTTATGTCTCTATCTTTGCTTTGTGTCTGCCTATGCCTTGGTTGTTCTGCTCATGTCCTTTGCCTTCTTGGTTTGGATCAGGTGGTAACTCATCTTTTTCTAGTTTTAGTACAAGATCCTCCATCAATGATCAGACTACATACCTTTGTGTCAATGGTGCATGTGGAATGGAAGATTTTCTCTCTTTGAATGGTTTGTGGATCAAACAATGCATTCAGAGATCTTCTTATCACCATTATTTCCCCAACGTCTAGATAGTTTGTAACCTCTTCTTCTGATTCAGCCTGCTCATCCTCTTCTTCATCTTGTGATTCAATGTCTCCATTATCCTTAAGAATCATGATTATTTGATTTGGATAATCTCTGGCATAATAGTATTTTCCTTGAAACTTGAAGCAAGTGATGTCTCTGGATCGTTGAGGTTGCGTTCTGTTTTTGCTTCCTTCTGGTTTGGCCACTTGGACTTCTCATAGGTTGGTTTCTTGAACCTTAAATCCACTTCTATTGCCTCGCCCTTGTATAAATTCTTCTGTGGGTTATTCCATGTTGGTTTGCTTCTACTGATTGCAACAACCTTCTCTTGATGTGTTTCTCAGATGGGATATCTAGATGCAACAATCTTCAAGACCTTCATATGGTTATCTTTCTACCTTGCGTGCAAATCTATCTTGAAGCCCATCCATAAACTATGACATCAAGGTTTCTTCTGAATCTTCCACTACCAATATGTTCTTCAGAGTTTCAAAGTATTCTTCAATTGATTTGTTGCCTTAATATAGTTTTTTGAACCTCCTTTGAATAAATTTGTGGTAATAGGTAGGAACATATCTTTTCCTCAATGCAAATTTCATATCATCTCAATTGTTAATATGTTCATGCCTTAGCTTTCTTCTCTCTGAAACTTCTTTGTCCCACAATGTCAATGCATTGTTAGTGAGTTTAGCAGCAGCTAGGGAGACTTTTCTTGCTTCTAAGTATTATAGATATATTTCATCCTTCTTTCCCAATCAAGATATACATCTGGATTAACTCTTCCAACAAAGGTTGGTGTTGTCAGCTTCAGGTATTTAACTCCATGACTCTGATCATCATGTCTTTGCTGGTAATCTCTAATGTCTCTATCTCTGCTTTGTGCATGCCTCTGCCTTGTTTTTTTTTCCTCATGTCCTTTGCCTTCTTGGTTTGGATCAGGAAGTAATTCATATTTTTCTAGTTTTGACATGTCTTCATATGTTTAATCATCTGCTTGTTGTCTCTTGTTTCTGTTCAGGTTGCAGATAGGACCTCTAGGTGGTTTTTTGGAGCTGCTGGTGCGGGTTGTATTGGTCTCTGCTCTAGTGGAGTAAGAATGTCATTGATGCCGCTCATGGCATCCATCAGTTGTGTCATGGTGATTTGAGCGGTAAATGCTTCTTCACCCATACCTGTTTAGTACATGTACACAAGTTCATAGTGTATTAATGTGTCATGAATTACCTTAGCTTAAGCTTTAAACCAAGGTTAAATGTTATGCACGGTCCAATTCCTTATTTATGAACTTTGGTACTAAATTTGGGAAGGCTGACTTTTGTTTTTAAAACAACTAGATTCTGATCCGCGCTAAACGCGGATTAATTATTAATTTATATATCAAATTTAACATTTTTTGGATTATATTTAGACAATCAAATCAATTATTTTTATAAAACTGATTAACTTTATTTTTAGATTTTATTTTATAAATTTTTTTTTATTAAACATCATATGTATTCTTTTTTGTTTGTTAGTGTTGAATGTGGGACATTAGTTTAATTAAATTTTATTTGTTTTTATTAGTGTTTTGATTTGTTGATTGTTATGTTGATTTTTAGTGATAAATATTTTTATTATTTTCATTCTATAAAGGGCTCTCTTCTATAAATATAAAAATTAATTATGTTTTCGTATAATTTAAGATTGTGTATTTGAGTATTGTTTAATAATTAAAAATTCCAAATATTATAATTAAAAAATTAAAATTTATAAAGATGACATATAATTTTAAATATATAAACATGTCGTTATAGAATTTTAAAGTATATTCTATAGTATTTTACAGATAAATTAAAAATAATATTGAATATACATTTCAATTTAGATCTATGTGGCCTAATTTTTTCTGTGTATCAAAAGTTTGACATGCGCTTAGCGCGGATGTTTTTTTATCACTAAGATAAGATTTGTAAATATTTTGAATAACAATTTTTTTTCTTTGTAAAAGTTTTGGAGAATAATTGTCAATTCTAACATACAATTAAGTGTGTTTTTGTAGCAAGTTAATATTTTGTTTAGGTTTTTTATTTTATATTTGTTTAAGCTTATTTTTAACCGTGGTTTATTTGTATTACATATTTATAAAATTATTTTTTTAAATATCATCAATTTGTTTTTATTTATTTTTAATAATATTATTTTATTTCAGGATTTTTATTTTGGTTTATAGTCGTATATAACTTGATTATTATGATTTCTAAATACAAAAATTATCTTGTGGTTGAATAATATTATTTTTTGTTATAATTTTTCAGAATAAAAATATTTTATATTTATAATTTTAAAATGAAGAATAATATTACTATATCGAATTTATATAAAGTCATAGTTAAATTATAGTATATATATGTAGATATATAAAAAAATATTAACAATACATGGTTACATTTATTGTAATAGAATAAATAAAATATAATAGATTATGTTAAATATAACGATTATCAATATTATTATTTAGTTTAAACTATTATTTCAATATTATATACTAATTTCTTATTTTAATAATAATTTATTAATTTTAATGATTATATAATTTATAAAATAATTATGTATTAAATTATATAATTATATGTACCAATTGATCTAGTAACTTAATTATGCTTGATTTTATTTCTATAAGTCAAATTTTAGTTAATAATAATTTATAATATTTATTTTAATATTAATTTCGAAATTATTTATTATTTTACTAAATTTTTGAAAAAGATTTTTGTTAGATATGATTAGGATAGAAAAAGGAAAACAAAAAATATTATAAGATATTATGAATAAATCAAATATAAATTGTTTTACAGTTTTATCTTTAATGAAAAAATACAATTCTTAACAACATCAAGGGCAAATATCGGAAATATAACATTTATGTACCACGGTCAATATCCTTTGTACTTCTATTTTAATATAATAGATTTCGAAAAGTGTTAACCAAAGCAATAGAAATGACAAGATCTTTTGGTTTAAAAAAATATTCCACATAGTTTGTAAATAGGAAAACCAAATTTAAGAGATCATAAAACTTATTGGGGAGTCTTTGCTTGATTTAAAACTTCCGAAATCAACAAAACGCAAAAGGATGGAACAATTTTTATGGCTTTTGGTTATACAAAATCGGATTAAAAACAAGTAAAACTTCTTCTTCTTCTTTTTATTTCAGGTTTTATAAGAAATGTAACAAAAACAACAATGGTGAAAACTACAGATAATGAACTAATGCTATTTTGTGGTTTTTGGTTTAAGAAAATGAAATATGGATGCCAAATAAAAGGAACTAAGAAGATGATGCAAAACAAAAACGGTTTTTTTTTTTACTTTTTTGATTTAGATGCAGAGATGATCTAATGATAGAACTAGACGCAACAAAACTCTTTTTATGGCTTTTCTATCTGAGTATGCAATGAAATAATCAGGGAAACTAATCAGGATGATTGATTTAACAAAACCGAATTGATAGCAAATAGAAACGAATGCAAATGAAAACTAATGAAAGTAACAAGGGTGTATGGATAGAAAAGACCTATTTAGGAGCTTTTCGGCTCTGATACTAGATGATGCAGCCTCTGGACATAAGCTTGGATAGTAGATTGATGGAGAACAATACACTGATCTTAAGACTCTCTTGATCTGCCCGGTTTGAATGACATGGATTGGTTTTAGATGGAACTTGGAACTTGATTTGCTGGCTTTAAGGCTCTCTCAAATGAAGTTAGTGAATGGAATGGTGGATTGATTGTCTCCACAAAGACCTATGGGGATGATCTCTGATAATACATCACTCTTCTCTCAAGTTGAATCACACAAACTCAAGAAGAAAAGAACAGGAACTTTCTTTGCTAGAAGAAAACGTGTTTGCTTTATTAATCTTGGGTAAATGATACAAGGCTGTGAGAGGGGACTTTATAAACAGTCCACACGATTATGCCCTTCTATGAAGACTTGAAACAAATCAAACAGAAAAGGAAAACATACTCAATCTCTAGGACTTAATGAAAAACAGATTACAAGGACTCTAATTGACTCAATGAAGCAAAACAGACTAGTTTTCGAAAATAAAGATCACACCAACAAATAAAACACATTAGTCATCATATGTATTGAAATACTTACCTTATATGGCTCCTGGAAGAGTTGGTATGCTTTGTTGAAGAGAATATGACTGTTGGACCTTCTTAAGTGAAATGCCGCGTTTTTTTATGTCCCTTTAGTGAAGTGGTATGTTTTGGATTTTTCCTTCTGAACTTGGTATGATAGATAATAAGGTAATCTCCTTATGTCCTGATATGAATGATATTGGACCAGCTTGTAGATTATAAGGTTGCTCATGTGGAATGAACAAGTTTTGTCCGGAATTAGCTGCTTCTTCCTCTTGCTCGAAAGCTTGATTCTGATCTTTAAAAGTGTGAAGCAGATGGTTGAGGATTCATTATGGTTCTTTAGTGTTGAGAAGATGTTCTATCTATTGGTCGAATTTCTCTCTTAGGACCTTAGTTGTTGATCTTGTTAATGGATCCTTCCTCACAATGAGCATTTGATCTTCTTGTTCTATGTACTCATCACGGCTAAACACAATCAGGCAGCAGATGCCTTAAATAGGCGCATGAGCGACATATCATGGACCATGGAGGTTCATAAGTAAACCATGACACTTGCTAGTCTCAGATTACGTGGAGTTACTGCACGGGGAGAGACAATTGGTTTTGAAGCACTGGATCATGAAAATTTACTTGGAGGGTTCAGCAAGCTCAATGAAGGAATATTGTTTGTGTAAGTAGATAAAAAAGGAAGCTCTTTATGGTAGACCATTTCGTACACCACTGTGTTGGTCATAGGTGGGGGAGCACAGAGACAAAGAACCAGAAATGGTTTAGGTAACGGTATAACAATTGGAAATACTCAAGAAGCGGCTAAAGGAAGGCCATGATTGTCAAAAGATATATGCAGATAAACGCAATAAATATCTAGAGTTTTAGGTGGGCGACTTAGAATACCTGAAAATAAAGACGTTCCTGGAAGATGTTAAAACTCGAAAGCTAAAGAATCTTAAGCCAATGTACATGGGAACGTACCCTATTTTTAAGCGGATTGGGGCAAAAACATATCGTTTGGGTTTATCATCAGAGTTGGAAAATTTCCACAATGTGTTTCATGTCAGTATTGAGGAAGGTTTTTAGAGAGCTAGAGCTTATTTTGTAAGCCGCCAAGTAATCTCAGTAAAGATCTGTCATCTCCAAGCCAATCAATGGTGGTTCTAGAGCGTCAGGAAAAAGGAAGTTTAGGGAAAATTAACTGGGAGGGTTTGAGTCAGAGAGACTGTGAGAGAGAGAGAGAGAGAGGAGAACCTTGTCGTGGTGTTTCCGTGAACGTCCTCTTCGTCTCCTTCCCGTGCTATCTTCTTCTTCCGCTCCTTCCACTCGTCTAGCCGCGAGACCGCCGTCATCCCACCACCACCACCATTCGCCATGTTTCACCGAGGTTGCCACACACTGCTCATTGCCGAATTAGAAGCCACTGGTCGTGGAGCCACCGTCGTTTCCCCGATATAGATGGATCATGAACCCGAGAAAGAGAGAAGACGTGGAGCAGAAGTCGAAGACCGAGTTCACCACCGACAGCTGATCTGAACCGACATGAGACATGAGCCATCAGAGACGAAGTCAGCATCACCGGATTTTGAGATATACCGAGACGAAGCTGATCCGTGCGACGTAAGGCGACTTACTTGTGCCACAAGAAAGTTCTTATGTCGTGAACCCTAATCCAATCACGTAACCTCTCATTATTTCATTCAATTTGGTTCAATAGATTTAATTCGGTTTGCCCTCAAACCAAACCGTAACCTATTTTCATTATTTGATCATGTGATTTAGTTGTTTTTTTATCTCATTTAATCGGTTAGTGTGGCTCAATTCAATTTATTTCATTTTAGCGGTTTATTGGTTTAAATCAATTTCTTTTGATTAAATTTGGTTTGGTTGGTTTAAATTAGTTTGATCCAGTTTAGCCAATTGAATTTGTTATTGTTCGTTTAGGGTCGGGTCAGATATTTGTGTCGGTCTAGGTCATGGTTCGGTTCAGGTATATGGGTTGACTTTGACTAGGTTGACCGTTTTTGACTTTTACCGATTACTTTAGCAAGTTGACACATTATCCATTTTGCACCGTTCGAAGCTCGTTCTGACTCTATTTGTAGTACACTGTCTCAAGATAACTTCATTACAAGTAACCAGAAAGTCATCGGATGTCATTTTGGTAAATTTGAAAACTCGGGGGTATTATGGTTAATTCACCAAAAGTGAAGACGGGAAGTTTTGACAGGCCAAGTAATCTTCTATTATTTAAAAAGATTGCTTAGAAGACGGAGAGTGCTGAAATAAGAATTTTGGAGGCTTTACGGGCTGTAGGGAATAGAAACCGACAAAACCGAGAAAAAGATGAAAATGCCTCTAAAGTTCTCCAGAAATTATGAAATTTTGATCACCGCTCTATTAAATTATGTATGAGTTAAAAGAATTTGGCAAGATTTGACTCCTGAATTAAGATACGATTTTTTTGGATCCTTAAGGAGTAATTAATGACAAAAATTTCAAAATAAAATTATGAGGGCTTAGAGTTGGATCAAGGGAGAATAGGCTGAGATATGAAGTGGTATTGGGCCTTAATCAAGTCCAAGAATAAGCATGGGCCATGAAATCTTGCTAGAGAGAGAGAGAGAGAGAGAGAGAGAGAGAGAGAGAGAGAGAGAGAGAGAGAGAGAGAGAGAGAGAGAGAGAGAGAGAGAGAGAGAGAGAGAGAGAGAGAGAGAGAGAGAGAGAGAGAGAGAGAGAGAGAGAGAGTAAGAGATGGGATGGTGACGGAGTGAGTCGAGAAATATTTCCTAAGCGGTGATTTTCAACGTTCGTCCCACATACCGACTTTCTCTTCCGTTATAGGCGGGTTATAGTATGGTTCGTAGTTGTAGGTTCTGCCCGGAGGTTCGTGTGGAGGAACGATCGGAATACCAGGGTCAACGTTTGGGTCAAGTTTGGGTCAAATCAAGTCAACGGTTCGGGGAAGGTTTGGGTATGCGTTGGGTTCGTGTTGGGTCTCGTGGTTCCGTTAATCCGTCCATCCGTCATCATGATATCACTGTGAGTTGGCTAATTTATTGTATGATGCATTTAGGTAGATCATATAGACCTCGTAATATGGAACCATAGAATCGTACGAATGCATACCCATTACTGAAATATGATAGAACAGTTAGGTTGATTAAATAACTTGAAAATTAAACCAAACAAATAGGACATATATAATGCATATAGTTAGTATAGTACCTAATGTGTTTGGGTGTTGATTGATTGATTGTATCGTTGATTGTTTGATTGGGTGTTGCATACATATAGAACGGCATGCTAAAAAATATATGCATCTATATATATTATAATGAATGTAAATGAATCTATATATGGGAATTAAGAGTTAAATTAAAATACGGATTAAAAATATATAACACACCTTACATTATGATAACCAGTTTGGGTTAGTTAGAAATAAGGAATGGAATTAAAAGATAGAATTTGGGGTTGAGCCGTCTAGGAAGTTAGTAAGTGTACTAACTCCAATCTAGCGGTGAAATAGTTAAATAATTAACAGTAAGGAATTAAAGATTAAATGGATTAATTTGGGGGCTGCGGGATTAGTAAGCTTACTAATCCCAATGTAGCGGGTTAAAAATGAATTAAGGGTTAAGCTAAAAAGATTAATGAAACCTAAGTAATTAATTGATTGGTGGTGTGTGATTGTTGATTGTGTGATTGTTTATCTACTCCGGTGTTGGGCCGGGTAGATCATTGATTGTGTGATTGTTTATCAATTCTGGTGTTGGGCCGAGTAGACCGTGTTAGTGGATGCTTACTCCGGTACGGGATCGGGTAAGTCTGGGTGTGGATACTTATTCCGGTACGGGACCGGATAGGTCGATGTTGATTAATGGTGGTAGGACTTGCGGGATAGACTAGGTACTGAGATTGAGATAGTGTTAGTGGTTTACCTTGTCGGTCTTGCGTGTTACAGTCTCAGTGAGTCTGCTTGTTTACATTACTCTTATTAGGACTCTATAGGTGTGTTAGATCCCGCAAGTCTAAAGATGGTGTTCTGGTACTTCCTGCTCGATTGGATCCTCGGGAGTTGAGTTATTGGTTAGTTCACGTACCTTCGGATAGTGGTTCTGGCAGAAGTTAACCTATGGAGTGACGTCTGTAGGTGTGTAGTCCGGAGAATATGGGGTCGCGTCCTAGGGCCGGACTGCATGGAAGCTTTGGTTATCTAGGGGTAGCCCGAGTCACCGTGTATCGATGGACAGAGAACGGTGTTCTAGTCGTAGGACTTCGTGTTTACACCTAGGAGTCGTGGGAGGTTTTAGTTACCGTGGGGTAGCTAAGTGTTCCCGTGGAAGTTACCGAGTTCGCGTTTGGGGCCCATGGTGTGGAGATTGCGATAGAGCTGCGTTAGTTAGATCGAGTCTAATCGAGGGCATGTGCCGCAGTGTTCTCGATTTCCTTCGTTAATGTTTTGTGATGTTAATTGAATGTTTGTGTGTTGTGGGGCTCGTTACGTCTTGGTAGCAAGTAATCAACTATTTTACTTCTTGTTATTGTTTGTTATTTTGGGTTTGGGTGGGAATCATTTAACTTATTTAGAAGCATGTTTAGTTGGGAACAAACTTCCTGGGTAATCTTAGATTGCTCATTATACTCATTTTATGTTTTTCAGGTTTGGTATAGATCGGCGGACGCGTAGGACACTCAGAGTGGTTTGAGGTTCGCATTTGGCTACGGTTTGTTTTCGAATCATTTGGTTTTTCTTCGGTGTTGGATTTTTCAGGGTATACCCATTAAATGATTTTAGAAAATATGTGGAACTAGTAAGATTATAATTTAAAGGATTTAAATTAATTAAAAACAGAATTATTCTCTGATACGTGGTTAGTCCAAACAGAACACAACTCGTGGAAGTGATACGGGTTGGAAAGCCTTGTATCGTGGAAACGAGGTAAACGGAGTCACAAATGGTTTGGTTCGAGCCATTAACTCAAACTGGACCGTCACTGGCTTTCATATTGTGACAAACTCTTATTGTTTGTCCTGCATGGGTTTGATTAGTCATGCTCTTGTTTGATTGTTGGTCGGTCAGCTCGTCGGTCAGCGGATAACGGGAACTGGGTGTTACACTATTTATCGCGTTGATTTCAGCTTTTGAGTCTGTTTGGGTACCAAGAGTCCGACCCTACACTTTCCATTTGTTAAGCTGAGGGCTATTCCGCAACTCTTCGTTTTCCGTCTTTAACCTTCTAATATAGTTAGTATAGTACCTAATGTGTTATGTCTATTTGATAAGTCTAGCTAGGTTGTTTGTTAAGTTAGATATAAGAATATAGAGGATTCAACCCCCTTGTTTGCGTTGCCGGTTCAATTGTTTATTTTTGTGCTTATATGTTATAAATATATATAAATATATAGTTAGTTGTAGTGGCATGAGTAAGTTGGACGCGGAAGTACGGAGACATACTTTCGCATTTGAACCGCATTGTGTATTGTGTGAGGCTGCGGGCGTACAAAGACGGAGTTCTGTATTTGGCCCCAAGTGCAAACGTGGGTATAAGCAAGTCTTAGTCGATTTATTTTTCTTGCGTTCATAGATCGATATAGCCTCTTCGGGGATGTGGGTGATCACGTAAGTCGCGTAGGACCCTTTCTGCTTATGCATTTTAGGTGTCATGTTTTTCTTGTTAGTGTAAACTCTATATTTGGAGTATTATACTGAGGCCGTGATTGCGATTTAGCATTCCATACTTCACAGAGTGACTCTCATGTGACTCACTCCTCGTTCTTTCCCTTTTTTTTTGGTGAGTATGTCGAATAGATGGACGCTTAGATGAATCAGATGATTTGGAGATTTTATCGTTATTTTCCGTATTTTGTTTTCAAATGTTATTTACGTGTTTTTACGGTTATTTGAATTATTATATTTATGGATTATTCCAATTGTGTAGGTTAATGGAAGTTATTGGAAATGACTTGAAGTGTAAGTTAGGTTTGTAGCATGCTGTCTCGAATGAGAAGTAGATGTATGTTACGTTTATGTTGAATTAGTGAAGAGCTGATCAAAGTATTGATTTTTCATAAAACTCGTAATCCCTATTTGGTCTACAAAATTAATTCCATGATCTACCTTTATTTGCAGAAAAACTAGATTTTGATTCGTGCTGAACACGAAATACTAGTTAGATAATTTTTGTTGTTGTTTGCTTTAAGTTTTTTTTTTATCATTATTTTGTTTCAAGATCGTGTGTGAGGAGTTTTTTAGTAAGATTTATTTTCATTATTAAAGTTTTCTAAATATGAAGATTTTATCTTGTTTTCAAAATATTTTTAAGTTATATATTTTTGTACTATCTAGCGCTGAGTAGTTTTTTTGGTTTTTATTATCATTAAAATTTTTGGTTATTTTCTATCATTAAATTGTATTTATGTGTTTAATAAATGATAAAGTGTGCAAATAAAAAAACAACTAAGAATGAAGAAGATTAATACATTGTAACAAATATAGCATATAATTGCTAACCATTTCAACATCTTTATTTGTAGGATATAATATCATGATAAGAAATGGATTAATTTGGATCTCATACTCGTTCGGTAAACTGCACCAACTTGAAACAATCGTTTATTAGAAAATCTTATGGAATGTCTATCAAAACCTCTCCATCATTAGACTCTTTTATTTTACCATCTCTTATATCAAATAGTCATTCTAAAAATTCATTTATCTCCTACGCAATTTTACTATCAATATGCCCCCCCCCCCCCCTCACAAGTCAAGGGAATTTAAAGAAACCATAGTATTATCAACTCTATTTTATTTTCTAGAAATTTAGCATCTTCGACCATGTAAGAGTGATACTTGGTGATCGGATTTTTTCTAATGTTGACGTGGATCTTATGATACTAGAAATGTAATTTTAAAAAAAATGATTAGACATATGAATATCAAATAGACGTTAGATTAATTGAGTTTTTTGTTATTACTTTATCACCAATGATAAAAGCCATCACTGTTTCAACCTTCTTCCTGTTTTAAATAAAATATATATTTCATATTATAACAAAATATTATAAATTTCACTTTTTCAATTTCTTAAAAAAAATCATACTTCTTATTAAAATTTATTATAAATTTTTAATTATATTTTGATCTATACAACAAATATAAATTTTTTATATTTAGACCAAAAGACGGGTTAAAAATAGATTAATCAATTTTAATTATAGAAATATTAAAACAAACTTTGCATACTCAAAGCCCGGATAAAAATATGGATTAACCATTAAATATATATATTTATATTATAATAAATATTATAGTTTTTTAATTTTTCGTTTTATCAAGAATAATAATATTAATTTCGTATTTATTATTAAAATTTATTATGAAATAATTTTATTTATATTTTAATCTAAAAATAAAATATAAGAATATTTAAATTTATACCATTACAATACGAGTTACAATAGATTAACAATTTAAATAATAAAACGATTAAAATCAAAATTTGCTACTCAAAGACAAGTTCAAATTATGTTAACAAGTTTCAATTGATATATGGGTGAGTTAAGTTAATATACATGGTTGACCAAAATATTAACTTTCTAACATTAATAATTTAAAAATTAACAAACTAACAGAGAGAAACAAATTTTATGTCATATACATATTTTCTTTTTATTTAATTACACAATTGTCATTGATCACTGTTTATCAATTACAATCAACATTGTTTATACGTTAACAAAAATAACGAATATTTATAGCATGAAAACAATATTATGTAATATATGTAAACAATGTTAACACATATTAGTTAAAAAATTATATGTTAGCATGTTATGGATATCGGATATTATCGTTAGCATGTTGTTATTATAATGATTTACCAACTTAAATCGGTTAACACGCTAGCTATCAGATAATAAATTATCGTGTTTATTAAGTTATTGTGCTAACCCCAGTTTTTATATATGATAACAATAATAGATAAACTGTTAGAAGTTAACACTAGTCTTCATCATCACGTACTTCTCCTTCTTTTTGATTTTCATTATGAAAATTTTAATTAATAAAATAAAATAAGAGGGTTATTTAGTAATTTAACTAGTGAGAACACAAAATAAAAATGTGTCAGAATCTACACCAAATTATGAAGGCTTTTGTGCATATGGAATCATATTTCCCTTGATATATTCTTAATGTAAAAAAAAATTAAAATTATTCAATATTTATGTTAGTTTAATATATGATATGTTAGATTACGGTTGACTTTTTTTACCAATGCAACATTTGATGGGGTTTTTATTAAAAATGTTCAATATTTATGTTAGTTGACTATATGATGGGGTTGAAAATAGATTAACTTGTTTCGCTTATAAAAATAAATAAAATATATTGTTTATTGGAAGAAAAGTTAAAAAGATGAAATAACCAAATTCAATTATATAAATATTGAAATGAACTTAAACCAATGAAAAAATGTTAAATGAATGGATTATTATGTGTTTGTCTTTGATAAATATTATTTATATCTATATAACATTACTAAATTTATTTATTTAATTATTAAAATATTAATATAAATAAATTACATATGAGCATATGATGTCAAACAAATATTTTAAATTAACATAATGCATATTAAATTTATATCACATCACTTTTATAATGGCTGTTTTATTAAAAGATAAAATATTATAAAATGGTTTTTAAACAAAAAAAAAAATTATACAATGCATTTTTGAATTGAGCATATAATCATCACAATATTCCCTTACTAAAAATTCTGTTGAATAATTAACAAATTTCTTATAAAACCAAAATTTGGTTCAAATGTTTCTTTTTTTTTAAATAATCATACTTTTTTAGCACAGATCAACATCTAGTGATAATTTAAATTTGAAGACAGAATAGAATAAAAACATAAAATGGCCAATTCTTAAAACATAAAATATTAATCCAATAAAAAATTGTTATATATTAAATGATATAATAAATTTATAATTAAAAATATTTTTTTCATTTGTTTTTCCTTTCTTTTTCCTTTCTTTTTTCTTTTTGATGAACATTTATCTTCTTTATATTTCTCCTCCATTTTTC
Source organism: Orychophragmus violaceus (assembly GCA_030180135.1). Classification (NCBI taxonomy): domain Eukaryota; kingdom Viridiplantae; phylum Streptophyta; class Magnoliopsida; order Brassicales; family Brassicaceae; genus Orychophragmus; species Orychophragmus violaceus. The sequence continues at coordinate 83,027,500 of CM058233.1, read as the reverse complement.
GGTGTTACTCATTTCTTAATCATTGTTTGTTTCTTTTCTAAAGTTGGTCTTTGTCATTTTTGTTTCTTTCTCATGTAACTTTTCTTCTCATTCTTATGATATTTTTCACTTTTCTTCTTTTTATTTTTTCAGTTTTTCTTTTTATTTTGTTAAAATTTCTAAACAAATAGAAAATTTATCATAAATTTATGGACTAGTGCTCTGAGACATACATGTACTTGAATATTTGAAGACTCTAATAAAATTTCGTTAGTTAAAAATTGTTTTTGTAACATGTTATTCTTTTCTTCTTCTCAAATTAATAATTATTATTTATTATTTTATGTATTGTTCTGTAAAACTGATTTTTTTAGAAGAATTCAAAGTTAACATACTAAATTAGTAATCATTATTTTCTTTCTTTGAAAAAGTTAAATTTATTAATATTTTATATTATTTTATATTTTAGACGAAACATAATTTGATGATATATTATTTTTAAAATGCAATAATAAAGTTTAGTTACAATTAAGGATATCATTTTTTTTACTTGCTTTATAAGTCATATAACTCCTGTCCGGCATTGCCCTTCAATACCGCAACTGTGTACCACGGAGACATCAGCGGTTATGCGAAGAGCGACGGCTTGTCCCTTCGCCGGCCTGACTGTGTGCGGAATGCAGATATCTTGTGCCAAAAAACCATTTCCATCAACGGCTGAAATTGTATTCATTAGGGAATAAGAATATAATGACTTGGACTAATTGAAAACGAACTATACACTATTCTAGAAGAGAAACAAAACATTAACAAGGGTTGCGGTTTCAAAGGTTTTTGTACCATCTATGAAGATTTAATTGCCGGGGAGAATAGTTGCGTCGCTCCCATCACCGACAATGGTTAAACTTGTTTTTTTTTTACTCTCAATGCGAACAATTTCTTTATAGATTCCTTTCTTGACATGGATGATAAACCTTTTCTCACTTGATTCGGGAGACGCGGCGACATCCTCATTCACCGTCTAGTAATTCCCCGTGCCATCCTTGGCAACGATCAAGTCAGCTTCACTCTTGAGCTCCTACAAAAGAAACAAAGATCCATAAGACCAGCAGGCCTTGCACAAATATTATATTTACCACAAATCAACATGATTGTTGGAAACAGGTTTGCCTCTTGGTCAAAGTTTGTCATTCTATTCGAGAAACGTCTCCTTCTCGAGGAAGAAGAGTTATGGGTTTTGGGGTATTATTCTATGGGCCCTTTGGTTCATCTTAGGTTCTTTCTTGAATAATATCTTATATTTCTCAATTATTGGTATCCTCTAGTCAAGATAGGGCTACATTTGCTCTTTTTAAATATGATACAAAATATTTATTTTAAAAGGAGAGTTTAAAGAAAGATACCAATTTTTAAGAACACACATCTTAATAAAATGTTAGTAAAATATTATTTTCGATATCATTTTTCACCACGGAAAATATACATCTCCATTGATTAGAAGAAATCGAATTCTTTCAAAGCTGGAACGTAATTATTAATATATAGTATATGAACACCTAGAGAGTCTAAAAGAGTGAAGTTATAGCCAAGAGAAAAGGATATTACTTCAATCAGAGGACGTTGGTAAATGTTATACGAAATATAAATACATATATAATATATATTATGCATAGATGTGAATGTAATATATATAAGAGAGAGGAATAAATAAGGGTGGTGACAGAAGTATAGAGAGCACAAAAGAGTAGAGATGCAGGGTCTTTCTCTCTCTATATATCCCTCTCTTTCTTGAAATTTTGTTTACATATTTTTTCATCCACATGCCGTGTGATGATATATATGTATGTACTTGCATGTCATCCTTAGTGCTCTCTATCTTCTGTCAACAACCAGCATCACTCTCAAACCTATGTGTGTGTATGTATGTTTGTGCAGCATCATAAAGTATGTATATATATCTACATATATTAATATGTGTAAGCATATATATAGACGAGAGGGAGTGTGAAGTGAGTGACAAGAGGCTAATGGAGAATGGTGTTTGTATATATAGAAGAAAGTTGAGAGAGCTCCTCTACCACAGAATGTACCAAAACGTTGACTCTTTCTACATCTACATTCCCCTCCACACTTATATATACACACACCCAATACACAACATAAATCATAAGAGAAGTTATTCCGATTGAAGATTTCAAAATGTGATCATGGAGCTAGCAAGGAACGTAATTGGACCCATTCATTCATCATAGATCATAGTAAATATAATTTGTAAAGAGTTTAAGATTTATGGTTTCATGTTATATAACAGAATACTTTTTTCTGGTCGAAATATTATACCATTCTTTACAATATTTGGCAGGGGCAGAGCTAAGAAGAGAGAAAGGGGTCAGATGACCCTACCATTTTTTTATTTCTTTAATTTTCTGTCAAAATTTTAATGACCACATAAATTTATTTTTAACATCCTATAAAATCAAAAACTTGAAAATAAAGAAACTGAAGTTTAGTTATTTAACTAAATGGACTAGGCTCAATTTTTGTTTTATTAAAACTTGGGCTAATATCATGTTTAAGCTCAAATTTAAACACAACAATGATCCATAACTTTTGTGAGTTTCATTTAAATATTAGTTAATGTTATTACTATTTTAGAAAAAATAAAATATAAAACTAAAATTTAAATAAATAAAAAAGAAAAGAATATGTACATTTATCTTTGTAGACAAATTTTCATCTTCATCTACACTCACCAACATCAATTTTGGTTCAATTTCAGTTTTTTTTTTACATTTTCTATTTACATTTAATTTATATAACTATATTTCCTATGTTTATTAATTTGAGATGATTGTGTTTTAGATTCACGGAAAAGTTTAGCGTTTATGTATATAATAAAAATTGACTATTTTAACTTTTTAGGTTTGTAAGTTAAAAATATATCGTTAGAAGTTATTGCTATCACAATTCTCAATAAATGTTTTATGCAATATCAATACAATAGTATAAAATTGGATTGGTGATCAAAATTTTAATGAATTTCATTTGTTTTATCGGAAAATATAACAAACGAAATGTGCTAAAAACTCGTTTTGTGTTATAAGTGAATGTATAATATTTATAGGTTTTCAAGAAATTTTTAATTTTTATTTTTAATAGTATATTTTTTATTTGTCTTTGGTAAGAAAAAGTTCCGGTTCAGACATTGATATTTGACATCCTCTAGATAGGACCGAATTATTTTTGTGTCAGCGCCTCTAAGGGCATGTGCAGTAGGGGTTTAGAGGGGTTCTTAGGATTTTATTAATTTAAAATTAGAAAGTAGGAGAGAGAGAGAGGTTCTTAGCTAAGAGCTTTTAAGACCCGGGTTCGTCACGTGGCGCAACCCGGTTGGTCAATTTTTTTTTTTTTCTTTACTTTTCCTGCAACAAAAAAAAAAAATATTAAAAAATTATGTTAAGAACACCAAAAGGGGGTTCACTAGTAAACATGCTCTAAGGATGCCAAAATCTTGCTAGAAACACGAGCCAATCAATGTAACAATCATGTGACATGAGCAGGGGCGGACGTAGACCAAAATTCAGTTGCGGGCACTTTTTATTTTCTCTAGTAAATTAAAAATATTAATTAAACTAACTTAAAATTTGTAAAGAAAAAACAAAAAGGAATGGGGGCACAGGACCCCGTAGAGGTAGACCTGCGTCCGCCACTGGACATGAGGGATGTGGAGTAGCTATTTTTGACTCCAAAGTTTGGATATGGCTGGCAAAAACCCTACCACCAACCAACCGTACGTCCTCAACGTGAGAGGTGGTTAGGGTCGCAATACCAATTTAACTTGTCCAACAAACGCTAGGACAAAAAAAAAAATAACCTTTCGGGTGTTTGAACCGACAAAACCAAAAATAGTAACTTTTGTTTTTTTAAATGTTAAATTAATTCAAAAACAAAAATCCTTTTTTTACAAGAAATATAACTTCATTTGAGCCATAACCGAAAGCTTTTTTAAAATAGTAACTTTTGGATGATCATTCATCGTGATTATACTGGCTAGAATTCATATCTATTAATCATCGTAAACAGTTTTTTAGATGATCATAAATGTTTTCCTATTTTATTTTAAGTTTGGTAAATGAGTTTGAACTATCTTTCTTTATATATACATAGAAGAAAAACTTATATGGAATATATTATTTTGATAATCAGTATAATTAATTAATATCATCTTGATATATATATATATATATATATATATATATATATATATATATATATATATATATATATATATATATATGTATGCCTATAAACATTCAATTTCCTTTTAAATCTTACGAATATATATATAAACTTGTGCATAACTTTTTGCTAGCTAACCAATTTCGACTTATGTTTTTGTAGTTTTCTTAGATTAGAACCAGTTTTTCTATAAAATTTGTGACAGATCCATACATCGTAAACCATCAATTTTCCATGTATAGCATTGAACTTTAAAAAAAAAGGGTCCGGTAACATTGAAACAACGACCCTATATTTGAACGAGTTATAAGCCAATAATGATACTTGACTAACTTAATTATTTTTGAACATAAATCGTCTTAATATATTTTAAAATATTGTGGTTGTTTTACTAAACATATATTTGATGGGGATAAATATTATTTTTATTCTAACAAGGCCCCCCATATATCACTATATTTCTTTAAGTATTGTTTAATTGGACTCATGATAAAAGACACAGTGCTTTGATGACATTGTCTCAAAGACTAGTTCAGATGTGAAACACTTCAATGGATGTTTCTTAATGATCATGAAAACTAAGTAGCGGCAAACAAACGACCGATTTAGAAGGTGTTTTTGGTTTGCGTATCTTAGTGAATTTGAAAATCTAATCTAATATATATAAGAGACAAGTATGTGAGAGAAAAATTGAGCATTCCACCAATCAAAACAGGGGATTTTGCCAACGTGTCACGCATTTTAGTGACTATTCATGAAACATTTTTGATGACTATTCTCCCAAATTTTTTCATCTCTCTCTCTTTCTCTCAAAAAAATATCTCTCCATCTCTCCTCTAAACCGTCACGATAATAGCAGAGCCTCCCCAATTTCATCTTCTCCATTTCTCTTTCATCAAGGTATGAAATCAATTGTTTTTCTTTGATTTTCAATTCCTTTGATTTTCAATTTGAACTGTTTTCCATTTCTTTCTCACCATTTTGATCCTCTGGATTTTTCTGTGTTAGGGTTTCTACACCAGTCGACATAGAGATCTTACTCTTCTCTGCATCTCGCGAGAACAAATTATGGAGGTTCGTGGTCATATATGATCTGAAATCTCAACCACATACATTTCTAAATTCATCAGAAATCGATATTCCTCAACAATCTTTGGCGGAGCAGTTATCAGAAGTAGAGTAGGAGATCTAATCTCTGCAATCGTGAACGGTTTTTCATTACTCAAAATCAATAACCGCATCCACAAGTTCTTTATTCAAGCCTCCTCTCAATTGCCGTGGAATTAATAGATATTTCTCTGTAAAGTTTGTTCATTGAACGACGTTAGTTTCGTCTGCTTATCAAAGCTGACTCTCGACTTACATCCTTTGTTCTTTCATTTTGTTTTTTTTTTTGGGGCCAAACTGCATTCTGATCAATTTCCCATTTATATTGAAAACTCCTTCTCGAGTTCTTTCTTAATCTCTTGCTCAATGATTGTTTCTTATTTTCACGAAAACACCATCGTTTCATATAAGATATTCATTGTTCTATCTCTTGATTACAGGATACAGTTTACAAAAGGTGTATAGATTTGAGGATAAAGACGACGAACGACTTGCCGTATAGGTTCGGTTTCTATATTTCCTACGATTCTCCCAAAATTTATCCTTGAATTCGTTATTGAAGTTCAATTGGAATTAAATTCAAGGTGTCCAAGTTCTTAATTAATGGCTCCTCTTTCCTGGTTTGGTTTTTGCTATTTTCTTTCAGTTTTCAAATTAGGTTTTCACAGTAATGATGTTCCATCAACTGATAAGTCTTTTGCTTTTTAATGTTAGTTCAATTTTTGTTGGAAGGCTTCTGGGTCCTAGAGTGAATTGGTTGAAGCGTGTGGAAGGAAATACAGGTTGTCGTGTAAGGACCCTGACAAAGTAAGAGATGCCTACATTTTATTTTATTCTGTAAAATAATCGTCTTTTCAAACTTTTGTTCATATTTTTGCTATGATATGTTTTGGCTCCAGGAAGAGAAACTGAAGGGGAAGCCTGGCTATGAACATCTGAGTGAGCAGCTACATATACTCATTGAGGCTGATCTTCCTGCAGATATTGTGGATATAAAGCTGCGAGAGGCTCAAGAAATCATTGAGGAGTTGGTAAAACATGTGGTATGTGTTTTAAACTTACTTTTATCAATTTATTTTTTATAGACCACATTGTTTTGAAGGTTTTAAATGAGAGCTAAAAAATCATTTGGGAATTCTTGATTGGTCTAGGATCTTGGCTTGAGCATTATTCAAGAGTAATAGACTTCTCTTAGTTAATTAAGTATATATATTCTATCAAATGTCAGAACCTGGCTTCTAGAGTTGCAGTTGAGCATCTGGAGCGTATAGCTCAAAATTTTGAATTCGATGTTGATAATTTTGAGCCATTGGTGACTACTCTATCATCGAAGATGTAATGTCCCTTTTAATGTTTGATTTAAAAGTGCAAGCAAGAGCAACAATATTTCGATGAGATGGTTCAAAAGTGCAAGGTGGGTTTTTAAATTTTGTTTTCCAATGTGATTTGGGTATTGACTACTGAGTGAGAGAAGCCTTTTTTTTACAATGAAAATAAGTTACCCTTGCATTTTATATATATAATTTATATGTGTTCCTTATGCTTTGAATATGCAGGATGTTTGTGCTACATGGGCTATTTGCCAATGGAAATTTAATGAAGAGGCAAACCATATACTGATGCATAGGAATTTACCTGCTGTCAGATGGGTCGGGGTGTTGAATTGGAACTTATCGCAATAGCCACTGGTATGACATTTCTCCAAGCTTCTACTGCTAATGATTTAGTCAATTACGTAGAGCTTATGGGATATTTGTCTTTATGTAGGCGGGAGAATTGTTCCAAGATTCCAGGAGTTGACACCAAAGAAGTTAGGGAAGGTACTATTTACTTTCAGTTGGTGTTACCAGTAAGATGAGTGGGGGTGTTAAATATGTTTAATCAGACCAGTGAACCCACACACGTATTCATGTTCTTAGGCTGGTGTTGTACGTGAAAAATCTTTTGGCACAACAAAAGAACGAATGATGTCTATTGAGCACTGTGTGAACTCAAAAGCTGTCACTGTTTTCATCCTTGGAGGTACTCATAGCCTTTCCTTTTTTATTTGCTAACAACACTGAATTTTATGTAGCTGATTAACTATAAACATTGATGTACTGCTTCAATGTATATGGTTGATCAATTCATTATGGGATACGGTTTAGGTAACAAAATGATGATAGAAGAAACGAAGCGTAGCATCCACGATGCTCTGTGTGTGGCAAGGAACCTCATCAGCAAGAAGTCATTTATATGGAAGTGGTGCTGCTGAAATCGCATGCTCACTTGCAGTTGATGCATCTACTGATAAATACCCTGGCGTTGAGCAGGTAAAAGACGATCTTTACTTTTCTCTTTGAGTCCGAAGTGAAATTATTTATTTCACAAATCATAGCGCTGAAGACACATTGCTTACATATACTTCTGTTTATGCAGTATGCAATAAGAGCATTTGCAGAAGCTTTGGACTCTGTCCCTATGGCTCTTGGAGAGAACAGTGGACTACAGCTCATTAAGACACTCTCTGCTGTTAAATCTCAGCAACATAAGGTGAGTGACTTGGTTAGCTATTTTGCCATTGATTTGTTTCTTCGGTGACTAAACCAAACTTCGAATTTGTGGGTGTATTATGATGAACAGGAGAATATTCCATTCTATGGGATAGATTGCAATGTGTGGGAACAAACGATATGAGGGAGCAAAATATGTTTGCATTGATTGGGAACAATACGATATTATCCCCATGTGTTTCTTGCATCGCTTATGCTATTATGCAAGTTCCACACTAGCTGTCCTTACATTTGGAGGAGTTTGTACGCATCAAAACAGGATTGCAGGTGTTTATGATGTAACCGTGAATTTTTCTCTAGCTAAATTATTTCTTGAATCCTGGTTTCTTTGGCTCCACTCATAGCGTTGTATAAGTTTCATTTAGAAATTGATCATTGGCATTTCCTTTTCAGATTATTGTGCAGCTGGCTTACTCAAAGATATCAGGATGAGAGTGTAAGTTAGTTTTCTTTCATAATTATGGGAAAGAAATATGTATCGTAAATGCAACAACAGTTTCAACTTTTTTGTCTGATGGTAAAGTTCATAAAAGTGTATTGATTATACATTGATTCTACAACAAGTAATCTCAGCAAATAGTCACATTGAAAGTGAAATGATTTTTGTTAATAAAAAACTTCAAAAACCTGAAGGGAGGAGCTAACAGAAACGAAAGCAAATTAAGTTAGGGGGTTGAGAGGTCTTGGGTCTCTCATACTGAGTAACGTTGATCTCTCGAGAGATAAAAGTACAAGTAGCCAGTTCGATCATCTATAAGGCCTTTCTAAAATTTCGTGTTTAACCATGCCAAGGCGTAATTCGTAGATCCATCCTCCACCACATTAAGAATATGAAAGCATCCAAAATCTTCTTAAAAATTACAAAACAAAGATAAGATATTTGTTAAGATATTTTTAGCAAAAGTCAGAATTTTTTAATTTCTTTTGTCAAAATATTTTTAATTAAAAATATATTATTATTTTGTGTCAATTGTTAATTTTTGGCTTGAAATTTGAAATATAGCGTAAATGGTAAGCCATTTATCATAGTGTCCTATATGACATGAAAACATATGCTAAGACATATCATCGGAACGTGACCGATCTATATTTCTTTTATTCAATATAACTATTTTTCATATTGATCCGTAAATTATTTTTGGCATACATTTTATCATCTTGATCCTAGGCGTGTATTTAAACAAAAAAATATTAACTAAAAATATTTTTTATATTGTTCTACCGTTTATTTAAATAAACTCTAATACGTATGTTATCAAGTAATACCCAAATTTTTTCTTTGAACTCAATCTAAAAGTATGATCTTATGTGTTAATCTTTTCGAAAGAAGAAAAAGAAGGATATTTATTAAATCATGTGGTAAATGCCTCACCCATAAAATATAATGCCAAAAAAACTATTCACATTTACCTTTATTTTTTAGTATTTATGTAGATTCAAAGATGATAGTAATGTTAATACATTTTTTATATGAAAATGTAATGTTAATACATGTTAACTTAAAAAATGATGGATGTTCTACAATGGTATTGACCATCCAAACTACCAAGGTGAACGTTTAACATAAAAAATGGAATCACAAAACTCTATACCACTCATTTTTTTCCTATGATTAGAAGGTTTGATTGTGTAGGTTCGTTTGTCTTCTAAAACAAATCCAACATAAACCATATTAAGAAAAGAAGACTCCTCATAATATTTGTGTATTTAAACCAAGAACAAATATTAACTAAAAGTAGTAACTATATTTTTTCTCTTTCTCTTTACACCAACTCTAACATGTATTTCGTTTAATAGCATATGTTAAATACATAAACATTAATCCGTGCAACGCATAGGCCAGAAATAAAACTTGATACAGATTCTTAATATAAACTATATAATCTTTTAATACTTCTTTGTACTAAAATAATGTTAAATTATATTTTAGCTAAAATAAAACTTGATACAGATTCTTAATATAAACTATATAATCTTCCATATTTATGTATTTGTTTATTCCATATTTATGTATATGTTAATGTAAACTGAAATAAATGGATTGAAACGCAATGCCCGTGCAACGCACGGGCCAGAATCTAGTTTATATAAAGCAGAAGTCATGAGAGAGAAAAAATCTCTTCTCCTCCAATCAAAACATCCCTTTATGCCAGCGTGTCAAGTATTTTGGTCACTATTCCAAAAAAATTTGTGATGACTATTCCGACCTTTTTTTTTTTTCATCTCTCATTTTTTCTGGAAACTATCTCTCTCTTTCTCTCGAAGATAACTGTTTCCAGAGATCGTCTCTCTCACATCCAAAGTATTGAAATCAATCTTTTTTTCTTTAATCAATTCATCCTCCTTTACACCGGAAACGGTTTTTGATTTGGTTTTATGCCCTGTTCGAAAATACGGCCGGAGTGGCCGATTCCGCGGCGGTTAAGCGTTAGACGGCGGAGCTCCCCCGCGATTATGCCCAAATCGGGTTTAAACTCGGATTTTTTAAAAAATTGATTTTTCATGTGTTAAAATCGTCTATTGAATATAGATTTGTGATGTTTGGTTAATAGAAACAAAAAGATAGAGCTTCAACGGAAAAAAAATCACCAAAAGATGACGACAGGCAGAGAAAAAAAATGAAAATCGGCTGTATATTAGGGTTTTTCGTGGAGGAAGAAGACGATTGGTAAATTACCAATTTACCCTTCATTAAAAGTGTTAAAAACAAAAAATAAAACGCGTTGTTGGGGTTCGAACCCAGTATAAGAACAATAAATAACACTCCCCTAACCACCGCACTACGACAATCGGTTTGTCATATTCGTGCAACTTTAATATATATACAATATCTACAATTTATATATACAATTCTGAAAATATCCTATTAATATCCTATCTTTATTATATAATTCACAAGTCTTTATTATATAATTCACAAGTAGAAAGCGTATAATTCCTCTCCATTTGACAGCTTAGCATTTGCTGATGTGTCATCCCCACAATTTTTTTCCTTTTTTTTCCTGTAAAATGTTTACCAAAACAAAAAATCTGAAAACTGTTTTTATCTCCATCGAATCGTGAAACCCCTTTCCCCATAGACAAATCATACTCAAGGTACTTTCTGCTACAATTCTTCTTCGATTGTTCCACACCTGCGATTAACTATCAATCGATCTCATTTTTCATTCAATTTTTCAATTTTTACCTCATAACATTCGACAAAAAAAAGGAATTCTTTGAATCGATACATGGCGACCACAAAACCTGAAGCTGAAGGAGCTACATAGCATCCAACTGAAAAATCGTGCGTCCAATCCTGTAAGTCGTCTCCTATCCTTCCATTATCTTTGTCGTATTTCAAAACCCTAACCCCTTTTTTAATTTGTCGAAACTGTGAAACCGTAGGAGCGTGTATGAAAGTAGGGTTCATGTTTGTATTGATTTCTTCAGCTTTATATTTCCACTCGATCAAATGAATACTAAATTTATTATTCATTTTGTCACCTCTTTCATACAGATTCAGCTCTCCGTGAGGACACCATCGTGCAGAAGTCATGAATACTAATTTATATAAAGCAGAAGTCATGAGAGAGAAAAAATCTCTTCTCCTCCAATCAAAACATCCCTTTATGCCAGCGTGTCAAGTATTTTGGTCACTATTCCAAAAAAATTTGTGATGACTATTCCGACCTTTTTTTTTTTTCATCTCTCATTTTTTCTGGAAACTATCTCTCTCTTTCTCTCGAAGATAACTGTTTCCAGAGATCGTCTCTCTCACATCCAAAGTATTGAAATCAATCTTTTTTTCTTTAATCAATTCATCCTCCTTTACACCGGAAACGGTTTTTGATTTGGTTTTATGCCCTGTTCGAAAATACGGCCGGAGTGGCCGATTCCGCGGCGGTTAAGCGTTAGACGGCGGAGCTCCCCCGCGATTATGCCCAAATCGGGTTTAAACTCGGATTTTTTAAAAAATTGATTTTTCATGTGTTAAAATCGTCTATTGAATATAGATTTGTGATGTTTGGTTAATAGAAACAAAAAGATAGAGCTTCAACGGAAAAAAAATCACCAAAAGATGACGACAGGCAGAGAAAAAAAATGAAAATCGGCTGTATATTAGGGTTTTTCGTGGAGGAAGAAGACGATTGGTAAATTACCAATTTACCCTTCATTAAAAGTGTTAAAAACAAAAAATAAAACGCGTTGTTGGGGTTCGAACCCAGTATAAGAACAATAAATAACACTCCCCTAACCACCGCACTACGACAATCGGTTTGTCATATTCGTGCAACTTTAATATATATACAATATCTACAATTTATATATACAATTCTGAAAATATCCTATTAATATCCTATCTTTATTATATAATTCACAAGTCTTTATTATATAATTCACAAGTAGAAAGCGTATAATTCCTCTCCATTTGACAGCTTAGCATTTGCTGATGTGTCATCCCCACAATTTTTTTCCTTTTTTTTCCTGTAAAATGTTTACCAAAACAAAAAATCTGAAAACTGTTTTTATCTCCATCGAATCGTGAAACCCCTTTCCCCATAGACAAATCATACTCAAGGTACTTTCTGCTACAATTCTTCTTCGATTGTTCCACACCTGCGATTAACTATCAATCGATCTCATTTTTCATTCAATTTTTCAATTTTTACCTCATAACATTCGACAAAAAAAAGGAATTCTTTGAATCGATACATGGCGACCACAAAACCTGAAGCTGAAGGAGCTACATAGCATCCAACTGAAAAATCGTGCGTCCAATCCTGTAAGTCGTCTCCTATCCTTCCATTATCTTTGTCGTATTTCAAAACCCTAACCCCTTTTTTAATTTGTCGAAACTGTGAAACCGTAGGAGCGTGTATGAAAGTAGGGTTCATGTTTGTATTGATTTCTTCAGCTTTATATTTCCACTCGATCAAATGAATACTAAATTTATTATTCATTTTGTCACCTCTTTCATACAGATTCAGCTCTCCGTGAGGACACCATCGTGCAGAAGTCATGAATACTAATTTATATAAAGCAGAAGTCATGAGAGAGAAAAAATCTCTTCTCCTCCAATCAAAACATCCCTTTATGCCAGCGTGTCAAGTATTTTGGTCACTATTCCAAAAAAATTTGTGATGACTATTCCGACCTTTTTTTTTTTTCATCTCTCATTTTTTCTGGAAACTATCTCTCTCTTTCTCTCGAAGATAACTGTTTCCAGAGATCGTCTCTCTCACATCCAAAGTATTGAAATCAATCTTTTTTTCTTTAATCAATTCATCCTCCTTTACACCGGAAACGGTTTTTGATTTGGTTTTATGCCCTGTTCGAAAATACGGCCGGAGTGGCCGATTCCGCGGCGGTTAAGCGTTAGACGGCGGAGCTCCCCCGCGATTATGCCCAAATCGGGTTTAAACTCGGATTTTTTAAAAAATTGATTTTTCATGTGTTAAAATCGTCTATTGAATATAGATTTGTGATGTTTGGTTAATAGAAACAAAAAGATAGAGCTTCAACGGAAAAAAAATCACCAAAAGATGACGACAGGCAGAGAAAAAAAATGAAAATCGGCTGTATATTAGGGTTTTTCGTGGAGGAAGAAGACGATTGGTAAATTACCAATTTACCCTTCATTAAAAGTGTTAAAAACAAAAAATAAAACGCGTTGTTGGGGTTCGAACCCAGTATAAGAACAATAAATAACACTCCCCTAACCACCGCACTACGACAATCGGTTTGTCATATTCGTGCAACTTTAATATATATACAATATCTACAATTTATATATACAATTCTGAAAATATCCTATTAATATCCTATCTTTATTATATAATTCACAAGTCTTTATTATATAATTCACAAGTAGAAAGCGTATAATTCCTCTCCATTTGACAGCTTAGCATTTGCTGATGTGTCATCCCCACAATTTTTTTCCTTTTTTTTCCTGTAAAATGTTTACCAAAACAAAAAATCTGAAAACTGTTTTTATCTCCATCGAATCGTGAAACCCCTTTCCCCATAGACAAATCATACTCAAGGTACTTTCTGCTACAATTCTTCTTCGATTGTTCCACACCTGCGATTAACTATCAATCGATCTCATTTTTCATTCAATTTTTCAATTTTTACCTCATAACATTCGACAAAAAAAAGGAATTCTTTGAATCGATACATGGCGACCACAAAACCTGAAGCTGAAGGAGCTACATAGCATCCAACTGAAAAATCGTGCGTCCAATCCTGTAAGTCGTCTCCTATCCTTCCATTATCTTTGTCGTATTTCAAAACCCTAACCCCTTTTTTAATTTGTCGAAACTGTGAAACCGTAGGAGCGTGTATGAAAGTAGGGTTCATGTTTGTATTGATTTCTTCAGCTTTATATTTCCACTCGATCAAATGAATACTAAATTTATTATTCATTTTGTCACCTCTTTCATACAGATTCAGCTCTCCGTGAGGACACCATCGTGCAGAAGTCATGAATACTAATTTATATAAAGCAGAAGTCATGAGAGAGAAAAAATCTCTTCTCCTCCAATCAAAACATCCCTTTATGCCAGCGTGTCAAGTATTTTGGTCACTATTCCAAAAAAATTTGTGATGACTATTCCGACCTTTTTTTTTTTTCATCTCTCATTTTTTCTGGAAACTATCTCTCTCTTTCTCTCGAAGATAACTGTTTCCAGAGATCGTCTCTCTCACATCCAAAGTATTGAAATCAATCTTTTTTTCTTTAATCAATTCATCCTCCTTTACACCGGAAACGGTTTTTGATTTGGTTTTATGCCCTGTTCGAAAATACGGCCGGAGTGGCCGATTCCGCGGCGGTTAAGCGTTAGACGGCGGAGCTCCCCCGCGATTATGCCCAAATCGGGTTTAAACTCGGATTTTTTAAAAAATTGATTTTTCATGTGTTAAAATCGTCTATTGAATATAGATTTGTGATGTTTGGTTAATAGAAACAAAAAGATAGAGCTTCAACGGAAAAAAAATCACCAAAAGATGACGACAGGCAGAGAAAAAAAATGAAAATCGGCTGTATATTAGGGTTTTTCGTGGAGGAAGAAGACGATTGGTAAATTACCAATTTACCCTTCATTAAAAGTGTTAAAAACAAAAAATAAAACGCGTTGTTGGGGTTCGAACCCAGTATAAGAACAATAAATAACACTCCCCTAACCACCGCACTACGACAATCGGTTTGTCATATTCGTGCAACTTTAATATATATACAATATCTACAATTTATATATACAATTCTGAAAATATCCTATTAATATCCTATCTTTATTATATAATTCACAAGTCTTTATTATATAATTCACAAGTAGAAAGCGTATAATTCCTCTCCATTTGACAGCTTAGCATTTGCTGATGTGTCATCCCCACAATTTTTTTCCTTTTTTTTCCTGTAAAATGTTTACCAAAACAAAAAATCTGAAAACTGTTTTTATCTCCATCGAATCGTGAAACCCCTTTCCCCATAGACAAATCATACTCAAGGTACTTTCTGCTACAATTCTTCTTCGATTGTTCCACACCTGCGATTAACTATCAATCGATCTCATTTTTCATTCAATTTTTCAATTTTTACCTCATAACATTCGACAAAAAAAAGGAATTCTTTGAATCGATACATGGCGACCACAAAACCTGAAGCTGAAGGAGCTACATAGCATCCAACTGAAAAATCGTGCGTCCAATCCTGTAAGTCGTCTCCTATCCTTCCATTATCTTTGTCGTATTTCAAAACCCTAACCCCTTTTTTAATTTGTCGAAACTGTGAAACCGTAGGAGCGTGTATGAAAGTAGGGTTCATGTTTGTATTGATTTCTTCAGCTTTATATTTCCACTCGATCAAATGAATACTAAATTTATTATTCATTTTGTCACCTCTTTCATACAGATTCAGCTCTCCGTGAGGACACCATCGTGCAGAAGTCATGAATACTAATTTATATAAAGCAGAAGTCATGAGAGAGAAAAAATCTCTTCTCCTCCAATCAAAACATCCCTTTATGCCAGCGTGTCAAGTATTTTGGTCACTATTCCAAAAAAATTTGTGATGACTATTCCGACCTTTTTTTTTTTTCATCTCTCATTTTTTCTGGAAACTATCTCTCTCTTTCTCTCGAAGATAACTGTTTCCAGAGATCGTCTCTCTCACATCCAAAGTATTGAAATCAATCTTTTTTTCTTTAATCAATTCATCCTCCTTTACACCGGAAACGGTTTTTGATTTGGTTTTATGCCCTGTTCGAAAATACGGCCGGAGTGGCCGATTCCGCGGCGGTTAAGCGTTAGACGGCGGAGCTCCCCCGCGATTATGCCCAAATCGGGTTTAAACTCGGATTTTTTAAAAAATTGATTTTTCATGTGTTAAAATCGTCTATTGAATATAGATTTGTGATGTTTGGTTAATAGAAACAAAAAGATAGAGCTTCAACGGAAAAAAAATCACCAAAAGATGACGACAGGCAGAGAAAAAAAATGAAAATCGGCTGTATATTAGGGTTTTTCGTGGAGGAAGAAGACGATTGGTAAATTACCAATTTACCCTTCATTAAAAGTGTTAAAAACAAAAAATAAAACGCGTTGTTGGGGTTCGAACCCAGTATAAGAACAATAAATAACACTCCCCTAACCACCGCACTACGACAATCGGTTTGTCATATTCGTGCAACTTTAATATATATACAATATCTACAATTTATATATACAATTCTGAAAATATCCTATTAATATCCTATCTTTATTATATAATTCACAAGTCTTTATTATATAATTCACAAGTAGAAAGCGTATAATTCCTCTCCATTTGACAGCTTAGCATTTGCTGATGTGTCATCCCCACAATTTTTTTCCTTTTTTTTCCTGTAAAATGTTTACCAAAACAAAAAATCTGAAAACTGTTTTTATCTCCATCGAATCGTGAAACCCCTTTCCCCATAGACAAATCATACTCAAGGTACTTTCTGCTACAATTCTTCTTCGATTGTTCCACACCTGCGATTAACTATCAATCGATCTCATTTTTCATTCAATTTTTCAATTTTTACCTCATAACATTCGACAAAAAAAAGGAATTCTTTGAATCGATACATGGCGACCACAAAACCTGAAGCTGAAGGAGCTACATAGCATCCAACTGAAAAATCGTGCGTCCAATCCTGTAAGTCGTCTCCTATCCTTCCATTATCTTTGTCGTATTTCAAAACCCTAACCCCTTTTTTAATTTGTCGAAACTGTGAAACCGTAGGAGCGTGTATGAAAGTAGGGTTCATGTTTGTATTGATTTCTTCAGCTTTATATTTCCACTCGATCAAATGAATACTAAATTTATTATTCATTTTGTCACCTCTTTCATACAGATTCAGCTCTCCGTGAGGACACCATCGTGCTCGACAATCATATTTGAGGTGTATATAGGTGAGATCGAATGTGTGTTAAATAGCATCATGTACTAGATTGCTATAAATTGTTTATTTGATTGTCGATGCCATATACTTTTTGTATATGTTATGAACATGTAGATTATTGGATTCTTTTTGGGATGAGCATGAACATGTAGATTATTGATTTCTTTTTGTATGCGATGGTCGTGCAGGTGATGAGAAAGGAACTCATGATACTAAGCAGACAGACTCGACCCATTAAAAATAAAGATTGCACAGGTATCAATTTGTTCAGAGAAGGAATCAATAAGCTTAATGAACGATTGAATAAATCACATTCTCGATGTGTTTGATGCAACTGGTGCCACAATCTTCAATACCCTTTTCATGCTACATGAACATTCAAATTCAGGTCAGCTTTCTATCAAACATTACATGGTTCTCTTAGGAGTTTGAATTTCATTTTTTTGTGTGTTTTAGATGTTCTTACTTATGTGTCTGCTTTTGATGCACATCTTATATCTTTTACTAATCTTATTTACTTTTCCAGCCATGGAGTTGTCGCTGTAGTATGGAACCAACCATTCTTGATAGCAGGTGACGTGCTTTCACATTTTGTGCACTTTCGATACTCATATTACTAATCTTATAGATATTCAACACATATTAGGTACATAAGAATAAACATTTAGGAACTCAAGCATGTTAGTTAGTATTATTTTTCAAATATTTTTGTACAGTAAATATATAGAATAAGGATAAGGATAGTTGTCCCGAAAATATAGTTTATTTTTTATTTTTTTTAAATATGCACCATGATATCCTATATCTAACTGCTCCTATTTTCTCTCCACTTCTCTCACGATCTCCACTTACTTTTTATTTTTGTTTTTTCAGATTGTTGTTAAGTCGTCTCCTTCTCTTTATATTCCAACCACAAAAGTAAGTTTATTCTTTTCTCTATCCGAGTAACTTCTCTCTGTACTTCTATCTTCAACGGTAATTATTTGTTGTTTATGTTTGTTGACAATTCTTTCTCTGTAATATGAATCGTGACTCATTTCTTGATCATGCTTCTATATTGTTTTCAGATGCCTTTAGAGTTCACCCCAATTGGCCAGTTTCTTCCTACTGAAGAACCATGCAAGATAAGAGTTCGAATTGCACGTCTCTGTGTGAGATTATGAGTTTGTTCAAGGTTTAATTCCCAAATTACAACCTAACACATAATCTTAAACAGATCTAGGTTCTTGCAAAACGAATCATAAATCAAACCTGTAACATTACCTTTTGCAGCGGATTGATGGTAATGACAAGATCAGTTAGAGCAGATCAGAAAACGGCTCCTCCTTTGGTATCCACACTCTTACAAGCAACGTCAGGCTGCTAGACCGGATGGAAGATCAGAGAGAGAGAGTTAGAGAGAGAGATGGTCGACGGCCACACAAGAAATTGCAAGGGATTAGTGTCTAAACCCTAGGGCATTTCGATTTCATTAACTCTCTAATGGGCCCAAGTCAAATGACTAATGGCTCATTAATCATTTGGGCCCAAGACACAAATCAGGCAAAAGCCTGCATTTTGTCTGGCCCAATTCTCTGATTCAATACAGTAAATGCCATTGCATCTTACCGTATTAATTCCATTTAACTTTCCCGTTAGCTATGGTGTGTGACCCTTTGGGATCATACAATACTGGTAATAAGTCCTAAACTTATAGATCATGAGCGGGCTCTAGCAAGTCATCATGATCACCCAGTATTTATGACTTATGTCTGATCTCGACATTTATCATACTTTCTAGAGATAGTACAGTAGATTTCAGGACATTCCCAACAATCTCCCACTTGTACTGGAATCCTACATTCCCTAGTCCTTTTGTCTCAATATCTCGATCTGGCATAAGGCAAGATGCGTGTCATCCTTATATAGCCAGACCATGTTCATCGGACCAGATTTGATACTGACAATGCAAACGACTTGGGCAAGTCCGTTTGGGAATGGCCATTCTCTTACCAGCTATCAAATCTCCGATTGGCCTAGAGATATTACCTCCGTTAAACGGCAGGGACAAATCCCATCTTGTTCCATCACTATGAACTACACAATTCATAATACACCCAACCAAGGTCCGTATAGCTCCCAGTTACGAAACAGCGTTAGACAATGATCAAAGCGTATTACTCCATGTGCAGCCACATGCATGCGAACTCAGGTCTAAGGACTATACTCTATAGTCGTATATGAGAACCTCTCTTGACACAGATATTAATATCTTGTAGAGTTCTCATCAGCGGGCCATGTCCGGTCATATGCTCCCCTACATATACCTATGTGTCGACTTTGATACCGCGCATCTATGACCCCTCGAAACTTGGTCATAAGTCTCAACACAATCTAGTCTCAAATGGTTGTTGGTGTTCCAATTCAACAACCTTCGACTATGGACACTATAATTTATGTCATTTCGTTAAATATGGGGTTTCAGGATCAAGTCTACTCATGTACTTCGATGGCCCATATATAATGACATGAATCATTTTGGAACGATTATTTTATATCACAGTTAAAAATAATCCAGAAATAAAAATTTCATTAACATTTAAAATGTTTACATGAACCAATCAAAATAACTAAAATAAAGCCCTCTCAACTCCCACTAAAAAGAGATTACATTTGAATATCTCTAATTCCTACAGCAGCAGTATGAAACTCGTGCTTAGGTCTCGGGAGTGGCTTTGTCAACGGATCAGCTACGTTCTCATCAGTGGGAACCCTGCTGACCTTCACTTCACCTCTATCAACTATATCACGAATCAGGTGATACCTTCTCATAATATGTTTGGATTTCTGATGATGTCTCGGTTCCTTGGCTTGAGCAATTGCACCATTGTTGTCACAATACAGTGCCAAAGGCTCAGTGGCATTAGGGAATACACCGAGTTCAATCAAGAAGTTCCTAATCCAAACTCCTTCCTTCGCAGCTTCTGAAGCAGCGATGTATTCAACTTCAGTTGTGGAATCTGCCACGGTGCTCTGCTTGGAACTCTTCCAACTTACTGCACCGCCATTCAGACAGAAGATGTAGCCAGACTGTGACCGGAAATCATCTTTATCTGTCTGAAAACTTGCATCCGTGAATCCACTCATTTCAAGCACTTCACTTCCTCCGTAAACCAAGAACTTATCCTTAGTATTCCTCAAATACTTCAGGATATTCTTTACGGCAATCCAGTGACTCTCACCTGGATTAGACTGGTACCTACTCGTCATGCTTAGTGCATAAGCAACATCAGGACGAGTACATATCATGGCATACATGATAGATCCTATAGCCGAAGCATAAGGAATCCTACTCATGCGCTTAAGCTCATCAGGTGTTTTAGGACACTGATCCTTGCTTAGTGTAGCACCATGTATCATTGGCGTGAACCCCTTCTTGGATTTATCCATTCCGAATCGATGCAGGACTTTGTCTATATAAGAATCTTGACAAAGTCCAATCAGCCTTTTAGATCTATCTCTAAAGATTCGGATTCCAAGAACATACGCGGCTTCACCCATGTCCTTCATGGAAAAACAACTCCCCAGCCAGTCTTTAACAGACTTCAGCATTGGAATATCATTTCCAAGAAGCAATATGTCATCGACATATAAGATAAGAAACGCCACTTTACTCCCACTAGTTTTCTTATACACACATTGTTCCTCTTTGTTTCTGATAAAGTCAAAGTTCTTTATTGCTTCATCAAAACGAAGATTCCAACTCCTCGATGCTTGCTTCAATCCATAAATGGATTTATGAAGTTTGCATACTTTCCCAGCATTCTTAGGATCAATGTAACCGTCAGGTTGTGTCATATACACATCCTCCTCCAAGATTCCATTCAGGAAGGCGGTTTTCACATCCATCTGCCAAATCTCATAGTCATAATAAGCGGCAGTCGCTAGGAGAATCCGAATTGATTTCATCATTGCCACTGGTGAATAGGTTTCATCATAGTCTATACCATGAATTTGCTTGAAACCTTTTGCCACCAACCTGGCCTTGTAAATCTGGACATTTCCATCCATGTCAATCTTCTTCTTGAAGATCCATTTACACTCGATGGCTTTTGCACCAGCAGGTAAATCAACCAGTGAAAACACTCGGTTAGCAGACATGGAGTCCATCTCGGATTCAGTGGCTTCACGCCACTTTAAGGAGTCAGGGCCCATCATGGCTTCTTCAAAGTTCGAGGGTTCATCACCGTCAATGATCAAAAGATCATGGCAATTAGTCACGAGGAATCCCTGATATCTATCGGGTTCGTGACGGATCCTTCCGGATCTTCGAACTTCAGGTACTGCAGGTTCAGGTTCTATTACAGCTTCATGTAATTCATCCTGCTGTTCTTCCTCATTAGGTTGAACAGGTTCCTGTCCTTCTTGAATTTCATCAAGTTGTACCTTACTCCCACTATCTTTTCTAGAGAGAAACTCCCTTTCAAGAAAAGTACAATCCCGAGCAACAAAGATTTTGTTCTCGGATCGCAGATAGAAGTAAGAAGCCTTGGTATCCCTAGGATAACCAATGAAGTAGCATTTGTCAGATTTTGGTGTAAGCTTGTCTGAGATTAATCTTTTGACATAGGCTTCACAACCCCAAATTCTGAGAAAAGACATTGCTGGAGCTTTTCCAGTCCATATCTCATATGGTGTCTTTGCTACTGCCTTTGATGGCACTCTGTTCAGTGTGAACGTTGCGGTGAGCAAAGCATATCCCCAAAGGGATATAGGAAGGTCTGTGTGACTCATCATGGATCGGACCATATCTAACAATGTCCGATTCCTTCTCTCAGACACACCATTCCACTGAGGTGTTCCAGGAGGTGTGAGTTGGGAGATAATCCCACACTCACTCAGATGATCACGAAATTCCTGGCTCAAGTATTCTCCTCCTCGGTCCGACCGAAGAGCCTTAATACTTTTACCAAGCTGGTTCTGTACTTCATTCTGGAATTCTTTGAACTTTTCAAAGGTTTCCGACTTATGTTTCATCAAGTAGACATATCCATATCTACTGAAATCATCAGTGAATGTAATGAAGTACTGAAAGTTTCCTCTAGCACTTGTGGACATTGGGCCACACACGTCAGTATGTATCAGGCCCAATAGTTCACTGGCCCTTTCTGTGGGTTTATTGAAAGGGGCCCGTGTCATTTTGCCCATTAGGCAAGATTCGCATTGCTCACAAGACTCAAAGTCAAATGAGCCCAAGAGTCCATTTGAATGGAGCCTCTTGACGCGTTTCTCACTAATGTGCCCCAAACGACAATGCCAGAGAAACGTTTCATTTTCTTCGTTAGATTTGAACCGTTTCGTATTAATGTTATATACTGGAGCAGATTGATCCAGCATGTACAGCCCATTAACAAGAGGGGCACAGCCATAGAACATATTATTGAGATTAAAGGAACACAATTTATTCTTAATAGAAAAATCAAATCCTTGCAAATCCAATAATGAAACTGAAATGATGTTTCTGCTTATAGCAGGTACAAAATAACAATTCTCAAGTTCTAAAATCAATCCAGAAGGTAAAGACAACAAGTAAGTGCCAACGGCCAGTGCTGGAACCTTCGCTCCATTGCCAACCCGCAACTCTACTTGCCCTTGCTTCAACCTTCTACTGTTGCTGAGCGCCTGCATATTAGTACAAATATGAGCCCCACATCCAGTATCTAATACCCAAGTGGTATTATCAGAAGTAGTAGTATTTACTTCAATAACAAAAATACCTGAAGATTTAGTCTCCAAGGACTTCTTCTTCTTCAGACTTTCCTGGTATTTCTTACAGTCCCTGCGGTAATGCCCTGCCTCTTTACAAAAGTGACAGATGTCAGAAGGCCCAGCTTTGGACACGGGCTTGGGCTTGGCGTTTTCATTGCTGACTGCTTTGCCCTTTCCCTTGTCTGCAGCGGATTTCTTGAAACCCTTTCCCTTCTGCACCATGAGTACAGACGACTCCTTGGTCTTCTTCAGATTCGGTTCTGCAGTCTTGAGCATACCATGTAGCTCACGCAAAGTCTTTATCAACCCATGCATATTATAGTTCAAAATGAACTGGTCATATGCAGGAGTAAGAGACTGCAGAACGATATCACAAGCAAGCTCTTGGCTTATAGGACAGTCGAGCCTAGTCAAATGATCGAGATAACCCATCATTTTCAGAACATGTGGACTCACTGCTGCATCCTTAGCCATTTTACAGTCCAAGAGATTCTTAACAGTTTGAAATCTCTCTGTACGAGCCTGCTCCTGAAACAACGCTTTCAGATTTGCCATCAGCTCCATGGGACAAGTCAGGCCTTCCCATTGCATCTGCAGTTCGGGAGCCATTGTCGCCAACATCAGGAAAATCACGTCATTAGCATCTGAAGAATGCTTATCCCAAGCATTCTTCACAGCTTGTGCGGCATTATTCGCAGGTCTAGGTTGGAGAACTCTTTCAAGGACATAAGCCTTCTTCTCCTGCCTGAGCACAAGTCTCAGGTTCCTAGACCAGTTCAGGAAGTTTGATCCGTTCAGTTTGTCCTTCTCAAGGGCAGACCGGATCGAGAAAGTGTTTTGTGTTGTTGTGCTTGACATAGCTGAAAATATGAGACAATAGAGTTTTAGTTATTTAGTTCATAAAAGAGTAATCTTAAAAAAACTTATAAGAAAACTCGCATTGCATTCAAAATTTCTTTGTTTAACCTCATAAGAATGCAATGATTCCGAGACCCATGTTTAGCTAAATCCAAAGTGGGCCACTGGCCATCACCCGGAATTAGCTTTACTTGGTAAGCATACACACAGCTAGTTATATCTCATATAACTCTCGGTTGTGAATTGGACCCGAGGCCCAAATTCACCAGATGTCTCAAGGCCCGGGACTCCCGATGGCCCAGTCAAGGAAACCAATCTCTTACAGCCAAATAATCACTAAAATCTGGGACTCCCAATGAAATTAGTGACTACATACTACTTTACTTACGCAAAAACAGACACCTCACACTGTAAGCCATATCTGTAATTGAATAAGCGTTAAGTAGCTGACAAGATTGGGCAAGACATCCAAGCTTGATATTGGTTTTGAGGATTTTAGGTTTTGTTTCCAAAAATAGAAGATTACTATTTTGGGAAACTTACTTATTATAGAAACTTTCTAATTTTAGAAACATGCTAAAAATAGAAATTTCTAATTTAACATTTTATTAATGTTTTCGGTCGGGTCACAAATTATAGGCCCAATTCTTGGCCCAAGACCACAGAATTCCAATTGGCCCAATAATTTGACATAACCGAGTCGGTTTATTAATTCTGGTCCAAGACCAAATTAACTACCAAAACCAACTGGTTATTTACTAAACTAGACCAGCTCTAAATTATTTGGTCCAACCAAATCAAACTTAGACCAGTCTTCGGTTTAGGTTAAAATTCAATTTTTGAATTTAAATCCGGTTTAACCAGAAATTAAATAATACTATGTATTAAATAATTTCCAGCAAACCGCGATTTGGGTTAACCGCTTGAACCACCAATTAAATTGGATCGGTTCAGTTAAGTCCAAAACCGGGAAGAAACACCTAGTGTTTTAGCCAATTTTGACCTAACTTGCGGTTTAAGGCTTTAAACACACGATTAACCGCCAATTAAATTGGACCGGTTTAATCGGTGTGGTTTTGGGCAACGAACCGCGAAGCTCGGTTTAACCGATTGACTATTCGCGGGACGTAAAATTTAACGGGCCAAACGATCGGATCCATGATTGGATCATGGACCCACGATCCAACTCGGCCCATTAACGCAATCGACCATCGCACGATCGATGATCGATCATCACACGGCAACACACGATCCAACCTAGCCTCACGATCGTATGATCGATCTCGGCCAACTGATCACACGGCCCATGCTTCTCAGCCTTGCGGCTCAAGCAAGATCGATCGTTCCACACGATCATGCGATCATCCATCGATCGATCTAGGGCAATATCACATGGCTGATCACGATCGAAGGCATCATGCATCACGATCGTTATGATCACGCGGCCCATGCAAATTAATCCGATCGGCTTGATACCAAGCGATCGATTAGAGCATTGCACGGCCGAGACATGTGATACCATGCGTTAGGGTTTCGATCATCAATTATTAACCTTTTTTTCGATCGGCGGCAACATCATGAGATCATTACCGAGACCAAAACCAAAAGGCTATTAGGGTTTAATGATTTTAATCAATTTTAATTCATTCAATTGATTCAAAAACCTTTAAACATTCATATGATCCAATTTTACAAGAAACCTAATGCCTAGGCTCTGATACCACTGTGATATTATGAGTTTGTTCAAGGTTTAATTCCCAAATTACAACCTAACACATAATCTTAAACAGATCTAGGTTCTTGCAAAACGAATCATAAATCAAACCTATAACATTACCTTTTGCAGCGGATTGATGGTAATGACAAGATCAGTTAGAGCAGATCAGAAACCGGCTCCTCCTTTGGTATCCACACTCTTACAAGCAACGTCAGGCTGCTAGACCGGATGGAAGATCAGAGAGAGAGAGTTAGAGAGAGAGATGGTCGACGGCCACACAAGAAATCGCAAGGGATTAGTGTCTAAACCCTAGGGCATTTCGATTTCATTAACTCTCTAATGGGCCCAAGTCAAATGACTAATGGCTCATTAATCATTTGGGCCCAAGACACAAATCAGGCAAAAGCCTGCATTTTGTCTGGCCCAATTCTCTGATTCAATACAGTAAATGCCATTGCATCTTACCATATTAATTCCATTTAACTTTCCCGTTAGCTATGGTGTGTGACCCTTTGGGATCATACAATACTGGTAATAAGTCCTAAACTTATAGATCATGAGCGGGCTCTAGCAAGTCATCATGATCACCCAGTATTTATGACTTATGTCTGATCTCGACATTTATCATACTTTCTAGAGATAGTACAGTAGATTTCAGGACATTCCCAACACTCTGGGCATTCAAAAACCAGATAGACCTGGTGTTATAACCGGTCTTGATATTGTGGATGAGAAGGTATGACTTCCATAACATGTAATCGAGTTTTTGAAACTCAAAGTTAAAATTTCAGACAATGGCTACAATAACTCCAATTACCAGGTTTCAAAACTTAGTGTGGCCTGATCTGATATTTAGAAGTTCAGAGGATTGGCAGAAAAAGGTTGGTTCTCACATAAATTTTGTTTTTTTCTTTTAACATTCGTTCTATAATAGTATCTGATAATGTCTATGATTGGATTGTAGCAAAATTGTTTATTGAATCATATATGTTATTTTTGATGCTTCTAAATTTCTGTAGGTATTTAGTCTTTTTTTTTTTGAACAACTCTTTAAGCCAAACTTGAAATTAACCTATGTTTACATTGATTCGACAATTTAGGATGCTATCCTTGACCAGCTTCCCTTAGCCATCACTCTTCCCTCAGATCATTCAGACGCAAAGGCTATTCAGGTAATGTAGCCCCAGATCTTAAGTTCTATATGTTTTAAGCCATTTTTTTTTTAATTACTGTCTTGCTGTTTCCACATTGTAGGAGGCAAAAGTTGACCACAACCCTTCATCCATTTCCACTTCCTCGGATCTTCAGGTGCCATTTCCAATCAGGTAACGTAGTCCCTAACATCAGTTTTACTGCGATTTATAACTTAAGGCCTACATTTTTATGAAATTTTTCTGTTTAACTTAATCTTGAATCGTTTCAGGTGGGAAACTCATTTTCTGAATCAAGTACAAAGCTATGTTCACTGATCCTAACACTCCTATTCAGAAAAGGCCACTGACTGTGGTGGTAGAGGATGAGGTTGCTGAACACTCATCAACTAAGCGATTTACTCCACAGTCCGTAAACAAGCCTAAGAAAGTGTTTGTGAAGAAGGAGAAGAAAAGCTGATGAAGATCTTACCTAACTTGATTTTCATTCATGTTTTTTAGTCAATCGTGTTTTCTATGTTATTTTGTGTTGCTTAGGCTGCATTAGGATTTCCTATCTACTTTGCAGTTGTCTTTATGTTTATGAACCGTAGCTGCTTAAGGATTTCTTCTATTTTGTTCTAAAACAATTTGGTTTATTGACTCCTTATGTTTTATGTACTTGCTTCTTTTTTTTTTAAGTTACTTCCTTATCCTACAGTTTATCTTTGTCTAAACTTATGTTGCAACAAAACAAAACAATTTAATAGCCATAAAGAGAGAAACAATCGGCCTAACCAATCTAACAAAGTTTATTGGTTTAAAAAAAATTTGTAAACCATCGACTAAAATTCAAAAGAATATATGACCTATTTTTTGTTTATTTCTTTGATTATGTTTGAAATTTCATTAAAAAAATGGGATCGGATTGAACCAGTGTTTTTAAAACCGGACCGACCCGGCGGTCAGACCGGGTTGAACCGTGAACCGGAAGCATACCCGGGTTGGGTTGAGTAAAAAATCCAATGTTAATTAAACCGGTTAAAAAACCGGATTGGACCGCCAAAAAACCGGAAACAAACGACCCATTGAACCGTATCAACCCGGATTTTAGAAAAAAAATTATTTTATTTGTTGTTAATTACTTTTTATTTCCTAAATATAACTATATTAGTTTTAAATATTTATTAAAAGGTAAGAATAAATGTGTTACTATATCTTATCTCTTCTTTTAATAGACAAATGCATGATGTGTATGTTGGTGAACTGTATGTCTTGAAGAAAATTATTCTTTTAAGGTGTTTCGGTTTTAACATTTTTTAAATATGTTGGAATGTTGTTGATTTAACATTTAAACTTTTAAAGAATTTTTTAATAATTTTTACACATATTTTTTAAAATTATGATTATTAAAGTGTTTTATTTGATAGTTTGAAATTAATAACATATTATATATATTATTTTTTAAATTATCATCAAATTTGGTCGAACCCGTTCGAACCCGATCGGACCATATTAACCCATGACCCAAAAATTTTACCGGTTCAGTCGCCGGTCCGGTTTTAAAAACATTGGATTGAACCATTGATATAAAAAGCCATGTTTAGATATGTAAATATGAAAACTTGAGTATTGATATAAACATTGATACCATGATCATTGTTATTATTCCCAAAAAAATATAGCTGACTTAGTATTTTTTTAACATTATACCGTAACCCAAAAATCTTAATCAGAAAATATTGATTAGATATTGATATATAACATTCTTCCTGCAATTTCAAAACCACTCCATTGAGCTTGGACAAGTGAGTATTTCTGATTTCTCAATAATCATCATTTTCATGAGCACCAGTCGATTGTTTTCGTCTGTCTACCATGTCAAGGATGGTTTACCTGCTGAACAGGAGATTACCTGGAAGCCATATAGTTAGCTTATTGCCTATTATCAATAACCTGGATTGCACCTGGATGATCAAGCACAGCCATATCCATAGCCTATGCTAATGAAATGGATCATTACCCAAAAAAATAAGAAAACAATATTGCTCCAGATTCTCAGAGATTAATAGTAATGTAAGTGCTCTCATACCAAAAGTCAAACATTTATTCTATCATCAAGATCCTCTTCCCACTCTTTTCCCAGTAACTGAAACTACACAATTATTCCTTAATGCATGCACCCTATATCTTTAGTCATACACAACAAGTGTTAATGTTCAAGACTTAACCCCAGCTTACCACTATGCAGATAACATACTAGACAAGTAAAAAAATAAGACAACCGAAACAGAACAGTTCTCACATCCGAGAAAGCAGGGGACTGAAAGAACACATTTGAATTTTGATGATCGGTACGATGTAAGATGGATACCAATAAGGAATAAAAAGAGGGAGAGGAAGGCAAGGCAGGACTCACCCAGGCAATGAGTAGACAAAACGCAACAACGGCTAATTGATAGACTTCATTTGTCTGCTCGGTGAATAAAAAGCTTGGATTAATGATCTACAAACTAATCTTCATTGGTCTTAAAGTAGGGGAACATAATCTTGAGATGAAAATCAGGTACATGTGACGATAAGCTGACCATCAATTTCAGAAACCAAGGAATACATGTCTGTGACAATATTGATCAAACAACCAGAAACGATAGCAACACAACCGTCCTAATCCTAAATAAAAGACAGAAAATCATTAGTAACATCGATTACACTGTTACGGCTTGGGATAAAAAACCCTAAAATGTCTTTCCTTACACTGTTGACATTGACAGTACTCCCTAAAAACTGCCAGAATTTCCACCAAGACTGAAAGCAAAAGCTAACAACAAACCACCGATTAGTCTTATATATAGAAGATGCTTAAATCCAAACTCCCAAGTCATTTGAATATGTCTAGATAGACAATGTACATAACATGTTGATGGAAAGTACAATCAGAAACCTGAACAAAAAGGCTTCCAATTGTAAGGGAGGCAGTAAGAGAGTTGGTAGAATTTATCACCACGAGAAACTTCAGCTCCTTAAGTATGAAGGCAGAGTCGCATAGTGAACAAAATTGGGAAAATTAATGAAAATTAAAGCTAATCAAAACGGTATAGCATCACCTAATAAGCTATAGCAGGAAGCCGGAAGAAGGAATCTCATAAGACTTTCTACAGCCGTGACCATTCTACTAAGATATCTTTTAACAAAAGTCAGCTTAAAATCTTCATAAGAAAATATTAACCAAACAAAAGATATTTGTTTAGATTTTCTTAACAGATTTAAGATTTTGTTTTACTTCTTTTTTGTTTACTGTATCACTTGCCACAATATATTCTTGAAACATAAAAATCACACGTATTATGAGTACAGTTGAAGGAGTGCATATGTATTAAAGAATTATGTATCAAGAAACATAAAATCTTGAAACATAAAATCACACGGATTATGAATCACACGGATTATGTATACAAGTGGTAGTAAACTGGATGGATCCACAAAACCGTCACGGATTATATATATATGTACATGTGAACGTTCTAAGAGCATCCCCAGTGGTGATACCCTATTGGGGTTCTTAAAAAAAATTTTTAATAATTTTTTAATTTTTTTTTCTTAGATGCCAAAAAAAAAAGAAATTCAAAAAAAAGGACCAATGACAAGGCGACACGTGGCATGAACAGCTAAGAGTCGATCCTTATATAAGAAATTTAAGCAACCGGATGTTAACTATTTTGTGGGGTCCACGTGGGATCCACACAATATTTTATAATTTTTTTTGTTAAGGACTCTTGCTTAGATACCCGGTTGCACTTGCTCTAAGTTATGATAGTTTTAGCAAAATTTATTTGGTCAAGTGATGTGATTGAGTGGATAGATTTTCATTGTTGAGAAGCTAAAACTAAATATAGATTTTGGTTGTTGCATTCAAAGTTCTTAACCAATAAAATGAGAAATATTAAACCATAAGTTTTAGAGCAAAACAAATACTAATTAATATTTGGCATAGGATGGAAAAGTATGAAATAGTCAAAATCATGTTTTAGTTTATAGAATTGTTTAGGTCTTCAAATATAGATCTCTGTAGATTCATAATAATGTGTGGTATAACAGAAAAAATTTCCAAATAATAATATTTGTTTTTTTAAACTATACGCCATGTCGTATATTACAATTGATTAATAGTAATTTTTATTTGAGTTATGAGAATATACAAATAATAGACGTATAATAGAATGTTTTTTTTACGTGGATATAGATTTCAGATTAAATGCAAAAAATGTGTATAGAATTAAAACATTTAATTTCTTAATATTTTATGGATTCTTATAATATGTTTTTAATCTTAATATTCTTGCATTTCCAAACTTAATATGATGATGATTGAAGAGATTTTTTTTTGGAACGACATTATTTTTTTGTCCAAGGAATATGAAGTAATTCTTTTAGATTATCTATTTTTTATGGGTTTCATTAAATTTTAGGTCAAAATATGTCTCTGTAACACATATTAATGTAAACTCTAAAAACTTTAAAATCGAATATTCTATGGTTTTGTTGTCTCGGTTAGTCATACTATAAAATGTTATTTGAAATAAATAGACTGAAATTCAATGCCCGTGCAACGCACGGGCCAGAATACTAGTCTATGTATAATTCACAAAACTTTGTAAAACTCAATGGTTTAAAATCTAATAGATAGACTTAGTTCATATTTTTGAAATCCGTAAAATCTGTGTTAAAATCAAATCTATATATAAACTTTTATAATTAAATAACATTTATTTTAACTAAGATTTTGAAATTATATAATCAACAACATAAGACTTTGATTAGGATTTTGAAATTATAAAACTAATAACAAAACATTTTGATAAAGATTTTAAAATCAATGATCCAATAACATATGATTTTGCTTGGATTTAAGAATCAATATTAAACTCCATAAACTAATAACCCCACTTAGTTTGGTAAATATAACCACATTTTGATAACCGGAATGTATGTAAATCGGAGTTTTATCAACAATAAAAATTGAAGAAAGGCGAAAATGACAGAACACCAAAGTAGGGACTGTGACATTAAGAAGGGAATCAAATTTGGGTAGTGATGGTGGGTCTGTCCTTTTTTCTATTGTAATATACACTTGTTTTGTCTTCTTCAGTTACACTCTTGGTGGTTAAAATGTGAAACTCCATTATTAGCAAATCAATGAATATGTCTTTTCCAATAATGGACTTATTGGATAAACAGTGAGTTTCTGGGAGTTTCTGGAAGTTTTGGAAGTAAGTATTTTAGTTTTCCTATTTGCAGTAAGAGAAGAGGTCAAAGAAAGGAACTAAAAACAACTTATAATTTTGGAGCTAGTGACTTTAAAGAGGGACAATGGAAATAAATGAGTGGGGAAGAGTACTATAGAGATGAGATCATCATTAATTGATAATTGAATATGGAATTTTCATTGCAGAGTAGCACATGTGGTATGGTAATGATAGATTGAAACTGAGTGAGATAGATGAGTACCACTCCTGATTTAAAGCTGCAACTTGTGTGCCTCCATTTACTTCATTACAAACCCATTTTGTATCTTATTGTAGTGTAGAGTGTATGTAGACCATCGAATTTTAAATTCAGATTTGGTGTACCTTTGAAAACTCTTATCATTACGACTCGATCGAGAGTCTTTGGTATCTTTGAAATTGCTTTTTTTTTTGTCTTCTTCGATACTTCTGAGTTTTTTTTTTTTGTTAGTAAAAGATAATATCGAATAATTATAGACGATGTAATTACGTAAACTCTACCACCACGAACGATTTCATAGTCTGCCCGTTATAAGTTATAAACATCTAAGTTGCATACGGATGGTGGGTGCATTTCTATACACGTGTTAGTCATATACCTATTCCCACAAAATGTTAAAAGACTTAAAATCTCATGAACACTTGCATAATCAAAAGTCGAAAATCAACTGACAATCATATTGGAAAGTTACTCACTTCTTCGGTCGAGTGTTCTCTAGCGGTCGAGAAATCTATCACTCAATCGATGACCGCTAGTCTCAGTGGAAGTAGCTACTAGTGTTATATTTCGTTGACACCCACTAAAACGAACTTTATGGTTTGGGCTCAACCGGCGGCTTTGTCCTACCTTCTTTTTTTTGGCATCACACTACAAGAAAACATAGAAATATCGACGGAAGAAATCGACGAATATCCGTCGGAAACTGCAATTTTCGAGGGATTTCCAACAACAAAAATCGTCGGTTCTATTTGATCGAAAAAATATATCCGTCGATTTTCGTTGGTATTACCGATGGATTATCGACAATTCATTGACGGACAAACTACCAACGGACTTCCAAAGGTTTACCGATCATGGTTACCGACGATTTACCGAGGCAATATAATCGACCGTTTACCGACGGGAATAAACCAACGGTTTACCGAGCGCACTAAACCGAGGGTTTTCCGACGCAAGGATACATACGGTTTTCCGATGGATCTTAATGAGTTTCCGGATAGGATTGACTCTTTGATGGATCGAAGGATAGGCTGATCACGGATCAGTGGTGGATCGTAGGAGACCGTCAAAGGATGCGGAAAGCCTTTGGTATTCCCCACTTCAAAGAAAATGAAGAAGTAACCCTTAACCCCGAAATTCTAAGAAGGTTTGATGCTTGGATGTAACCCTTGCCAAGAATCGAAAGATGTTCAATCAAGAACAAAAAGATGTACTCTCAAATAAGGAAGATAAAAGTCGTTGACCTCTTAGATTGATGGGTTTGATACATATTTATAGCTTAAGGATTCAAAGAGACTAACTTAAAGCATTAAGTTCCTAAAAGTAAGCAAAAGACTTCCTAGAATTCCTAACAAAGACTTCCTAGAAGTCATAACAAAGACTAAAAATAAATGTGGTCAAAATAACCCTTCAGCTCTCTTGAATGACCCATCGGCTTCTGATCAAACGACTATGGCGCGGTCGTGTCTTGGTCCGGGTACAGGATCGGCCCGTATCATGCTCAAAATAGTTCCTTCGGCCATCTTCAAATCAGCTCGATCCATCTGAGAAGTAGCGCGATCGATCTCCTCTATTAGGCATTTGGTTCGAGTCTTCCAAGTCTGGTCCACAAAAAAAGTCGAACGGATCGTGAGAAACGATCGTGATCTCCTCGGGTGCATCATGGTCTCGACCCGCGTAAGGATCAGCTCGAACCAAGGCACTTTTGTCTCGATCAAGAGATTCGGTCTTTTGGTCGCAGTTCCAAGCATAGTCTACTCTCCAGACACGTCGGGTCGAAGCAGTACACGATCGTGCGGTCGGTGCAGCCGGTCGGGTGAACCTCGGTTTCTTCTTGGTCCACCTGCGATCCAAGCGGTTCCTCGTTGTCTGAGCTATCCTGGTCCGATGTTCTACCTCGGAATCTATCATTCCCCTCCTCTTGAAAAGGATTTGCCCACAAATCTGGAGTATCTGCATGAAAAGGAGATAGATCAACAACGTTAAAACTAGGAGATATGTCATACTTACCTTGAAGATCGAGTTTATAGGCATTGTCATGAAGCCTCTTGACAACCGTGAATAGACCATCCTTCCGGGGCATAAGTTTTGACTTCCGTTCCTCGGGAAACCGTTCCTTCCTTAGGTGGATCCAAACAAGGTCGCCCGGTTCAAAAATCACTTGTCTTCGGCCCTTGTTGGCATAATTCTCATACTGCTTTGTCTTTGCCTCGATGTTTGCTCTGACCTTCTCATGTACCTGCTTGACAATTTTGGCTTTCTTTTTCCCATCCAAACTTATCCTTTCACATGCAAAGGTCAAGTGGAGACAAAGGGTTAAAGTCATAGACGATTTCAAACGGTGAATACTTAGTAGCAGAATGCATGGAATGGTTATAAGCAAACTCAACATGCGGAAAATTTTCTTCCCAAGTCCTAAGATTCTTCTTAACAAGCGACCTAAGCAAGGTTGAAAGTGTCCTATTCACTACTTCAGTTTGTCCATCAGTTTGAGGGTGACAAGTAGTTGAAAACAAAAGTTTTGTACCAAGCTTAGTCCACAATGTCTTCCAAAAATAACTTAAGAACTTAGCATGACGATCATAAACAATAGTCCTAGGCATGCCATGAGGTCTAACAATTTCTTTAAAAAACAAGTCGACAATGTGAGATGCATCATTGGTTTTCAAACAAGGAATGAAATGAGCTATTTTCGAAAATCTATCTACAACCAAAAAGATTGAATCCTTACCAGTCCTAGACTTAGGAAAACCAAGCACAAAGTCCATAGATAAATCAGTCCAAGGATGAGATGGTATAGGAAGAGGAGAGTGCAAACCTTGAGAGGTGTTTTTGGACTTAGCTTCCTTGCAAGTGACACGCCGGCTGCAAATCCTTTCCACGTCCTTCTTTAGGCCCGGCCAATAGAAGTGATCTTGAAGCACCTTTAGTGTCTTGGCCGCCCCAAAATGTCCCATCAAGCCTCCTCCATGAGCTTCCCTAGTAAACAACTCTTTTAAAGAAAAGTGAGGTACACAAAGCTGATTGTCAAAGAAAAGAAAACCTTCTAAGATAAAGTACTTGCCGTGGCCATGCTTTTGACAAGACAAGAATGGTTCCCTAAAGTCAGAATCAGTTTCGTATAAGCCTTTTATGAACTCAAATCCCAAGAGTTTGGTTCCAAGAGAGGATAGAAGTGCATACCTGCGAGATAGTGCATCGGCCACTATGTTCTCCTTACCTTGTTTGTACTTAATGACATATGGGAAGGTTTCTATGAATTCCACCCAACGTTTATGCCTTTTGTTCAGCTTTTGTTGGCCTTTGAGATGTCTAAGAGATTGGTGATCAGTGTGAATAACAAACTCCTTAGGCGAAAGATAATGTTGCCACGTTTGAAGCGCTCGTACCAATGCATAAAGCTCCTTGTCATAGGTAGGATAGTTGAGAGTATCACCACCTAACTTCTCACTAAAGAAGGCAATGAGTTTCCCTTCCTGCATAAGAACAGCACCAATACCCACACCTGAGGCATCACATTCTATTTCAAAGGTTTTAAGAAAATCAGGGAGAACAAGTAGAGGGGCTTGGGTCAACTTCCCTTTTAGAGTTTGGAATGCATCCTCCTGAGCTTGCTCCCATTTGAACCCAACGTTCTTCTTGATAACCTCAGTAAGAGGAGCCGCAATTGTGCTGAAGCCCCGAACAAATCTACTATAGAAGCCGGCCAAGCCGTGAAAGCTTCTGACCTCTCCTACCATCTTGGGGCTGGGTGATAGGGTCAGGTTTTAATCCTATATCTAACTGCAAGTGCACAGTTCAGTAGTTGTAGTATATAGGTATCGAATCCACAGGGACTCTGGTATTCAATAGCTCAAGAACAGGAAATTAAACTAGGAAGAAAGTAATGTGATTGAATTAAAAGCAACGCGAGAAAGTAAACAGAAAGCAGAGATTATTGGTTGTGAAAACAAGTTTAAACTAGCATTAATTCCAAACACAGATATAAAATTAACCAAATTCCTTTGCGATAATTCTCTAAGTCTAAGTGCAGCAAACCAAACTTTCGTTTGCGAGAACTAACAGATTAAACTAGCATTAATTCCAAGTTTGATATGTTCACAATTATCCTTAACCAAACTTTCGTTTGCGAGAAGTTTAATTGCTCAACCTAATTAGTTCAGATTCCTAAACCAAACTTCCGTGTCGTATTTAGCAACCTAAGATCTAGATTCTAATTGATCAGGTTAGAACTAGCTTTAAGCACAATTAGATTGAAGAACAGATATAGTTATGAATCCTTAACTGAATTAAACAAGTCATGAAATCCTATGTGAGAAACCCTAAACCTAAAAAGGAATCGACTCAGACATAGATAATGAAAACATAATCATATGAAGAATAAATTGCATAAAAGATAAAGAATTAAAGGGGTTCGAAATCTTCTCCAAATACAGATGAAGTAAAGGTTCAGATCAGCCCCAAAAGCTCTAAAAATCCTCTGCTCTTAATTATGAAAGCGTAAGTAATTAAAACACCAAAAACTTAATTATATAGGTCTAATCTCGGCCAGGGGCTTCTTTGTAAATATCAGAAACTTCTGGATCATAGTGCAATATCTTGACTCTTCATAAACCGCCGAGTTTCGGCCCATCTCGCTGGTGCAACGATCGGTGCTAGAGTGCAACGATCGACGCATTTCTCTGTTTCGGACAGTGAACTCTATCTCTCGGCCAAACACTCCAAAAATCTCCAAAAAGTGCCATAATCACCAAATATGCTCCAAACCTGATTATACCTGTAAAAGACTCTAAAAGAACACAAAAGACACTAAAACACACTTATATCATGGTCTAAAACTAGTAAAAACCATGATATATCAACTCCCCCACACATAGCCTTTGCTTGCCCTCAAGCAAAACAGAGAACTAAAGCTTGGTGAAGAGGTTTGAAAACTCTTCAGAAACTCATTTCATCCTAGAAGCTACAATACTCAGATTCCCCTTAGTAAACCACTGAAAGAATCAATCACAGGATATCAAGACCAACATGTACTTCCCCCACACTTAGCAACTGTCCTAAGTAAACTCCACAATCACATTCAAGCATTCAAATTCTCCCTACTGACTTCTGCAAGTATTTAAGTGCGATCTCACCTAAGGAGTATCGATCAAAGGGCAAATGGATTCTTACCTTATCAGCTCTAGACCACCATACTATCTTTCTCTAGTCCTTTTCTTCTCTTTTCCCTTCTTTAACAGCTGATTTTTCCCACATTGGGTATCATTTTATTTTTTTTATCAGTGTTCTTCCCGTTATGGGGTATACTTTGGACACATTCCATGGATCGCACAGGAGATAATAGGGGTCTCTACCACTCCTGTGACCACTTCGGAGTTACTAACTCATCCTCAGTTCATTATCTTTTTTTTCTTACTTTATAGAAGGGGAGAAGGGAACTAAATAGGATAGGTTGACAGGCTGTGTCAGAACTAACAAGGGAATCCGACACAGAGTATACCAAGCCCTTAGGTGAGAAATCTAAGTCAGTATTAAGTTGAAGTCAGTAAAAGGATCCTCTGATACCTGAAGTGATGTGGGTGTTCCCAGTAGGTTGATCTGTGTCTGGGTTTTCTAATGGTCAGAGATAGATCCTGCAACTTCATCCCAATGGTTACTTAAGTTCCTGCAAGTCTTGTAAATCTTCTCAGAAAATCATAGTTTCTTACTTAAACAATTTTGACTCAATAAAACAAAAATTTTGAAAAATGGACTGACTCTTAAGAAAACAGAAAGATAAACGTCAGTATCACCTCCCCCACACTTAAGACACACTGTCCCCAGTAGTGTCAAGCGAAGGATCGGTAAAAAGAAATAAAAATTGTTAAGGCTTTGTTGAGTTCTGTCCGGTTTACCTCTGTCGCTCAGGCATCGATCGTTGCACTAAGTGCATCGACCGTTACTAGGCGATTTTCGTGTATGGTCGATCGTTGCTCAGGACCGCAACGATCGCTGCAATGCGATTACGATCGTGTTGTGACGATCGACACAGGTGTCGATCGACGCACTGCGAATCTGTCCGAGACCTGCAATCATAAACTCACCAAAAACAAAAACAAACGTAAAATCCTAACAAAAACACCAAAAATTAAGTAGAAAAACACCAGTACCTAATGGTGGGTTGCCTCCCACCCAGCGCTTGTTTAAGGTCAATAGCTTGACCGGACGGACAAAAATTTTCAGGCACCAGGAGATCCTGACAGAGACTTTTTCTGTCTCTGTCCAAGTCTCCTCATCCAAGGTGGCGAGTAGGCTGTTGTAGAATGCTCATGTCCAAGAAAAGATGGAGTAAAATGTGCTCCAGGATCTATAATCACAGTGTCATCAGGCTGCTCATCGTCTGCATCCCTTATGGTGAATGTCTGCCCATCTATCAGTGGTCTTCGCAGCTTATCCATCTCATAACGCAGCGGGTCATCTCCCAGATGGAGATCAATCAGGCTGTTCCTAACATCAATCACTGCTCCTGCTGTAGCCAAAAATGGTCTTCCAAGTAGCAACGCTTCATCCGGATCACAGTCATATTTCAGCACTAAGAAGTCTGTTGGAACTAAATAGTTTCCAACTCTCACCGGGATGTCCATCAGGAGTCCTTCAGGAACTCGTATGGACTGATCAGCTAGGACAAGAGAGGTCCTAGTAGGAGTAAAATCTAGCATACCCAGCTTCTCTGCCACAAAGTATGACATCAAACTTCCAGCAGCTCCTAAGTCACACAGAGAGCGCCAAAAGCTATCCTCAAAGATTGAACAATCAAGCACAAAGACTCCAGGATCTGGCAGCTTCTTCGGGATCTTGGTCAACAGAACATCACTAATATGCAGAGGAACTATAATCACCCAGTCTCTCAGCTCTTCATCTAGAGGCAGCATCTTGTTCAAATACCTCTGCACACATGGATGATAAGGTGGATCATCAGAAGATGGAATTTCTTCCAATTCTTCACCAATCTCCTCTAGCTTCTTAAGCTCTTCAATTTCTTGCTTAATCACTTCAGACACTGAGGAGTGTTTTCTAACAATCTGCGCATAAATCTCCTGTTGAGAGATCTCAGAGATTCCAGAGAATAAGCCATCAAGCCCTAAGTCTGCATCAATACCATCATCACTCAGCGAATCTGTCTGTTCACGACGTGCATCGATCGACACTAGTTGTGTGTCGATCGTTGCAATGCTGCAGTTTTCACCCGAGAGTTTTTCACCAAAATCCGGGATTTCTTCTTCCTTCACCAATTCAGTTGTACTTAGCTCAAATTTTTCACCTAGGTGAGATCCATCATTAACGTACACAGACCAGGCCTTAATATGAGTGTCTTCTAGTCCTTTCCCCTTTATTGAGCTGGAAATCTGGTTCACCTGAGTATCCAACTGCTTCATGTGAGTGTTCAGGGACTCAAACTTCCCATTGAGGTTTTCATAGACAGCATCCAACTTCTTGTTGCAGTCCACATAAATCTTGGTCTGACTCTCCATTAGTTGTTCCATCATAACTTCCATTCTACTCTCATGAGCTGTAGGTGCAGGAGGAGTCTGATAGGATGAAGATCCATAGGTTCTCTGAGTACCTTGTCCAAAGGTCTTCTGAAAACCACTAGTCTGTCCAGAATTAGATGAGTTGCTGTTGAAAGCACTTTTCTGTCCTCCATTGAAGAATTTGTTTCCCTGTTGATTACCAAATCTATTACCTTGGAATCCAGAACCTCCTATGTAATTCACATCTTCCTCCTGAGTGTCCTCCTCAGTTTGAATTACCTCTACATCTTGGGCAAAGTGGACAGCTTTCTTACCTGCTAGGAGATTGCAAACTGTGTCCAGCCTAGATCTAATATCAGCTATGTCAGAATTCTCTACACTTCCACCAGATTTCTTCCTCCTCTCATCCATAGTCTTGCAACTGTTGCTGCCTATTAGATTCTCAATCAACTGCTTAGCTTGTGTAGGAGTCTTGGTGTTGAAGTTAGCATTACTGGAATTATCCAGCGCAGACTGATATGGAAGATCTATGCCTCTGAATTAGAAAATACCAATCAACTGAACCTCAGTGAATCCATGGTGTGGGCAGTCGCGCTGATACTGCTTAAATCTCATCCAGGCAGTCTTTAAAGGCTCCACAGCTCCTTGGGAAAAGGTGAGTATGTCCTGTCTGGACTGGTCTGAGCGCGCATCATCATAGAAGTGACGCAGGAACTCACTCTTCAAGGCTGCCCAAGTAGTATACTGAGCAGGTGCCAGCTGCTTTAGCCATGCACTAGCGTCTCCAGCAAGACTGTGCGGAAAGAGCTTAAGGAACAGATAATCCGGGCAGACTCCATCATACTTCATTCCAGTGACTATGTCCTCAAACGAATCAATGTGATCCATAGGCTGCTCCGTTGGGTAACCATGAAATGCATTCTGTCTCATCAGCGAGTAGTAGATGGTTTTGATCTCAAAATCATTTCTCTCAAAAGAAGGAAGCACTAAAGCTGACCGGTTTGCATGATACTCTTCCGGTCTGTTGTAGTCAGCTAAAGTCCTCTCATGGACAACCATCTGTCTAGCTTGGTTCTGGCGTGGTGGCTCAGCTTCCTCAACATCAGGGATCACTCGTCCTTCAACATCAATCCTTTGCCCAGCAGCATTGTAAGGATTGTTTTCTGGATCCCTCAGGGTACCTTCAGCATCTGGTATCAGAATCAAACGCTCTCGTACCATCCTTTCTCTTCTTTCTCTTCTGTTAGCTCTCTCTAAACGTCCAAGTTCTTCAAGATCGAGATTAACTAAGTCCAAGTTCGGATTACTTCTAGTTTTCTGCGTCTGCATAAACTGTCTGTAATCGTCCGACAACGATCGATGCTATCAGTGCAACGATCGGTTCAATCTCAGAATCGCCTAGTGACGATCGATGCAAGGGTGCAACGATCGACGCAGTGCGAAATTGGTACCTGCGACAGAGAGAAAAACAGTGAAAATCAGTAACTAAAAAAAACAAAAACAAAAACGAAAAGAAAACGAAAAATCCTAGTAAAACCCTAGGTTCTAAGCTATCGAAGACTCTAAGAGTCCCCGGCAACGGCGCCAAAAACATGATAGGGTCAGGTTTTAATCCTATATCTAACTGCAAGTGCACAGTTCAGTAGTTGTAGTATATAGGTATCGAATCCACAGGGACTCTGGTATTCAATAGCTCAAGAACAGGAAATTAAACTAGGAAGAAAGCAATGTGATTGAATTAAAAGCAACGCGAGAAAGTAAACAGAAAGCAGAGATTATTGGTTGTGAAAACAAGTTATTAAGAGCGCTAAGTCTAGGGCGTTCTTAGGAAATCAGACAAGCAGGTAGTTCATTCAGCAAGGATCTAATTAAGCACAATTCTAGAACTCAAAACACATATATAGAATTAACCAAATTCCTTTGCGATAATTCTCTAAGTCTAAGTGCAGCAAACCAAACTTTCGTTTGCGAGAACTAACAGATTAAACTAGCATTAATTCCAAGTTTGATATGTTCACAATTATCCTAAACCAAACTTTCGTTTGCGAGAAGTTTAATTGCTCAACCTAATTAGTTCAGATTCCTAAACCACACTTCCGTGTCGTATTTAGCAACCTAAGATCTAGATTCTAATTGATCAGGTTAGAACTAGCTTTAAGCACAATTAGATTGAAGAACAGATATAGTTATGAATCCTTAACTGAATTAAACAAGTCTAGCAAGTCATGAAATCCTATGTGAGAAACCCTAAACATAACAAGGAATCTACTCAGACATAGATAATGAAAACATAATCATATGAAGAATAAATTGCATAAAAGATAAAGAATTAAAGGGGTTCGAAATCTTCTCCAAATACAGATGAAGTAAAGGTTCAGATCAGCCCCAAAAGCTCTAAAAATCCTCTGCTCTTAATTATGAAAGCGTAAGTAATTAAAACACCAAAAACTTAATTATATAGGTCTAATCTCGGCCAGAGGCTTCTTTGTAAATATCAGAAACTTCTGGATCAGAGTGCAATATCTTGACACTTCATAAACCGCCGAGTTTCGGCCCATCTCGCTGGTGCAACGATCGGTGCTAGAGTGCAACGATCGACGCATTTCTCTGTTTCGGACAGTGAACTCTATCTCTCGGCCAAACACTCCAAAAATCTCCAAAAAGTGCCATAATCACCAAATATGCTCCAAACCTGATTAAACCTGTAAAAGACTCTAAAAGAACACAAAAAGACACTAAAACACACTTATATCATGGTCTAAAACTAGTAAAAACCATGATATATCACTGGGCCAATCCCGGATTGCCTTGACCTTTCCTCATCCACTCGGATACCATCTGCTCCTACAACAAAACGCAAGAAAACTAGGTGATTCGTTCCAAAATTGCATTTCTTAGCATTGGAATACAAGCTTTCTTTTTAAGTACTTCTAAGACTTTCTCTAGATGTCTAACATGCTCATTCAAACTTTTGCTATAGACAAGAATGTCATCAAAGTACACAACAACAAATTCACCAATATAAGCTCTAGGAACATGGTTCATCAATCTCATGAAAGTACTTGGTGCATTTGTCAATCCAAACGGCATAACTAACCATTCATACAAACCATGTTTAGTTTTAAAGGCCGTTTTCCATTCATCCCCCTCTTTCATCCTAATCTGATGGTATCCACTCTTAAGATCAATTTTAGAAGAGATTTTGGAACCATGCAATTCATCCAGCATATCATCAAGACGAGGAATGGGATGGTGGTACTTAACTGTTATATTGTTGATGGCTCGGCAGTCCACAAACATTCTCCAAGTGCCGTCTTTCTTTGGAACAAGCAAGGCCGGTACAGCACACAAGCTTAAGCTCTCCCGAATGTTTCCTTTCTCCATTAGGTCGTTCACTTGCCTCCGAAGTTCCTTGGTTTCAACCAGATTGGTTCTGTAGGCCGGCCGGTTGGGAAGAGATGCTCCCGGGACTAGGTCAATTTGGTACTCAATCCCACGGATTGGTGGTAGTACACTAGGAGTCTCTTCAGGGAATACATCACTAAACATGTCCATCAAAGCTTGAAGTTCACTCGGAATCTCCGGTGTTGGGTTAGAAGCCATTAGAGTTTCTTTATACACAAGTAGGATAAAAGATTGTTGAGAGAACATATTTTTCTTTACCTGACTTGGTTTGATGTATAAGTTGGACTTCTTGGCCGGCTCCTTGAGAGCTTCCTGTTCCTTCTCTTGCTCACAGTTCTTCTTGAGTTGGAGCTGGTCTTGGTGTACTTCTGCAGGAGACAAAATAACATGAGTTATTTTCTTTCCTTTATGATCAAAAGTGTGGCGGTTTGTGTGGCCATCATGAATGGCTTTCTTGTCATAGGACCTCATCCTCTTATAGGCCAATGGTAAAGGGAACCGTGACTTGCTCCTGACATGTAGTTCACCTTCCTCGTTTAGCCATTCAAACTTGAATGGTCAGGGGGTGCGGCCTCACCTCTTGTCCAAGTTTCCTAACAAGAACATCACTAGCCACGTTAATGCAACTTCCACCATCAATAATCAAAGAACAAACTTTATCTTTAACAAAACAACGAGAATGGAAAGATTCTCCCTTTGTTCAAGATCGGCCGGTTTGGCCTGAACACTAAGTGATCTCCGATTCACTAGGAGTTGGCCTTGAGCCGGATAGTCATAGGGTTCGGGTTCCTCATCAAAGATTGGGCCTACATATTCTGGTTCCCCCTTTTCCTCCTCTGACTCATACTCTCCATTTTCGAGCAAGATCATGACCTTTTGGTTTGGGAATTTGTTCTCTAGCTCTGCTCGTGGATTCCACGGCTTTTCCTTTGTCCACACTTGAAGAAGCATTAGTCTTAAAACCAGAATTTTTTTAAGGAAGAGCCTTACCTTTGTCTTGGTAGCTAGGTTTTGGAGTGAAGGCCGATTTAGAGAATCCCCTCCTCTTGACTTGTTGCTCAATCAAAATCGCCTTGTGGAGCAAGTCCTCAACATTATCAAAGTTTCAAAGCTCCATCCTATCTTGTATCTCATGGTTTAGACCTACAAGAGAACGAGCCAAGATAGCATCCAAATCTTCTTCCATGTCCACCTTAAGCATAAGGGTCTCCATCTCCTCGAAATAGTCTTCCACGCTCTTGGTTCCTTGGACTAACCGCCTCAGCCTATGGTGAAGATCCCTGTGATAATGTCTAGGCACAAATATCTTTCTCATTAGTGCGGTTAGTTCATCCCATGAAGCAATTGGTCTTTCACCCATTCTCCTCTTAAGAGTCACTATATTATCATACCAATTGATAGCAAAACCACTAAATTCAGAAGCGGCCAATCTAACTTTCTTAAGTTCAGAAAAGTTTTGACAATCAAAAACCAGTTCGGTTTTCCTTTCCCATTCCAAATATGCATCAAGATCATTTTACCATGAAAGGATGGAATTCTGAGCGTAAGGTTGCTAAGGCCGTCATTTGGTCTCCTTCCAAATGGGTTGTCCTCCTCTCGGTTCCAGCGACCTCTCCTTGATCGGACAATGGACTGATCCTCCTCCGATTCCTCCTCTTCATTTTGGTCATC
Organism: Orychophragmus violaceus; assembly: GCA_030180135.1. Taxonomy (NCBI): domain Eukaryota; kingdom Viridiplantae; phylum Streptophyta; class Magnoliopsida; order Brassicales; family Brassicaceae; genus Orychophragmus; species Orychophragmus violaceus. The sequence goes on along the minus strand of CM058233.1, from coordinate 82,982,671 downwards.
AGCCGGCCAGCTTCTTCTCCTGGTCCCGTTTCTTCTTGCGGGACGTTGAGATCGTCCTTGTTGATCTTCCTAAATCCTGTCAAGCCGGACATTGATCTCCTCAAGACCTGCATTAATCATTCTCGTCATTTTATCATTAAGAGCTCTCATTTGAACACTAGATATTCCGCCTCTAGGATTTTCATTCCTTTCTTTTTCACTACTCGCCATGGCTTCCTGAAAACACTTAAAAAAACAGATTAAAAGACAGCACTCTCACTCTCAAGTGTTTAAACTCGCCCACACAAGTGTTTGCCTCACTAATTTGTTTGGTCTCTCCGAGTTTTATCTTAATGTTCTCAACAAACAAACTCAAGCCAATTACACAAGTACTTCCAAGCAACAAGGGGGAAAGAAGAAGAAGAAGATAGAAAGTTGAAAGATTTTTGGTGGGATTTGCCTTAACCAATTCAAGGCTGGATTTCTCCGCAGCCTGGCTGGATTTCTCCTCAGCCTTAAGAACAAAACTCTTCTCTTTTTTTTTTTTAAACGAATTGGCCCAAATCCCTTACAAAAGATAGAAAGAGAAGAAGTGTTTAAGAGATTTAAAGATGAAAAGTAATGATACCAACAAAGAGTGGCTCTGATACCACTTAATGAGTTCCCGGATAGGATTGACTCTTTGATGGATTGAAGGATAGGCTGATCACGGATCAGTGGTGGATCGTAGGAGACCATCAAAGGATGCGGAAAGCCTTTCGTATTCCCCACTTCAAAGAAAACGAAATAACCCCAAAATTCTAAGAAGGTATGATGCTTGGAAGTAACCCTTGCCAAGAATCGAAAGATGTTCAATCAAGAACAAAGAGATGTACTCTCAAATAAGGAAGATAAAAGTAGATGATCTCTTAGATTGATGAGTTTGATACATATTTATAGCTTAAGGAGTCAAAGAGACTAACTTAAAGCATTAAGTTCCTAAAAGTAAGCAAAAGACTTCCTAGAATTCCTAACAAAGACTTCCTAGAAGTCATAACAAATACTACAAATAAATGTGGTCAAAATAACCCTTCAGCTCTCTTGAATGACCCATCGGCTTCTGATCAAACGACTATGTCGCGATCGTGTCTTGGTCCGAGTACGGGATAGACCCGGATCATGCTCAAAATAGCTCCTTCGGCCATCTTCAAATCAGCTCGATCCATCTGAGAAGTAGCGCGATCGATCTCCTCTATTAGGCCTTTGGTTCGAGTCTTCCAAGTCTGGTCCACAGAAAAGTCAAATGGATCGTGAGAAACGATCGTGATCTCCTCGGGTGCATCATGGTCTCGACCCGCGTAAGGATCAGCTCGAACCAAGGCACTTCTATCTCTATCATTAGTCTGGCCTTGAGATTTGGGTCGGGAACGGGAATGTCTGGATCGAGAGATTCGGTCTTTTGGTCGCAGTTCCAAGCGTAGTCTAATCTCTGGATGCGTCGGCTCGAAGCGGCACACGGTCGTGCGGTCGGTGCGGTCGGTGCGGTCGGTCGGGTGAACCTCGGTTTCTTCTAGGTTTAGCTGCGCTCCAACGGTTCCTCGTTATCTGAGCTATCCTGGTCCAATGTTCTACCTCAGAATCTATCAATGGAAGTAGCGACTAGTGTTATATTTCGTTGACACCCACTAAAACGAACTTTATTGTTTGGGCTCAACCGGCGGTTTTGTCCTACCTTCTTTTTTTTTAGAATCACACTACAAGAAAACACAGAAATATCGACGGATATTTGTCGGAAACGGTCCTTTTCGACAGATTTGCAACCAAAAAACCGACGGAATTCGGAGGGAATATTACTGATTGATTACCGACGGCATTAAACCGAAGGTTTACCGAGGAAACATACCGACGGTTTACCGAGGATTATTACCGACGGGTATCCGACGGCCTTAAACCGACGGTTTACCATGGCAAATAAACCAACAGATTATCCAACGGAAAAGGTGAGTATGTCCTGTCTGGACTGGTCTGAGCGCGCATCATCATAGAAGTGACGCAGGAACTCACTCTTCAAGGCTGCCCAAGTAGTATACTGAGCAGGTGCCAGCTGCTTTAGCCATGCACTAGCGTCTCCAGCAAGACTGTGCGGAAAGAGCTTAAGGAACAGATAATCCGGGCAGACTCCATCATACTTCATTCCAGTGACTATGTCCTCAAACGAATCAATGTGATCCATAGGCTGCTCCGTTGGGTAACCATGAAATGCATTCTGTCTCATCAGCGAGTAGTAGATGGTTTTGATCTCAAAATCATTTCTCTCAAAAGCAGGAAGCACTAAAGCTGACCGGTTTGCATGATACTCTTCCGGTCTGTTGTAGTCAGCTAAAGTCCTCTCATGGACAACCATCTGTCTAGCTTGGTTCTGGCGTGGTGGCTCAGCTTCCTCAACATCAGGGATCACTCGTCCTTCAGCATCAATCCTTTGCCCAGCAGCATTGTAAGGATTGTTTTCCGGATCCCTCAGGGTACCTTCAGCATCTGGTATCAGAATCAAACGCTCTCGTACCATCCTTTCTCTTCTTTCTCTTCTGTTAGCTCTCTCTAAACGTCCAAGTTCTTCAAGATCGAGATTAACTAAGTCCAAGTTCGGATTACTTCTAGTTTTCTGCGTCTGCATAAACTGTCTGTAATCGTCCGGCAACGATCGATGCTATCAGTGCAACGATCGGTTCAATCTCAGAATCGCCTAGTGACGATCGATGCAAGGGTGCAACGATCGACGCAGTGCGAAATTGGTACCTGCGACAGAGAGAAAAACAGAGAAAATCAGTAACTAAAAAAAACAAAAACAAAAACGAAAAGAAAACGAAAAATCCTAGTAAAACCCTAGGTTCTCAGCTATCGAAGACTCTAAGAGTCCCCGGCAACGGCGCCAAAAACTTGATAGGGTCAGGTTTTAATCCTATATCTAACTGCAAGTGCACAGTTCAGTAGTTGTAGTATATAGGTATCGAATCCACAGGGACTCTGGTATTCAATAGCTCAAGAACAGGAAATTAAACTAGGAAGAAAGCAATGTGATTGAATTAAAAGCAACGCGAGAAAGTAAACAGAAAACAGAGATTATTGGTTGTGAAAACAAGTTATTAAGAGCGCTAAGTCTAGGACGTTCTCAGGAAATCAGACAAGCAGACAGTTCATTCAGCAAGGATCTAATTAAGCACAATTCTAGAACTCAAAACACATATATAGAATTAACCAAATTCCTTTGCGATAATTCTCTAAGTCTAAGTGCAGCAAACCAAACTTTCGTTTGCGAGAACTAACAGATTAAACTAGCATTAATTCCAAGTTTGATATGTTCACAATTATCCTAAACCAAACTTTCGTTTGCGAGAAGTTTAATTGCTCAACCTAATTAGTTCAGATTCCTAAACCACACTTCTGTGTCGTATTTAGCAACCTAAGATCTAGATTCTAATTGATCAGGTTAGAACTAGCTTTAAGCACAATTAGATTGAAGAACAGATATAGTTATGAATCCTTAACTGAATTAAACAAGTCTAGCAAGTCATGAAATCCTATGTGAGAAACCCTAAACCTAACAAGGAATCTACTCAGACATAGATAATGAAAACATAATCATATGAAGAATAAATTGCATAAAAGATAAAGAATTAAAGGGGTTCGAAATTTTCTCCAAATACAGATGAAGTAAAGGTTCAGATCAGCCCCAAAAGCTCTAAAAATCCTCTGCTCTTAATTATGAAAGCGTAAGTAATTAAAACACCAAAAACTTAATTATATAGGTCTAATCTCGGCCAGGGGCTTCTTTGTAAATATCAGGAACTTCTGGATCAGAGTGCAATATCTTGACTCTTCATAAACCGCCGAGTTTCGGCCCATCTCGCTGGTGCAACGATCGGTGCTAGAGTGCAACGATCGACGCATTTCTCTGTTTCGGACAGTGAACTCTATCTCTCGGCCAAACACTCCAAAAATCTCCAAAAAGTGCCATAATCACCAAATATGCTCCAAACCTGATTATACCTGTAAAAGACTCTAAAAGAACACAAAAGACACTAAAACACACTTATATCATGGTCTAAAACTAGTAAAAACCATGATATATCACTGGGCCAATCCCGGATTGCCTTGACCTTTCCTCATCCACTCGGATGCCATCTGCTCCTACAACAAAACGCAAGAAAACTAGGTGATTCGTTCCAAAATTGCATTTCTTAGCATTGGAATACAAGCTTTCTTTTTTAAGTACTTCTAAGACTTTCTCTAGATGTCTAACATGCTCATTCAAACTTTTGCTATAGACAAGAATGTCATCAAAGTACACAACAACAAATTCACCAATATAAGCTCTAGGAACATGGTTCATCAATCTCATGAAAGTACTTGGTGCATTTGTCAATCCAAACGGCATAACTAACCATTCATACAAACCATGTTTAGTTTTAAAGGCCGTTTTCCATTCATCCCCCTCTTTCATCCTAAGCTGATGGTATCCACTCTTAAGATTAATTTTAGAAGAGATTTTGGAACCATGCAATTCATCCAGCATATCATCAAGACGAGGAATGGGATGGTGGTACTTAACTGTTATATTGTTGATGGCTCGGCAGTCCACAAACATTCTCCAAGTGCCGTCTTTCTTTGGAACAAGCAAGGCCGGTACAGCACACGAGATTAAGCTCTCCTGAATGTATCCTTTCTCCATTAGGTCGTTCACTTGCCTCCGAAGTTCCTTGGTTTCAACCAAATTGGTTCTGTAGGCCGGCCGGTTGGGAAGAGATGCTCCCGGGACTAGGTCAATTTGGTGCTCAATCCCACGGATTGGTGGTAGTACACTAGGAGTCTCTTCAGGGAATACATCACTAAACATGTCCATCAAAGCTTGAAGTTCACTCGGAATCTCCGGTGTTGGGTTAGAAGCCATTAGAGTTTCTTTATACACAAGTAGGATAAAAGATTGTTGAGAGAACATATTTTTCGTTACCTGACTTGGTTTGATGTATAAGTTGGACTTCTTGGCCGGCTCCTTGAGAGCTTCCTGTTCCTTCTCTTGCTCACAGTTCTTCTTGAGTTGGAGCTGGTCTTGGTGTACTTCTGCCGGAGACAAAATAACATGAGTTATTTTCTTTCCTTTATGATCAAAAGTGTGGCGGTTTGTGTGGCCATCATGAATGGCTTTCTTGTCATAGGACCTCATCCTCTTATAGGCCAATGGTAAAGGGAACCGTGACTTGCTCCTGACATGTAGTTCACCTTCCTCGTTTAGCCATTCAAACTTGAATGGTCAGGGGGTGCGGCCTCACCTCTTGTCCAAGTTTCCTAACAAGAACATCAATAGCCACGTTAATGCAACTTCCACCATCAATAATCAAAGAACAAACTTTATCTTTAACAAAACAACGAGAATGGAAAGATTCTCCCTTTGTTCAAGATCGGCCGGTTTGGCCTGAACACTAAGTGATCTCCGATTCACTAGGAGTTGGCCTTGAGCCGGATAGTCATAGGGTTCGGGTTCCTCATCAAAGATTGGGCCTACATATTCTGGTTCCCCCTTTTCCTCCTCTGACTCATACTCTCCATTTTCGAGCAAGATCATGACCTTTTGGTTTGGGAATTTGTTCTCTAGCTCTGCTCGTGGATTCCACGGCTTTTCCTTTGTCCACACTTGAAGAAGCATTAGTCTTAAAACAAGAATTTTTTTAAGGAAGAGCCTTACCTTTGTCTTGGTAGCTAGGTTTTGGAGTGAAGGCCGATTTAGAGAATCCCCTCCTCTTGACTTGATGCTCAATCAAAATCGCCTTGTGGAGCAAGTCCTCAACATTATCAAAGTTTCAAAGCTCCATCCTATCTTGTATCTCACGGTTTAGACCTACAAGAGAACGAGCCAAGATAGCATCCAAATCTTCTTCCTTGTCCACCTTAAGCATAAGGGTCTCCATCTCGTCGAAATAGTCTTCCACGCTCTTGGTTCCTTGGACTAACCGCCTCAGCCTATGGTGAAGATCCCTGTGATAATGTCTAGGCACAAATCTCTTTCTCATTAGTGCGGTTAGTTCATCCCATGAAGCAATTGGTCTTTCACCCATTCTCCTCTTAAGAGTCACTATATTATCATACCAATTGATAGCAAAACCACTAAATTCAGAAGCGGCCAATCTAACTTTCTTAAGTTCAGAAAAGTTTTGACAATCAAAAACCAGTTCGGTTTTCCTTTCCCATTCCAAATATGCATCAAGATCATTTTACCTTGAAAGGATGGAATTCTGAGCGTAAGGTTGCTAAGGCCGTCATTTGGTCTCCTTCCAAATGGGTTGTCCTCCTCTCGGTTCCAGCGACCTCTCCTTGATCGGACAATGGACTGATCCTCCTCCGATTCCTCCTCTTCATTTTGGTCATCAGCCGGCCAGCTTCTTCTCCTGGTCCCGTTTCTTCTTGCGGGACGTTGAGATCGTCCTTGTTGATCTTCCTAAATCCTGTCAAGCCGGACATTGATCTCCTCAAGACCTGCATTAATCATTCTCGTCATTTGGTCATTAAGAGCTCTCATTTGAACACTAGATATTCCGCCTCTAGGATTTTCATTCCTTTCTTCTTCACTACTCGCCATGGCTTCCTGAAAACACTTAAAAAAACAGATTAAAAGACAGCACTCTCACTCTCAAGTGTTTAAACTCGCCCACACAAGTGTTTGCCTCACTAATTTGTTTGGTCTCTCCGAGTTTTATCTTAATGTTCTCAACAAACAAACTCAAGCCAATTCCACAAGTACTTCCAAGCAACAAGGGGGAAAGAAGAAGAAGAAGATAGAAAGTTGAAAGATTTTTGGTGGGATTTGCCTTAACCAATTCAAGGCTGGATTTCTCCGCAGCCTGGCTGGATTTCTCCTCAGCCTTAAGAACAAAACTCTTCTCTTTTTTTTTTTTAAACGAATTGGCCCAAATCCCTTACAAAAGATAGAAAGAGAAGAAGATTTAAGAGATTTAAAGATGAAAAGTAATGATACCAACAAAGAGTGGCTCTGATACCACTTAATGAGTTCCCGGATAGGATTGACTCTTTGATGGATTGAAGGATAGGCTGATCACGGATCAGTGATGGATCGTAGGAGACCATCAAAGGATGCGGAAAGCCTTTCGTATTCTCCACTTCAAAGAAAACGAAATAACCCCAAAATTCTAAGAAGGTATGATGCTTGGAAGTAACCCTTGCCAAGAATCGAAAGATGTTCAATCAAGAACAAAGAGATGTACTCTCAAATAAGGAAGATAAAAGTCGATGATCTCTTAGATTGATGAGTTTGATACATATTTATAGCTTAAGGAGTCAAAGAGACTAACTTAAAGCATTAAGTTCCTAAAAGTAAGCAAAAGACTTCCTAGAATTCCTAACAAAGACTTCCTAGAAGTCATAACAAATACTACAAATAAATGTGGTCAAAATAACCCTTCAGCTCTCTTGAATGACCCATCGGCTTCTGATCAAACGACTATGTCGCGATCGTGTCTTGGTCCGAGTACGGGATAGGCCCAGATCATGCTCAAAATATCTCCTTCGGCCATCTTCAAATCAGCTCGATCCATCTGAGAAGTAGCGCGATCGATCTCCTCTATTAGGCCTTTGGTTCGAGTCTTCCAAGTCTGGTCCACAGAAAAGTCAAATGGATCGTGAGAAACGATCGTGATCTCCTCGGGTGCATCATGGTCTCGACCCGCGTAAGGATCAGCTCGAACCAAGGCACTTCTATCTCTATCATTAGTCTGGCCTTGAGATTTGGGTCGGGAACGGGAATGTCTGGATCGAGAGATTCGGTCTTTTGGTCGCGGTTCCAAGCGTAGTCTAATCTCTGGATGCGTCGGCTCGAAGCGGCACACGGTCGTGCGGTCGGTGCGGTCGGTCGGGTGAACCTCGGTTTCTTCTTGGTCTAGCTGCGCTCCAACGGTTCCTCGTTATCTGAGCTATCCTGGTCCAATGTTCTACCTCAGAATCTATCAATGGAAGTAGCGACTAGTGTTATATTTCGTTGACACCCACTAAAACGAACTTTATTGTTTGGGCTCAACCGGCGGCTTTGTCCTACCTTCTTTTTTTTTAGAATCACACTACAAGAAAACACAGAAATATCGACGGAAGAAATCGACGGATATTTGTCGGAAACTGTCCTTTTCGACAGATTTCCAACCAAAAAACCGACGGAATTCGGAGGGAATATTACCGATTGATTACCGACGGCATTAAACCGAAGGTTTACCGAGGAAAAATACCGACGGTTTACCGAGGATTATTACCGACGGGTATCCGACGGCCTTAAACCGACGGTTTACCGTGGCAAATAAACCAACAGATTATCCGACGGATTAGAAAAAATATCTAAAAAAAATATTTCAAATTATATAATTATTTTATTAATAATTTGAAAAATAATAAAAACCAAATTTATTATAAAATTTCAAAATTTTTCTAATTTTTTAAATTATTCAATAAAAAAAGTTTTAAAATTACATTTGACAGGGCTGGGGTGTGGATCACGATCCCATTCCCGTCCCCATTCATGTACCCAAACTTCCCGTTCCCGCCCCCGGTTGCGCTTCCACTCCTTCCGAAGATGGCGGTGCTTGATGAAGTACATAAACCGATCATTCATCTCCTGCATCTGCCTCGCCGTTTCTGGCTTTTCCTCTGCCATCTGGGCTTCAACCCGCGCCTGACTGGCCTACGCTTCGATCTCCTCTTCTTTCTACCTTAAGACTTAGGCGAAGTTCTCGTTTTCTGGACGGAAGCGGGAATACGGTATCAAGACTTTCTCCCCCAAGTTTCCCAAACCAAAAACCCGGCCTCTTCTGTTCTCCATTTCATACAAAGTTTTTCAATGGTATTAGTTAGAAATCAAGTAATTTAAGACTTATATCATATTTTTGTTAACTTAAAATCTTACCTCGAGAAAGATTTCGTTGATCTTTTCCTGCGGTAGCTCTTCCGTTGAACCAACTTCCTCGGATTGGGAAACCACCTCATCCAACCGCCTCTTCGCCGACTCAACAATTCTCCGAGCGATCGGATCCTGGATTTCGCCCGTAGTCTTATTTTTAAGGCCGCCCTCGACGAGCTCAAGATGTGTCGGATCTCGTCCTTCCCGCCGTTTCTGCCCAAAAAAATATCTTAATTAAAAAAGGTCTAAAATTATTGAAACTTAATTGAAAAGATACTTACAAAGTCAATTTTCCTCGATGTGGTGCTCTTTGCTCCCGCGTTATAAGTCGCTATCCCGACACCGTTCCTATGACTTTTACGGTTTAGGGAGTTCGTCGAAGAGGTTGTTGCTGTTGCAGGCTTAATCCAATGACGGACCAACTCATTCCACGCATCGTCGTTCACACCCTTCAGGACTTCATCGTTCACCCACTTTTGTTTCCATATGTTGATGATGTTGGAGTAATGCGATGATGCCTTTATGTGGAACTCATTTTCCACAAGCTCAGTATGCTTCTTATCCCAAGTATACTCTTGCTTCAAAAAAAATAAACATTTGTTATTAACAACTAATAGAATGATAATATGAAATATATAACAAAGTTAACGAAGGATACGTACCGCGAACTGGCAGAACCATTTATGCCTATCGGATAAAGGCATCTTCATTGTATGTCGGATATCCGATACGGAGCATGATGTACATCATCCCCAAGATGCTCTTCATGATCTTGGATATCAAGGAGCATGGAGAGGACATAAATCAACTAGCCAAGACCTTTGGAGAAAAACAACTTAAATGCACAGGTGGAGCATATCTACACAACAAGAAGGAGTTAAGCTACAAATCAACCTGTTCCAGAAACTTAACTTATCAAGGAATCATGGAGAGTTTTAATCATCAGAAATGGAATTCAGATGAAGAAGTTATTCAACTTCTAAAACAGATGATTCTCAGCTTGCTTCATTTGGAAGCTCAAAGATTCAATCATTTTAAAACCAAACTTTGGCGACCAGTAGATACATCTAAGCATTCAGGAGACATATCTAACCATTCAGGAGAGTTAACCAACAGTTTACACACTAGCAACCACTTGATTAGGAGGATCAAAGATATACTCAACTTTCCATATTTGGATGCATTCAAATATGGAGCTTTAAACCACCAATGGCTATATCTTCTTAACTGCTGCATTTTTTGAGGCTCATTCACTGAATCAATACGTCCCAAGACACCACACATTCATGCCAAAGCTGTCAATACTCAAGTTCAGCTCCCCTTGCCTTATTTGGGCAGATTTCTTCTTAATGGCTCCAACAGCCATATTCCTTGATCTTTGCTATTTATTTTATTCTATTAACCTTTAGGAACGTTTACTACTGGGCATTATATAAGCTCATTTAGACTTTCATTTGTAATCACCTTTCAACCAGTCAATAATAATTAGAGTATTTCATTTCAAAGAGTGTTTTTTGAATTTTGTGTTCATTAGGTTCAATTGAGTGATTCATTGAATTCTTCTGAGTTTTCAGAATAATCTTCTTTGTGTGATTCAAGGAGATTGCTTCTTCCAAGGATTGAGAGAGTCAATCAGCCCACTGAACAAGAGAGTTGTTCATCTACACAATCATCTCGCACATCCATTCAAATCTGAGCAAGTGAGAGAGCTTCAAAGCCAGCACCTGTTCTTCCATCTCACCATCTTTCTAGTCTTTGATTCCGAGGTTGTATCATCTGGTATCAGAGCTGAAAGGCTCCTAAATATGTGTTTTCTATCCAAAAACTCATTGCATTCATTTCTGTTTTCATTGTTCATTGTTTGTTTGATTCTGTGATTGCATCCTCATAAGAAAAAGCCATAAAAAGTCATCTTGTTCTGTCATTCTGTTTGAGTCACTCTGTTTATTTGCATCTTAAATCAAAAAACATAAAAATCGTTTTTACCTTGCATTTTTCCATTTCGTTGCATCTAGTTCATTCTGATTTGCATTTAGTTTGTCATTTGTTTTGTTTTGGCATCTTTAAACTGAAAACCTATAAAAACTAGTTATTTCGATTTAGTCATTCATCAGTTTGTTATCATTTCATTCTTATTGAAAAACTCATAAAACTTGTGTGCTTTACCATTCTGTTTTTGCATTGTTTTTTAGTTCATTCTGTTTTACCATCATTGCATGTTTAATATAAAAACCAAACGAAATTGCATTTGTTCTTGTTGTTCTGTTTTTGAAAACCAGAAAAAGAAGAAGAAGAGTTTGACAAGTTTGTTCTGATTTTCCCTAAAATAAAAACCATATAAGAGTTTTCCTTATTGTTTCATTCATTTCGAAGCCTCCTCTTAAAAGTTTTGTATCATCAGAAATTCTTGTTTCCCTTTTTGTTACCCAAAAACGTGTGAAACTTATTTACAAAAGGAAAGAGGGATATTTACCAAAGTTTAAGAGTTTAAGAGTGAAAGTTTTGCTTTTCGAAAGTTTTAGTAAAAACCAGCTGTCCTAAACCAACTCCTAACTTCTAAACCGAGTTTTCAGACTACATTTGATTTTAAAAACCCAAACCAGTTTGATTTCGAAGAGGGTTTAAGAAAGGCTTCCTAAACTGATTTTTGAAGTTTCCCAAACCTTTTTTAAAGGAGTTTGATCTTTTCATTGCTTGCTAACAGGATTTGATCTTTTCACCTAAGACTTGTGTGCATCAACTCAGAACCGTGCATAGCTTTATTCAACTCTTGAGGAGAGAAGTTTGGACCCTATTGATACACTTAGAGCTTATTCTTTCAGGTTCTGAAATAGTAACATGGAAGAAGAGGAATCAGATAATTGGAGTGAGAAAGAAGAGAGCTTCATCTGCTAAGATGAGGAGACATATTATGAAACATCACCATGGCCAGGAGATGATGTCTCTGAGTATGGAGATGATTCAGATGGTGAAGGTTGTGATCATGAACTCTCAGCCCAATGCTCCAACCATCCAGAGCTGCAGTACAAGGAGCTGCACACTAGAACCTCTTCTTGGAGTCAGCTTAGCATGGAACTCAGTGAGGATAGTGACGAATCAGAAGCAGACATGTATGGAGAGTACCACCCACCTAGGCACAAGAATGCATCCAACAATCATGGAGTTACTTCTTACAATGTACCAGCTCAACAACATAAGCTCACTGGAGCAAGAAAAGCTCCAACGCAACAAACCAGTAAGAGTCAGCCAACCAACAACAGAAGAGGTCCCCTAGTCTTTTCAGGAAAAAGAAGTAAACCTGAAGTGTACTTGCAACGGAAAAATGACATGGAGGAATGGTTACAAGATAACAAGATTTCGGAAGAAAGTAGGCTTGTACAAGCTGCTTCAGCATTCACATAAAAGGCTTATGAATGGTGGCTAAAAGAGAGCACACCAACCATCTATAAGAAGCCAGTACTAGATTGGAAAGATCTCAAGTCCGGAATGCATAAGGAATTTGTAGAGAAGCCTAAGGCTACAGCCAAGAGAGTGAAGCCTACATCCAAAAGGCAGACACCTAAGCACATGTCTGTTTGCTATCCAAATCCCAAGGATGTGTTCTCAAACACTTACACCTACCAAGCAGAAGCTAAGAAGGCTCTTCAAGCAAAAAAGGATCAGGAATGGCAGAGGATCATAGAGATGTTGCACCCAAAGAAACCAGAACAGAAACAGAGCCACACAGCTTCACCCAATGCAACCAGACCCCGCTTTGATGCCTCACTCAAGCTGTTAAACATGCCAACACAAGGTAAGTGTTTTTACCTTGTAAATCTTAAAGAGCCAACATGTTATAGGTGCCATAAGAGAGGGCATTTTGCTAGAAATTGTCCATCTAGGAAGCTGATTAAAGATAAAACATCATAGTTGAAATTAGAAGTAACTGAAACAAATGATAGCCTTGTGCAATCTGGTAGTTTAAATTCCAATTCAAGACTCATGCACTTGTCTTTGCCCAAGGAATTTGAATCATGAACAATATCAGAGGAAGGGCATAGAGATCAGAGTAAACTACAAAACCTGATTTGTTCAACGGAGGATGAGAAAGTCAAGCGGACAGAAGCACCAGCATCACCACATTATCAAGTGATGCTACCTGCAATCATTGACGTCCCAGACCACACTACATCCAATGGTGACTGCCCTGAAAGTGCTTTAGTCATCCCTAGACTAAATGAGAGCCGCAGCCAAGGATTTCAAGAGCACAAAGAACATACCATGTTACAACTTTCTAGCACAATCTTTGTGAGTTTAAGTATTTCCAGACCTATTATAGCCAATTCAAACACAGATATGATGCACTTGCTCTTAAGGATTATTTCAGGTACAAGTACTACAAAAGAAGAACTGAGCAGGAAAGAGAATGAGCAAACCAAAGTCAGTAGGGAAGATCAAAGACTAGAGAAACATGTTTTGGTGATCAGAAAAGAAGATGACCAGGTCCAAACCCTCATACAACCCCCTGAAACTGACAAAGTAAGTACGAGCATCATAAAATCTGTTTTCATAACTCCAAGAACAGATATAATGCACTTGTTATTCCCAATGAGTATCTCTACAGATATAAAGCACAAGGGAGAAGAGAATGTGAAGAGAATCTCAGAAATAGCCATTACACTAAGTATTCAGACTGATCAAGGCAGTAGAGAAAAGGAGAACATTAAGGAGAAACCCCCAGACCAAAGCAAAGATACCACATCTATTAACAAGGTAAGTCTCTCTTTGATACATTTCATTTCCAATGATTCAACAGTTGTGAAGAACTTATTAAGCTTGCAAGAAGATGAGATATCAATAGCACATGGAATTGATTCTAAGGAGAAGGATTCAAATTGTTTATTTTGTGATAAAGAGCCCATAATGCACTTGTCTCTTTGCCAAAGTGCTGAACATATTTCAGGTCTTAAGGAGAGCAGAAGCAAGATAAGCAAAGGAGACACCATACCAGACCAAAGAAAAGGAGTACTACTATCATATCTGCTCAAAGGAGAACCACCAGACACTCCATTCATCACCAGACCACATAAACATCAAGGTAAGACCCTATACTCCCAAAGGAGAATGAAAGCTAACTTGCTTTCTCTTGGTGCAGATTATTCAGTTTTGAGGCCAAAACCTTTTCAAGAGGGATAGTATGATGAGGACATCAAGTCATCATCAATCAAAGAGCATGGAGAGGACATAAATCAACCAGCCAAGACCTTTGGAGAAAAACAACTTAAATGCACAGGAGACATATGTGCATGTTTTAGAGCATATCTACACAACAAGAAGAAGTTAAGCTACAAATCAACCTGTTCCAGAAACTTAACTCATCAAGAAATCACAGAGAGTTTGAATCATCAGAAATGGAGTTCAAATGAAGAAGTTATTCAACTTCTAAAACAGATGATTCTCAGCTTGCTTCATTTGGAAGCTCAAGGATTCAATCATTTGCAAACTAAACTTTGGCGACCAGGAGATACATCTAAGCATTCAGGAGACATATCCAACCATTAAGAAGAGTCAACCAACACTTTACCATACACTAGCAACCACTTGATCAGGAGGATCAAAGATATACTCAACTTTCCATATTTGGATGCATTCAAATTTGGAGCTTTAAACCACCAATGGCTACATCTTCTTAACTGCTGCATTTTGGAGGCTCATTCACTGAATCAGGACGTCCCAAGACACCACACATTCATGCCAAAGCTGTCAAGACTCAAGTTCAGCTCCCCTTGCCTTATTTGGGCAGATTTCTTCTTAATGGCTCCATCAGCCATATTCCTTGATCTTTGCTATTTCTTTTATTCTATTAACCTTTAGGAACATGTACTGGGCATTATATAAGCTCATTTAGACTTTCATTTATAATCACCTTTCAATCAGTCAATAATAATCAGAGTATTTCATTTCAAAGAGTGTTCTTTGAGTTTTGTATTCATTAGATTCAATTGAATGATTCATTGAATTCTTCTAAGTTTTCAGAATAATCTTCTTTGTGTGATTCAAGGAGATTTCTTCAGCCAAGGATTGAGAGAGTCATTCGGCCCAATGAACAAGAGAGGTGTTCATCTACACAACCATCTCGCACATCCATTCAAATCTGAGCAAGTGAGAGAGCTTCAAAGACAGCACATGTTCTTCCATCTCACCATCTTCCTAGTCTCTGATTCTGAGGCTTTATCAGATTCAGTCAACGGAAACCTGATAAGGCAAAAAAATTAAACGTTATAAATTTGTATATTAAATAAGTGCAATTTGAAAATTTAGAAGTTAAAAGAGTTATTACCAATAAGTTTCCGGGTGGTCTCGTAGTAGGGATCAAGTCATTTGAGCAAGTCACGTCCCGATTGGTCGACAAACGCCGATATCTCCTCGGCAATGAACCGCGGGACATACGGTGTCTCTTGCACTTGAGACACCGAATGGCTCCCACTATGAACCTCTTGTCGAGTCTGAGATTGGTTCTGCTGAGACGGTCCCGGCTGTGTCTGGTTATGTTGAGACGTTGCCGGGTGTGTGCGTCTCACCTGAGTCGAGCGAGACCGTCGTGGTTTTCTCGGTGGTGGTTGCTGAGCTGGCTCTTCTATCTGATCCAGTGGAGAGTCTAAGAGTTGCTCAAAGCCTAAACAATTATCCCTACAAACAATAAACGAAAATAAAAGTTAACAATTCTAAATTAAAACAATAAAAAGTAACATAGTAAAAAAAAATTAAAAATAAAGTTTATAATGATTTTATAAAATATTCTATATTAGAATAACAAAAAATTTAAAACTTTTGGAAAACTTATAAAAAAATATTTGAAAATTATTATAACCTTTGAAATTTTTTTTTTTGATAAATTGTTAAAATTATGAAAATACATTTCTTTCATAAAATTTAAATATTATTAAATTGAAAATCAAAATTAAATTTCAAAAACGTATGAAAATTACAAAAAACAAATAAAATCATAGAAAAAGCATAAATTAAAAAACTGGAAACAAATTTTATAAAGAAAATTCTTGAAATTGTTTAGTAATTCAAAACATTATATAAATTCGAAATAAGCTGTAAAAATATTTTAAAAAGGGGATAAATGTTTTAAAAACGTTTTTAAAGATTTGCAAAACGTTTTAAAAGAAAATCGTTTCAACCCTCAAAACAATGAACACGTTTTTGAAAAAATCACATTTCATAGAAAAAAACTATTTAACATCATAAAACGCTAAATTCCACACTAATCTACTAAACACTACCTTCCAAACTATACATGCATAGATTTCCAAGAATCTAACAACCTAAAAATGGTTTAAAACGAAATCTAATCGGTTAGAATAAAAAGTTACATGATGCTTACGGGTGAGCTTACGTTTACTCTCTGCCTCTTTGATTGGTAGGCGGGTCTCTTGGGATCAAACTGAATTAAGTTGAATAAGGTTGTGGCGGTTGGAATTTGCGTTCTACGGTCGGGATTCGGGCAGATACGAGCGCAAAGAGAGAGAGAGAGAGAGAGAGAGAGAGAGAGAGAGAGAGAGAGAGAGAGAGAGAGAGAGAGAGAGAGAGAGAGAGAGAGAGAGAGAGAGAGAGAGAGAGAGAGAGAGAGAGAGAGAGAGGTTGCAGAGAAATGAGGAAGAAGAAGATGATTCGTTTCATTATTTTACGGTTTGCGACGGAAAACTGACGAATATTCATTTACCGTCGGTTTTCTGTCGGAAAATTTGGCGGTCCATTCGTTTTGGCCAAAATTTGGCGGTTGTTCCAAAACTTTTGGTAAAAATGGCGGTATAAAAACCGACGGAAAAACCGACGGTTAATGAATATCCGTCGTTAAGAAAAATTAAAAAGGGTTTTTTTGAGAGAGAACAAATCCTCGAAACCATTTTGCTATGCTGTATTTTCGTCTGTAGTCTGATCCGATTAATTTTATTTGCATGTTAGTGTTGGATAATAAAATAACTCCACCTAAAACCGTGGAAGGCGCTACTCGAACCCAAGACCAAAGCGAGTTAGACTCGAGTCAAAAACCAATGTGCTATGTTGTGATATTCGTTTATCTTCTTGAAGCAAGTGTTTATATCTTGAGGCAAATGTATGTTATTTTTTTAAAAACATACTCATTAAATTATTGAAAATTATAACAAAACATAATTTTTTTAAACATTACATAAATTTTAAATTAATTATTATAATTCAGGAATTGGTTCTCGAACCAATCCCTGACGTCCGTCTCCCTCCAGTGGTCGATCATGTGGTTCTCTGGCCTAGCGGGATCCTTGCCGGTCTTGGGTCTCCTCTTTCCCATAGCAGCTTTATCCGGCACATCTTCGTCTGGAAAACCCGCCTAGCCGTCATGTGGAATTTCCGCCAAACGGTGAAGATTATGTTCAGATAAAAAGTAAAGTATGCCTGTAATTAGAAAACAAATTTTTTTTTTAGCATTGTTATATTAGTTAAGAAATTTAAGAAATGTTTTAGAAATGTAAAAAATTAATTTACCAGAAAATCATTGAACCACGCCGCCTTAAGGTCCGTCGGCACATTGTAGTAGGTTAGATAACTTCCGGACAACCGATTCTTAATGATATCGCTGATGACAGACGGAATTACGACATTGTAACTGAACCAAATGGCCCGGTGGATTTGACGGGAAGGGTCAAGAATGGGGAGATGTTCCCGACCCGGTTGTGAGATTTCTCGCAAGGCGGAGGAGCGGGTTTTCGGAGACAAATAGACATACTCCATTTTTTTGAAGTGTTTGTGTTTATGTTTTGAAGATGAAAAACCTTGTGTAATCCATAGTCTATATATACAAAATTTTCCGACTGAAAAACAGACGATCATCCGTCAAAATATTCCATTAAATTTCCAAAAAGACACTTACCAATACGTCGCATAGGGAAGAGACGCAGAGTAACTGCAATTTTTGACCGTTTACTGTCATTTACCAAAGGATTTCCGACGGAAAGGACCTTACCGTCGGAAATCCGTCGGTAATAAAATTATCCGAACCCCATGTTCTGTGTGACTCGAACCTGAGTCCTTTGTATATACGTAATGCTTAGTAACCAGTGGGCCGTGTGTGAAAGTTTTTAATCGTTGACACACACATATATGTAAATCCGAGGGATTAGGGTTTGGGGTTTTTTTAGGGTTTGGATTGTGGGGTCTTGCAAGATCTACATTTATATGAAATATTAAACATTTTAATTCTAGATTCCTCTCTACTTGATTAGAGAAAATTTGTAAATGGTCACTCAAACAATGTTTTAGTATGAACTCTTCCTAACCATCATTGCATAATACGATGTGTATTAGTCCGACATGTTGTAAGTTCTTTCAACTGTACAAAACATATCATTTGGTTCAGTGATGGGAGATATCTTATACAAAATATCCTTACATTACTTCCTGAATGTTTTTCAATGATCCGTTTTCATTTTCGAAACCCTAAACCCTAATGCATCGGTATTCCATCGGAATTTTCCGACGGAATACTGATGGATTATGTAGAACTGTCGGTATTCAGTCGGATTATACGCCATTTTTTCATCGGATTTCGGTCTGTAATTTTAATATGTTTTAAAAAAATATTTCAACCCCACAGCCGAATCAAAGGCCGGTCGGAGATAATGTGGGATATGTGCCAAACCAAGTGCGCAAAGTGGTACGTAACTATTTTTCATACAATTATTTTTAGATATTAGATAGTGGTCACATATTTAGAGAGAAAAAAGCGTTTGGAATAACTCAATTAACTTGTTGCAAAATTTGTACATAAATAAAAATATATATAATTTTATATCTCCTCTCCATCGCCTTCTGAGTCATAGTCCGTTGAAATAAAATCGATGTCGTCGTCGAATTCTCCTCTCTCTTCTTCTGAATCCGAATGAAGAACATTATCCCCAAAATGATTGAAATCAACAATTAGATTAACTTCACGGGATTCTTCTACAGGGGCTATATAACCACTTCTGCTTGCTTGCAATGTCTCTTGTTCTTGTTCTTCAACTCTATAGACCCTCCCTCGCGGGTTTATTTTCGTAACTGTGATCCATGGATCGTTCTTGTATGTTTTACGAGGGTAGGGAACACACCTACATAAGGTAGATGGTATTAGAAAAAAACTTTATTTGAACATCAAATTAGTAAAGATACATAGTGTCGATTACTGACATGGTCTGCTTGTGAAGCAATAATGAACGGATCATAGTGTCTGAGTTTCTTGCTCGAATTGATAGACGTCACACCAAAATCATTGATGGTTACACCTTGCCCTAGGATTAGGTTATACCAATCACACAGAAAAAACGACACATCTCATGCCAAGATTCCCTATGTACTTTACTTCTAGTATTTATTTGAGAACCCCCATAGTACACAACTTCGCCAGATGCAGATGAAACACTGTGATCGGCGGTAATCCTTGAAAAACCTTCTACCTACACCTTAAATGCGTACCCCCTTGTGCAATATCTTGGATAGGACTTTACAGTTTAGTAGAGGCCCTCTATTACGTCTACTAACCAATCATCGGGGGTGCGTCCGCTTTTGAGTTCACTCTCAACCTAAAAGTATGACACAATAGAGTTAGATAGTTAACCCAATTGCATCAAGGTTTTGTAAGATTTCAAAAGCAAATTCTTACATAAAAATTTAACCAAATTCTGAGGTCTCTTTGTTTCCAAACCTCACGCTGGGCCTCGGTCAATTCTGGATGATGATGCTGGAGAGGTGCCATATATAACCTACAAAAAATGAAAAAATATATATTTTAGTAAAACAATTATTATGATAATTTAAAACCAAGTGCAATAACAAGCATAAATTGAACATGTATACCTCTCATATTGAAATACTTCCTCGCAGTTGGTCAGAATATTCTTGTGGAGATGTGTATGCTCATGGGAAGTTAGTTGCCGCTTTCCTGATTTTTCACTTAACCGCCCAATTTTTGAAAAATGCTAGGAACGGGTGACCGATAAATTTGCCTCTCTCCTCTATCATCGTTTCTTGTTGGGCGCCTTCTCCTTGTGCGCACTTGCGAAGGGAAGTAATATGTTGGGATAGTGTCTTGAAATCACACTTGTACTCACTCCTGATGATAGTTGTGTGTCGAGATCAGACATTCGTATAATACTGGGCGGTTGCAATGTTTTGCTAGAAGCCTCTTGCAATCTGTAAGTTGTAGACTTACTGCCAGTATTATATGATCCTATAGGGTCACACACCTAAGCAAACTGGAAGCTACGACATGGGAATCATGATCATTATGGTAATGATCATATTAATTTGTATTGGATACGCATTATTATCAACAATATGGTGTTGTGTCGATCGACACAGTTTATGTGTCGGTCGACACAG
This sequence comes from Orychophragmus violaceus, assembly GCA_030180135.1. Lineage (NCBI taxonomy): Eukaryota > Viridiplantae > Streptophyta > Magnoliopsida > Brassicales > Brassicaceae > Orychophragmus > Orychophragmus violaceus. Next base: position 82,962,381 of record CM058233.1, on the reverse strand, counting down.
TTCGGGTTTTCGGAAAGGCTTTTCGAAATATGACTTAATTAAGTCTGGCCCGTTAATTGTGTTGAGGTCGAATAAAACACTTGAAAGTGTCGACCTAAACGAAGAGAGCCGTCGATTATTTCTTGGTAAGAAAGCAGAAACACCAAAACAGGTGATTCCCATTGATTCGGTACTAGCATCCCGTTTCCAGCTTGTGTGCGTGTGTATCTGTTGGGAATGTCCTGAAATCTATTGTACTTGCTCTAAGTGATAGTTGTATTGTCGAGATGAGACAATCATATAATATTGGGTAGTCATAATGCTTTGCTAGAAGCCACTTATGATCAATGAGTTTAGAACTCATTGCTAGTGTTATATGATCCTACAGGGTCACACACCTAAGCAAACTGGGCGTTAAAGACGAGGTTGATCATTAATGTAATGATCCAGTGAACGCATATTTGATATGCATTCGATATTCTGGGGCAGTGTCGATCGATGCAGATAGTGCATCGATCGATGCAACTCGCGGATTAATCAGATTAATTCGGTTTAATCGTTGGTTAATTCCGTTATGGTTTAAGTCGACATATATAAGATATATGGTCGACCTAAACTGATTTCTAACCTAATTGACAGCCACCAGAACTTGAATAGAAACCTCTGAAGAGATTGGATCTCTATAGGCACTAGCATCCCTGCTGTTCATTTTGTGTGCGTGTGGATACCAGTAGAGGCGCAGCACTTGAGGCGCTTTAGATCTCGATTATCTGCAAATCTTCCGCTGCTAATCACCAGGTAATTCTGAGATCCCAATGATTCAATTACATGAACCCTAGATCCTAGGCTTGGAATTCAGACCAGGATTGCCTAATTGGATTGGGATCTGCTAGAAATTCCTTCAGTGGTATCAGAGCTTTAGGGTTCCATTGAATCTGTGCATGTTGATTAGATTAGTTGAATCTGAATCTGTGTATGGATGATACAAACTTGCTAAAATTCATTTTCATGAAAACCTAGTTTAGGGTTCTGTTCGAAAACGTTTAAGGGCTTTTTCGCATGGTGTCGATCGATGCCAATCCGGCATCGATCGATACAGGGCGAAAACCCGAATAAAATTTAGGGTTATTCACATGGTGTCGATCGATGCCAATCCGGCATCGATCGACACAGGGCGAAAACCCGAATAAAACTTAGGTTTCGCCTAGTGTCGATCGACACAAGTGTTGTGTCGGTCGACACAAACCTCGCGAGATTGATGAATCGGTTCAATTGGATTGGACCGGTTATCGAGCTTGGTTAATAATGGTTAAACGCTAAGAATGGTTTAATTGCGATTGGTTTGATTAATTTGGTATCGACCGATGCCAATGTAGCATCGATCGACACTGACCGGTATTCAAAACCGGATCAATTGGATTGATCGGTTATCGCGGATTGCTTTTGGTTATTCTGCATCGATCGACACTAAAGTAGTGTCAGTCGACATCAGATTTGATGGTTTAGGTTATGGAACCTGAAATCACAGAACCAAAGCAAGATAAATAAATTAATTAGAAGAATTAAAACATGTTAAAACTGAACGTTTTAAATAGTTCTGTTCCTCAATCAAATATCAAGTGATACATGATGTCTTTCCAATCTTGTCAACTGTCAAGACTCGTTTCATTGAGTGATAGGCTTGCAGTGCAAGGTATCCACAATTACATGAGTAAGGCAGGAAGTAATCGTGTTGATGGGCTTGCAGTGCAAGGCGTCAACAATTACATGACTTAAGAGATTGGTTTACTTGACTGGGCCATCAAAATCGTTTTGGGCTCAGAGACATCAGGTGGATTGGGCAAGAGATGTAGATCCACAACCAAGAGTTATATTGGATATAACTAGCAAAGTTGTTGCTTACCTAGATAGCTAAATTTGGGTGATAGCCAGTGGCTCACTCAAGTTTAGTGAAGTATGGATCTTGGATCATTATATTCATCTGAGGAAACATTGTTTGAATATAATGCGAGTTTCTTAATTGTTAAGACTTCTCATTTCTTGAACATCATAACTAAACCTCCCTTGTTTTTTTCAGCTATGTCTAGCACAAACCATCGTAACAATTTCTCCCTGCGATCCGTCCTTGAGAAGGAAAAGTTAAATGGATCAAACTTTCTTGAATGGTATCGGAACTTGAGAATTGTTCTCAAGCAGGAGAAAAAGGACTATGTCCTTGAGAAAGTTCTCCCCAAGAAGTACCGAGCCAATGCCTGGCAGTCAGATAAGGATGCTTGGGATAAGCATTCTAATGATGCGGTGGATGTGAGTTGTCTCATGTTGGCTACCATGAACTCGGAATTGCAGAAGCAATATGAGTACGTGGAGTCGCCAAAAGAGATGATCACTGGCCTGAAAAGTATGTTTCAGGAGCAGGCACGAACTCAGAGATACCAAACGGTAAGATCTCTGATTGAGTGCAAGCTACCAAAGGGCGAACCAGTTAGTCCTCATGTCATTAAGATGATGGGTTATATTGATAACCTGGGGAAACTGGATTGTCCCATTAGCCAAGAGTTGGCTACTGACATCATTCTGCAGTCACTGCCGTCAAGCTATGATCAATTTGTTATGAACTATAACATGAACAACTTGACGAAGACGTTGACTGAATTGCATGGGATGCTTAAGACTGCTGAACCTAACATCAAGAAGGACACCCCAAATGTCCTTATGGTACAAAAGGGTAAAAAGTTTGAGAAACTTGGTAAGAACAAAGGTGATGGCAAGACGAGCTCGATTGTGAATCCAAGCGAGTCTGGCCATGTTCCTAAGGTTAAAACCAGTCCTTCTGAAGATGTTAAGTGCCGTTATTGTAATGGTTATGGGCATTTGAAAAGAAACTGCAATAAATTCTTGGAAGATTATGAGAAGCTGAAGAAGACGTACGAGACTTCTTCTTCAGGTATTATGTTATAGAAGTAAATGTTACTTCTTATGGTCCTACTTATTGGGTATTGGATACCAGCTATGGTACTCATATTTTATGAAAATATGCAGGGCCTGAGCAAAAGTAGGACTATGGAGAAAGGACAAGTGGACCTATGAGTGGGAATGGAGCAAGAGTTGCTGCATTAACCGTAGGAGTATTTCATTTGTTTTTCCTTTTATGGCATGTTTTGAACTTAAAACTGCTACTATGTACCTGCTATGAGCAGAAAGATTATTTCTATTCCTTGTTTGGATATGGAAGGATATCATTTTCAAATTAAGAATAAGTGTTATTCATTTGATTACAGTGATATATTTTATAGTAGCAATCCATTAGAGAATGGACTTTATGTTCTAAACCAGAATGTGCCTAACTATAACATTAATACCAAGAGATTCAAGTCAAATGATACGAATCAAACTTCTCTCTAGCATTGTCGTTTTGAGCCACATAAATGAGAAACAGATTCAGAAGCTCCATAGTGATGGGCTTTTGGGCTCATTTGATTATGAATCATAATGAGTAAAGTGAATCTTGTTTATTGGGTAAAATGACGAAGGATCCTTTCAACAAAGGTAGTATCGATCGACACAAACGATGCGTCAGTCGATACAGGTTGCGAACGAACAAAATGAAAGGGCCAGAGGCTTATTGGGCTTTATACATACGGATGTTTATGGACCGATGAGCACTAGTGCTGGAGGAAAATTTCAGTACTTCATTACCTTTACTGATGTTTTCAGAAGGTACGGTTATGCCTTATTTATAAGGCATAAGTCAGAATCTTTGAAAAGTTCAAAGAGTTCCAAAATGAAGTACATAATCAATTTGGCAAAGGTATTAAACCTCTACGATGAGATCATGGAGGTGAATACTTAGGTCAAGAATTTAGTGATCATCTGAGAGATTGTGAAAGTGTTTCACAATTCACTCCTCCTGTATCGGACTTTATTAGATATGGTTCGATCAATGATGAGTCACTTAGATCTTCCATTATCCTTCTAAGAATACGCTCTAGAAATGTCTGAGTTTACTTTAAATAGAGTTCCATCAAAATCAGTTACAGAGATACCACATGAGATGTGGAATGTAAATGTTTCTGATTTATCCATCATGGAGATTTGGAGTTGTGAGACTTATATAAAATGTTTTAATCTCTGATAAGCTCACACCCAAATCTGATAAGTGCTACTTCATTGGTTGTCCTAACAAAACCAAGGCATGTTACTTTTACAACCAGTTCGGGAACAAATTGTTTGTTGCTCGGAACTATGTTTTCTTGAGAAAGACTTTCTTTCCAAGAAGAACAGTGGGAGTAAAAAATACAACTCGAAGAAATTCAAAAATCACAGGAGACTGCTCAACCTGATGAGGAAGAGAAGCAGTTGGATCTACAAAGAGTTGTAGAACCTGCACCTGTGGTGCCTAGAGTTTATAAAGGATTTGGTGAATGTATATTCGATATACATTTAAATGGCGAGTTTCTGAAGATGTGTCGATCGACACAAAAGTTGCATCGATCGACACAGATCGTGAAACAAAATATTGATTTTGGTTTATGACATAATTAACTACGGTTTAAATCTTGGTTAATTAGGCCGTGGTAAAAGTATACATATGAGATATGTGCGCGACTTTTACACAAAACTGAAGCTCGCAGATCCGAAAGGATCCGTCACGAACCCGAGAAATGTGGATTTCTCGTAACCAATTGTCGTGATCTATTGATCATTGAAAGTGACGGGCCTGCGAATTTTGAAGAAGCAATGATGGGCCTTGACTCCGAAAATGGCTGAAATTCCATTCGGATTTTCCTAGCAACAACCACTCATAATGGTTATGAGATCTGGCAGATGGATGTGAAAACAGTTTTCCTTAAAGGAATTCTGGAAAGGGATGTGTACATGACACAATCTGAAGTTTTTCATTGATCCTAATGAAGCTAGGAAGATATGCAAGCTTCATCAATCCATTTATGGATTGAAGCAAGCATCTCGGAGTTGGAATCTTCGTTTTGATGAAGTAGTCAAAAGGTTTGACTTCGTCATGAACAAAGAGGAACTGTGTGTTTACAAGATTACTAGTGGGAGCGCAGTTGCATTTCTAGTATTGTATGTTGACAACATACTACTTCTCGGAAATGAAGTTCCATTGTTTCAGTCTGTTAAGACTTGATTCGAAAGTTGTTTTTTCAATAAAATTATGGGAGAAACAGTATACATTCTAGGAATAAGAATCTATAGAGATAGATTGGATAAGCTAATTGGATTGTGTCAAGATACTTATAGTGATAAGGCCTTGCACATGTCCAATATGCAGGATTCCAAGAAGGGCTTCGTGCCAATGACTCTTGGTATTACTCTTAGCAAGACGCAGTGTCTCTCGACACACGCTGAGCAAGGGCGAATGAGGGTCAGGCTACTGCTAAAGGCATTAGATGTCTTAAGTTGTGATCTTAATTTTAGTGGGAGTTATTGTTGTTAATTTTAGTTATGATAAGATGTTCGTATAAACATAATTTGATTATGTTATTGAAATCTGACATCTGTATTATTTAATAATGGTTATTAAATAATAGTCCCAAAGTAATTTATGACATTTTATAGGTCATCAAGTATGTGACTTGATCATGAAACCCTATAGATAATAAATGACATAAATTATGTTGGTCCCTGGTCGAGGTTGTTAAAGTGGGACATTAACAACCGCGTGAGACTAGTATGTGAGGTGACTGATGACTAAGTTTCATGGAGTCATTAATAAGAGTATTAAATTCAATCACATAGATATGTGTTAGAGAACACATGATCGGACATGACCCACTGATGAGAACTCTACGGGATAGTTATATAAGTGTCATGAGAGTTTTCATTACGACTATAGAGTATAGTCCTTAGACCTGAGTTCATCATGTTTTCTTACATATGAATTGGTCTGCTTTAACCTTGTCAAACGTCAGCCGTAACTGGTGACTATAAAGGCATTGATTGGGCGTATCATGAAGTGTGTGAAGAAACAGGGATGGAACAAGATGGGATTTGTCCCTCCAATATAACAGGAGATAAATATCTCAGGGCCCATCGAAGATTTGATACTGAGAAATGTGTGGCCACACTCAAACGAGGTGATTGTCAGTCGTTTGTCTTGTCAGTATAAATCGGATTTCGATGAACATGATCTTGGCTAAACAAGGGTGACACAGATCTTGCCTTATGCCAGATCGAGATATAGTGACGAAGGGATTATGGGAATAGATGATTCCAGTACAAGTGGGAGATTGTTGGGAATGTCCTGAAATCTATTGTACTTGCTCTAAGTGATAGTTGTATTGTCGAGATGAGACAATCATATAATACTGGGTAGTCATAATGCTTTGCTAGAAGCCACTTATGATCAATGAGTTTAGAACTCATTGCTAGTGTTATATGATCCTACAGGGTCACACACCTAAGCAAACTGGGCGTTAAAGACGAGGTTGATCATTAATGTAATGATCCAGTGAATGCATATTTGATATGCATTCGATATTCTGGGGCAGTGTCGATCGATGCAGATAGTGCATCGATCGATGCAACTCGCGGATTAATCAGATTAATTCGGTTTAATCGTTGGTTAATTCCGTTATGGTTTAAGTCGACATATATAAGATATATGGTCGACCTAAACTGATTTCTAACCTAATTGACAGCCACCAGAACTTGAATAGAAACCTCTGAAGAGATTGGATCTCTATAGGCACTAGCATCCCTGCTGTTCAGTTTGTGTGCGTGTGGATACCAGTAGAGGCGCAGCACTTGAGGCGCTTTAGATCTCGATTATCTGCAAATCTTCCGCTGCTAATCACCAGGTAATTCTGAGATCCCAATGATTCAATTACATGAACCCTAGATCCTAGGCTTGGAATTCAGACCAGGATTGCCTAATTGGATTAGGATCTGCTAGAAATTCCTTTAGTATCTGGTAGAGGCAAGGCATCTGCGTTGCTCAACTGATCTCGTTCACCAACTCATTCCGCTGCCAGTTCCAGGTAAGAACGAGGTTGGTTGTTTTCAATATATCAAACCCTAGATCCTAGGGGATCCAACATTGGTATCAGAGCGTGTTAGGGTTTAGAATATTGAATCTGATGCAATTAATTCGAAACTTGATGTTGTTGAATTGGACATTGCTTGTTGAAATCGTGTTTTCATATGTTAATCTCGGTTTTGTTCCTGTTGTAAAAACGATGAATTGTTGAAAACGCACTGTGTCGATCGACACAAAGCGTGTGTCGATCGACACAAAGCGTGTGTCGGTCGACACGCCGCGATAACGTGTAAAATATTTAGGGTTTGTCGCAGAGTGTCGATCGACACAAAGCGTGTGTCGGTCGATACAGAGCGAAAACTCGCAAATAATTTTAGGGTTTCGATCTGAGATCGAGTACCTGTATTCCGGCTGTGTCGATCGATACACTGGGTGTGTCGATCGATACACTGGGTGTGTCGGTCGACACAGGCAATGCGATTAGATAGATCGGTTCAATTGGATTGAACCGGTTATCTCGCTTGGTTAATTTTAATTGACCAATTGGTTCTGGTTTGGTAATGTCGATCGACACAGAGTTATGTGACGATCGACATGGACCGTTAAACCGAACCGGTTCAATTGGATTGAATCGGTTAAGTAAATTTGATCCGGTTTGACCGGTTATCGGAGACCGGTTTAACTTGTGTTGTGTCGACCGATGCAAATGGGTTGCGTCGATCGACACATCACTCGCAGAATTAATGGTTGGACCATAAATCTGCATATACCAGACCAAACTTAATCCTAAAGTTCTAGATGAACCTAATCTAATAAAACTGAATGTTTTAAGTAAATTAATAACTTCTTGGATGTATATTGGATATGCATCAAGATAAAATAGTTCTTTTCCTCAACTAAATATCAAGTAATCTTGATGTCTTGCCCGATCTTGTCTACTGTCAAGACTCGTGTCGTTTGTTGGATAGTCTTGGAGTCCTTGGTATCCACTGCAACATGAGTAAGGCAGGTGGTCATTGACAGACTTGCAGTGCGACTGTCAGTGATCACAAGACAGAAGAGATTGGTTTTACTTGACTGGGCTATCAGAATTTCTGAGCCCAGACACATCAGAGTGGATGAGGCATAGTTTGTCTCATCCACGACCAAGAGTTGTACTGGGTACAATTAACAATGATTTGCTTACCTAGATAACTAAAGTTTGAGTAACGGCGAGTCGCCCACTCGAATTTTAGTGATCTGAGGATCTTGGTTCATTGTATTCATCTGAGGAAACATAGTTTTGAATACAATGCGAGTTTTTCTTATTAGATAAGAATTTTCATTCCTTGAGCATTATAACTAAACCTCTACCTCTTTTAATTACATCTATGTCTGTCTCAACTCACATCAACACTTTCTCACTAAGATCCGTCCTTGAGAAGGACAAGTTAAATGGATCTAATTTCTTGGAATGGTATCGGAACATGAGAATAGTTCTCAGGCAGGAGAACTAGGAATATGTCCTTGAAAGAGTTCTCACCGAGAGGCCACGTTCCAATGCCCCGCAGACAGAAAAGAATGCTTGGGATAAGCATTCAGCTGATGTCAAAGATGTTAATTGTCTAATGCTGGTGACTATGAACTCTGAGCTGCAGAAGCAATATGAGAACGTGATGTCACCCATTGAGATGATTAACAGCCTGGAAGCTTTGTTTCTGGAGCAAGCTCGCACAGAAAGATACCAGACGGTTAAATCTCTCATGGATTGTAAGCTGGCTAAGGATAGTCCAGTAAGTCCTCATGTCCTTAAAATGATGGGTTACATTGATAACCTGGGGAAACTGGACTGTGCCATTAACCAGGAGCTAGCCACTGACATGATTCTGCAGTCTTTGCCGTCGTGTTTTGATCAGTTCATCATGAACTACAACATGCAAAACATGACTAAGACATTGACTGAGTTGCACGGCATACTGAAGACAGCAGAGCCGAATCTCAAGAAGGCAACTCCCAGTGTACTGATGGTACAAGGGGGTAAAAGGTTTAAGAAACCTAAGAAGGATAAGGGAAAGGCCCAAGTTGTCCAGACTGAGAGTCAGGACAAGCCCAAGCCGAAGCCCAAGTCCGGGCCTTCTCCTGAGGATAAGTGCAACTACTGCAAGCAGTTAGGGCATTGGAAGAGAGACTGCAAGAAGTTCATGGAAGATTACAAGAAGCTGAAGAAGACGTATGATGCGTCTGACTCAGGTATTTATGTTATCGAACTTAATGTTATGTCTTCTAGTTCTACTTCGTGGGTATTGGATACCGGCTGCGGTGCTCATATTTGTACTGATGTGCAGGCACTAAGAAACAGTAGAACGCTGGAGAAAGGACAAGTGGAGTTACGGGTCGGGAATGGAGCTAAGGTTGCTGTACTGGCCATAGGCACTTACGATTTGTCCTTACCTTCGGGCATGGTTTTAGCTTTGAATAATTGCTACTTTGTACCTGCGATTAGCAGAAACATAATTTCAGTTTCCGTTTTGGATTTGGAAGGTTTTGATTTTGCTGTTAAGAATAAATTTTGTTCTTTTAATCGTGATGGTACGTATTATGGTAGCGCCCCATTAGATAATGGGTTATATGTTTTAAACCAAGAAATGCCTGTCTTTAACATAAATACAAAGCGGTTTAAGTCCAATGACGAAAACTCGACTTTCTTATGGCATTGTCGTTTGGGCCATATCAATGAGAAACGCATCCAAAGGCTCCATAGAAATGGGCTTCTGGGCTCATTTGATTTTGAATCATGTGAGAAATGCGAATCTTGTTTGATGGGCAAAATGGCTAGAGCCCCTTTCAAAAAACCAAATGAAAGGGCCAGTGATTTATTGGGCCTTGTTCATACTGATGTATGTGGGCCAATGAGTACTGTTGCCAGAGGAAATTACAAGTACTTCATTACCTTCACTGATGATTTCAGTAGGTATGGCTATGTCTATTTGATGAGACACAAGTCATAATCCTTTGATAGATTCAAGGAATTCAAGAATGAAGTACAGAACCAACTTGGCAAAAGTATTAAAGCTCTGCGATTGGATCGCGAAGGAGAATACTTGAGTCAAGAGTTCAGTGACTATCTGAGAGAGTGTGGAATTATTTCACAACTCACTCCTCCTGGAACACCCCAATGTAATGGAGTGTCAGAGAGGAGGAATCGAACCTTATTGGATATGGTTCGGTCTATGATGAGTCATTCAAATCTTCCATTATCCTTTTGGGGATACGCTCTAGAAACGTCTGGGTTTACACTAAATAGGGTACCATCTAAATCAGTGGAAAAGACACCACATGAATTGTGGACTGGGAACATTCCGAGCCTGTCTTTCCTGAGGATTTGGGGATGTGAGGCTTATGTCAAACGTTTAATCTCTGACAAGCTTGCACCCAAATCAGATAAATGCTACTTCGTTGGTTATCCTAGGGAAACCAAGGCATACTACTTTTACAACCAATCTGAGAACAAAGTATTTGTTGCTCGGGACTGTTCTTTTCTTGAGAGGGATTTTCTCTCTAAGAAAAACAGTGGGAGTAAAGTACATCTTGAAGAAATTCGAGATGCATAGGAGACTACTCAACCTGCTGAGGAAGAGCAGCAGTTGGATCCACAAAGTTCTGTGGAACCGGCGCATGTGGAGCCCGAAGTTCGCAGATCCGGAAGGATCTGTCACGAACCCGAGAGATACTATGGATTTCTCGTGACCAATTCTAATGATCTGATGATCATTGATAGTGACGAACCAGCGACCTTCGCGGAAGAAATGATGGGCCCAGACTCCAAAAAGTGGCTTGGAGCCTCTAAATCCGAAATGGGATCCATGTCAGAAAACCAAGTATGGTCCTTGGTCGATTTACCTAATGGTGTAAAAGCCATTGAGTGTAAATGGATCTTCAAAAAGAAGATCGACGTGGATGGCAATGTACAGATTTACAAAGCGAGGTTGGTGGCTAAAGGTTTCAAGCAAATTCATGGTATTGACTATGATGAAACCTATTCCCCAGTCGCTATGCTTAAATCCATTCGGATTCTTCTAGCGATTGCAGCTCATTATGACTATGAGATTTGGCAAATGGATGTCAAAACCGCATTCCTGAATGGTATTCTGGAAGAGGATGTGTATATGACACAGCCTGAAGGTTTTGTTGATCCTAAGAACGCTGGAAAGGTATGCAAGCTTCATAAATCCATTTATGGATTGAAGCAAGCATCACGGAGTTGGAATCTTCGTTTTGATGAAGCAGTAAAACAATTTGGTTTCATCAAGAACAAAGAGGGACCATGTGTTTACAAGAAGACTAGTGGGAGCAAAATTGCGTTTCTTGTACTGTATGTCGATGACATACTCCTCCTCGGTAATGACGTTCCGTTGCTTCAGTCTGTTAAGACTTGGCTCGGAAGTTTTTTTTCCATGAAAGACATGGGAGAAGCCGCGTACATTCTTGGAATCAGAATCTACAGAGATAGAGTGAACAGGCTGATTGGATTGTGCCAGGACACTTATATTGATAAGGTGTTGCACAGATTCAGGATGCATGATTCCAAGAAGGGCTTCATACCGATGTCTCATGGCATTAGTCTCAGCAAGAAGCAGTGTCCGGTGACACATGCTGAGCGGGAGCGCATGAATAGGATTCCTTATGCTTCTGCAATAGGATCTATTGTGTATGCCATGCTCTGCACTCGTCCAGATGTAGCTTACGCGTTAAGCATGACGAGTAGATACCAATTTGATCCAGGTGAAGACCACTGGACAGCTGTCAAGAATATTCTCAAGTATTTGAGACATACTAAGGATAAATTCCTGGTGTATGGAGGAAGTGAAGAACTTGTGGTGAATGGATTCACCGATGCGAGTTTTCAGACGGACAGAGACGATTTCCGATCACAATCTGGATATGTCTTCTGTCTAAATGGCGATGCAGTGAGCTGGAAGAGCTCTAAGCAGAATACCGTAGCTGATTCCATGACGGAAGCTGAATATGTTGCTGCTTCATAAGCGGCAAAGGAAGCTGTTTGGATCAAGAAGTTTGTGACTGAACTTGGTGTGGTTCCTAGTATCTTGGAGCCAGTGGCTTTGTTTTGCGATAACAACGGAGCCATTGCTCAGGCGAAAGAACCAAGGTCACACCAGAAGTCCAAACACGTAGAGAGGAGATATCACCTGATTCGTGATATCGTCAATAGAGGTGATGTGAAGATCAGCCGAGTTCCGACGGACGAGAATGTCGCTGATCCTATGACTAAGTCACTCCCAAGGCCTAAGCATGAGTTTCATACGACTGCTGTAGGCATTAGAGATCTTAAGATATAATCTTGATTCTAGTGGGAGTTTTAGTTTTATTCTAGTTATAATAAGATGCTCTTGTAAAACATTCTTTTGGATATGTTTAATGAAATTTGATTTCAGCATTATTTACTGTGATCTAAATAATGGTCCCAAAATAAGTTTATGTCATATTATAGGTCATCAAGTTGAGGACTTGATCATGAAACCCTATACGTCATAGATGATATAAATTATGTTTTGTCCCTAGTCGAGGTTGTCAAAATGGGACAATGACAACCGCGAGAGACTAGATTGTGAGGTGACTGTTGGCTAAGTTTCATGGAGCCAATGATATGATTATCGCAGTCAGTCACATAGATATATGTTGGTGAACATATGATCGGACATGACCCGCTAATGAGAAGTCTACAAGATAGTTATATCTGTGTCATAAGAGGTTCTCATTACGACTATAGAGTATAGTCCTTAGACCTGAGTTCATCATGCTTTCTTGCATATGAATTGGTACACTTTGACCTTGTCAAACGTCGACCCATAACTGGCGACTATAACGGCACTGTTCAAGTATATCATGTAGTGTGCGTTGAAATAGGGATGGAACAAGATGGGATTTGTCCCTCCTGAATAACGGGAGATAAATATCTCAGGGCCTATCGAAGATTTAATACTGAGAAAAATGTGTGGCCGCACTCAAACGAACTGTAGTTCAGTTGTTTGTAATGTTCAGTATGAGATCAGGAGTTCGATAAACACGATGTTGGCTTAATAAGGGTGACACTAATCTTGCCTTATACCAAATCGAGATTTAGAGACAAAAGGATTATAGGAATTGATGATTCCAGTACAAGTGGGAGATTGTTGGGATAGTGTCCTGAAATCACACTTGTACTCACTCCTGATGATAGTTGTGTGTCGAGATCAGACATTCGTATAATACTGGGCGGTTGCAATGTTTTGCTAGAAGTCTCTTGCAATCTGTAAGTTGTAGACTTACTGCCAGTATTATATGATCCTATAGGGTCACACACCTAAGCAAACTGGAAGCTACGACATGGGAATGATCATTATGGTAATGATCATATTAATGTGTATTGGATACGCATTATTATCGACAATATGGTGTTGTGTCGATCGACACAGTTTATGTGTCGGTCGACACAGTTCGGGTTTTCGGAAAGGCTTTTCGAAATATGACTTAATTAAGTCTGGCCCGTTAATTGTGTTGAGGTCGAATAAAACACTTGAAAGTGTCGACCTAAACGAAGAGAGCCGTCGAGTTCAACTTCCCACCTGAGAGAACCGGCCTCAGACAAAAGACCATGTTTCTCATCTTCAAGCTTGGCCAACCGCTACTCGAGGTCCACAGCCTTCTTCTTCTCCAAAGACAGAGCAGTAAAAGCCCCCTTCGCCTCGTCAAGCTCCTTACGAACCCGATTCAACTCGCGAGCAGAGAGTCGCAACGCATCAATCTGTTCCCTAAGGATGCTCTCCGTCGACTTGGCCTGTCGTCTCTCGGATTCATACGAATCCCGAAGTTGATTCAGGATGGCGCACACCATAACAAGGTGGTGACTCAACTCCTCCTGAAGATGAGGCTTGTGCATAGCCGAAACAGGCATAAGATCCTTAGCCGGACCGGCCGCGAGCCTCTGGACAATATTGGCACATGACAGCATATCGTTTATCAAAGGAGCCTTCCCTTTTGTGAACATACGAACAGGGTGGCTCGCTCAACCCAAGCTCAACATCGCCCGACCAGTTGTCGGGCTGGCAGTATGAGCAGAAGGAGAAGAAGGTCGAAGATCCCCAGAACGCTCACCTCCACCCTCGGGATCCGACCCCCACCCCTCCGCGCTAAAGACCCCGGCAGGTAAAACGACCTAACTCACGGCACCCTCCGGTGTCTCCTGCAATCGACTAGCTCCATCTTCGCAGGCATCAGAGACGTCACCAAGAGCAATCACAGGTGAATTTGTCGCCGCTACGGGCTGCTCAGAAGTCCTTTGCCTCTTCTTGGACAGCCGAGGAGACGACGGTTCACTCTCAACAGAAGGATCCATCTCCAGAAATGCTGACACAACGGAGCGACAATGTCAGCATTAAAGACCCCCCCTAGCTATCAAAAAAAAGGGGGAGGAGAAGAGGACACATACCCGAATCAACCTTTCTCCAGCAACTCCGCACTCTCTGATCAAACAGGCTCTTGGCCTCTTCGTCCTTCGATGAAGGCCAATATATACCACCGTGAGCCCTCAACTTATTCAAGTCAACAGAAAATCCTGCAGTCCAACGACCTGAAGTGGAGCGAACTGCAAAACAACGAAAAAGAAAAAAAAAAGAGCCATGAAGCAAACAATACCGATAAACAAAGTTCAAAACAAAGAAAACTACCAGGATTATAGTTCCAGGCCAATCTGAAAACCGTGCTCAAATCAAACGTCAGTGCACTGTTAACACGTGCGAAGAAATAACTATCTTGCCAATCGGAAGTCCTATCCGGGGGATCAAACACAACCTTCAGATGATAACCAGGTCTGAACCGCACGTAAAAGGTCTCGGACGTCCCTTGGTTAACAGAAATCGAGGTCAACTCCTCAACGAAACGAGTAGACATCTCGACCCCACTATCAGCCGCCATGATTAAAATACCTAACACATTACGGATGGCGTACGGACAAAGCTAAGAAAGGGCCATCTCCCTAGCCTCGCAATACTCGATCAAAATTCTAGGAAGGGGAAAAAGCAAATGACATTCAGTGAACCAGCACTCGTATAGTTAAACCCAACCGGGGGGAACATCCCAGGGTCGCTCGCACAAACCCGAAAATCGAAGCTCGAGACCGGGAACACGAGAGCATCGCCGACAGATATCATCAAGGGCAGGTCGCTCACAAACCGATGAACGAATCGCCCTAGGAACAACAGACTTCACGTCCGTTGCCCCCCTTCGATCTCCCTCTTCCTCCCCTTGAGGAAGTCGCTTGAGAACAATGATCAACAAAAGCCACATGATTCCCCGTGATGGCAACTCCGACACCGCCTCGCCGGCGACTCGTCCTGTCACCATCACCAGGATTCCATTCCCCCATGTCAGCAAGATTTCGATCCTCAGGCAATTCCGCCGCGACACGACCACCACGAAATTGACGAGGTTTTCGCTCAGACCGAGACATCAAAAATTCTTCGTCGACCTCAATCGGCCTAGATTCAAGAGGACTATCTCCGGAAGACTCGGAAAAACCAGAATCGTCGCTACCAGTAGAAGTATGCTCACTAGTATCTACCCGCATAATAACAAATCCAGAGACGAGACGACCAAAGTGCAATCACCAGAAAAAAATAAAAACGAGCGCAAAGCAAAGACCGTGAAAGAAAAAACGATTACCTGGTAAAGAAGACGAAATCTGAAAAGACAAAGCCTCGTAAGAAGAAAGCAGCCTTCACAAATATAAAAGTCGCGACACGAGTGGTTCGCGTCTTTTCGTTCTCTTAGAAATCACGGAAGAAGCCAAGTGAAAAATACTCGTGAGCCAACGCAGAACGACTCAACAAGATTTCCGCCTGACTTAAATGCTCGAAGGAATTCGCCGAACTCAGCATCACAGCTCGACGAACTGGGGGGGGGGGGACTAATTGTTGGATATGGGTTTAGCACCCATCCAAAGCCCATTGGAAATCTTGCTAAATCAATCACACTTCATATCGCCCTACGAAGACAAGCCCGTTAAGAAGTCAACAGCTCAAAGAGAAGTCAGTGCACAAGCACTATAAATATGACCCTTCACTCTTCATTTTAGACATATTGTAACTTGCGACAGTGTCGAACTACTTCTATAAAGCTCCGACCTCAAGCAATATTTAGGGAGCACTTTATTTGACGGACTCCCACCTCGTACCATCATGTTCATAGCTCGGCTTCGGCCTTAAGATCAATAAAAAACAGTTTCGACCTCACTTAAAGTGATTTTCTCACCTCGTAGTTCGGATATTCAGATCGCA
Source organism: Orychophragmus violaceus (assembly GCA_030180135.1). Classification (NCBI taxonomy): domain Eukaryota; kingdom Viridiplantae; phylum Streptophyta; class Magnoliopsida; order Brassicales; family Brassicaceae; genus Orychophragmus; species Orychophragmus violaceus. The sequence goes on along the minus strand of CM058233.1, from coordinate 82,946,094 downwards.
TTCCATAATATTGACTAGGTCGAATTTCCATAACAATACTTGTATATTTATAATCACATTTGTCTAAGAAATTTAATATTTGTATCGTAGACGTCTACCATTATTAGATAAACTTTTACCATCATTCGTTGTAAACAGAAATCTAGCAGCACTCGATGTAAACATACAAAACTACAATCATGTATGTAAGCATACATGCAAATCTATCGTCATTATAATATGTGACCATACAACATTACATAAGTGATAAATGATCGAATTTACTGTTGGAATTGTGTCCAGCAATCTCTGTACTGTCTCTATAACGTAAGAGTATGTCAGTGATCAGACATAAGTCATACAATGCTGGGGGTCATGATGGCTTGCTAGAGTCCGCTCATGATCTATAAGTCTTGGACTTATTGCCTTTATTGTATGATCCCATATGGGTCACACGCTTAAGCTAGCAGGAAATAATGTTGGAACGGCTTAGCAGAAGTACGACAAAAGTGCTAGGCATTTGTCGTACTAAGAGAGAATGAATAATGGGTCTGATTAAATGGAATTTAATCAGATTGGGCCCAAAAGCCCAAAAGGGAAAGAGAAGGCTTTTAAATGACTAAAAGCCAATTCTCTTCTCCCTTAACCCTAACCCAGCCGCGATTCTCCTCCTCTCTCTGCGCCTCTGCTCCTTGTGGTCTAGCAACCAGTTTCCTGTGATTGCGTGTGTGAGCCTCTGGAGGATCCATCTCTCGGTGTATCTCCCTGATCATTGACCTGTTCATCAATTCCGCTGCAAACAAACAGGTAAAAGGTGAGATCATATGTTTCTAAATAAGAACACCTAGATCTAATGCATGTTTAGGTTGATATCAATATGAGAATTGAATCAGGATCAACCGTAACTTCCAACAGTGGTATCAGAGCCATTGGTTCTTAGGTTTCTTGTTTTAGATTCATTGTTTAGGTTGTTAAATCTGATTAGAATTGTTTTTGAATCAATTACTGATAAGATAAAACGATTAAGAATCAGAATTGAACTCTAAACACACAAGAAAAATCGCAAAACATGAGCTATATGACTCGGTTTTGGATGATCGGCCGATCGAGTATGGACGGTCGGGATGGACGGATTGATCGCGGGCGGACGGTCGGACGGTCGGATTGGATCCGATCGGACGGTCGGACGGTCGGACGGTCGCGTTGCGTCCGATCGCGTCATCTCGATCGCGTCAAACCGGCAGTGCAACGCGTCCCGATCGCTCGGCGATCGTGGAGCGTCCGTCCGTGTGCGTCGCGTCCTGATCGCTCGGCGATCGTGGATGCGTCGTCCCGGCTGCACCGTCCGTCCCGTCCCGGCTGTTGCGTCCGGCCGTAGCTGAAGCGCCTCGATCTCGGATCGGTTGGCTCGCGGCTGAGCGGCTGGACGATGGCTCCTTGGCTGGAAATTAGGTCACGACCAACTCGGTTTGGTTCGTGACTAATTCGGTACGGTTCAATGCTCGGTTCAAAACTTGATTAAAATCAACGTTCTGGTTTAATAAACAGATTAATAAGTTTATTAAATCTGGTTAAACCGGAATAAGAAATCCAAAGTCGAAAATTGGATTTAGTGCCTAAACCAGGAATTTCTAATTTGATTTGGTTGGACCAAATAAATTGAGAAATTCCGGTTTAGTAAATAACCGGTTGACAATTGTGGTCATCGTAGTAATTAAAACTTGGTTAGACCAGTTTTAATGAACCAGACCGGTTATGTCAATTAATTGGACAATTGGGTCATGTCTTGGACATGGACCAATTCTTGGGCCTCGGGCCAAGAAGTTAAAACAATTGGGCCAGCTAATTGAGTCTTTCTTCAGATTAATTTAAAATCTATTTTATAAAATTATAAAGTCGTTTTTAAATTAAAGTTTCCGAAATTTCGAAATTAGAAAGTTTCCAAAATTAGAAGTTTCTGAATTTGCGGGTTTTGGATTTTAAAGAAGTTTCTAAAGTTAGAAAGTTTCCGGTTTTAGAAAGTTTCCAATTTTAGAAAGTTTCTAAAAAAAGTAGGTTTCCATAAATAGAAAGTTTCCCGAAATAGTGATCTTCTATTTTGGGAATGATTTTAATAAACCTACGAACCTCAAACAATATCAAGCGTTGGATGTCTTGTCCAGGCTATGTCAGCTGTCAAAGCCCATTCAATTGCATTCATGGCCTTACAGTGTGAGGATGTCTGCTTTTGCGTGGGTAAGACGGTTTGTGATTCATAAATGTCATTGGGAGTCCCAGACATTAATGATTACATGACTGTATAGTCCGGTTTTCTTGACTAGGCCATCGGGAGTCCCGGGCCTTGAGACATCAGAGTGGATTGGGCCTCGGGCCCAGATTCACAACCAAGAGTTATATCACGGATATAATTAGCCGATATAGGGCTTACCGATATAAGCTAAGGTTGGGTGACGGCCAGTGGCCCACTTTGATCTTAGTTATATGTGGATCTTGGAATCATTATATTCTATTGAGGGTAACTTATGTTATTGAATATAATGCATGATTAATCATATTATACTTTAATACGAGATTAATCATTTAGAACATATAACTAATAACCTTTTTATTTATATATTTCAGATATGACTACTACAAGCACACAAAACACATTCTCGATCCGGTCTGTTCTCGAGAAGGAGAAGCTGACTGGAACGAACTTCCTGACATGGTCAAGGAACTTGAGGCTGGTCCTCAAGCAGGAGAAGAAGGATTACGTCCTTCGAGATCCCCTCCCCGAGAGGCCTCTTGCCAATGCTGCCAGGACTCTGCACAATGCTTGGGAAAAGCATTCGTCAGATGAAAATGATGTTTATTGTCTGATGTTGGTGACAATGACTCCAGAGCTGCAAAAGCAGTTCGAAAGTGTATTGTCTCCAATCGAGATCATGGCAAGCCTGAAATCGCTTTTTCAGGAGCAGGCTAGGACCGAGAGGTTCCAGACAGTTAAGAACCTCTTGGACTGTAAGTTGGCTGCGAATGCGGCAGTGAGTCCTCATGTGTTGAAGATGATGGGTTATCTCGATCATCTTCACAAACTCGACTGCCCAATTGATAGGTTCTAAGTTTTACCCTATTCTAAAACTGCAAGTGCACAGTATAGTCAATGTAGTATATAGGGTTATCGAATCCACAGGGACACTTGGTCTCAAGAGGATCAAACCGTAGGAATTAATACTAGAAATAAGCAAGTAGTGATTGTAATAAATTGCGGTGCAAGAAAGTAAACAGTAGCAGGAAATCGGTTTGTAATCAATAAACTAAAAGCGTCAAGCCTAGGGTATTCTCAGGAAATCAGACAAGCAGACAAGTTAATCAGTCAGGATCAAATTAAACTCAGTTCTAGAACTCGAATCACGGAAATAGAATTAACCAAATCTCTTTGCGAAAACTCTCTAAGTCTAAGTGCAGTAATCCAAATCTCTTTGCAACTACTAACAGATTAAACAAGCATTAAGTTCAAGTTCGATATGTTCACAATTAAACTAAACCAAATCTCTTTGCGAATAATTCAATTGCTCAACCTAAATAGTTCAGATTCCTAAACCCCACTCTCGTGACGTATTTAGTAACCTAGGATCTAGATTCTAATTGATCAGGTTAGAACTAGCTTTAAGCACAATTTAGTTTGAAGAACATTCTAATCATATGAATCCTAACTGAATTCTACAAGTCTAGCAAGTCATCAAACCCTAACGAGAAACCCTAAACTCAACTATGGATCTACTCAGACATGATTGATGAAAACATAATCATAGAATAAATAGATTGCATATAAGAAATTAAATAAGTAAAGGGGTTCGAAATCTTTTCCAAAATAAATGAATACAAGGAAAATAGATCAGCCCCGAAAGCTCTAAAAATCTCTTAGCTCTAAGTATGAAAGCGTATCTAAATTAAACACCAAAAACTAGTATATATAGGCAAAATCTCGGCTGGGGCTTCTGTGTAAATACTGAAAGTATCTTGGGCTTCTTTGCAAATCTTCAATACTGGTTACGCCGACGCGTACGGCCCATCTCGCGACTGCATCGACCGATGCACAATGCGTGTCGATCGATGCAACATCAAATAATCGAACAGTGAATAAAGCTCTCGGCCAAAACGTCCCAAAATGCCCAAAATGCTCCATATATCTCCAATTAGCTCCAAACCTGATTTAACCTGTAAAAGACTCTAAACTAATACAAAAGACTCTAAAAACACAACTATATCATGGTATAAAGTGGGTAAAAACCATGATATATCAACTCCCCCACACTTAGCCTTTGCTTGCCCTCAAGCAAAACGGAGAACTAAAATGCAGTGAAGAAGTTTGAAAACTCTTCGGAAACTCATTTTGTCATAGAAGCAACAGCATTCAGATTCCCCTTAGTAATCCACATGAAAGAATCAATCCACAGACATCAAGACCAACATGTACTTCCCCCACACTTAGCAGCTGTCCTAAGTAAACGCCACAATCACATTCAAGCATTCAAATTCATCCTACTGACTTCTGCAAATATTTAAGTGCGGTCTCACCTAAGGAGTATCGATCTAAAGGCACATGGATTCTTACCTAGCCAGCTCTAGACCACCATACTATCTTTCTCTAGTCCCTTTCTTCTCTTTCCCTTCTTTAACAACTGATTTTTCCCCACTGGGTATCATTTTATTTTTTTTATCAGTGTTCTTCCCGTTATGGGGTGTACTTTGGACACATTCCATGGATCACATGAGAGAAAATAGTGTTTGCTACCATTCCCATGACCACTTCGGAGTTACTAACTCATCCTCAGTTTATTATCTTTTTTTTTTTTTTTTTTTTTTACTTTATAGAAGGGGAGAAGGGGACTAAATAGGACAGGTTTACAGGCTGTGTCAGAACTAACAGGGAATCCGACATAAAGTATACCAAGCCCTTAGGTGAGAAAAACTAAAGTCAGTATTAAGGTGAAGTCAGTAAAGGATCCTCTGATACCTGAAGTGATGTGGGTGTCCTTAGTAGGCTGATCTGTGATGGGGTTTTCTAATAGTCATAGATAGATCTGCAGCTTCATCCCAATGGTCACTTAAGTTCCTGCAAATGCTGCTAATCTCCTCCAAAAATCATTGTTTCCTACTTAAACCAATTTTGACTCGAAAAACAAATTTTGAAAATTTTTAACTGACTCTAAGAAAACAAAATAAACTAATTAGTAGAACCTCCCCCACACTTAAAACACACTGTCCCCAGTAGTGTCAAGCAAGGGATTGGTTAAAGAAAAGAAAAATTAAAATAGTTGAATGGTTAGTTCTCTCGGGTTTTACCTCTGTCGCAGTCAGGCATCGATCGTTGCACTAGGTGCACCGACCGTTGCTATGCGATTTCTGTTGTAACGATCGACACAAACATGTGTCGATCGACGCAATGCGATTGTCACGAACAGTCAGCAGGTTAGCAGGTTAATCCGTCGGTTTATGTCAATTTCGAACCCTGCAAACTGAAAACACTAGAAACAAAGTAAAGCTGAAACAACAAATGTATCAAATCACGCCAAACCATCCAAACATAGTAAATCCTAAAAGAAAAAGAAAGACAAAGTGCAAGAAAAGATAAAAAGTCAGAATACAGAACCGATAAACTGATAATGGAGACTACGCTCACTCGCTCTCATCATCTATACCGGCATAGGGATCAGCACCGGTGTCCTCTGGAGATCGCTGTCGACGACGTGTATCAGGTACAGGCTGATGGATCTGTGGTGGCCTCCTGCAGCTGCAAGTACGCATGAAGTTCCAGAAAACTCGGAACATACCATCTGATCTCTCTCTCCACTCTGCATCAGAATAGTCACCGTAGGCCATCGCAGGTTCGGGAAATGGACCCACATCGTCGATCGGGGCAGGGGCAGGCGCAGGGGTAGTGGAAGTCGAAGCTCGAGAGGAAGGCTCTCCCAGCGGATGAGCCATAGAAGGAATCCTACGCTGCGCAGACTCAGGAGGCTGAAATCTCAGAGCCTCTAATGTGTCAATCTGTGTCCATCCGGCAGCAGGAAGCTCTATACCGGTCCTCCCCGTAGTCGGGTCAGTGTAAATCCAAATCTTCCCCTCCTTGAGCCAAGTGGCGCTCTGCAAATGGCTGAGATCTAGGAACTCCCGGGCTGTAACACACTCCGTGCCATGAAGAGGAATCCCGCAATACTCAAAAATGGGAGTAAGCAAACTCCCAACCGTCTCAGTACCAGCTCCATCGAAAGGCTTCGTCTGTAGATCAACCAAATGCTGAGCAAAAATAGCTCCCAAGTTGAGACCCGAAGTAGGATCTCTCACTCCAGAACTCCTGAACTGATCTCTCAGGCCCATGAACAACAGCTCCATCTCATATTTGCGCATCTTGTTTGCCTCAAACTTGCAAAGCAAGCTCCAGCATAAGATACGCAAGACATATCGCAGCACCGGATGTCTCATCTGCACAACTGGTGTGGTCCTAGAGTTGTACTGACCACTACCAATAATCTTCCAGAACCGTATGGCCTCATCACGGTCCCACTCAAGTGGCATGGCTATGCGCCTCTGCTCAGTTCTGAACCCATAGATCCTGCAAAGATCAAGAAGAGGGATCCGATACCTGACTCCCCAGCTCATGAATGTAAATGATCCCACTGTAGCACTCCGGTTGTCAGGATCAGAGTAAACCACTCTGCAAGTGGCCAATAACTGTCTGGCCAGCTCCGGGTAGAGATCATAAGGTCGCATCGGCATTGTCCCTAGACCAATGCCTCTGCATACAGCTAGTACCTGCTCATCAATCCCAAGAGTCTTGCAGGTGGAGTAGTCGGCGAACTTGGTTGGCTTGAAGATCATCCCACACCAACCATTATAGAGAAGCGAGTCATATTCGTCCCAACTGCTGAGCAATGGGCGCTCTGTGAACTCATCAGACTTGAAGAACTTCTGAGGTTCCTCTGGCCATGCTATTGTTGTCGGCATTGGTGTCTTGTCTGCTCGGGGCCAGGGTAAAGTAACTGGTGGTCCATATCTCTGATATGGTGCGGGTGGCTCAGACTCTCTGCTAAACCAGGCAGGTGGTGGGATGAATTGCCTTGAAGCTGTAGAAGCTGTGGCTCGTTTCTTGCGGGGTTGTCGATTAGTTGCCATCTGCAAAACAAACAAAATTGAAACACAAATAAGCCTCGGCAATTCTCTGTGAAATCGCGAAGCATCGACCGTTGCATCTAAGGCATCGATCGTTGCAAGGCGATTTCACTTCGTCGAACATTTCCCAAAATCGCAAAGCAACGACCGTTGCTCAAAAGCATCGACCGTTGCAAGGCGATTTTGCCGCAAACAAATCATTAAATTCAGTTCAAATCTAACCACATTGCCTCAAATCATCAAGAGTACCTTGCTAAACAACCTAAATCACGTTCATCTTAGCATAGCATCATAAATTTCGAGCCTAAAATCCCAAATTCCATAAACCCTAAAATCCATTCTAAAAATGGCGAAAATGAGAAGTCATACCTTCGATTCTCTGTAAATGGGTAATAGAATCAACTAGAGGGGGTTAAAACAACAAGATTCAAGCTTGAAATCACAGAAATTGATGAAGAATTAGAGATTCAGGTGAAATAGCTCTCGGTTGTACGGACGGCGAGCAAATGAGAAGGAGAAGAGAAGAGAAAAGGGTTTAAGGCACTTACCTCGATCGTGGGTTGCAACGATCGTTGCTTTAGGGGCAACGATCGATGCTTGGTAAATCGAAATTCGATTTCCGGTTTAAACACATACCTTTATTTTGCAATGGAACCAACTGCAACGACCGTTGCTTAGGAGCAACGATCGTCACAATGCGACATCCCCTCTTCGTCAAATCTCCTTGCAACGACCGGTGCAGGTATGCATCGATCGTCACACATCTCCAGGTTCGAATTCTGCATTCTGTAACTTAGCAAAAACAAAAACAAAAACGTGAAATCCTAAGAAAAACACCAAAAATAAAAGAGAAAAACAACTAAACCTATTAGTGGGTTGCCTCCCACTCAGCGCTTGTTTAAGGTCATTAGCTTGACCGGACGCACAGGATCCTTCAGGCACTTAGAGATCCTGACAGAGACTTTTTCTGTCTCTGTTCAAGTCTCCTCATCCATGGTGGAGAATAAGCTGTCGCAGAATGCTTCAGCCCAAGAAAGGATGGAGTAAAGTGTGCTCCAGGATCTAAAATCACAGGCCCATCTGGCTGGTCATCTTCTGCTTCCATGATTGTGAAAGTCTGCCCATCTATCAGTGGCTTCCGCAGCTTCTCCATGTCATATCGCAGCGTCTCATCTCCCAGGTGGAGGTCTATTAGACTTTGTCTGACATCAATCACAGCTCCTGCTGTAGCCAAGAATGGTCTTCCAAGTAACAGTGCTTCATCCGGATCGCAATCATATTTCAGCACAAGGAAATCTGTTGGAACCAAGTAGTTTCCAACTCTCACTGGTATGTCTTCTAAAACTCCTTCTGGTACTCGTATAGACTGATCAGCTAGGATAAGACGGGTCCTAGTAGGAGAAAAATTCAGCACCCCCAGCTTCTCTGCCACAGAATAAGGCATCATACTTCCAGCAGCTCCTAAATCACAAAGAGAGCGTCTAAAGCTATTCTCGAAGATGGAACAATCAAGTATAAAGACTCCAGGGTCAGGTAACTTCTTTGGAATCTTGTTCAGTAGCACTTCACTAATGTGTTGGGGAACTACAATCACCCATTCTTTCAGGTCATCATCCAATGGTAGCATCTTGTTCAAATACCTCTGCACACAGGGATGATAAGGTGGATCATCAGGCGGTGGAATTTCTTCCAAGTCTTCACCACTCTTCTCCAACTTCTTCAGCTCCTCTATCTCCTGTTTAATCACCTCAGATACCTTGGGATATTGCCTAATGGCTTGTGCATAAATCTCCTCCTGAGTGATTTCAGATACATCAGGGAATAGGCGGGCCAGTTCTGCATCAGTCTCATAATCATCCGGCAACACTGTCTGTTTACGTCCTGCATCGACCGACACAAGGTGTGTGTCGATCGTTGCAATGCGATTTTCGCCGATTCCACCCGTGAGTTTTCCACTAAATTCCGAAAATTCTTCTTCAACAACCAACTCAGCTGTGCTTAGCTCAAACTTCTCACCCAGATAAGATCCATCATTAACGAGTACAGACCAGGCTTTAATATGAGTATCTGCAGGTCCTTTTCCTTTCATAGTACCTGAAATCTGATTAACCTGAGTGTCCAGTTGCTTCATGTGAGTGTTCATAGACTCAATCTTCCCATTGAGATCTCCATACATAGCATCAATCTTCTTGTTGCAGTCCACAGAAGTCTTGATTTGGCTCTCCAGCAACTGTTCCATCATTGTCTCCATCTTGGTCTCGAAAGCAGTAGGTGTAGGAGGTGTTTGATAAGATGAAGATCCGTAGGTCCTTTGAGCATTCTGTCCATAAGGCTTCTGAAAGTTGCCGTTCTGTCCATAGCCTGAAGAGTTCTGATTGCCCGTGTAGGCGGTTTTCTGTCCTCCACCGGAAAATCTGTTCCCAGATTGATATCCAAATCTGTTTCCTTGGAAACCAGATCCTCCGATGTAATTCACATCCTCTTCCTGAGTGTCCTCCTCAGTCTGAATTACTTCTACTTCTTGAGCAAAGTGGACAGCTTTCTTCTCTCCTAGAAGAGTGCAGATTTTATCCATTCTGGACCTCAATTCAGCCATCTCTGATTTATCAACACTTCCACCAGATTTCTTCCTCCTATCATCCATAGTCTTGCAGCTGTTGCTGCTAATCAAGTTCTCGATCAACTGCTTAGCTTGTGTAGGAGTCCTGGTGTTGAAGTTGGCATCACTAGAATTATCCAGCGCCTGCTGATACGGAAGATCTATTCCTCTGAAGAAGATACCAATCAGCTGAACTTCAGTGAATCCATGGTGCGGACAGTCACGCTGATACTGCTTAAATCTCATCCAGGCAGTCTTTAAAGGCTCCACAACTCCTTGGGAGAAAGTAAGTATGTCCTGTCTAGATTGGTCTGAACGCGCATCGTCATAGAAATGACGCAGGAACTCACTCTTTAAGGCTGCCCAAGTAGTATACTGACCAGGTGCCAGTTGTCTCAGCCATGCACTAGCGTCTCCAGCAAGACTGTGCGGAAATAGCTTAAGGAACAGATAGTCCTGGCAAACTCCATCGTATTTCATACCAGTAACTATGTCCTCAAACTTATCTATGTGATCCATAGGCTGCTCTGATTGAAGACCATGAAAAGCAATCTGCCTCATCAGTTGGTAGTAGATAGTCTTTACCTCAAAGTCGTTCCTCTCAAAGGCAGGAAGCACTAAAGCTGCTCGGTTCGCATGAAACTCATCAGGTCTGTTGTAATCAGCTAGCGTTCTCTCATGAACCATCATCTCTCTATTTTGAGCTCGTCTTTGACCTTGGTTTGGTTCCAAAATCGGTTGTTCAGGAGGGTCAGGGATTACATTCCCTGCAGCATCAATCCTTTGCCCAGCAGCATTGTAAGGATTGTTCTCTGGATCCCTCAGGATTCCATCAGCATCTGGTATCAAGATCAAGCGTTCTCGTACCATTCTCTCTCTCTTTTCTCTTCTGATTGTCCTTTCTAAACGTCCAAGTTCCTCTAGATTGAGATTAACTAAGCTCGAGTTCGGATTACTTCTAGTGTTCTGCGTTGGCATAAACTGTCTGTAATCGTCCAGCAACGATCGATGCTATCAGTGCAACGATCGATTCAATCTCAGAATCGTCTAGTGTCGATCGACGCAAGGTGTGCAACGGTCGACGCAAGGCGATTTCGGTACCTGCGACAGAAAGAACCAGAGAAAAGAATCAGTAAAATCAAAATAAAAAAAAAACGAAAAACAAAAAGCAAAAACGAAAAATTTCTAGTAAAACCCTAAGTTCGGTCCTATCGAAGACTCAAAGAGTCCCCGGCAACGGCGCCAAAAACTTGATAGGTTCTAAGTTTTACCCTATTCTAAAACTGCAAGTGCACAGTATAGTCAATGTAGTATATAGGGTTATCGAATCCACAGGGACACTTGGTCTCAAGAGGATCAAACCGTAGGAATTAATACTAGAAATAAGCAAGTAGTGATTGTAATAAATTGCGGTGCAAGAAAGTAAACAGTAGCAGGAAATCGGTTTGTAATCAATAAACTAAAAGCGTCAAGCCTAGGGTATTCTCAGGAAATCAGACAAGCAGACAAGTTAATCAGTCAGGATCAAATTAAACTCAGTTCTAGAACTCGAATCACGGAAATAGAATTAACCAAATCTCTTTGCGAAAACTCTCTAAGTCTAAGTGCAGTAATCCAAATCTCTTTGCAACTACTAACAGATTAAACAAGCATTAAGTTCAAGTTCGATATGTTCACAATTAAACTAAACCAAATCTCTTTGCGAATAATTCAATTGCTCAACCTAAATAGTTCAGATTCCTAAACCCCACTCTCGTGACGTATTTAGTAACCTAGGATCTAGATTCTAATTGATCAGGTTAGAACTAGCTTTAAGCACAATTTAGTTTGAAGAACATTCTAATCATATGAATCCTAACTGAATTCTACAAGTCTAGCAAGTCATCAAACCCTAACGAGAAACCCTAAACTCAACTATGGATCTACTCAGACATGATTGATGAAAACATAATCATAGAATAAATAGATTGCATATAAGAAATTAAATAAGTAAAGGGGTTCGAAATCTTTTCCAAAATAAATGAATACAAGGAAAATAGATCAGCCCCGAAAGCTCTAAAAATCTCTTAGCTCTAAGTATGAAAGCGTATCTAAATTAAACACCAAAAACTAGTATATATAGGCAAAATCTCGGCTGGGGCTTCTGTGTAAATACTGAAAGTATCTTGGGCTTCTTTGCAAATCTTCAATACTGGTTACGCCGACGCGTACGGCCCATCTCGCGACTGCATCGACCGATGCACAATGCGTGTCGATCGATGCAACATCAAATAATCGAACAGTGAATAAAGCTCTCGGCCAAAACGTCCCAAAATGCCCAAAATGCTCCATATATCTCCAATTAGCTCCAAACCTGATTTAACCTGTAAAAGACTCTAAACTAATACAAAAGACTCTAAAAACACAACTATATCATGGTATAAAGTGGGTAAAAACCATGATATATCACCAATCAGCCAGGAACTTGCCTGCGACATCATTCTGCAGTCTTTACCTGCAAGCTATGATCAGTTCATTCTGAACTTTAACATGCATGGCTTGAGTAAGACACTGCCTGAGCTTCACGGAATGCTCAAGACTGCAGAGCCCAACTTGAAGAAAACCGCCAAGGACCCCAATGTACTTATGGTACAAAAGGGCAAGGGGTTTAAGAAGTCTTCTGCTAAGGATAAGGGAAAGGCCAAGGGTGTCCAAGTCGTGGACTCAGACACGCCAAAGCCCAAGCCCAAGTCCAAGGCTGGGCCTACTGACATGTGCAGGTTCTGCAAAGAACTGGGGCATTGGAGAAGAGATTGCAAGAAATTCCAGGAAGGTCTAAAGGAATTAAAGAAGAAGACTTTCGAGACTTCTTCATCAGGTATTTTTGTTATAGAAGTTAATACAACTACTTCTGATAATACCTCATGGGTCATGGATACTGGTTGTGGGGCTCATATTTGTACTAATATGCAGGCACTCAGCAACAGTAGAAGGCTGAAGCAAGGACAAGTGGAACTACGAGTTGGGAATGGAGCGAAAGTTTCAGCACTAGCTGTAGGAACTTACTTGTTGTCTTTACCTTCGGGATTGATGTTAGAACTTAATAATTGTTATTTTGTACCTGCTATAAGCAGAAATATTATTTCAATTTCTTTGTTGGATTTGGAAGGTTATGATTTTTCAGTTAAGAATAAATTATGTTCCTTCAATCGCAACAATTTGTTCTATGGTTCTGCCCCTCTTACGAATGGGCTTTACATACTCGATCAATCTGCGCCAATTTATAACATCAATACAAAACGGTTTAAACCTAATGAGGAAAACCGAACGTTTCTATGGCATTGTCGTTTAGGGCACATCAGCGAGAAACGCATCAAGAGGCTCCATTCGAATGGACTTCTTGGCTCATTTGACTTTGAGTCATGTGAGAAATGCGAATCATGCATGATGGGCAAAATGACACGGGCCCCCTTTAATAAACCTAACGAGAGGGCCAGTGACTTATTGGGCCTGATACACACTGATGTGTGTGGCCCAATGTCCACAAATGCAAGAGGAAACTATCAGTACTTCATTACCTTCACTGATGATTTCAGTAGGTATGGATATGTTTATTTGATGAAACATAAGTCTGAATCTTTTGAGAAGTTCAGAGAATTCCAAAATGAAGTACAGAACCAACTTGGCAAAAGCATTAAGGCTCTTCGGTCCGACCGAGGAGGAGAATACTTAAGCCAGGAATTCAGTGATCATCTGAGAGAGTGTGGGATCGTATCCCAACTCACTCCTCCTGGAACACCTCAATGGAATGGTGTATCTGAGAGGAGAAATCGGACCTTATTGGATATGGTTCGATCTATGATGAGTCACACAGACCTTCCAATATCCCTTTGGGGATATGCTCTGCTAACAGCAGTGTTCACATTAAACAGAGCGCCATCAAAAGCAGTAGCAAAGACACCATATGAATTATGGACTGGAGAAGCTCCAGTGCTGTCTTATCTCAGAATTTGGGGTTGTGAAGCCTATGTCAAGAGATTAATCTCAGACAAGCTTACACCAAAATCTGACAAATGTTACTTCATTGGTTATCCACGGGAAACCAAGGCTTATTACTTCTATCTACGTTCCGAGAACAAGATCTTTGTTGCCCGGGATTGTAACTTTCTTGAGAGAGAGTTTCTCTCTAAGAAAAACAGTGGGAGTAAGGTACTGCTTGAAGAAATTCAAGATGAACAGGATACTGCTCAACCTAATGAGGAAGAGCAGCAGGAGGATTTACAAGAAATTGTAGAGCCTGAACCTGTAGTACCTGAAGTTCGAAGATCCGGGAGGATCCGTCACGAACCCGAGAGATATCAGGGATTCCTCGTGACTGACTGTCATGATCTTTTGATCATTGATGGTGATGAACCATCGAACTTCAATCAAGCCATGATGGGCCCAGATTCCTCTAAGTGGCGCAAGGCCACTGATTCCGAAATGGACTCCATGTCGGTCAACCAAGTATTTTCGTTGGTTGACTTACCCGTTGGTGTAAAAGCCATCGAGTGCAAATGGATCTTCAAGAAGAAGATTGACGTGGATGGAAATGTCCAGATTTATAAAGCCAGGTTGGTGGCAAAAGGTTTCAGACAAGTTCACGGTGTGGACTACGATGAAACCTATTCACCGGTGGCTATGATGAAATCTATTCGGATTCTACTAGCAACTGCAGCTTTTCATGATTATGAAATTTGGCAGATGGACGTGAAAACCGCCTTCCTGAATGGTATTCTGGAAGAGGATGTGTATATGACACAACCTGACGGTTACATAGATCCAAAGAATGCTGGGAAAGTATGCAAGCTTCATAAATCCATTTATGGATTGAAGCAAGCATCGAGGAGCTGGAATCTTCGTTTTGATGAAGCGATCAAGCAATTTGACTTTATCAGAAACGAAGAAGAACAATGCGTGTATAAGAAAACTAGTGGGAGCAAAATCGTTTTTCTTATTCTGTATGTTGATGACATACTGCTTCTCGGAAACGACATTCCAATGCTGAAGTCTGTAAAAGACTGGCTTGGAAGTTGTTTTTCCATGAAAGACATGGGTGAAGCCGCATACGTTCTTGGAATTAGGATCTATCGGGATAGACCTAAGAGGCTGATAGGCTTGTGTCAAGACTCATACATTGACAAAGTCCTACAAAGATTCAGCATGAAAGATTCCAAGAAGGGCTTCACGCCAATGGTACATGGCACAACGCTAAGCAAGAAGCAGAGCCCTACGTCGGCTGCTGAGCTTGAGCGCATGAAGAATATTCCTTATGCATCTGCAATAGGATCTGTCATGTATGCCATGATCTGTACTCGTCCTGATGTTGCTTACGCATTGAGCATGACGAGTAGATACCAGTCAAATCCAGGTGAAAACCATTGGATTGCCGTAAAGAACATCTTGAAGTATCTAAGACATACTAAGGATAAGTTCTTAGTGTACGGTGGAAGTGATGTGCTTAAAGTCAGTGGATTCACGGACGCAAGTTTCCAGACAGACACAGATGATTTCCGGTCACAGTCCGGTTATGTCTTTTGTCTGAATGGCGGTGCAGTAAGTTGGAGAAGCTCCAAGCAGGACACCGTTGCTGATTCCACTACAGAAGCTGAATATATCGCCGCCTCAGAAGCAGCGAAGGAAGCTGTTTGGATTCGAAAGTTCATTATGGAACTAGGTGTGATACCAGATGCGGCTGAGCCTCTGGCACTATTTTGTGACAACAATGGTGCTATAGCTCAGGCAAAGGAACCAAGATCACACCAGAAATCCAAGCATGTTCAAAGAAGATATCACTTGATACGTGACATCATTAATAGAAAGGAAGTCAAGATCAGCCGAGTTCCGACAGATGATAATGTCGCTGATCCGTTGACAAAGCCACTCCCAAGGCCTAAGCTCGAGTTTCTGACTGAAGCTGTAGGCATTAGAAACATTGAAATGTAATCTAAATTTGAGTGGGAGTTCTGTGAGCTTTATTTTAGTTATTTGATATGTTCTTGTAAAACATTATTATTTATGTTTTAATGAAATTATTATTTCAAGATTATTTTAACTGTGATGAAATAATCGTTCCAAAATGATATGAACCATTTTATAGGTCATCGAAGTAAATGATTCGATCTTGAGTCATCGAAGTCATTTAGCTTGATCATGAGATCCTATATTTGATAAATGTTTTATATCATCCTGTCCCTAGTCGAAGGTTGTTGAAATTGGAACACCAACAACCGTGTAAGATTGGATTGGTACGTGACTTATGACAAAGTCTCAGTGTGTCATAGATGCTCGGCATCAAAGTCAGTACATAGGTGTATGTTGGGAACATACGACCGGACAAGACCCGCTAATAAGAACTCTTCAGGATATTTATATCTGTGTCATAAGAGATTCTTACTACGACTATAGAGTATAGTCCTTAGACCTGAGTTCGCATGCATGTGACTGCATATGGACTGATGCACTTTGATCATTGTCTAACGCTATCGTTCTGCGATAGCTATAAGGACCTTGTTTGGGTACATCATGAAATGAGTAGTTTACAGTGATGGAACAAGATGGGATTTGTCCCTCCAATATAAATGGAGTGAATATCTCTAGGCCAATCGGAGATTTGAATACTGGAAAACGCATGGCCATGCTCAAACGGACTTTCCCGAGTCGTTTGTATTGTCAGTATCAAATCAGAGTCCGATGAACAAGATTAGGCTTTATAAGGATGACACTAATCTTGCCTTATGACTAATCGAGATATTGAGACGAAAGGGATTATGAATACAGAGATTCCAGTTCAAGTGGGAGATTGTTGGAATTGTGTCCAGCAATCTCTGTACTGTCTCTATAACGTAAGAGTATGTCAGTGATCAGACATAAGTCATACAATGCTGGGGGTCATGATGGCTTGCTAGAGTCCGCTCATGATCTATAAGTCTTGGACTTATTGCCTTTATTGTATGATCCCATATGGGTCACACGCTTAAGCTAGCAGGAAATAATGTTGGAACGGCTTAGCAGAAGTACGACAAAAGTGCTAGGCATTTGTCGTACTAAGAGAGAATGAATAATGGGTCTGATTAAATGGAATTTAATCAGATTGGGCCCAAAAGCCCAAAAGGGAAAGAGAAGGCTTTTAAATGACTAAAAGCCAATTCTCTTCTCCCTTAACCCTAACCCAGCCGCGATTCTCCTCCTCTCTCTGCGCCTCTGCTCCTTGTGGTCTAGCAACCAGTTTCCTGTGATTGCGTGTGTGAGCCTCTGGAGGATCCATCTCTCGGTGTATCTCCCTGATCATTGACCTGTTCATCAATTCCGCTGCAAACAAACAGGTAAAAGGTGAGATCATATGTTTCTAAATAAGAACACCTAGATCTAATGCATGTTTAGGTTGATATCAATATGAGAATTGAATCAGGATCAACCGTAACTTCCAACATTTACCACTATAGATCTACCATCATAGTAACCAATAAATCTACAAACTATAGTTTTTTTGAGTAAACATAGAAAATCCAAATGATTGAATAACTCTAATAATAAGTTTACCATTTATTATAAACCCGCCATCACAAAAACATATCTATCAATATAGACCAGCCGACCGAAAATCTATCACCTAAAATCATCTTCAATGTATTTTTCTATTTATATCCATAAAATAAATAAAAAACTATATTATAGAGATGAGTTTTTCTCCAATAATTTTTTTTTACTTTTCTATATATCAATATTTTCTTAAATATTTTTTTCATTTTACTAATAATATATGTTATTTATAAAAGTTGCAAATTAAATCATACATTTTGTTTTGTTCTTTTTTATAAATTATTACATTATTTAAATTAAATATTTATCATATGTAAATCAATCCAAATTACAATTGGTTGAATATTTAGTCTCAAATCAATTATTCTATCAATAGTAAAAATTAAACATGTGACTTCAGCTTCTTAAAAGTTCATTTCGGTTAGTTTGATTTTTAGATAATTCGGTTTTTTCAAATTTGTGCTCAATTAAATCGAATAAAAATCAGTTCGCATATGTTTTCAGTTTAATTCTTTAAAAAATGTAAGATAATTTCGGTTAAATTTTGTTATTTTGGTTAAATTCGATTATTTTGGATAATTCGGTTTTTTATATTGAATATTTTTTATTTGGTTTGGTATAAATATGTATGATTTTGGTTAAATTTTTTTTTTGAAAAAGATCATTGGCTATCAAATCGAACCAAATTAAATTGCTAACAGAATTTTTTTTAATCTACCGAATCGAACCGAACTCATAACCAAAAACTAAAACCAATTTTTTTTGGTTCGGCTGATTTGGTTCTTCGGTTGGGTTCAAATTTAAAGCCTAGTAAAAACCATATGAAATTTTTTGAAAAGAAATTGTAATTAATAATTTAAAATTATAACTATAAATTTGAAAATCTAAGAGATTATTTTCTAAATAAAATAATTTAACTTTAAAATAAAGAAAGAACGTAGGATTTGTAAGTTTTACTTATAGTTATAAACCTTTGAATTTTTAAAGACTATTGTGCAAATAAAAAAATCAAATTCCACTTTATATCTGAGGAAAAATAGTAATTTTTATTTTAAAAGAAAAATTAAAGTGTGTTGAAATGAATTTTTTTTTAAATAGCGTTTGAGTCAAATATAGAAATGGGTTGGACATGCCTAAGAAATAAATATGCCACACATTTTTAATTAGCAAGGCATCACACACAATAAATTAACATCTTTACATATACAATTCAAAAGGTGATAAGTATTGTTATTATGGTTCGAATAGCGATATCAACGGTAAAAAGTGATATGAAAAGGCTTAAAAGATTCTAAAGTAACGTAACTGTTTTGGAAAAAAAACCTTCATTTTTGATAAACATATATTTTCTCATCCCTCCCCAATTCATCTTCCCATTCACCGTTTCAAAAGTTATTGCTCATAGATTCGTTAATTTTTAAATTGCAATTGTAACCGTAATAGAATAAATTAATTAGGGTTTCTAACCCTCCATCGGCAATCGATTGGTCTCGCATTTCACCAGGTATCCTATTTTTATTCCATCATCTCTCTGTGAAATCTTTGTTTATTCATTTATGGATGCACGATGAATCCAGTTTATTTTTTTCTTTATGAAATTGTTTCATCCTCAATTAAGCCGGAAACAAACGATTTATTTTGGTTTTTTTTTTCCTATAAATAGTTCGTTCATTGCATTTATTTATGATATGAACAAAATGAAGAAACAAAATCCTAGTATAGAATTTTTATCGGAGAACTTTTGAATTACAAAATTAAAATTTTGATTCAAAAGAATAAAATAAGGAGATATGTTTTGTATATGGATGTTACAATGAAACTTTTGTTTTAGGTTAATTAATTAGCCTCAGAGATGGCTATGATACTTGGATCTCACACGGTGAAGAGCCATGGATGGAAGGTGGCCCGAGAACATCTACGTGATTGGTTCATCTTAGTCCTGCTCGGTCTAATCGACATTGTCCTCAATGTTATCGAGCCTTTTCACCGCTACATCGGACCAGACATGTTGACCGATCTCACTTTCCCATTTTTTCAAGACACCATCCCTATGTGGGCTGTCCCGGTAAGTAAACTTAACTTGTGTTACAAGAAAGCTATCAGTTTACTGTGCCTTCCATCACAAGAAACGATTGTGCTGATTGCTGATTATATTTATGATGTGTGTAGATTATTTGTATATTGGTTCCTATATGCACCTTCATTGTATACTATTACTTTCGAAGAGATGTTTATGATCTCCATCACGCCATTCTGGGTGAGTTAATTTCTACAACAAATCATGCACAATTATATTGCCATGTATTGAATTTCAAATGGAAATCCATACTAATATATATCATTGATATGGGTGATTACTAAATATGTACATTGTGTATACAAGGTCTCGCATTCTCATGTCTTGTGACTGGAGTTACCACTGACTCCATCAAAAATGCTGTCGGTAGGCCACGACCTAACTTCTTTTACCGATGTTTCCCCAACGGTAAACCGGTATGAAACATCTCTACCAATCCGTTTTAATTAGATTATCACGATGGATTTTTTTCTTATTTTGTACATCTGCAAGAAATGCAGAAATTTGACCCGGAAACCAAAGATGTTGTGTGTAATGGAGTTAAAAAGATAATCAAAGAAGGTTACAAGAGTTTTCCTAGCGGTCACACTTCGTGTAAGTCTTCTAAAACATTACTAACTAGTTCGCAATGAATTGTTTCCAGTCTAATCAAGCCGGTCAATTACGGCATATGCAGGGTCATTTGCTGGTTTAACATTCTTGGCATGGTACTTATCGGGTAAAATCAAAGTCTTTGACAGAGAGGGACACGTAGCGAAACTATGCATCGTGTTCTTACCGATACTCGTCGCAATTCTTATCGGAATTTCACGCGTCGACGACTATTGGCACCATTGGACAGACGTCTTCGCCGGGGCGATCATCGGAATATTTGTCGCTTCTTTCACTTACCTCCACTTTTTTCCTTACCCATACGACGACAATGGTATAAAAAAAAGCATTTTACAGTCTTGTCACTGCTTTCTTTAAGTGAGATTAACGATTCAAGATTTTTAAATCTTAACAGGATGGGCACCACATGCGTATTTTAGAATGTTGGCCGAGAAGAGTGGTCGAGCCACGACGATGACTCGGAGCAGTTCTCGAGGGATGTTGGACGACGACATCGAGCTTGGCTCCACCTCTTTGCCGCACGATCGTAATCGAGAAAGCACTGATTCTGAATTTTGAAATTCCCTGGGCATATATTGATATATATTAATATATTCTTCATATGTGTAATTTTTAACTATATGTTTATATATTGTAGTGTCTCATTTACTAATAATTTGTTCCTTAAAGTAAAATGTACATTTCCCCAAGTGTAGTACATAATTGTTGTTAACCGTGTTCATAAAGATTTTAGTTTGGTTATTAAAAAAAAAAAGATTTTAGTTTCATGAGCATTTTTTTAAAAAATTTGCTCTTTATTCATTCTTTGTCTTCCTTTCCTAAACGGGATGGTATTTTGCAAACACATTTGACCACCTAAAATAATAAGAGACAAGCAAATTACAAGATAGAGCTTTAAAAATAAAGATACAAGACATTGTGAAACCCATGCCATACTGAACGAATCATAGTGCGTTATCAGAGATATGTTAGATTTTTTCTTTCAGTCAGATGCTGACATTTATCGTGTTTTTTTTGGTAAAAGACATTTATCGTGTTTTTTCATGCATAACAGTAATACTAGCATTTCTTCTGCTACTTCATTTTCAAAGCCGATTTACTACCAAGACCAAGCTCCAACTTTGCTAAGAGCCCCGGTAACACAGCCTGAAATTACGTCGGTCCAAACCAGCAGCCACGGTATACCTCAGCAGCAAACCACTTCAGCCCAAACCACATCACACGTCCTATCTCAGCCAAGTACATACACAACTATGGACCAGCAGCACCAACTCCCGGTTCAAGAACCTTTCTTACACCAAGCTGTTCAATACATCCCTCATCGATCACAATACATCCCGGTTTACTCTCATTGGCAGCAAAACGGTAACACCCTGTTTCTGGAGAACCGGAAACGACGGCGTTAGGACATCCGTTGAACCAAAAATGGTTAACCGGAATATCCTCTCATGGTCTCAAGAGTCCGCGCGTTCCCTTCTGTTCAAAACCATCAACATAACCAGCCAGGCCCGTCTCAAATATTATTTAGACCTGTGTTGAGTTTAATTTTTTTCCTAATCTTTAAGTTTATATTGTAAATTCATAAACTAAGACCCTAATGTGTATATTTTTAACAAAATAGGACCCTAATTTCTTAAAGAATTTTAGAAAAAAAAGGGAAAGGACCATGTGTTTTTGCACTCGCTGCACATGCCATAAGTCGGCCCTATAACTAGTCATTGTACTCCTACTACTTATCTTGCAAGGGGAAAGAACGGGAAAAAAGGGAAAGGACTGAGCAATTGTTTCAAACACAATTACCCAGTGAGTGCAGATTCTAGGAACCCGCGATCTCTTCTTAAACTAGCACAATAGAAAGAAATAAGTCTAAGGCTAATAACACCTTGCAATCAACGCCCGAAGGCACTCAATCAACCTGCACACTAACAACTTGTCCATAGATGTGAGCTCGGGCCCCAACCTCCACACATGCACCCATGAACCGAATCGGGTCACAACCCTACTCAACCGGCACCAACTGGCATCCACTCGGCCACAACAGACTCGGGCCACAACCCTACTCAATCACAATCAACATTTTTGGTTAAAGTGATAACCTACCTTATATGTGCTTTCAATCGCATTAACATAAATCATCCGCTACATCAGGTAGCTATTAAAAAAGGACTCATATCCCGATATTGAGATAGAACAAGGGAGAGATCACGACCGGACCTCATCTTGGCTAAAGAAAGGCAAAATTGTAATTTGGAATTCCAAACGCCCAAACGAACTTCATATCTGGAAAGAGGACGGAAAATCGATTGAGATAGACTTTCATTTCGCTCAAATTGGCCTTAAGGACGAGCTAGTTATGACCATTTGATGTTGTTGACTAAAAGTCAACTGTCCAGGTCAACCCTGTCAAAGTCAACTCAGATTCAATTGAAATAACCAGTTCAAACCAGCTAAACCGATTTTACCCAAACTAAACCGAAATAAAATAGATTTAAACCAGAAATTGAAATTGAACCAAACCAAACCGGTCAAACCATGTCAACCCGAACCAAACCAGTCAACTCGCCGGTGACCGGGTCCCGCCTCCGGCGGTCGACGACGACAGATCTCCGGCGACGGACGGTGGCGACGGCGGCGCGTGGATCTCACTCGCCGTCTTCAAACGGTGCGTGCGGACGCGTCCTGGGGCCTATAGAGGAGCGGTTGACGGATACCGCTTCATCGAGCTGAACGTGGTGGTGGCCTCGGATTTGCAAGATTCATTATAGTTAGAAAGAAACGAAGGTTTTAGTGCTCGGTTTAAGGAAAAAGAGATCTGAAAATAGGTTTACCGGGTTACCTTCAACTCTAAACGATGGAGGAGCACTAGATCCTGACTCGGGGGGGTGGTGGATGCGACGGGAGATAGACAGAGCTTTGCCGGTGGCATCTTCTTCACACTTTTCTAAGAAAGAAGGCATCTATTTATAAAGAGGAAATCTAGGTTTTTTGAAAAAATGAAATGGGCTTTTGGGTTTGGGCTTCAAACTTTCATTTTTTCTTTTAACAAATTTTGGACTACAGGTTTCCGAC
Organism: Orychophragmus violaceus; assembly: GCA_030180135.1. Lineage (NCBI taxonomy): Eukaryota > Viridiplantae > Streptophyta > Magnoliopsida > Brassicales > Brassicaceae > Orychophragmus > Orychophragmus violaceus. Next base: position 82,923,040 of record CM058233.1, on the reverse strand, counting down.
CATTACAAAAACGACCCAAATTAGATGATGTTTATCCCGCAATCTCAGCTATATGTCCAGCAGGAACTCCCCTGGTATATCCAAACTCAACACCCGCCACCCGAGACAATGAATTACCATGCACAATGTCTGCCTACCAACAATGATATTCCGTACCAAAGCATGACACCAACGACAACTGCTTTAGCTGATATGCTAAGCAGATGCCTCATATATATGCGTCTCAACCGCTTTTAGCATTGAACAATTAGACAATATATTATGTTTTTTATAACCGGTGGCTATGGCCGGACACAGCCTCAAGCAACAGCTTATGCATTCTCCAGACGTCAGTACAAGGACAAAAGAGCGGCTGTCGCGGAAGTCGATGATGTCATATCTGATCTCATCCAGGCCGGGCCCTGAGCAAAGCCAAATGAAATATTGGCTTTTGTCCCAATTTTTAATAGACCAAAAAACAACATCTAATCAACACTCTTCAATCTTTAATTATAAAACATTGTTTTATTAGTAGTTTAACATTTTTTATTTGAAACTTTTTGTATGAATTTTTGTTTTATTAAATTTTTATCGTATAAATTATTGACTCCCAAATATTTTTTTTGTTTCAAGCCCCAAAATTTCAGGACCATCCCACCAGACCTAACCCATTCACCACGTATGTTCAAAACAATATAGTTATATATGAATTTGGTTTAATCTAGAATGATATAACTTTGCTAATCGACAATAGTTATGTATGTTAGCTAACCGAAACTGAATTCTACATTTTGTTTTATGCTATGTTGCATGTGAACTCCAAAAGCTTTGAAGTGCAGAGACACTGAACTTCGTTGGTATGGCTCCAAAGGGAATCTGAAAAATTTCTATGAATCGAATATGTGTACATATAATAATAATGTCTTCGAGCTTGTTCAAATAAAGATGCTTTCTCTTTTCAAATGTATATCAGAAAAGTTTTATCTCAACTTCAACCAAAAGAGTCTCTAGTACATACATAATACTTAGATTAGCTTGCAAAACAGGTTGATATAGTCAGAGTTTAATACCTAGAGTTACAGTGCAAATGCACAGACGTGACTAGTAGTATATAAGAGTCGAATTCACATAGACTCAAGAATCTTACGATAGATTATAGAGGGTCGAATTAAGCTAAGCAGCAACAGTAAGAAAGCAGTAAACAATGCAGAAAGTAAATAAACGAGTGTAGGCAATCATGAAAAGCATCATGTCAAGGGAGTTCTCAGGAAATCAGGAACACAAGCTAATCAATCAATCGGGATCGAATTAAGAGCTGTTCTAGAACTAGAATCACAGAAGCATAAGAAACCAACTTTCGTTGCGAGTATTATCTATGTCTTGAAACCTAGCAAACCAACTTTCGTTGCGAGTTCTAGAGATCCTAAACATGCATTAATCTCAGGTTCTTTCCTTCACAATTCTCCTAAGCCAAATTTCTTTGTGAATAGTCAAATTGCTCATCTAGGTTCTTTCTAGTTAATTAACCAAATGTCGTTGCGGAAATCAACCTAACATCATGAATCTGGGTAGCTAATTCAGATTAAGCATTAAGAACAACCCTAGATGAAGAACTAGAAAGTATAAATCCCAATTAATTAATCAACCTATAATTCCATGAAATCCCTAATGAGAATCCCTAAACCTAACAAGTAAACTACTTAGACATGGCAGATGAAACAAAAGACATGATGATTAGAATACTGAATATCATAAAAGAAGTAAAGAAACGGGGGTTCGAAATCTCTTCTTTGGCGAGTACAAGACCAGCCCCTCAAAGCTCTTTGAATCTCTCTGAATGTAAAATCAAGCCTAAACAATGGATTAAAACCCTAATTATAAAGTCTAAACATGTTTTGCGCCTTTTTGTAATTCTCGGAATCTTCTAGGCTAAAACTATAATTTCTCCAAAAATGCAGATTTTTGTGCGTAGAATTCTGGAATCACCTTGCGTCGATCGACGCACATACTGCGTCGACCGATGCATGGTAAAAATGCAGCCAGTGAACTCTGTGAAATCTCTAAATAGTACATAATTTCTCCAAATGCTTCCAAAACGTCCAATTAAGCTTCAAATGTCCCTAGACCTGTAAAACACATAAAAGGACTCCAAAACACACTAAAGGACTCGATAATAAAGACATATACCATGGTCAAAAGCCCTAAAAACCATGATATATCAACTCCCCCACACTTAGATTTTGCTTGCCATCAAGAAAACAGAAAACCAAGATTAGGAGAAGAAGTTTGAAAACTTCAGAAACTCGTTTTATCGTAGGAGCACCACACTCAAATTCCCCTTAGTAATCCACATGAAAAACGAACCTGCACACATCAAGACCAACATGTACTTCCCCCACACTTAGCAGCTGTCCTGAGTAAACTCCACAATCATATTCAGAACATTCAAATTCACCATACTGACTGTTATAAGCTAATAAGTGCAGTCTCACCTAGGGAGTATCGATCAAAGAACACATGGACTCTTACTTTGTTAGCATCTGACCACCAAATTATCTTTTCTGGTTCCTTTCTTCTCCTTTTCCTTCCTTAGCAACTGATTTCTCCCATTGGGTATCATTTTATTTTTTCTATCAGTGCTCTTTCCGCATTGGGTGTACTTTGGACACATTCCATGAATGCACATGAGGTACTAGGGGTCTCTACCACTCCCGTGATCACTTCTGAGCTACTAGCTCATCCGCAGTTTATCTCACTTTTTTTTACTTTCAAGGAAGGGGAGAAGGGAACCATACTTAGACAGGTTTACAAGCTGTGTCAGAACTAACATAGGAATTCGACTCAAATTATACCAAGCCCCTAGTGAGAAAATTAAGTCAAGTTAAGTGTGAAGTCAGTAATGGATTCTCTGAATACCTGAAGTGAAATGGGTGTCCTCAGTAGGCTGGTCTGTGTTGGTTTTATGAGTCATAGATCATCTGCAAACTCATCCAATGGTCACTTAAGTTCCTGCAAGTTTAGCGATCTCCTCAAATTGTCCTTGTTTCCTACTCAGGTTGACTCAATAAAACAACTGGACTGACTCTAAGAAAACAGAAAATGGTGCGTCAGTAGCTACCTCCCCCACACTTAAACAACACTATCCACAGTGTTATAGAATCTCGGACGGTGAGAACAAAAATCAGAATGAAAAGATGTCAAAAAATTCAGAACACTTACCTGTCTCGGCCTGTGTCGATCGATGCTCAGGACCGCATCGATCGACGCATGTCGTGTTTGATTGTTTTCGCGTATGACCCCTGTGTCGATCGATTCACAGACCGATCGATCGACGCAGAGCGATTCCGACTGTTCTCACGCCTTTGAACACACCAAAAGAAGAAAAATTAAAGAAACAAAATCGAAACGGAAAATAAAAGAAAGAAAAGACCTACTATTGGGTTATCTCCCACTCAGCGCTTATTTTAAATCATTAACTTGAGTCTGGGAATGAGATCAGACTCATGGGGGATTCAACAGAGACAATGAGTGTCTTTGTGAATGTCTCCTCATCCAAGGTGGTGTATAAGGAGTCGGATCACGAGTTTTTCCAAGGAAGGATTGAACGGAACCAGGGCGGGAGCGAAGCGTTGGTGGGATACTGCGTTTTCATGCATTCACAGCAATGTGGTTAGGAGATTTAAGTCTAGAGGAATCGTATCTTTGCTTGGGTGGATGAGAGAGATTTGGAGCTTTCTGCTTATGTGCAATTGCAAGCTCTGAAGATGTTAGAGCAGGTTAAAAATGAACCGCCATCTTCCCTTCTCTAATCCGAATCTCTGGCTCCACTTCAACACTGAAGCTCTGCCCATCAATGGTGGATTTCTGCATCTTATCCATCTTGAACTGCAAAGGCCTATATCCGAGGTGGAGATCAATCAGACCGCGTCTCACATCAATCACTGCTCCAGCTGTAGCTAAGAAGGATCTACCAAGCACCAGAGGATCATCCGGTTCAAATGCATACTTCAGAACCACAAAGTTTGTTGGAATCAAGTAATCTCCAAGTATGATAGGAATGTCCTCAAGAACACCTTCTGGAAACCTCTTCGAACGATCAGCTAAGATAAGAGAGATCCTAGTAGGCTGGAGATCCGTCACACCAGATCCTAAGTCACACAGAGAACGCTTAAAGCTGTCCTTAAAGATTGAACAGTCTAGCACAAAGACTCCTGGGTCTGGAAGCTTCTCTGGGATCTAAATCAGCTTCTTCTCCATCACTGCCTTGCATTTAGCTTCGTCTAGCTCCGGTTTGGACCTCGTACGAGCCTTAGGATAGGGTACAAAAGGCTGATAGACTCGTCATTGGACTGTTGCAGGTTTTTGATCTCGTCTGCGTTCAACGTCGATCGATGCACTAGAGGTGTCGATCGACGCAAGGCATCGAGAAAATCAGCAATAATATCTTCTTCCTCATTTGTCAAATCAACTTCATCTCCTACATTCACAGCATTGACATATTGCTTCTGCTCATTTCTCCCAGCTCCATTTTGCCTTTGCGCTGCTCCAGCAGTCTGCTGAACTTGTGTTAGAATCCCTAGGATCTAGGGTCTAGTTAATTGAATCTGGATCTGATCTCGTGTTTACCTGGAGATTGGCAGCGGAAATTGGAGCAGGTAAACGAGATCTAGAGCGCCTCAATCGCTGCGCCTCTATCGTAGTCCATACGCACACAAGCTGGAATCCGCCGGGATGCTAGTACCGGTGATCGGATCTCCTGTGGATTATGAGTTTCTGTGTCTCTGCTTTCTCTTTTAGAAGCAACACTTACAGCTAGAGCTCAGGTCGATCATATAAGACATTATATATCGACCTAGGATGACCGAAAATGACCTGCGGATCAAACTCGACTCGTTTAAGTCATTAACTCAAAACGTCAGTCTCGAGGCCCATTATGCATCGATCGATACACATACTGTATCGATCGACACATCTATTCGAAAACCTGCGTCGATCGACACACTGATTGTATCGATCGACACACCTCTTCAAAACTCAATTCAATGTGTATTCAATACACATTGATCAGATCATATGCCAATGATCAATCCCACACAAAGTGTATCCAGCTTGCTTAGGTGTGTGACCCTGTAGGTTCACACGATACTAGAAATGAGTTACAACTCATTTGTCATAAGCGGTTTCTAGCAAAACATTATGACTACCCAGTATCACATGAATTGTCCGATCTCGACAATACAACTATCTCTAGAGTGAGTACAATGTGATTTCAGGACATAATCCCAACAATCTCCCACTTGTACTGGAAACATCTATTCCCATAATCCCTTTGTCACTATATCTCGATATGGCATAAGGCAAGAAACTGTGTCATCCTTATTATAGCCAATATCATGTTCATCGAACTTCTGATCTATACTGATAAAACAAACGACTGACAATCACCTCGTTTGAGCACGGCCATGCATTTTCTCAGTATCAAATCTTCGATGGGCCCTGAGATATTTATCTCCTTTTATAGGAGAGACAAATCCCATCTTGTTCCATCCCTGTTTCTACACATACTTCATGATACGCATAAGCAATGCCGTCATAGCCGCCAGTTACGGAACGACGTTTGACAAGGTCAAAACGCACCAATTCATATGCTAGAAAGCATGATGAACTTAGGTCTAAGGACTATACTCTATAGTCGTAATGAGAAACTCTCATGACACAGATATAACTATCCTGTAGAGTTCTCATTAGCGGGTCATGTCCGATCATATGTTCACCAACATATATCTATGTGACTGACTGTGATAATCATATCATTGACTCCATGAAACTTAGTCAACAGTCACCTCACAAGCTAGTCTCTCGCGGTTGTCAGTGTCCCACTTTGACAATCTTGACTAGGGACAGTCATAATTTATGTCATCTTTTACTTATAGAGTTTCATGATCAAGTCCTCAACTTGATGACCTATATGATGATCATAAAATACTTTGGGACTATTACTTAATTATCCAATAATTAAATAATACCGATGTCAGTTTAACTTACATAAACACTACCATAGCAGGTCTATGTAAAGATTACATCATAACTAAAATAACTCCCACTAGAATCAAGATCATCTCTTCAGATATCTTATACCTACAGCAACAAAGTGAATTTCGTGCTTAGGTTGTGGGAGAGTCTGCGGTGTTATTGCTTGAAACAATTTCAACAAACCACACCGCTATTCAGATAAAAGCACTATTCTACGGTCCACTGCTTGGAGCCATTCCAACAGATAGCACCGCTATTCAGACAAAGAGACATAACCAGGTGGGATCCGGGAATCGTCTTTGTCCGTCTAACTACTTTCAACTGGTTCATCACTTCCTTAGTTCACCACGAACCTATCCTTAGTATTTCTCAAACACTTGGGATATCTCTGGTAACTGTTCAGTGACTATCACCGGAACATTCGCAAAATATGGCATTCATGATGGATTCTATTGCATCAGCATTAGGAATCGCACTCATTAATACTAGTTCAGCCAGTGTTCAAAAACACTTCATCTTGCTAATATTGTTACCAGCTCAGCCAGTGTCCAAGACACTTCATCTTGCTTAGATTATTGCCATAAGACCTTTGGTATGAAGCCATTCTTGGAATTAAGCACATATGAACTGTCCAGTACCTTATTAACATAAGGATTTTGACATGATCCAATAAGCCCTTTTTGATCCATTCCAATGGATCCTTATTCCAAGAACTTTTAAGGCTTTCTCCCATGTCTATCGTCAAATTTGACTTCCGACCCAAATCTTGATAAGACTTTGGCGTTGGAACGTCGTTTATGAGATTAAGTATGTTGTCTACATACAGTGTGAGAATTGCAATTACGCTCCCACTAGTCTTCTTGTAAACGCATGGTTCCATTTCTTTCTGATCAAGTCAAAACTTTTGACCACATTATCAGAATGTTGATTCCAACTCCAAGATGTTTGCTTCAATCCATAAATGGATCGGTGAAGCTAACATGCATACCCAGCCAATTTTCGGAGTTGGGGCTCACCATCGCTTCTTTGAATTTTGCATGCTCGTCACTTTTCAATGATCAACAGATCACGACAATTGGTTACGAGAAATCACTCTCGAGTCAGTGACGGATCCTTTTGGATCTGCGAACTTCAGGCTCCACAGGTGTAGATCCTACAGCACTTTGTTGATTTCACCGCTGCTCTCCCTCAATAGGTTGAGCAGCCTCCTGTGTTTATCGAATTTCTTCGATGTGTACTTTTACTCCCACTGTTCCTTTTGAAAGTACGATCTTTCTCAAAAGACACAGTTCCGAACAACAATACTTTGTCCTCGGATTGGTTGCAAAAGTAGCAAGCCTTGGTTTCCTTTAGGACAACCAGCAAGGTAGACCTTATCAGATATGGGTTCAAGTTTGTTTGTTGACTACTGTCTTACACAAACCTTGCAATCCCAATTAATCAGAAAAACAAATTTAGAAATCACCTAGTCCACATCCAATGTGGTGTTTTTCACTGATTCTGATAGAAACTTATTTAGCGTAAACATAGACATTTTAGAACGTATTCTTAAATGATTATGGAAGATTCCTGTGACTCATCATTAATCAGAGCATATCTAATAAGATCCGATTCATTCTGTTAGATGATCACCCAATTCTAGACTCAAGTATTTTCCTCCACGATTCAATCGAGGATCTCAATACTTCTGTCAAATTGGTTCGACACTTCATCTTGGAACTCCTGAAGGGGTTCCTGCTCGTGTCTCATCAAATGAACACAGCCATACTTATTGATGTCATCAATAAGGTAATGAAGTACAGAAGAATTCCTTTTGCACTAATGCTCATCGGGCCGCATACATCAGTATGTGTAAGGCCCAATAAGCCTCTAGCCCATTTCCTTTAGCTCTGCTAAAAGGGCCTTAGTCATTTGGCCCAGTGAGCAGAATTCATATCTCAAATGATTAATAATCCAATGAGTCCAAAACTATGGAACTTCTGAATCCGTTTCACTTTGTGTGGTTAAATGACTATGCTAAGGAAAAATCGACTTCAAGTCATCAGACTTAAAGTGTTTGGTATTTATGTTATGTGTACAAGCGTACATTGGTTCAAGATATAAAACCCATTCCAAATGGGGTACTACCATATGATATTTCATTAAGACCTAAAGAACAAAACTTGTCTTTTATCAAAATGAAAAACATCCAAATCTTTACAAGAATATGAAAGACATTTCTGCACAAGGCAGATACATAGTAGCAATTACTTAATTTCTAAAACCAAGTATGAAAGGCTCCTACAAGTGGAGAATCTCTACGGCTCATGCAGCAACCATTGCTTTAACCAGACACGCAGTTCCACTTGTCCTTTCTTCAACGTTCTACTGTCGTTTAGGTTCTGCATATTTCAAAAATATCAGTACCACAACTAGTATTCAATACTTACGTAGAACTTGAATTAATAACACAATACCTGAAGAAGAAGTACCATACATCTCCTTCATCTCTTGTGAATCTTCCAAGAATTTAATGCAATCTCTCTTCCAATGCCCTAACTCATCGCAGTAGAAGCATTTTCTAACACCAGATGGGCCTGACTTGGGCTTAAAAGATGACACATGCTTATCCTGATTCCAAATCTGGACGGCCCTGTCTCTACCCTTGCCAACACAAGATTTCTCAAATATTTTACCCTTTTTGATGTTTTGCTCTGCTGTTTTGAGCATACCATGCAGCTCAGTCAACGTCTTCGTCAAGTTATTGTTGATATAGATTTTGACAAACTTAACATAACTAGACGGCAGTGACTGCAGAATGATGTCTGTGGCCAACTCTAAGCTGACAGGACATTCCAGTTTCCCCAGGTTATCAATGTAACCCATCATTTTAATGACATGAGGACTTACTGGAGCATCCTCTGGTAGCTTGCACCCAGTGAGAGACTTCACCATCTGGAATCTCTCAACTCGTACCAGATCCTGAAACTTCAGTTTCAGGCTGGTGATCATCTCTATTGGCGACTCCATGTTCTCGTATTGACTCTTCAAGTCCGAGTTCATGGTAGCCAACATTAGACCACACACATTTACCACATCAATATAATGCTTATTCCAAGCATTATATGCTGCATGTGAGCGATTGGTCCCAAGCCTTTCTGGAAGAGCCTTTTCAAGGACATAGTCCTTGCTCTCCTGCTTGAGAATGAATCTCAGATTCCGATACCAATCCAGGAAGTTGGATCCATTTAACTTGTCCTTCTCAAGTACGGATCGCAACGAGAAAGTAGTCACAGACATAAGCTGAAATCCAAGAAAAACAAAGATTTAGATATGTATATGATGAGAAATCTTATCTAATAAGAAAACTCGCATTATATTCAAACAATGTTTCCTCTATGAATATAATGATACAAGATCCTCAGATTACTAAAATTCGAGTGGGCGACTCGCCGTTATTCAGACTTTAGTTATCTAGGTAAGCAAGTCATTGCTAATTGTACCCAGTACAACTCTTGGTTGTGGATGAGACAAACTATGTCTAATCCACTCTGATGTCTCCGGGCCCAGAACTTCCGATAGCCCAGTCAAGTAAAACCAATCTTTTCTGTCTTGTGATCACTGACAGTTGCACTGCAAGTCTGTCAATGACCACCTGTCTTACTCATGTTGCAGTGGATACCAAGGACTCCAAGATTATCCAACAAACGACACAAGTCTTGACAGTAGACAAGATTTGGGCAAGACATCAAGGTTACTTGATATTTAGTTGAGGAAACTAAACCCAAAAGTTTAGTAAATCAATCTCTTAGGTCATGTAATTGTTGATGTTTTAGCACTGCAAATCCATCAACATAACTACCTGCCTTACTCACGTAATTGTGGACACCAAGCTCTTGGCTAGACCATCACACAATGAAATGAGTCTTGACAGTTGACCATATTGAAGCTAAGCTTTTATCAAGGTTTAGGTCGAGTTTGGCTTATGCAAATTCAAGGTTCAATAACCAGAATTTCGAGCACTGTATCGATCGATACAGACTATGTCTGTCGATTGACATTACCAAACAAAATCGGACTTCAATAACCGGTTAATCCAATTATGTCGATCGACACAACCCGTGTGTGACGGTCGACATAGACCTTAACCGAAGACAGTTTTGATAATTGTTCCAATCTAATTAAACCGACTTATTAGATCAAACTGATCTTAATCATTCAAATCGGTTTATACTAATTAAGATAATCAGTTCAATCCAATTGAACCAATTCATCCAATTTAAACCATTTAAATCTACCTTTACCAAGCATGATAACCAGTTCAATCCAATTGAACCGATTAACCAATCGCAAGGCCTGTGTTGACCAACACCAAACTTGTGTCGATCGATACAGTTGGGTATCGGGGAATTTTAATCGAATTAAACCGACATAGCCATGTGAGACAACCGGTTCAATCCAATTGAACCGATATATCCTTTCGCACAGCCTGTGTCGATCGATGCACTCAGTGTGTCGATCGACACAATACGATTTCTAAATCGAAACCCATTGTTTTAATTAGGCGAATTCACAGTGCATCGATCGACACAAACTTGTGTCGATCGACGCTATGCGAAAACACAATCGCTTTTGCATTTTCGCGCTGCATCGATCGATGCACCCAGTGCACCGATCGATGCTGTGCGAAAACCCTAAATCAGTTCTGTCGTTTTCGCGTTGCAACGATCGACACACCCAGTGCATCGATCGATGCTGTGCGAAAACACAGTTCTTCGTTTTCGATAACTAACAAATCCGAGATTATAATTATCAAAACGAATCCTAGCTAGCATCAATTCAATTAAAAACCAATCTAATCGAATTCCAGGCATCTGATTCAATCTATTAAACCCTATGGCTCTGATACCACTGTTAGAATCCCTAGGATCTAGGGTCTAGTTAATTGAATCTGGATCTGATCTCGTGTTTACCTGGAGATTGGCAGCAGAAATTGGAGCAGGTAAACGAGATCTAGAGCGCCTCAATCGCTGCGCCTCTATCGTAATCCACACGCACATAAGCTGGAATCCGCCGGGATGCTAGTACCGGTGATCGGATCTCCTGTGGATTATGAGTTTCTGTGTCTCTGCTTTCTCTTTTAGAAGCAACACTTACAGCTAGGGCTCAGGTCGATCATATAAGACATTATATATCGACCTGGGATGACCGAAAACGACCTGCGGATCAAACTCGACTCGTTTAAGTCATTAACTCGAAACGTCAGTCTCGAGGCCCATTATGCATCGATCGATACACATACTGTATCGATCGACACATCTATTCGAAAACCTGCGTCGATCGACACACTGATTGTATCGATCGACACACCTCTTCAAAACTCAATTCAATGTGTATTCAATACACATTGATCAGATCATATGCCAATGATCAATCCCACACAAAGTGTATCCAGCTTGCTTAGGTGTGTGACCCTGTAGGTTCACACGATACTAGAAATGAGTTACAACTCATTTGTCATAAGCGGTTTCTAGCAAAACATTATGACTACCCAGTATCACATGAATTGTCCGATCTCGACAATACAACTATCTCTAGAGTGAGTACAATGTGATTTCAGGACATAATCCCAACAACTTGAACATTCAGCTTCTTCACAAGAGTGCTCAGAGATTCAATCTTCCCATTTAAATCCAGGTACAGATCATCAATCTTTCCATTGAAATCCATTGTACTCTTCTGTTGACCTTCCAAGAACTGTTCCAATAGACCCATCATCTTATCAGATTGCTCATTTTGTGGAGGAGTCTGATATGAAGAAGAACCATAATCTCTGGAGAATGAGCTAATCTGCTGAAAGGGTCTCTGGAATGCAGACTTTGGTGTGAAACCAGATGTATGTCCCTGCTGATTTCCATATCTCTGACCCTGAAATCCAGATTTAGCTATGTAATTGACGTCCTCAGTCTCCTGAACATCCAGCTTCTTCCCAAGTAAGATGTTATGGACATAATCAATCTTGTTTTTCATTTCAGCCATATGCGAGCTATCAGCTTTCCCACCAGATTTCTGCCTCTCCAAATCAGCATTCTTGACATTATTACTAGTCACCAAGTTCTCAATCAGCTCCTTAGCTTCCTTTGGAGACTAAATGTTGCAGTTCCCATTACTTGATGCATCTAGAGCCATCTGGTACCACAAATCAACTTGTCTGAAGCAAATGCCCAGCAAGAACCTCAGAGAAACCATGATGAGGGCAATCTCTCTGGTACATCCTGATCTCACCCAAGCTGCTTTCAAGGGCTCTATAGATCCCTGCTTGAAAGTCAAGAGATCATGTCTAAGAGCATGTACAATGGTGATACCCACTAGGGGTTCTTAAAAAAAAAAAATTTAATATTTTTTTATTTTTTTTTTCTCAGTTGCGAAAAAAAAAAAAAAAAAAATTAAAAAAAAAACGGACCAATGACAACTCGCCACGTGGCGTGAACAGTGTAAGAACCGATCCTTATATAAGGATTTTTAGATACAGTTTCTTAACTATTCATGTGGGCCCCACGTGGGACCCACAATAAATTAATAATATTTGTTAAGGACTCCTCCTTAAGAAACCTGCATTGTTCATGGTCTAAGCTGATCAGATCTAGCATCATCATAGAAATATCGCAGAAACTTCTTTTTCACTGCATCCCAAGTAGTCAGAGTCCCAGGTGGAATCTGCTTTAGCCAATTAGCAGCTTCTCCTCCAAGAGAGTGAGGAAAAAGCTTGCAGTGTAAGTAGTCATAACCCTCAGATCCTTCCTGGCGTCACAAGGAATCTCTCATTATACATCACCTCCGCACATACCCGAACACAACGGCATCTCTGGACGAAAGCATCGACATGTAGTGGAGACTGGACTAACTCTACTTCATCAAGCTTCGATGCCATCTACTTATTGGAGTTATGCGTTTAATGTTGCGGTGTACCTGATCAACAGGTTACCAACTCCAGTACTGCAACAAAGCTCGCCATATGTGAAATTGTTTCAGCAACAGCCAAACTATCTCAAACTGCGTGTGTTCGGGAGCCTTTGTTTCCCATGGTTAAGGCCATACACAACGCACAAGCTGCAAGCGCGATCAAATCCCTGCGTGTTTCTCGGATACTCCTTGACACAAAGTGCATACTTGTGTCTTGAGCCTGCATCTGGTCGTATTTATACGTCACGACATGTCCAGTTCGTTGAAACACAATTCCCATTTCCACAGCTTTCATCTATGCCTGATCAACCATCCTCTTCAGCCACCATTTCCATACCTTCGTTTCCTCCAGCTACCTTTGTTCCTATTCATCTAGGGCCACTCGTATCAGCTACATCCACCGCACCTCCGACCTCAGATTCTCACCCTCAAATGTCACCAGTAGGTCCGACACAAGCATCGTCTACGACGGCTTCCTCGGACACTGACCATGCTGAATCCCATAACAACGATTCAGTGGCAGCAGATAATTCGACAAATACGCAAGCACAAGGCCCAGTTATGATAAACACTTCCCTACCCTCTTTATCTCAACAAGAAAATCTCATACCTATACAATCATCTCACCCTGTTTCGACCACACCTAATCCAAATCCAACTACTTCTAACCCAAGAAAACGGAATACCAGAAACCCTCCTCCACCCCCGAATAACCTGCATCCCATGAAAACACGAGCCAAAAACCAGATAGTCAAAAAGACCAAGAAATACACCTTACTCGCCAAAACTGAAACCAAAAACCTGATTCCTAGAACCCATAACCAAGCCATAAACGATCCCAATTGGAGGAAAGCGATGGTGGCAGAAATGAATGCACAGATCGGTAACAATACATTTGATTTGGTAACCCCAACACCGAATCAACATGTAATCTCAACCAAGTGGATATTTACAATCAAATACTTGGCTAACAGTTCTATTGACAGATACAAGGCGAGATGGGTAGCACGCGGATTCACACAGCAATATGGATTGGATTACTCTGAGACTTTTAGTCCAGTTGTAAAATCAGTAACAATTTGTGTTGTCTTGCAGATTGCAGTGTCTAGATCGTGGCTCATCAAACAACTCGACGTTAACAACGCATTCCTCAAGGGACTCTAACTGACGAAGTGTACGTCTCTCAACCGCCTGGGTTCGTAGATCCTGATCGTCCGCATCATATCTGTCGGACTCTCAAAGCATCAGGCTCGAAGGCTACGTGAACTTGTGGGAAAAAGATACAATTCAGGGAAAGACGAGCTTACATTCACCAGCGAGAGGTAAATAAAATCTTTTTCGTCACAAGACAAGGAAGCTGCGAAAGCTAACAAATATGGTTGTGAAAACACACTTGTCACAGGTTTGAACACCGAGAGGAAAACAGAAAAGACTGCTTGAGGACGCTTTACGGGTTGATAGAGGAAGCTGCGAAAGCTAACAAGATCGCTGAGGACATAAGAACTTCATATGTGAAACAAAGACTCCAAGCCAATCCAGCTTTTATGCAGAGACTACAAGCCAAGATCATAAGGTCTAAAGAATCAGATCCCATCAACGCATGAAGAAACTTTTCCTAGTTCGTGCTTTAACCAAAGAATCCAGTTGATCGTCTCTTTTTGGGCCATCAACTGATCCGGTACAGATGTCGGATCCAAAAGAATTGATGGTAACTCCATTTTTTTTTGGTTTGCTTCTTCTCGTCTATCCTGAAACTAGGTCGTGTTGTTGGCGGATATTAGGACCATCAGACTGTCAACGTTTCTTTATGGATTATGAATCCTGCCTCCCCTGACATTAGGGCTTAAAATTGGATTTTGGATCGTTTACTGGTTTAGAAATAAAGTAATCAGAAGATAGTACCAGTTTCGTTTGTGTTCTTGATTAGATGCTATTATAGCAACAAATTACTAAATTAGTATCATATGCATTTTTTAAGAGAGCTTAATCTTCAGTTTCGATTTTTTTACCCGGTCGGTTTGGATTCGATTTTGGTGTTTTTACTATAAGAGAAAAGTGTATTCATTTTAAATGAACTTAGGTTCCGGTTTGTGTTTTTCGGGTAGAATTGTTCACCCCTGACTAAAATAGTCAAATTTCAACTTCAAATTGAAATGCGAGAAATAGTATTCTATAGTTTATTAATATGATATATTTATACAATCTATTCTTATATTTATGAGAGAAAAAAAAACGAAATATATGTTATAACAATAATGCGAAAGCTGACCACGAAAACCATAATTACGAAAAGTAATCGACTATTATCTCTTTTTTCCACGATGAAGACGAAGGAACTCTTAAGCTCCACAGCCACCGCCGCAACCGGCACCACCACAACCTGCCGCAGCGGGGGTGCTACTAGAAGTGGCTCTGTCATCAGATGCTCCGTCAGCGCAAGAGAGTAATAGAGCCGAGAGGACACAACAGCCGAACAGAGCCATGAACACACTACAAGAAAACAAGTTTTTTGCGACTGCGTATATAGTCGCTAATCAGTCGCTATATTATTTTTGCGACCCAGTAGCGACTAATGTAATTAGTCGCTAATCTGTGGTCGCTAAATTTATTAGTCGCTATATTAGTCGCTAAATTACGACTATTTAGCGACTATATATATTTTGTGAATATTAGTCGCTATATAAGTCGCTAAATTAGCGACTAATATAGCGACTCAGTAGCGACCGATATGTGATTATTTTAGTGACTAATTAGCGACTAATAATAATAATAAATAATAATATTAATTTTGATATTTACAAATTAGATAATAATAATTAAAAATGCAAAAATACAAAAAAAATTGTCATTAAATATTAAATATTTTAATTTATAAACAAAATACAAAAAAACAAAATACAAAAACAAAAAACAAGAAATACAGAAAAAAAAAAAAACAAAAGAAAAGAAATACATATATACATATATATATATATATGTTTTCCGTGACCACCGACGGTCCGACACCACCACCATAGCCTCCGAAACAACCGCTGCTGCACCGCCTCCTCACCGCCGCTGCACCGCCTCCTCACCGCCGCTGCGCCGGACCTGCTTCTTCTTCTTCGGCGGGACCTGCTTCTTCTTCTTCTCCGCCGAGATGTTTCGTCTTCAGTCCGGCGGTGGAGGAGGGGCTATGGTCTGGCGATTCCGCTTCGTCTTCATCCGGATGTCGAGATCTCGTCTCGGGATTCCTTTTCGTGGTCGTCTTCATCTTCACCGAGTGCTGTCGCCGGTCCTTCTTCAGGAGAGCTTCGCGAGATGGAGGTTGCTGGCTTATCTTCGTCTTCTTTCTGGTGGTGGCTGGGGCACATATAACAACAATTTAAAGACAAGACGAAGACAGGCTAAAAACAAGACGAAGACAAACAAAATATACCAATCGCTAAGGGGAAGACGAGATCTGGAGAGAAGAGGAGAGGAAATGAAAAGCGTAAAGTAAATGGAAGAGAAGCACAAAGATAAGAAGATATGTCTGTTAGATCAAATGTAATCAATGGTTAAGAATAAAAACAGGGTGATCCTCATCCATTTGCATCAACCAATGAAAAAACAGTTTTATTTTTATTTTTTCTATCTAATTTGATAGGTTTATGGTTAAGATATAAAGTTAAGGGTTTATTGTTAAAACTAAATATTAATGGTATTATTTTTGAAAGGTAAGAGATAAGAATTTTTAAAATTGTTAAAATTTTATAAATGATTTAAAATAATAAAATAAATATATATAATAAATGAGTTATATATATATTGGGATATATGATTTGAAGAGTTATATTTTAGATTTTAAGTTAATGTTTCAAACTAATTAATATATAAGTAAGAATATTTGAGTTTATAAATATATATAGATTCTTAGTTAGATTAGATTCTTGTTTATAATTTAGGGTTTGTTTAGGTTTTTGTTTATAATAATAATTTTTAATATGAATTAGGGTTTGAAGAGTAAGAGTTTAATTTTATATATAGTTTATGAATTAGGGTTTTAAGAGTAAGAGTTTAATTTTATAGTTTATGGTTAAGAATTTAAAGTTTAGAGTTTGATTATGGTTTAGGGTATAAGGTTTGAAGGTTTATAAGGGTTGAATATTAGTTTTGAATATGTTATAGTATTTAAAATGTTATTAATAAGAGTTTTGTTATACTTTAGAGTTCTGGGGTTCGTTTAGGGTTTAGGGTTCAGGGTTTAATGTATTAGTTTGGTTATACAATTTTATTAATTAAAGTTTTGTTTACATTTTAGATTTTAATGTTTGTTTAGGGTTAGGTTTTGAGGTTTGGATTTAGGGTTTTAGGTTTGTTTAGGGTTTAGGGGTTGTTTAGGGTTTAGAGTTATAAATGTTTTAGGTTACTTAATTTTATATTTTACATAGTAATTAGAGTTTTAGTTATTAAAGTTTTTTTATAGTTTAGAGTTTTAGGGTTTGTTTAGGGTTTAGGGTATAGGGTTTGAAAGGTAATATTTAAGGTTTTAAGTGTTGTACTTTATTTTATATGTTATATAGTAATTGGGGTTTTATTTATTAGAATTTGTTTATACTTTAGAGTTTTAGGGTTTATTTAGGGTTTGGGTTTGGGATTTGAAGGGTAATGTTTAATGTTTAAGTGTTGTGCTTAATTTTATATGTTATATAGTAATTAGAGTTTTAGTTATTGAATTTTGTTTATAATTTAGAGTTTTAAGGTTTGTTTAGGGTTTAGGGTATAAGGTTTGAAAGGTGTTTAAGGTTTTAAATTTCGTACTTAATTTTATATGTTATATAGTAATTGGGATTTATTTATTAGATTTTTTTTTATAATTTAGAGTTTTAGGGTTTATTTAGGGTTTAGGGTAATCTCTATGTGTTGCTAAGGAGAAATCGTATTGATCCATGTTTGTATATATATAAATTTTTGCGACTATTTAGCGACTAATTTTGCGACTGATTCGCAAAATTAATTACAAATTAGGTACACCCGGTTTAGAACATTAAAAACGTGTTTTATACCGACTTTTAGCGACTAAAAAATACGGTTTAGCGACCCGCCGAATTTAGTCGCTATTTAGCGACGTATAACTTGTAGTCGCAATTTAGCGATTAAAGAGCGACTATTCTCTATTAGTCGCAATATTAGTCGCAATTTAGTCGCTAAATAATCGCAAAATTTAGCGACTATAAAATCAGTCGCAACTTAGAGTCGCAAAAAACTGTTTTCTTGTAGTGACACAACATGAAATAGATAGCTAACATCGAACCGTGTTGTTGTCGCCATGCTCATTACATCTTCCAAGTGTCTCGCCATCTCTTTCTAGCTAAGGTGTTTTAATGTGGATGAGATTTGAGTAGTTTTTTGACCAAAAAAAAAAAAAGATTTGAGTAGTTTAACGTGAACGGGTTTCCTACTTATAGTTGATAAATTCGTACGTAAGACCATTGACTTTTTTAATAAATTATTCTGTTTGACTAATAAGGTTTCTAAGAATATGTGTTTATATAAATTAAAAAGAAGACTTCATTAACCCAAAAAAAAGAAGACTTCTAAACAAAAATAATTCTAAAAAGTCCAAACACGATTAACAGTGGAATTTTGATGTTTTATGGGATTGTTTTTACTAATATTGGCATAATCAGACATGATTTGTTAGAATTTATAAGAAATTATATATGTTTTTGGATAAGTTTAAACTTGAAGTTCAAGGTTAGCTAGGGTTATTTAAAACCTTACAGGTCAAGAAAGATTACAGTCTTTAATAAATTTCTGGCTCAGAATATATTAGATAACTTACATACGTAGTTCTACTTCAGATTTTTCGAGGAAATTTAGTTGTTTTATGTTGACCATATACTAAATGATGGTGAGAATAGTCAAACCCCATACTAAAATGTATGAACAGCTTGATTTGTTTTTTAGTTTGTTAAAATGTTTAGTTTTTAGAAGTTGAGAATTTGATTGGTCGTCCAAAGTTTGATACCTAAACACAATCGCAATGCTTAAGGCACCCACATCTAGTACATCTCCGAACTAAAGGTCAAGACTAAGATTTCACCATCAATCAAATAGCTAATAACAACAAATAGTAGGTTTATGACACTTTTTCTCGAAAAAATCTAAAGAGAAAACAAGTTAAATTTATACTAATGGTAATGATTTAAGGAAAGGTTACCACATCTCTTTAGAGCTAGGGAAGCTTCCAGCTTTGATAAATCCAATTTCACTAAAGATAGTAATTGATTGTTGAGGAATCTTGATCCTTCTGTCATAGTTTAAAATAGATTTGAAAATTTCATAACAACACTGATGTACATTAATCTATACAATTGATTGGTATCAACGAAACCAGGAACCCAACAATTGGTGATATCATTTTTCCCAATTTATGCAAAACTTCCTTTGGATATAATATAACTTGAACTCACTGGACCCTCGTTTCCTGAAGTGGAACCGAGCTCTAGCTTTTGCTCCAAGTCATAATAACCTTACCAAAACAAAACAAAACAAACTCCAAAATAGTTACAAACTAGATAGTTTTTTAAGTTTGAGAATTTAACAATAGTTAAATATACAAGTATTGAAATTATAGATCTTAGTAATGTGATGGTGATATAGTAAGTGCAACATTTTTACAGCAACATATCCATGCTGGTTTTCAAGTTATCTGTTGATTTACTTAACTCTCTAGTTGCAGTTGGATCGGATCAAATCGTCTGAATATTGAAATGGTAAAAGTAGTACGGATGAAAACTAGTTTACAGCTAACTCAGGTCAGAATTTGAGGCTTTTAAATACTTACTGAAGGAATTTTAGCATGTGGGAGGTTGATGAAACACATAATACCATCATAATTAACAGGTTATAAATACTCAATTATTGGACCAAAGCTAATTAATATACTATAGATGAGATCTTGATTATTCTAGTCCTCCCATAGGGTTGTTGATTCTCACGTCATTGGATTTCATTTGATGACTAGATCTTAAATTCATCTTATAAGAAAAAAACACAAAAATCGAAAGATTTGTATTTATTTGAACTAGGAATTAAACTTGTTAGGATAATTACATAAATCATTATCTCTGTATGAATATAAATTCTGGTTATACACCAATGAGTAAACAATGAAGAATTAATTATGTTTCTTGCTTTTGACAGTTCCTCTTGGGATCTTGCTAAGAACACTCGAGTCGACTTTCCTGTACAGCTTTCTCATATTTCTCATCAACTTTTTCGCCATTCTATCCACGTCATCCTCGTACATCTCGTACATAACCGGCAATGTTTGCATGCTTACAAACCCTAAACGGCATGACATCCAAAATTTAATCCTCTGTTAATTAATCAATAATTAAACCTATATATGTATTCTAGGAACGATACGTCTTACCTATGAACAGAAGATTCATAAAGTTGACATATGTCCCCATAACTGATAGGATGTAAAGTGTGATAGTTGTCTGTATTCAATTTTCGGAAAATTAATAAGAGTTGACATATAATCGAAATTATATTGAAATGACAATATCCATATGAATCTTACGAGAAAAAAGAGTGGAGGATCTCTTCCGCAAGCAATGTCAAGAAGCTTGGAGAGGATTTGGTTGAATCTAACATGAAAGCTTCTTGCTAATTGCTTGAAAGACGATTCGTCTAGTACCACGTCTGGTATAATTGGCCTTTCCCTGTATATATGTATGATTGGTTAGTTAAAAATTTCGGGAACTATATATAATTTTTATGACCGAACCAAAAATTCGAAAAGATTATCAAAGATTACCAGTTGAGAAAATCAGAAGCAGTGGACCAAATGAAGAAAAGAAGCATGGAAGTCATGGAAGCATGACAAACTAGGGTTATGAAATTGTATTCCACTACTTCCATTAAGAACCATAAGAGACTAACTCCTATCACCAATGATGCTGCTATTTTCGGCTCTCTCCATAACAAAATATCCGCAACTGTAAATAACAAGTATAAATTTTCAAAATTTCTTCTTCTTTTTTGACTAAATATCATTTGTCGAAAACCATGAATGATTCTTCTAATATAATGTATATAGAGAATTGATAGATATAAAACATATATTTATTTTCACTATATAGATACCTTTGCCTCCTCCGAAAATAGAGTGAATTGATCGTTGGCGAGTGAAGAGCTTAGGTCTTTGATGCATCGTTCTTTCGTCTTCAGAATCGGAAGATCCCCCAAAGATGGGCATGATGATATTGGATGAATTTTATTAAAGATGAAAATAAGAATGCTTGCGAATTAAATGGAAATATATAAGTTATTAACATTAACGTGGTGATTATGTAAATTTCTTGGAAATATAAGAAGAGGTAGAGAGGTTCTAGGCTTGGGAACAAAGTTAACACATTTTCATGAAGCAAAGAATGAGGAATGGTTTTGTCCTCATTCCTTCTCCCATTTCTTTCTTCATCCACACGTCTACATAAACAATTCAAACTCCTTGTATATTGCATTTGCATGGCTAGAACTTTCTTTTCTCCGTATATATTCTAATTAACTAGTTTAGACGTGAATATAAAGATTCATCGACTTGGACATGGCTATATAGGTACTACTCTCTGTTTTCTTCACCTTGTACCTTGTCCTCTTCAAATATTAACGTAAACGAAATCGTCTTGGTGAAACGAGATAAAAAGTCTAATTCTGGTGTTGTTGGCAGAACGGAGGATGGACTGAACTGGATTTATGAGCCTCCTACAGTCTACTTAGGTCCGTTTTTAAGTTCATAGTAAAGCCAATATCAAGTTTGATATTGGTTTTGGGTTTGAAGAGGCATTGGACCTTAGCGTGGTCCTGAAATTTCAGTCTGTTGAATCTAACCTACAAGCTTTGTAACTTGTATTCCGTGGAGTACCAAATAAATGTAGGATATTCATCACATTGTATCTGATTGATTTGTTAGTAACAGGGTAAATCTACGAATATTTATTTAAAATTGTATTGATAAAACCTAAATTGTTTTTTTCCCCTAAAACTAGCCAGGATAACCTAAGAGAAAAACAAACTATTGTTAGAAAAATATATGATTCTAAAATATATGGCTTATCTTTAATCTCGAGCACGCATTAAGATAATTTGATTATACAACTTATTTTTACCTATGAGCTACTCACTAGGCGTGAGAATCTTAAAGTTCATATCACGATTCAGGATTGATGCTTTGGACCCACTTTCTATTATTTCATTTACTCTTTTTAATGCCACTATTGTTTTAGCCTTGTTTCTCTCTTATATAAAGTTTATATATATATTCCATCTCCATTTTATAGCTTTTGAATAAGCTTAAATATATGATCAGGGTTGGCTAGAACAGATGATTGTCTCGAGAGATTTTGTTGATTTCGTAACTCGGCATATCTAAAGATAGAAAAAGTTTTAGGATTTCTTGAGGGATTTTAAAAGAAGAGTTTTAGAACGCGGCGAGAAAGAATGGAAATTAGGGTTTTGTTAGGTTTTCGGGAAGAAACAAAACGGCTGAAGATAGTGTTTAAGTGGTCGGAGAGAAATTAGGTTAACTCGGTTTTCGCTAAGAACTCTCGGGCAATTGTGTTGAAAATTGTGTATGTTTATTGAATGACGAGATGCCCTTATATATGCTTACAAAGTCGGTCAAACAAAATAAAGGAAAACTAAAGATAATTCCAAATCTTCCTTATTATCTCGGCTCGAATATTAGTGAATATCTCTTATTACTCAAGGCGTAGCACCACGCGCGCCGCTTTCCTTTTCTGTTGCAACCTCCCTCGTAACCCTAATTGTACCAAGTCATTAGGCCGAGTCGAGCTGACTTAATGTTTCCGTCTTAAGCTGAAGATTGACTTTCCTTATTGGGCCGACCTAAACTCCTGAATGGGCCTTTTGGTAAAGGTGCTAATCTTGACTCCAACAATAAGCCGCCCCCCCCCCCAGTGCGGCGATTCGAATTTATTCAGGTCGGCGGTATGAGGAGAATGTTGTTTTGTTTAAGAAGTGATTTAGGTTGGTTCAGGTTTTTGTCGTTATTCGGACTTGACCAAGTTGAATTGGCTTTACCCAAATTGGATCGGTCCAAGACGAGATGGTCTTAATTAATTTGGTTCAACCGGAGCGATTTTTGATTGAACCGTTTCATAGGTGCGGGAAACGAAGCGTCGCCGAGGTAATTATGGCTTTTCGGATACGACGCCTATTTCCTCTATATATTCTCTGCTCCTACTTCTCATTTCTTCATTTCCGCTCGAGTGAAGAAGATAAAGGTAAAACTTTTTGCTCTCTGCCGGTTTTTCTTTTCGTTTAATTCTCCGTCGTTGCTCCGCTGTGGCTTTTTAGAATTTTAGATCAAACCTCGTTTTGTGGTTCTGTTCTTCTTCGGTTCTTCGTCAAATCATGTCTTTGATCCGTTGTTCGGGGAACAAGGATAAAGAGATTGTTTCTGTGTCTTCTGAGGAACACTCGCCTAGACGGTGCGTTGTCTCCTCCGATTCATCTTCTGGCAGCAGCACATCTTCTGACCTGAAGAGGCATCCCGGCTATCGAGTAGCCAAAGAGCTCGAGCGCCGCTTTGAGTTATCTCGGCTGACTGGCGCCACGCAAAGTTCGGGCCGGGGAGAGCTACAAATTCCACAGCTCCGGGATTCAGATTCAGAGAATCCCTATGAGAGTGAGGTCGATATCGAGGGGAATGGTACCGACGATGATGACAGTGATACCGATATGTCGCCACCTGGTTCGTCGGCTGCTCCTAAGGAAGCGTATGACAACGTCTCTTGGACTCGCTCTACTTTGGATACAGTGACTTCTACGCTTCGGGAATGTGGAGCCAATCCGGGGATTAAATTTCTTATTCCCAACCTGTTCGATCGACCTTGGAATCCTCCAGCCGGCTATGTATTCTTGTACGAGTCTTACTTTATTAACATCGACACCGCGGGTTGCCGGCTTTGGCTGCCACTTCCTGACTTGCTCGTTTCTTATTGTCATCGACGTGATATTGCTATTTCTCAGCTTTCAGCTACTGTGGTTCGCCACATGGTGGGCCTTCTTGTGTTGGGCGTCGAGGCCGACATCACAGTCACCGTCAGGATTTTTGAGGAAATGACCTCGGTTAACCCTATGACTAACAGCAGTCCAAGGTGCTTCGCGGTTAGATTAAAAAAGGACCAAGGTGTAGTCACGGAGGCGCCGAGCAAAATTCGTGTTTGGCAGCGATATTACTACTATGCCGAGATAACTCCTCTGGTTGTGCCCGAGAAGCATAAGGAGCTTATCATATCGTCCTGGAATACAATTTTGGTAGATGTCATTCTGAGTTTGTTGATTATTGACGCATATAATTTACTTAATTTTTCTTTTGTTTTTGCAGTGCGCCATCCGTCCTTCAATCCCTATCCAGACAATTTCTTCTCGATTGTCGAATCCATCTGAGATCTCAGCCATCGCAAGTGGGCGCATCTTACTCGGGAACGTATCACCTTGTTTCTTCCGCGGATTTCTAAAGGTATGCTCTGTTATCCGGTTGCGCTGGTTGTGCTCTTCTTCTGAGTTCTAAAACTCCCTTCCTTTTTCTTTTTTAGTTAAGTGGAATACCACAATGAAAGTTGCTCCAGCCGACTTAGCGAAGCCGAGAATGGGCAAGGTGAAGAAGACATCGGTTGACTACTCACAGAAGATTACGTCTAATCTCCCACGTTCGACTGAACCAGTGAAGGAGAAGGATGCGACTCCGTTGCCTCAAAGTGGCGGCGAGCCGTCAGTTACTGCTACTGAGAAATCTGCCGTGCCCCAAGCTGATGTTGTTGCTAAATCGAGTATGGCGGCTCCGCCTGAGAAGATCCCATCTAAGACTCGGCCTAAAAAGAGGACGGCTGAAGAGAGGCCATATCAGGAGAACCCCGTGAAGAAGGCGGTCGTGGCGGGCAAACCAGTCAAGGAAACTTCTGTTAAAAAGACGGCTACTGACAAAGCCGCCAAGACCAAGGCCTTTAACCCGTGGAGACGGTTTTACTCGGAGGATGGGGAATTCTCGATGCCAATTCTGGTGAGAAGAAACCTTTTATTTCTTGCAAGGAGATCGTCACAGTTCTTCCTCGCAGCTCGCAGAGGCACGCGGATGTGAGCACTCGGCCTTCGATCCACAACTTTGCCTATCAGTACAAGAGCGAGGTTCCCTTCATCCAGAACGCTCGAGCATGTTTCGACATACTTACTTGTGTGAGGAGGAACGAATCGGACTTTCCGCCTTTAAGGGAGCTCCCGCATTCTGATGTGATTCTTAACTTAAAGCATGCCGAAGCAGAAGCAAGTTTCCTTTTTGAGAATCTTCCTATATGGGCGTCATCCATTGATCATGTTTAATAAGATTTCGTTTTTCAGATGATCGCTGCGTCGAATCGCGTGGCCCTTGAAAGCGCTTGGGACTCTCAGAAGTTGGCTGATGCGGTGAAGAGGAGGGATGATCTCCTTGAAAAGGCGAGACATGAAAAAGATGCACTGCAGGCGAGCAACCTATATCTAACGAATAAACTCCATGAGGCGGAGGAAAAGCTGCGTCTAGCTGACGAGAAGGCGAAGGCCAAGGCGACCAAGCACCAATCCAAGAGGAAACGTCAGCAAAATCTCTGTGGTGAGTTGGTCTCAAAAGAAAGGAATCGTGTGGAAGCCGCGATGAGGGCGAAGGCCCAATCCTACTTTGATCTCTTCCAGCGCTTTCTGAAGGACCAGAAGGACCAGAAGGACGCCACCGCGTTACAAATCGAGCAGGGTCGGATTACTGGCCTTAGAAAATGTTTACTGAAGCTTGGCGGAGAAGGCGTCCCGATTCCTAAGTCGGTATTGGATCAACTTGCAGCTGACGAGGTAGTGATTGATGCCAAGGTTGATGCTTTGGATGTCGTGGCGAAGAAGGAGCTAACTTTCGTTCTCTCGCCAACTCGCCATCCTCTCCTGGGATCCCTTCACTGTGACTCACCACCCCGCGTTCCAAAGGATATTGACGAGTTTGGGACTAACCATGGGGTGATTCCGGAAGCGCTTCCTGCCAACCCTGTCCAAATGACTAATAATCTGGAGATTGTGGCTCAAGACGGCGTGTTGACAGTGGTGCAGGATGTGAACGCTGAGGTTAGTGAAGTCGAGAATTAAATAAGCCGTAGAAGTCATCGACGAGCGGGTTCGGGGCCGAATGATTTCATATTTATGTATTTTATAATTATGTCGGTTTTGTGTAAGACTTGTCTGGAATTATGATACTTTTTGGTATCAAAATTATTGTTTGTAAGCTTCCCCTTTTTGGTTGAAGGAGGTACTCTTGGGTTAAAGAATGTTTTATTTCTGTTTCTATAGTATTTTGGTTTTTACACATAATCAGACTATTCTATATGTTCAACTCGTTTGAACGAATCAAAACGAACAGTGATTAGATTGCGTTTTATCATAGAACGGCTCTTTCACAGGGCTTTCATTCCGCTAGGTTAATGTCTGCGAGGCTTATGTATGATCGGCTTACTCGTTCAAAGGACAGGCGAATGTGCGAGGCTTAAGTGCTCTGCTTATTTTTTATCGCCCACCTCAGAGAACATACGGGTAAGGACCCGGTTTTTTTGTGCGAGACGGATCTCGGCTTTTCCTCACCGCGATATGCATCTCACGCACAAGGAAGACCACACTCCTGGGTATGGAGCATGATGCAGATAGTGCGAGTCTTATTGGGTGCTCGGCTTACAGTCAAACAGTGTATTGCTTGACTTTGCGAACTAAGGAGCTCGGCTTTCTGCGAGCTAAAAGCTCGGCGTTTGCGAACTTTAGGAGTCCGGATTTTGCGAACTACGAAGCTTGGCTTTTGCGAACTTAAGATTCCGGCTTTTGCGAACTAAGAAGCTCGGCTTTTGCGAACTTAGGAGTCCGGATTTTGCGGACTAAGAAGCTCGGTTTTCTGCGAACTTAAGAGTTTAACTTTTGCGAGCTAAGAAGTTCAGCTTTTGTGTTAAATAGTCTAAGGTAAGTTCTTTCAAATCGACATAAGTCAAAAGAAAAGATAACTCGGCATAAATCATAATAAATGATAACTCGGTGTGAGACAAAAGAAAACTAACTCGGCGTAAGGACAGTGTTGACTTCGACTTGAGGTACTTCTTTCTTGACATAAGCTCGAAAAGTAAATTTTATTTAGTTTTGTGATTTTGCCGATGAAGGCTGCCTACGTATCTTCCGAGGAAGAATCAAGTCACTCGTAGTTCATACATAGTATCATTATTTTTTATTTTATTTTTTGTCAAGGTCGGTCCGCCGTCTAAAAGTATTCTTTCAGACTTGATGAATTCCACGAACGCGGCAGAGCTTTGCCCTTCATTGATTCGAGCTCGTAAACGCCGGGTTTGACAACTTTTGTTATCTTGTAGGGTCCTTCCCACTTTGCGCCGAGTTTGCATGCTCTCCATTCTTTGGTGTTTTCATAGAATTTGCAAAGCACATAGTCACCGAGTTGGATGTGTCATTCTCGTACCTTTTGGTTGTAATACCGAGTTGCGAGCTGTTGGTAGTTTTGGATATGGAGCAATGCCCGATTTCGTTCTTCCTCGATTGTATCGAGGGAATGAAGTAGCATTTTTTAGTTGATCTCATTATGTTGAGGCATAAGGGCTCGTCGGAGAGTATAGATGTTGGCCTCTGTCGGGACCATTGCTTCCACACCGAAGGCTAAGGAAAACGGGGTGGCCCCAGTTGCGCGGCGAGGAGTTATTCTGTGCGACCAAAGAACTCCGTCCAGTTCATCAGTCCAAACTCCTTTCTTGCTTTTGAGACGCTTTTTTACCGGTCGATAATGGTTTTGTTGGTGGCTTCAGCCTGTCTATTTCCCTCGGGATATCTCGGTGTCGACTTACTGAGCCTTATGTCCCACTTTTTGCAAAATCCTTCATACGGGTTGGATGTGAATTGCGATCCATTATCGGTGAAGATCTCGTAAGGCAGTCCATATCGGCATATAATGTATTTCCAGACGAAGTTCTGAAATTGGATGTCGTGGATCGATACATACGCTTTGGCTTCGACCCATTTTGTGAAGTAGTCGGTCATGATCAGCAGGAAGCTCCTTTGGTTAGAAAGCGGCAACGGTACAACGATGTCCATTGCCCACCTCATGAATGGGTAGGCCGCTGTGGATGTAGTGAGTAGCTCTGTAGGCCGATGTATGAATGGTGCATGTCGTTGACACTTTTTCGCACTTGTTGGAATAGGTCTCGCAATCGGCGACCATAGTTGGCCAATAGTGACCGTTTACCTTAATTTTAAGAGCAAGAGACCGACTTTCAGAGTCATTTCCGCAAGCTCCTGAGTGTGTTTCTTTGAGTACTCGGCGTATTTCATCTCCGGATATGCATCTGAGGAGGACTTTGCTGGCCGAGTATTTGTAAAGGACGCCGTTGGGTATCGTGTATCGCACGCTTTTGACTTTTAGTCGGCGTGCAGCCCACTTTTCCTCGGGAAGTTTTCCCTCGGTCAAGTATGCTTTTATCTCTTGTCGCCAATCCGTATCATGATCTGTTAGGAGTGCAATGAGTTCGACATGTTTAGCCTGAATATTGTCTAGGCCGACTTGATCATCTGCATATCCGATTGCAAGGACAGTATCATCATAAGTGGTTTCTTCATGATTGTATTCGGTCAGCGAGATGCTTGGTTCGTGAATCGTTTCCACTGGAATCCGTCGACAGAGATCGGGATTTGGTGTTGATGCCAGAGATGCAAGTGCATTTTCTTTCCTCGGTATCTGGATTATGTCAAAGAACTCGAAAGAGCTGGTAAGTTCCTGTGCCGCCTTTCGGTAGGCTTCCATTCGCTCATTTTTAGCCTCGTATTCTCCGTTAACTTGATTCGCGACGAGCACGGAGTCACAATGGGCTAGGAGATGTCCCACTCCGATTTCTCTAGCTAGTCTTAGGCCGGCTAGCAAAGCCTCGTACTCGGCCGTATTGTTAGATGCTGTGAACCCAAGTTTTAATGACTGTTCTAGTATCTCGTCGGTTGGTGATATGAGGCGCACTCCTACCCCGGCTCCTCGTTTTGATGAAGCACCGTCAACAAACAGTTTTTAGTTTTTGTCTTCTACCTGAGTATCGACATTCAATTCTGGTGATAGTTCCACAAGGAAGTCGGCTATTACCTTATACTTGGCAGTTATCCTATTTCTGTAATTGATGTCGTACTCGCCGAGTTCCACAGCCCATTTCGCCAATCAGCTAGATTGTCCTAGACTGTGTAAAATCCTCCGAAGAGGTTGGCTACTTAGGACGCGATTGAGTGAGATTGTAAGTAGGGACGTAGCTTTCGTGCCGAGATA
This sequence comes from Orychophragmus violaceus, assembly GCA_030180135.1. NCBI lineage: Eukaryota > Viridiplantae > Streptophyta > Magnoliopsida > Brassicales > Brassicaceae > Orychophragmus > Orychophragmus violaceus. The sequence goes on along the minus strand of CM058233.1, from coordinate 82,893,726 downwards.
ACGACTGCGAGGGCCAGTTTTTCCATTGCAGGATATCTTGTCTCGGCTCCGTTCATCGTCTTGCTCACATAGAAGATTGGATTTTGTTCTCCTCGATCCTCTCAAACTAGGACTCCACTGACTGCAGTTGTTGAGACCGCGATGTATAAGAAATGTGTTTCGCCGTTTTCTGGTTTTGACAATATTGGCGGGTTCGACAAGTAGTCTTTAAGTGGGATGAATGCCTCTTGACACTTGTCGTCCCATATGAACCTTTTCTTTCCCCGGAGGAATTCATAGAAAGGCAAGCATTTGTCCGTCGAACGAGATATGAATATGTTCAGGGCGGCTATGCGTCCAGTTAGACGTTGTACCTCTCGGGTGTTCTTGGGTGATGATAGGTCGACTATTGTTGAGATCTGTTTCGGGTTAGCTTCTATCCGTCTTTGAGTGACGACATATCCAAGGAATTCTCCTAATGTCACGCCAAACGGACATTTAGCCGGGTTAAACTTCATTCCATATCGGTTGAGGATGTTAAAACATTCCTTCAGATGCCCAACGTGTTGAGATGCAATCAAGGACTTAACCAGCATATCGTCAACGTATACCTCCATCGTTGTGCCGAGGTAATTTGCGAACATCTGGTTGACCAGTCGTTGATATGTAGCGCCTGCGTTCTTAAGTCCGAATGGCATGACCATGTAACAGTAAGTGTCGTGTTCCGTTATGAATGCCATCTTCTCTCGATCGTGTGGATTCATGAGAATATGGTTGTATCCTGAAAACGCATCCATGAACGAAAGCATCTCGTTTCCAGATGTAGCTTCAACGAGTCGGTCGATATGTGGCAGAGGAAATCTGTCTTTAGGACAGGCTTTGTTGAGGTCTGTGAAGTCGACAAAGACTCTCCACTTTCCATTTTTCTTCTTAACAACAACGGGGTTGGCTAGCCAACCAGAATACTTGACCTCTTGAATTAAACCGGCGTCGAGAAGCTTGTCGACCTCGTCATTGACGGCTTTGGATCTTTTGGGACCGAGCTTACGCCTCTTTTGCTTAATTGGCTTGTAAATCGGATCAACGTTGAGTTCATGGGTTGTGATAGAAGGATTGATACTTTTCATGTCCTTGACTGACCAAGCGAAGGTCGAGACGTTTTGCTGTAAGAATGCGATCAGCTTGTTTTTAATATCATCCGGTAATTCTTCCCCGATTCCTATGTATTTGCTTGCATCAGAGTCGTCGTTGATGACTTGCTAAATGAGTTCCCTTTCTGGGCCCTTCTTGACTTGCTCCGCGTTGATCATGCATGACGGCACCCTTATCTTGTGTTCTCTCACGAACCACGACCGACCTTCCCTTTGGCATCCCTTAACTGTTTGGATTCCCTTAGGCGAAGGGAATTTTAGGCATTGATGATAAGTCGATGATACCGCATTCATGTTGTATAGCCAGGGTGTTCCGAGAATAACATTGTAAATAGTCGGCTTGTCAATGACATAGAACTTTACCATTTTGTTGACTCCGCCAGCGTAGACAGGCAACTTGATCGTTCCAATTGTATACATCTTCTCACTCGTGAAACCGGTGAGCGGCTTAGCATTTTGTTTGATGTCTTCTTCTTTGATCTCCATCTTTTTCAATGTATCTAAGAAGATTAAATCGATAGAACTGCATGTATCAACCAGGATCCGAGATACCTGACAGCTTCCAATGAGGAGCTCGACCACCAACGGATCGTTATGAGGATATCGAGTTCCCTAGAGATCTTGGTCAGTAAAAATAATGGGGGCCTCGTCAGATAGGATCGGCTGAGGTGCATTTTGTTCGGCCAATGCCATGCGCTCGTATCCTCTGATCGACCGAACCGAGTCATTCACAGAAATTAAACCACCCATTATCATGTTGGTTCTTCGTACGGCTTTGGGGGCTCCCTCTTCAACCTCCTCTTGATCATCACGGTCGCGTTTTAAAGCTAAGCCTTTAATGCGGCGTTGCTGCTCGCCTTGATTGGGTGCTTGATCATTGGTCTGTTCTTCCCTGCTTCGTTGCGATTCCTCTCTTAGTTCATCTATGGACGCCCTTATCTTACCACTTGCGAGTCGGGCATACAGTGCATCTTTGGGGTCCGACATTCTGTTGTGCGAGGTGGTTTTATGATACTGGCAATACTTTTCTTCTGGCTCGGAAGCAGGTTGCGGTGTTGTATCCTTGTCCTCCTTGCTCCACTTGTTCCAAGGCTTGGACGAACGCTGATTACCGTAGTTGGCGAACACCATTGTTGTCTTCGTTTCGTAATGTTGTCTCATCTCTCGATCTTCTTTCTTATCGGTTTGTTCAGTGGAGCCGAACTTCTTAGCCAAGACAACTTTTTGTTCATCAAACTCGATAAATTTATTTGCTCGATGAAGGGCATCCTCATTGGTCAGCGGCGGGTTTGAGAACTAGATCTTGGTAGAAAGGGCTTTCATGCCATACTGCGTTTGTTAGAGCTGCGATAGCAAACTTGTATGGGGCTTCCGCGTGTGTGATGGTCGCCTTGAAGCGATCGATGAAGGCCCGCAGTGTTTCTTTCTTTTTTTGCGACATGGACATCAGTGTGTTCAGCGAGGTATCCTTGTTCACGTACGCGAAGTGATGTCTTTCGAATGCTCGCGTTAGGTCGGAAAAGCTATAGATTGATTTCGGCGGGAGCCGAGAGAACCAAGTCAGCGCATCTCATTCTAGGGTTTCAGCGAACAACTGGCAAAAGCCGCTATAACGTTCGTTTGTTGACGAGAATCATGCTTTCGCCGCCATAATCTTGAAAGTAGTTAAGTGAGAGGCGGGATGTTTTGTACCGTTGTACGTTGGTAGTTTGAGTTTCTCCTTCTGTCAGACGTACGTATTCGTGATACGTGAAGTGAAAGGTGTCCTCTGAGTTTCTTCGATGATTCGGTCAATATCTGGGGCAGATCCTTTGATGTTGTGAACCTCAACCTTGAGTTCTTTGAGGGTATCTCTAAGTTCGGTCAACTGTTTCTCGACCTGACTGCGGTTTGCTCCCTAGACAGGTGTTTTGTGGGTTTCCTCGTGGGATGTGCCTCGCTCGTGGCGATGGTAATCTCGACGCGAGTCATGCTCACGACGTGAGCTTCTTCTGTGATCTGAACCTCGGTCGTGCCGAGATTCGTGTTTGTTTCGCTCATCATCGAGGTCTCTATGAGGCGAGTATCGCTCGTAATGCGAGCTATCTTATTTTTGGCATGAGTCCCGCTTGGGTCCGTTCGAGTCTCGTTTTCGATGCGAGCGTCGCTCATGTTTATCTTCTTTATCCCGTCCTTGGCGTAAGTCCTTCTTGGGTTCGTTGTCCAGATCTTGCTCTTGGTACAGATTTCCTTCAGGCGTATCATAGATCAGTCGTCTGGCGACTTTTTCCATTGCCTTAAGAGGGACGACACGTTTGGATTTCCTCGACTGTTGGTCGGAGAGAATTCTGTCATGCTCAGACTGCAACTTGAATATTCTTTCCGAAAACTCTTTTAGCAAATCGTTCTGGGAATCGATTTTGGCCATTATAGTGGCTAGAACAGAGTATTGGTCGACTTGTTTAGTCGTCTTATCAACTGGCAGGACATGCCCGTCATCTTTTCCGGATTTGGAGCCTCGTGGCGGTTTTCCGTTGAGTGCCTCAGTCTCTTCATCGTCGTGAACGCTTAGTTCGAGATCACTTCCTTCACAATCAACCTTGGGGTTGTCTATGGGGTCGATATCGTCGTTGTTTCCAGACATCTCGTTCATAAATTTCTTTCAGAAATCCCCACAGTCGGCGCCAATTATTGATTTCCTAACTCAGCTTATCCAAAGATAGAAAGAGTTTTAGGGTTTCATAACTCGGCGAGAAAGAATGGAAATTAGGGCTTTGCTAGGTTTCCGGGAAGAAACAAAGCGGCTGAGGATAGTTTTTAAGTCGCCGGAGAGAAATTAGATTAACTCGGTTTTCGTTAAGAACTCTCGGGCAATTGTGTTGAAAATTGTGTATGTTTATTGAATGATGAGATGCCCTTATATAGGCTTACAAAGTCGGTCAAACAAAAATAAAGAAAAACTAAAGATAATTCTGAATCTTCCTTATTATCTCGACTCGAATATTCGTGAATATCTATTATTACTCAGCGCGTAGCACCACGCGCGCCGCTTTCTTTTTCTGTTGCAACCTCCATCGTAACCGTAATTGTACCAAGTCATTGGGCCAAGTCGAACTGACTTAGTGTTTCCGTCTTAAGCTGAATATTGACTTTCTTTATTGGCCGACCTAAACTCCTGAATGGGCCTTTTGGAAAAAATGATAATTTTGACTCCAACAGACATGATGGTTAACCACTTAACCTCTCCACTGGACAAAAAACCAATGTCTTCATCATCTGGTGCTTAGTGTATCATTTCATTTCTCTTGCTTAGTTAATCTGTGAGAGTTGAGTTCGTTTTATTGGCTATTATGGTACCTATTGGTATCTTTTTGTTTTCAATATGCTTTTTGCTAAACTTTTTGCCTTTCAAGGCTCATTGAAGACACATGTTTGCATGAGCTACAACTTCAACAACTCATGTGTGAACATATTTTTAGTGGCCATTTACACACCAAACATTCCATTGTCTCCTTCCACAATTGTTATTGGATTACAATATATGAGCTCTTGTTTACATACGTCATTTTTATTTCTTTTTTAATAATCAGTGTATTAGTACCAAGCAAAAATAATTTTCCACGATTAACTAGAAACCGACCATGAGATCTAGAAGCTATAAACATTTTAATATAAATCTTAGTAATTTTTTACACTTTAAGGGCCAAAAAGCCTATGTTACCATAAAATTTGAAGGCCAAAATCAATATTTTTATTCGGTTATACTCACAGCCGGCTCTGTGTTTAGTTTATCATCTTCTAGTTGTGTAGTAGACCTTTATGAATATTTTGAATTTAAGTCTAAAAAATCTATACTTAACCAAGAATATGCAACAACTAATCTTTCCATGAAAATGCTACGCTACACTAATTAAAGAGAATAGGATATGTTCATTAATTTACGACACTTGCACCAAAAGAAAAGAAAACTGCAAAAGAGGAATGCGCAATAAGTGATTGTGGCAATGATTATTCACAAGTATCCCCAAACGCACGCTTCTTCTCAAATCATCATTCTTTTACATAGACAAAATTAATTGATTATTGTTGTTGTTAACACAGTGAATTATTATGTTTATATACATACACGAATGTATTTTTCATCATATATATTATCATAATCCAAGTTTGTGTGTGTGATTAACAGAAGTAATAATGACGTTAAAGGAGATTGCAACAAATATCGGGACGACACAAGTACTATCAGTCTATAACCGAAAGTTCTCTTCCCCTCTTTCGCCTCCCGAGTATTCACACTCGACCCCCCCCCCCCTTTTTAATTTTTTTTTTTTGTATTTGATAGTGAAACACGTAATAGTATTGAGTTCTTCTGATCAACCACTTGACGATAGAAACTAGGCCTGGGATTTCGGTTTTTCGGTTTGGTTCGATTCGGTTCCTTAAAATTTCGGTTCGGTTCGGTTCGATAATTTCGGTTTGGTTTTATATCTCAGGACTATGTGTATATATATATATCAAACCCACAAACAAAAACTGACAAATATATATATATATATATAGTGGAATATTGAAACTTTTATGATAATCAAAATCGATCTACAACTTCGGTTCTTTGGTTCGGTTACTCGGTTTTTCAGTTTTTTTTTGTTTTTAAAAAAACTACTGATCGGTTTTTTTTTTCGGTTCGGTTTTGATTCGGTTCATTAAAACTTCGGTTCGATAATTTTGGTTCGGTTTTATATCCCAGGGCTAATAGAAACTATATATTAGGTTTATATATTATGTTAGTAAAAAAAAAAAAAAAGATAAGACACCGCACGTGGTGACAAAAAAAAAAAAAAAAAACACCGCACTATAAGCAAGTGCACTAATAGCAATATTTTGAAAATTATTTTCAATCCATATTCTAAATAACAAATTAGAAAATAAAGTAGAACAATGTAACAAAAGAAAAAAGCTTTTCACTTCCCCTCTATATAAATAGAAAAGAGATTCACATATCAAAAACCACAAACACCAAACACACTTCCATAAACTCTCTCTCAAACCAAACAGAAGAAAAAGAAAACAAAAATGGTGATGATCAAGGCCACATGGGTTCCCATTTTCGCCCTCGCAGCAATTCTCCTTGTGGTTCTAGTCCCGGCGGCAGAAGCGGTGACGTGCTCGCCAATGCAGCTAAGCCCATGTGCGGCGGCAATAACGTCGTCTTCTCCACCATCAGCGTTGTGCTGCGCGAAGCTGAAGGAGCAGAAGCCATGCCTATGTGGGTACATGAGAAACCCTAGCCTCCGTCGCTTCGTCAGCTCTCCCAACGCTCGTAAAGTCTCTAACCGCTGCAAGCTCCCCATCCCAAGGTGTTGAAAACTCCAAAATGGAAAAAGCGTTTGCTATCTATGATCATCCTATATATGTTTGAATCCTACTTTTGGTGTGTGGTTAAGGATGTTAATTATGATCATTAAGTAGTAGTTAAAGTAAGTGGTACCCTTGAGAATAACAATGTGTGATGATCCGTGTATGCATCTATTTCAACTTGTTTTGTTGTCTTATTCTGGTTTATGGTCATTGTAGAGGTCTTATAAGTATATGATGGTGTAATCATTGAGACTATATGAAATATTTATACATATATATTTTATAACTCGGTAATCTAGTTCAATAGAGACACTATGAACCGAGTATGAGCCAAGTTTTTTTTTTCTATGAGTCAAGTTGCGGAGAAGACGTTTTACTCCCTAACTGGTTATCAGAACAATATGTTACATGAGATCCGACTCATCACGGAACCGAGGGAGTCATGTGAATATCATTGTTTTACATACGGTGTGATTTAGTTTTAACTTTTAAGAGAGATCCGAACCCGGGAGAATACTGCTAGCACATTCCCAAATCTAGCCTACCACTCGACCATGCCCGTTTACGCAAATATATATATATATATAACACATAAGAATCAAGTATGGGTACAAGAAAACCACTGTACAAGAACAAACCAGCTGGTTTGGTCAGAGACACTAACTCCTGTCTCCAACTTAATATTACATAAAAGAAAATCTGGGATGTCGACTGTGATAGAAGTCAAAGATCTTCTCAGCATATTTTTTGAATTACTTAGAATATTCTTTCAGTTTGTAACAGCCCACATATCGTGGAAGAGCCATGATTTTCTGTAAATACAAATGCTATATATCTCGATGTAATCTCTCATTAAATAATCAAGGAAACAAGTTAACTTTCATGGTATCAGAGCTCTAGTGTCTGATCCTGAAGTTTCCTCTCTTCTCGATTTCTTTTTCTTTTTCCTATTTCTTCTTTCTCACCTTCTCGCTTGTTCTTTGTTTAATTTGTCTCATTTGTTTGTTGTGCTCATGGCTGCCGCAAACAATAATGAAAGATGTTTCGGTGTTACGAACATCAAACATCACATTCCTGTGATACTTGATCTAAACGATCATAATTATGATGCGTGGAGAGAGCTACTGCTTACTCATTGTATGGCGTTTGATGTCGTAGGACATCTTGATGGCACGGTAGTCCCAAACGGTGCTAATGACGAGCCATGGAAGAAACGGGATGGTTTGGTAAAGCTCTGGCTTTACGGTACGATGGTTCAGCCTCTGTTTCGCTCATCGTTCCAACCAGGAGGCACAGCGTGGGACATCTGGCTCAGAGTGTAGAATCAATTTCGCAACAATAAAGAAGCGAGAGCCATCCAACTCGACAACGATCTGCGAACCATGGAGATTGGAGATCTCTCCGTTCAAGAGTACAGTCAAAAGATGAAAGAGATAGCCGACTTACTCTCCAATGTTGATGCTCCGGTGAGGGAACGTACCCTCGTGATGTACCTAATCAACGGTCTAAACGAGAAGTACGACAACATCATTAACGTAATCAAGCACAAAGAACCGTTCCCCAGCTTCGATTCTGCAAAATCTATTCTTGAATGGGAGGAGACAAGGCTAAATAAGTCCACGCGCTCCACTGCGAGTCACACTGCCAATGCTTCGTCTTCAACGGCACTCACAGCTGAGACTCAGCAGCGCGGAAATCAGGATCGGTCGCGTTCAAACAACAACAACTACCGCGGAAACAAGAGGTACAATAATCGCGGCATGGGTGGCCGAAACTCATACAACAACAACTACCGCAACAATTGGCCTGCTCCACTTTATTGGAATATGCCGCCTCCATACTGACCTCAGAAATTCCATGTCTTGTCTCAAGGTCCGGCTGCTCGACATGCTCATCATCAACAGGCCAATATGGTGGAATTCCCTCAACCAAATCAAGCTTACACAACGGACACGATCGCTGATCAATCTGCAATAGATTGGTATATGGATTTTGGAGCCTCGGTTCACCTCACTCCCGATGCAGGTAATCTCCAGTTTAATCTTAATCGCGACACCTCTCAGTCCGTCATCGTTGGTAACGGTTCCTCCATCCCAGCTCTTTCTAGTGGGCCAACCTCTATTCGTTCCAATTCTCGTGTTTTATTCTTAAATGATGTCCTTGTTGCTCCCACTATTGTCAAAAACTTAATATCAGTTCATAAATTCACGACTGATAACTGGTGTTCTATGAAATTTGACCCATTTGGTTTTTGTGTGAAGGATCTTCCAAGCCAGAAAGTTCTACTCCGCTGTAATAGCTCCGGAGATCTCTATTCACTTCCAGATTCCTTCAATAAATCACCGGACTCTCTTATTGCTCTTCTTGCTGCAACTCCGCATTTCTGGCACAAGAGACTTGGCCACACTATTAATTCTTGTCTTCGATCCATTTTATCTTCAAATCCTTCATGATGTAATAAGGCCATTGTTCATGTATCTTGTGAACCTTGTTTAATTGGCAAATCAATAAAGCTTTCGTTTTCTGCTTCTCAAACAAAAGTTGAAAAGGCCTTTGATTTGATTCATTTCGATGTGTGGACTTCCTCTGTTTCGATTATGAGCGGAATTCGGTACTATATTCTGTTTCTAGACCATTTCACACATCATCTTTGGGCCTATCCTCTTCGCCGTAAGAGTGAGGTCTTCTCTAAATTTCTTCATTTCCCGGCTTCCATTGAAACACAGTTCCAAGCAAAAATAAAAAGCTTTCAAAGTGACAATAGGGGTGAATTCAATAACAATGAATTTCAACACCATTTTGCGACTCATAGAATTGATGCTCGGTTTTCTTGTCCTCATACCTCTCAACAAAATGGAAAATCAGAGAGGATGATCCGAACAATCAATAATGCAATCCGAGCCCGTTTGTTTCAAGCTCACCTAGCCCCCTGTTTTTGGGTTGAAGCTCTAAACGTGGTTGTTCATGTGCTAAATATAACTCCTTCTAAAGCCATTGATAATCAAATCCCATCCACTGTTTTGTTCAAGAAACGACCAAGCTACGAGCACTTGCGTGTCGGTTGTTGTTTTCCCAATATAAACCACTCAAATCTATCAAAACTCTCACCTAGATCCACGCCTTTTCTTTTTTCTTGGCTACCCGTCGCAACATAAAGGGTACATGTGTATGGATTTAAAGAGCAAAAAGATCATTATCTCTCGTCATGTTTTCTTAGACGAAGATAAATTCCCGGCAGCAGAGAAACAAAACCCAGAAAACACTTACTCTTTTTTTTTGATCAAACCGATGCCACTTCACCACTTTTCCGTGACATCATTCAGCAACCTTTTCTTGCCACTCCAGCTCCGGCTGTTGAGCATCGTGCCACCACCAGAACCACTCGCTTTCATACTCGCTCAGACCCGTTGTTCCGTGCTCCAACATCGATCAAGACACGATCTCAGTCGGGTATCTCGAAACCAGAAAAGATCAGGTCTCTTGTTGCCACCACAAAATCTCTTCCACCAAAAAGCCATCTCTTTGCTCTCTCTGATCCGAATTGGAAACCTGCGATGATGGACGAACATGGTGCTATGATTAAGACCAAAACTTGGGATATTTTGCCTCGACCAACTAACAATAATGTTGTCCGATCAGTGTGGCTATTTAAACATAAATACGACGCAGATGGAGTTCTCAATCGCCATAAAGCGAGGCTGGTGGCTAATGGTAAATCACAGGAAGAAGGGGTTGATTATAATGAAACCTCCAGTCATGTAGTCAAACCGGCTACGATACGGACAATTCTGAATATTGTTGTTGCTCTCGAATGGCCAATACATCAGCTGGATATCAAAAACGCGTTTCTTCAAGGTGATTTAGAGGAAACCGTTTATATGCATCAACCCCCTAGTTTTATTGATCAAAGGTATCCCAAACATGTTTGCAAACTCAAGAAGTCTATTTACGGTTTAAAGCAGGTTCCGAGAACATGGTATTCTCGGTTCACCTCGTTCTTAAAACCGATGGGCTTTGCTCAAAAGCAAAGCAGATTGTTCTTTGTTTGTTTTCAGGAAATCCAGCGACTCTGCATACCTCTTAATGTATGTCGATGACATCATACTGATAACGTCATCAACATCCCTTCTACAGCGCATTATTTCGAAGCTGAAATCAGAGTTTCCTATGTTCGACTTCGGTATTATGCGTCATTTTTTGGGAATCAAGGAAGAGTTCAACACGCAAGGTTTATTCCTCAGCCAGTCAGTGTATGCAGAAGACATCATTGAACGTGTTGGGATGAAGGACTGCAAGCCCCTTGCGAATCCGGTTGACCTCAAACCTAAGCTCTCTATTCACGACGGTGACCCGATCGACAATCCGACATTCTACAGGAGCATGGCTGGAGCACTCCAATATTTAACTCTGACGAGGCCAGATATTTCGTATGTTGTACATCAAATTTGTTTGTACATGCATACACCACGTGAACCGCATCTACAGGCCCTTAAACGAATCCTCAGGTACTTAAAGGGGTCGCTTGGCTATGGTATTCAAATGACTAAAGGGCCAATTGACAGTCTTACAGCGTACTCAGACGCGGATTGGGCAGAGTGTCCAAACACACGCCGTTCGACATCAGGATACTACGTCTTCCTTGGGCCGAATATTGTGTCATGGTCAGCTAAAAGACAGCCTACGCCTTCAAGATCGAGCTCAGAAGCTGAGTATAAAGACGTTGCTAACACAGTCGCGAAGTTAACGTGGATCAGAAACTTAATGGTGAACTACATAGACCGATCTCGACAGCTTTACTAGTCTACTGTGACAACATTGGCTCAGTCTACCTTTCCACTAATCCAATAAAACACCAAAGAACGAAACATATTGAGCTGGATATACATTTTGTTCGTGACAAGGTAGCCATTGGTGAAGTTAAGGTGATTCATGTCCCTACATCGCTACAATACGCTGATATTTTTACTAAAGGGTTACCATCATCATTGCATAACGAATTCAGATCCAGCTTCACCGTCCGACGTTGCGACGATGAGACTGTGGGAGGGTGATAGAAGTCAAAGATCTTCTCAGCATATTTTTTGAATTACTTAGAATATTCTTTCAGTTTGTAACAGCCCACATATCGTGGAAGAGCCATGATTTTCTGTAACTACAAAGGCTATATATTTCGATGCAATCTCTCAGTAAATAATCAAGGAAACAAGTTAACTTTCAGACTGGTTTCGTTACACTTGTGTCTTCGTCTCTACGTCGTCGTGATCTATGCTTACTACTACTCTCCCCATTCTTCTTTATCTTCTTCCTCGTCTCTCTTCTCGAGTTCTGTTCGATGTTCCCTGTATCACGGTTTAAATCGTCGTTGTCTTTTTCTCTTTCCTTATCCTTTCCTTTCCCATTAGAGCGGTTTGGATCGCACGCGACAAAAGCTCATCGTTACTACCAGCGTCTGGCTTCGTCTTTGGTTCATCTCCTTCGTACAGTTTCACCACTACAGGTCTTGGTTTTGATTGGTTCATCTTTTTCTTGGGTTAGAACGAGTCCACAGATATCTCATTCGCTGGTGGGTATTCGTTCGGTGTGTTGTTACCGTTGCCATTGCGATCATTGTGGTCGTCGCTTTTCTGAGAGGATAGATAGTAGTACAGGCCATGGTGTTTTCTGTGTTCTGCGAGTAAGGATGCAGATTCTGGCGGATGAGGTAAAAGACCATGAGGCTTCTTGTTGATCTCTGATTCTTAGTTTAGCAACAGAGAAACTGACTTTGTCTGAAGAGGGAGAAAGAAGTTGAACTTGATTCAGCAATTGGTTCGAGAACTTCACTGCAAATCTCTTGCAGATCTTCTAGATTCTCTTTCAGCTCTAACCCCTCTGGTAAAGGATATTTTTCTTGTGCGGTTGAAGAAACAGGGCCAAGCTCTTCTGAGATTACATCTTCCATGAATGCTATGGCTCTCGAAGCTTCTGTTTCACTGTCTTGGGAAGTTACTTTCTCAGGTATTTCATGCTTTATCATACCAACGATTCCTAGAACGTTCTTAACTCTCTACTCAACTTCCACGTCAAGGGTTCCGGATAAAGAGCACAATCCCAACTCAATCATATTCACCAGACTCAGATTTGTATGTGAAACCATTCAACGTTAAAATGTCAGACCTAGTAGACTCCTGAACCAAAGACGAGGAAGTCGGCTCCTGGGCTGAGAAGTATGCCCCGAGACTGAAGACAAAAACTTTGAAAGTGGAATGTATGTAGATTGCTCTAATGGAAGGCGGTAAGAGACAAGTACATGGTTGCAGAAGCGCCTCTGCAATCTCATAAGGGTTCTTAGAGAACTTGACATATTCCCCTGAAGCCCAAGCAGCCGCAGACAATAACGGGATTACCAAGCGATGCAGGATCAATAAGCAGCGATCGAGAAACACGAACTAGCTCCAGTCTAGCATCTTTGACCCTGGTACCAATATCAACTAACTGATTCTCAATGTCTTTCCCTCTTTGACAATGTGGGGCTCTAGCCATTTCACCGAGAAGAGACAAATACCAATCCAAGTCAACTAATGATCTCATGTGAGTTCCTGGAGCATGCCAGTAGAATGGAACCTATAATCTCGTTGCAGAACAAAGGGTCAGACTTAAGCGCATAATTCATAAGAATCCTAGAGATCTCAGTCACGTTATCTTCATTCACCATTGCCATTTAAAGGTGTAAAGCCTCGAGTTTAACATTTGAATCCTCATCGCTCAAAGCCTTGAAGACAGCTTCTTTGTTCTCCAAAACAGCCCACAAATGCTTTGGAGCAACAATCGACAAATGAAGACCAAGATACTTAAGATTCGGATCATCTTCCACAAGAAATTCCCCGATCTCAATCTACTAAATACGGTTCTAATATACTCAAATAACAAAGATTTTCCCACACTCCTCCTCATATGTTCACATATCGGATCAGCCACCTTCTTAGCCAACCTAAGCTCAATCGAAGCCAACTTAGAAAATATTTTAAGAACCTTGATCAAAACCCAATTGTTCCTCGAATCTACAAGAAGCTTGTAAAATTCGGGAGCTAAGGGAAGATACTATTGTGGATCTTTTGTGGTGAGTTCACGGAACACTCCAACTACAGCTGACAGAAGCTGCTGATCAGAGCTCTCCAGATTCTCGACGAGACGCTTGAAACATACCTTAACAGCATCAGGGTACTTATCGAAAACTCTCAAAACCACACCGATCGCTTTTTTCCTAACGAAAGCCTTACTACTACCCAAGAGCGTAAAAACCTCTGAGGTTAAATCCCTAGCTAGATCATCAGTTCCAATCCTAGACAAACATTCAAGAGCGAGACCCACCTCGTATTCGTTAGAACTGTTTAAATCCTTCCGGAGCTGGTTTGTGATCAGAAGCAGAACCGGCGTCTGATCGTTGAACGACTGGCAGCAATGGCGTGGTAACCAATCCTCTTATGCGCGAATCTAGATGAGGACATGACCTCAACGGCGTGGAACGCCGCCAAAGTCATATCGACGCCGTGGAGTGCGGCGAGGTAGGATAGTGTCTGGAGGGCGATGGATTTGGTTGAGAGATCCGTCAGTTTAATCTCGCGGTGGATTTCTTATAGGGATTTAGAAATGAAAGCGGATTCTCCGAGTTGCTGGATACGTAGACCTTTGATCAGATCCTCGAGGCTGCGCTGGAAAAAGGTGTCCATGAGCGAATTTGAAGAAGCCATTGAAGAAAATGAGAACGAATTTCCGGATACTGCGACAGTTGAGGTTATGATCCGAAGCTGAAACGAAGCATCATCGGACTAGTCTTTCAAACGAAATTGGAGATCAGATACGGGTGGTTTCATGCCGACGATCACGATTTTCACAATTTTTAGAGTAGAACGGCACATACAAGTCACAGCTGGAATAGCTCAGTTGGTTAGAGCGTGTGGCTGTTAACCACAAGGTCGGAGGTTCGACCCCTCCTTCTAGCGATTTATTTTTTATTCAAAAAAAACACGGAACGGTGGAGGAAGGAGAAATGTTTATTTCTGGGCTTTTTAGAATAACGCATGTTTTTTGCTTCTCAGGAAATAAATGGGCCTACAGAATAATATCCATTAATGGTGTCTAACATATTTTATACTTTTTACTATATCCGCTAATATGCATTTTATATTGTAAATTGCCATTTGGCACTAAACTTAAACATCGACTTTAAATTTATTTTCTATATATGTTTTATTTGATAAATCAAAGTTTAAAATTTATTTTAGGTCGACCTAACTATCACACCTTTAAAAAGAATATCATGCTGGCTCTCTAAATATCCAAAACCTCCAAATATTTCCTAACTACCGTCCTTAATTTCTAATTTAACCAAAATATTCCTAATTGATTCTTTTAAATGATGTATATTCTGATCGCGTCCAACTATCTTGATGTACACATTGAGACGGATTGCCACCAGTTAGTGCGCATAATAGAGAAGGAAGAGGATTGGCTTGCCATAGACATAGAATTGGATGAGTTCAAGTATTTTTGGAGTCTTTTTAACTCTTTTAATCTTGCTTATATTTCGAGATCTCTAAACTATGATGGCGATTTGTTGGCCAAAGAGGCGCAAAAACGCGATTATCTCTTCGCTGATGTAAATGTGATTAGGTATACTGGTCTAGCCTCAACAGCTGACCATATAGTCTCCTCTACGTAATGCAAATTCTTTTGATGTCAAAAGAAAAAATGATGTATATTCTTTAACGTAGACCCAAGTAATCATGTTCTTTTATCTCGTAAGCAATATGTCTTTTAATCAAAATTAAAATAAATGTAAGTTATAACTAATAAAGAAACATCAATACACAATTATCATGAATTAACGTAGATAAGATTTGATGGAGGCTCTCGTTTTCATGGACCTATTAATGTTTTGTCGTTTTCAACAAGGCTAAATATAAAGTTGAAGTTGAAGTGCGGTTTGAAAAGATTTTTTGTTTATTTTCTCCAGAAACAAGAGAGCAAACTGTTTACGCATCTGATATTTTTAAAGTACGGACATACTAATTAAATAAACAGTTGACATAATTAGTATAGTCATATATATACTAAACATGGACTTCATGGACTTGAAAATACGGCATGGAACGTTTCTAATGTATAATTAACGTAGTAGTTTCGCATAAATATTCCAATATACTGAAACATGGAATCTGCGTTTCTTTTGTTTTGTATTATTTTTAATACAAGAAGAATACATTGGCTCATTGGATACGAACATGGACGTTGGTAGTCTAATGGATTAAGTAAGATGGTCAACTTAACCATTTGTTAACTGTTTGGTTAACTAATTAAACTATTTCTTAACTGAGTGACGTGCAAATTATAGTTTTGTGCATACGTTGCTATAATGCAGTTCAGTTATGCAGTCTAATCTATCATGTTTTAGTTTATGCTAATGCATTCTAGTTGTAAACTTTTGATTTAATTGTAATGAAATTAGGTTTGGTGACTATAGATGAAACCAAAATTAGGTAAATAAAAAGAAACTTTTGGAGAGGAAAGAAAGTTTAATATTGTCTATCACCATATCTCGGTTACACTATTGAATACTCACGCTAGCACTGAGAACTTTTTGATTTCGGTTGACATTGTACTGCATCATTGACCCCACAACAAAATCACTAAACCTTGAATATAAATATTTCATTTGGCCAGACTGAAGCTCACCTTTTTTTACATAGACTGAAGCTCTTCACATTCGAAGTTATAGCAGAGCGAAGAACAACCGTAAGATCCGCCATCTATTTTTTTCAAATCAGTATTTTAGCTTATTCTCAGATTCAGAATATAGGAAAATCAGTTCCGAACTAGTGGATCTAGTTGTTCCAAACGGAATCTTCGTTCGTTTCTCGCAACACCTATTCTAAATTTTACCTTTTCTGGCACTACCAGCTTATGAGGATTGAGCTCTGAATTTTCTCTCCAATAAGTACTATGTCGTGTTTAGTACTATGTCGTTTTTAGGTACTCTTGCTTAAGTATTTCTTTTCTTTGTATTCACGCTCTATCCCATTTTCAAGTTTTTTCGTTTTGACTATTTATCTAAAGTAGTTGACTACTATTGTTTATTATATTTACTAGATGTAGTTGTATATTTTTACGTTATAATTGTTTTCATTACTGCAATCATAAAGGGATGTCTTTATTGTGTCTTCTCGGCAGTATGGGCATACCCCTATAAATAAATGATAAAAAAATACTAAAAGAAAGAGGGAATTGCCACAAAAATTTGTTCTGGAAAAAGAAACATGTTGAGGCTAAATGAGAACCTCTTACAAACGATTCTGGAAAACGCCCTCCGGTGTGGTTTCTGCGATTTTATTCGTACAAAGGCAACATGCATGACGATGAGGAACCTGGATGAGATGGAAGAGTTCTATAGAAATATTGGTTTCTTGTACAACCACATACAATTATTTCCAATAGCCCATGCAGCGGCATTTGTTGACATTTGCATTACCAACAATAATCATTCAGCGGTTCTCCTAAAAGGTATGTCTACATGCATGTACACTAATCAATAGTCTGTAGGGGAGTCTATGATCAAACGATCTGCAGAAGGTGGTTGGGAAACTAGTAGGTACATCTACTACATGCTAGTGCGACTAAATTACGGGAATGAAGAATTGCAAAAGTGCGGGCTAATGCTAACTAGAAAAGTGGCAAAGAGAGTGTGAATGCAAATAAGCGTTAGAGAAGTACTACCATGGCCAGAAGAACCAATTAACTTGTGGTTGGAGATGGAAAGGGAAGTAGATCTCAACAGCGTCACAAAGTGCATATGTGCTATTAAAAATAAATGGCTACGCTATTGGGATGAAGGGTGGAAGCAACCTAGCATGTGCAATGGATGCTTCAGAACCTTAGAAACCATATTGTTTTGCAGACTAGCTAGAACTAATTTGGCATGTGGCCAAGACTTGAATAAAAAAATTGGGTGTCTTTTGTGAACAACATATTAAGGACCCTTTTATAATGGAGTATTTCCTCCAACAATATTATAAGATATTTTAATTAACTCATTTTTGACTATTTTATTTCAAGTAGTCGACTACTGTCTTTGTAACATATTTAGTCAATGTATTTGCCTACTTTATTTTATAATTAGTTCGTAAATCCAGATTTAATAATATCTACCTACTCGTTGTCAACAATTGAATTCACAGTATTCAATTATCCCAGTTTTATCGTTATATAACTTTTCAAATTACCAAATTGCCACCACAACGTTAAAAATGCCTCTCACACCAATTACTTTTTGCTTCGATAACTGTTATCACCTTTTTTAAAACAAAAACCTCCCCTTTCTTTTCGGATTGTTCATCGTCCTAATTAAAGTCGCATTAATATCAGTTTCTCACTTTACCACCACTTTCTTCTTCAACCTCCATCTTTCTAATTCATTATTCCTTCAAATCCAGTCTTCTTTCCCCGATAGCTTTTGTCCGAAGTAGAAAAAAATTTTCCGACATCAGAAGAAACCCACAAGAAAAAGAAACTCCACAAGGAAAAAACAAGTTGTTTTCTTGCCCCATAGTCTTTAGCCCAAGGTAATTTTCAGAGTATCGTTTAAAACCTTGTTTTTGAATTAAGGGACCCTTGAATTAATCGCAAGCAATTCGTCAATAATTTGTTAAAATTTGTCTTTTTGGATGTTTGTTTATTTTGTTTCTACTCTCTGATTCATGGGATTCGTTTTGTCGTTTTGCATGTGACTTCAAACTAGTTAACTACCAACTTAACAAGTTCAAATTATTTATGCTTATCTGTGTAATTTCGTCTTCGATTTATGCTTCCTGTTTCGATCTTTTCGAATTTTGAATTTTCAATATCCACAAATAGGGATTTCTGCCATTGTCGTATGTGTGTTTCTGAATCTGAAGTTTGTTATATTGTGTTTCTACTTTTATTAGTAGTCGTATATATGTGTTTGAATACTTTTTGTTCAAATTGTTAACTATTGACACATAAATTGGTATAGGTAGTTAACTATGGGTGATAGCAATCTACCCAAACGTTTGTTCAAATCGGGTCATGAACCAAATGATGACAACAAAATCAACACATACTTCCAGCTTAATTATATCGAAGCCGTTAAATTTTTCCTTGAAGAAGACGACATGGAGAGGATTCAGAACTCCAAATTTGGGAAACTAATTGATATCGGGAACTAAATAGCAGCATCTGTCAGATTTTTTCAGTTTCTCCTATCTAGACAGCTTGTCATCAAGAAGCGCCACGAAATCTGGGTCCTGTTTGGTGATCAACCTATTAGCTTCTCAATCAGAGAGTTCGCTATTGCTACATGTTTAAACTGATCAATTATTAAAGATGCCATTCCTCAAGTGGAAGAGAAGGAACTGTCGAAGTACATGAACCAGATGTTTGCAACAGAAACGAACCCTACACCTCTTTGGATCATGAATAAACTTTTAGGCAAACCGTATAAGAACAAAGAAACCAGGTAAAACAAAAATTCATATAATAGTCGATTACTTTTAATTAGCTATCTTGTTGTCAGTTTTAAATTCATATTTTTTTAATTTGTAGTTTTATACATTTTCGTACTAGTAGTCGACTACTTTTAATTAGCTATCTTGTGGTCAGGTTCAAATTAGCCCTCTTGTTGCTTGTTGAGGGAGTTCTTTCTCCAACATCCAAGCAAGCGAAGATCAATGGAGATCTAATTGTGATGCTTCAAAATCCTAACCGCTTCCTAAACTATCCATGGGGTCGCAAGTCTTTTGATATGATTCTAGACCATATTAAAAGCCGGATCGCCACATTGTCAAACCTTTGTCAAGCCACTTGTGTCATTCAGGGTTTCCCTCGCGCTTTACAAATGATTCTCTTGATTTCTGCTCCCATCATTCAATCTAATGAAGTCAAAGACCAGTCTTCAAAACTTATTCTAGTTGATGATGATGTTGAGGAAGATATTGTCCAGATAAATCGCCCTGGTACCCAGAAATCAATAACAATCTCCTTACCATACGTCAAAACGCTAGACAGAGATGAGAAGGTACATTTTTTTGTTCTGAATTAGTTGTCTACATTTCAATATAGTCGGCATTTAAGTAGTTGTCTATGTAGATCTTCATTATATTATCAGTCATATATTATCATGGGAACAACAGAAACTTTATGTTGTTCTGAAGTAGTTATCTACATTTCATTATATTCGGCTAACAAGTAGTTATCTACTTTTCAGGTCTCTACAAAAGCAATAATCGAGGACGGAGAGGATATTTTTTACGAAAACGAAATGGGTTACGATGATGAAACGGAGGACACTCGCGTCGATAACGTCCTCGAAGTTGTTAATCGTGGCGATGTGTTAACGAAGAAGTCTTGGATATGTGGTGCAAAGGCAAGTGATCATTTGAAGTTGGAAAATAGTCAATCATCTATAATGGATACTGTAATACCTTGTATTACAAAATTGGTCAACGAGCAGTCAAGAAGTTAGAGAGGGGTGTTTTCGTAATTCTCAAGAATATAAGGGCATTTTGGTAATTTCACCAAAATGCGAACCGGAAGCTAAGACAGGCCAAATAATCTTATTTTAAGTAAATAAAATATTTAGAAGACCAGAAGTGGCAAGAATGGAGTTTAAACAAGTTTTTTGGACTGTCGGGAATGAAAATCGATAAAACCGAAGAAACTTGTAAAATTCATAACGGGAGCTCCAGGTGTCCAAACGGAGTGATTCAAATTGATAATTTAATCTAAGAGCATCTAGAATCTGAAAATGAGGCTTGGTGGATTTATAGAAGCAGCTAAGAAATTTATAAAATATTAAACACGAAAACAACAATATCAGTACATCGGAATAGTTCGGGATTGAGGAGCTTCTAGAAACGAATGAGTGCAGTGTTTTGGCAAGATTGAATCCTGGAGAGACAAGTGTACTCCCTCACTCATTCAGATGGCGCCACCTATCTCTTATAGAAGATTCATGAACTTGTGTTTTTTCAACATGTGCTTAATGAGGTGTCATGGTGGAAGTGGAAAGAAGAAATACAAAAAATTCTCCTGGTTTTTAAACCCAAAAACGTGGCTCGCTGATGAAGAGGCAGGGACAGGTGTCTTCAATCAAGCAAGAATGCATCAGCTATATAAGGAGGCTTGAGGTTACTCATTCTACTCACACCAAAACAAGAAAAAAAAAGAGAGAAGAGAAAGAGAGAAGGAGAGGAAGAGAAGAAGAAGCGTGGAGAAGGAGGAGGAGGAGGAGTAGGAGGAGAAGGAGAAGAAGAAGAAGAAGAAGCGTGAGAAGAAGAAGAAGAGAGAGAGAGAGATGGAGGAGAACCAGAGAAGAAGAGAGAGAGAGAGACGGAGAAGAAGAGAGAGAGATGGAGGAGAACCGGAGAAGAAGAGAGAGATGGAGGAGAACCGGAGGAGAGAAAGAGAGAGAAGGAGGAGAACCATAGGAGAAGGAGGCGAGAACCGGAGGAGACAGAGAGAGAGAGAGAGAAGGAGGAGAGAGAGAGAGAAGGAGAAATAAAATGAGGTTGGTCCGGAGACTCGTATGAAGGTACGATCGGAATCATTAGGGTCAACGCTTGGGTCAAGTTCAGGTCAAGCAAGTCAACGGCTCGGGGAAGGTTCGGGTTAGCATCAGGTTCGTCTCGGGTCTCGTGGGTTCCGTCAATCCATCCATCCGTCGTCACAATATCAGTGTGAGTCGGCTAAATTTTGTGTTGCATATAGATAGGACATATAGACCTTGGACTCATTGACCGTAGATTTAGATTTCATACCTCGATGATTGAATTGGTCAGAACGTCTAGGTTGATTAATAATTCGGTTAACTAACTAAATGATTAGGTTAAAGAGATGCATGATAGATAGCTTATATCGGTAATTGATTGATAGTTTCCTTGATTGCTTGATTGGGTGTTGCATACATATGAGCGTACTTTCCCTCCTCATATATGATATCACGATACTCATCTTTTTTACGTGAATATGGGGAGTGTCATCTCAATCGACCATTTCTTTCACGAGAGTAGCTTCTTTTTCTTTTTGAGACATATTCATGTTCCCTCCATGTCCCTCTAATTACTTCTCTTCTAGCATCATGTTTTGCTTATTCAACTCCAAACGTCGAAGTGTGTTCTGATGAGAGATTCCTAACTCTTTCTTGTCTCCTTGAATTATTGTGGAAGCTTTAGGGCAATCTTTCTCTTCATGGTTTAGAAGAAGACAATGAAAATAATGACACTCTAAATTATCATACTCAAATTCTATAGTAGCTTCTTCTCTTGTTGGGAATGAGAATTGTTTCCTCATAATTAGAGGCTACAGCGCATTGACAAAAAATCTTACATGACCTTCTTTTGCGTCATGGCTTTCATACTTATCCATCTCATTCCCAATAGCGCGGAGGATGCCAGACTTCCAGTAATGCAGGGGTGGGTCATGGATTCTAATCCAAAACAAGATCATGTTTTGATAAGAATCAGAAATAGTTAGTTCCCATCTTTGCAGAATCAAAATCCATCGCTTATAGTGAAAGGGTGTGAAGGATAGTGCTTTCTCCAGACCATTCTCTAATTCAATCAAAACATAAATCTTCTCTGCCTAACTCATTTTTTTCGATTCTTCCTCTCAATCCCCAGACCTGAGGCATGAAATTAATAACAATTTGTGGCCTTTGCATCTCTGGATTCATTACTCTCCTAATAAGAGTAAACTTGTTTTCTTCAATTAGGTCATTGTTATCGACCTCATGTAATTTCGTCGGACCTTCTCGGATCTATCTATTGGAAGGACCAAAATCCTCCCCTTCTCCTCTCGAGTGTATCGATAAGCCATGGAAGAAGCTCACAGATAAAAATGCGTAACGAAAACGTAACCCTTTAATCAGCTGATAATCAGTAAAATGACTGGATCAAACCAGTATTGCGAAGACAGACGTGATGTATAACACATTAAAACACTGTATCGAACTGTAGAGACAGTAGAACACTCCAGATCGGTGATCAGAACCCAAGAGAGTTGAAAGTCTTAAACCCTAAAGAAATCGCCTTTCGCCCTTGCGCCCCCATATTTATTTTCATTATTATCTAGAGGATCTTTTGTGTGTTTTTATAATAGTAAATAAAATATATTCAACAACTTTTTCTCTTCCTCTCTCCATCAAGCGATTGTTCCTGCGAAACATAAATTTTATGGGTTTTGGACCGCCGGCATCTGCCGATGGTTCCCTTTTTCTTCTTCAAAGTTTTATTTACTTTCCCTTTCGTTTGCACAATGAAAATAAGTATCGTTCTATGATTTTCACTACGGTTCAGTCACTTCTTTCAAAGAAAATTTACAAGATGAAGACCAGTAATATTCGTGAGATGAAGGATTTGTCAATGTGGTGGGATTGTTGGGAATGTCCTGAAATCTACTGTGCTATCTCTAGAAAGTATGATAAGTGTCGAGATCAGACATAAGTCATAAATACTGGGAGGTCATGATGACTTGCTAGAGCCCGCTCTTGATCTATAAGTTAAGTACTTATTACCAGTATTGTATGATCCCAAAGGGTCACACACCATAGCTAACGGGAAAGTTAAAAAGGAACTAATACAGTAAGATGCAAGACATTTACTGTATTTGTACAGAGAATTGGGCCAGACAAAATACAGTCTTTTGTCTGATTTGGGTCTTGGGCCCAAAAGCCTAATAGGCCATTAGTTTAATTACTTGGGCCCATATAAGGGAAGAGGAGGCGCCAGTTAGACGATTCTTCTGCGATTTTTAGGTCTGGCCGTCCTCCTCTCTCTCTGTTGTTCCAGCTTGGTCTAGCAGCCTGATCCAGTAGCTTGTAAGCGTGTGGATACCTAGGAGGAGCCGGTAATCATCTGCTCTCAGTGATCTCGATATTACCAATTAATCCGCTGCACTCTAAAAGAGGTAATGATCCTGATCTGTTTATGATTCAACTGCAAATCACCTAGATCCTAGTTGATTATGTGATAGGTTGTAATCTGATTATTGAACCTATGATCCAACATAATCCTACAGTGGTATCAGAGCCTAGGTTGTTAGGTTTTTGCTTTTTGGATCATACTAGGTTGTTTATTAGTTTGATGAATCGATTTTAATGAGTAAAATTTGATTAGAAAACTTGAAAAACCTAATTTTCAAATCGCATAATCCGATTGAAACCCATCGGTATGCGATGTGGACGCCCGTATCGATCGACGAGGGAGCGTGATATCGATCGATATCAATCGGATCGATTGCTTCTCGCTGTCCCGATGACCCGATCGCAACGAGCTGATGCACGCAAGTATCGATCGACGTGTAAGCGTCATATCGATCGATATGCTGGCGAGGCATACGTTCCGCGAGTAGCCAATCGGTTCAGCCGAGTTTCGCGGTTCGTTCTTCCCAAACCCGCGACAATGAACCGATCAAACCGATTGTGGTTCATTGTCACCTTTAGCTTAAACCGCAAGTTAGGTCAAAATTGGCTAAAACACAAGGTGTTTCTTCCCGGTTTTGGACTTAACCGAACCGATCCAATTTAATTGGTGGTTCAAGCGGTTAACCCAAATCGCGGTTTGCTGGAAATTATTTAATACAATTGGTATTATTTAATTTCTGGTTAAACCGGATTTAAATTCAAAATTGAATTTTAACCTAAACCGAAGGCTGGTCTAAGTTTGATTTGGTTGGACCAAATAATTTAGAGCTGGTCTGGTTTAGTAAATAACCAGTTGGATTTAGTAGTTAATTTGGTCTTGGACCAGAATTAATGAACCGACTCGGTTATGTCAAATTATTGGGCCAATTGGAATTCTGTGGTCTTGGGCCAAGAATTGGGCCTATAATTTGTGACCCAATCGAAAACTTTAATAAAATATTAAATTAGAAATTTCTATTTTTAGCATGTTTCTAGATTTAGAAAGTTTCTAAAATAAGTAAGTTTCCCAAAATAGTAATCTTCTATTTTGGAAAGAAAACCTAAAATCCTCAAAACCAATATCAAGCTTGGATGTCTTGCCCAATCTTGTCAGCTACTTAACGCTTATTCAATTACAGATATGGCTTACAGTGTGAGGTGTCTGTTTTTGCGTAAGTAAAGTAGTATATAGTCACTAATTTCATTGGGAGTCCCAGACTTTAGTGATTATTTGGCTGTAAGAGATTGGTTTCCTTGACTGGGCCATCGGGAGTCCCGGGCCTTGAGACATCTGGTGAATTGGGCCTTGGGCCCAATCCACAACCGAGAGTTATATGGATATAACTAGCTGTGTGTATGCTTACCAAGTAAAGCTAACTCCGGGTGACGGCCAGTGGCCCACTTTGGTTTTAGTTGAACATGGGTCTCGGAATCATTGCATTCATATGAGGTTAAACAAAGAAATTTTGAATGCAATGCGAGTTTTCTTATAAGTTATTAAGATTACTCTTTTATGAACTAAATAACTAAAACTCTATTGTCTCATAATTTCAGCTATGTCAAGCACAACAACACAAAACACTTTCTCGATCCGGTCTGCCCTTGAGAAGGACAAACTGAACGGATCAAACTTCCTGATCTGGTCCAGGAACCTGAGACTTGTGCTCAGGCAGGAGAAGAAGGCTTATGTCCTTGAAAGAGTTCTCCCCCCTAGACCTGCGAATAATGCCACACAAGCTGTGAAGAATGCTTGGGATACGCATTCTTCAGATGCTAATGACGTGGTTTGCCTAATGTTGGCGACAATGGCTCCCGATCTGCAGATTCAGTGGGAAGGCCTGACTTGTCCCATGGAACTGATGGCAAACCTGAAAGCGTTGTTTCAGGAGCAGGCTCGTACAGAGAGATTCCAAACTGTAAAGAATCTCTTGGACTGTAAAATGGCTAAGGATGCAGCAGTGAGTCCACATGTTCTGAAAATGATGGGTTATCTCGATCATTTGACTAGACTCAACTGTCCTATAAGCTAAGAGCTTGCTTGTGATATCGTTCTGCAGTCTCTTACTCCTGCATATGACCAGTTCGTCTTGAACTATAATATGCATGGGTTGACAAAGACTTTGCCTGAGCTACATGGTATGCTCAAGACTGCGGAACCTAATCTGAAGAAGGCCAAGGACCCGTCTGTACTCATGGTGCAGAAGGGCAAGGGTTTCAAGAAAACCGCTGCAGACAAAGGAAAGGGCAAGGCAGTCAACGAAGAAAAGGCCAAGCCCAAGCCCGTGTCTAAAGCTGGGCCTTCTGATATCTGCCACTTTTGCAAAGAGGCAGGGCATTATCGCAGGGACTGTAAGAAATACCAGGAAAGTCTAAAGGAGAAGAAGAAATCCTTCGCGACTACTTCTTCAGGTATTTTTGTTATTGAAGTAAATACTACTACTTCTGATAATACCACTTGGGTATTAGATACTGGATGTGGGGCTCATATTTGTACTAATGTGCAGGCGCTCAGCAACAGTAGAAGGTTGAAGCAAGGGCAAGTAGAGTTGCGGGTTGGCAATGGAGCGAAGGTTCCAGCACTGGCCGTTGGCACTTACTTGTTATCTTTACCTTCTGGATTGATTTTAGAACTTGAGAATTGTTATTTTGTACCTGCTATAAGCAGAAATATCATTTCAGTTTCATTATTGGATTTACAAGGATTTGATTTTTCTATTAAGAATAAATTGTGTTCCTTTAATCTCAATGATATGTTCTATGGCTGTGCCCCTCTTATTAATGGGTTGTACATGCTGGATCAATCTACTCCAGTATATAACATTAATACAAAACGGTTCAAATCTAACGAAGAAAATGAAACGTTTCTTTGGCATTGTCGTTTGGGGCACATTAGTGAGAAACGCGTCAAGAGGCTCCATTCAAATGGACTCTTGGGCTCATTTGACTTTGAGTCTTGTGAGCAATGCGAATCTTGCCTAATGGGCAAAATGACACGGGCCCCTTTTAATAAACCCACAGAAAGGGCCAGTGAACTATTGGGCCTGATACATACTGACGTGTGTGGCCCAATGTCCACAAATGCTAGAGGAAACTATCAGTACTTCATTACATTCACTGATGATTTCAGTAGATATGGATATGTCTACTTGATGAAACTGAAGGAATGTTTAGATGAATCCTGATTCAATTCTCTGATTCAGATTATCCTAAACATGCGGATCTAGGTTCTTCTCGAATAGAAACATAAGTAGATCTCACCTTATACCTGTTTATGCAGCGGAAAGGGATGGTATGGTCAGAGATCAGAGAGCCACCGAGAGATAACTCCTCCAGAGGTTCACACACGCACACCGAGCAGGAAGAGGCTGCTAGACCAGGAGGAAATCGGCGCAGAGAGAGAGAGGAGGCTCGCGGCTAGGGCTTATTTCGACCTGAACTCGTCTTAAGTTTATATAAAACTCGTTCAGTTCGTTTTGGGCCATTTGGCCCAAATGCCAATTTACTCCGAGGCGTTCGCGCACTGTGTCGATCGACACGCCTTGTGCATCGATCGACACACAGTGCCTAAACCGTTTTATTCTCTCTAAGTACAGTAAATGCCTAGCACTTTTACCGTACTTCTGCTAAACCATTCCTACACGTTTTCCTGTTAGCTTAGGCGTGTGACCCATATGGGATCATATAATAAAGGCAATAAGTCCAAGACTTATAGATCATGAGCGGACTCTAGCAAGCCATCATGACCCCCAGTATTATATGACTTATGTCTGATCATTGACATACTCTTACTTTCTAGAGACAGTACCGAGATTACTGGACACAATTCCAACAATCTCCCACTTGTACTGGAATCTCTGTATTCATAATCCTTTTGTCTCAATATCTCGATTAGTCATAAGGCAAGATTAGTGTCATCCTTATAAATCCTAATCTTGTTCATCGGACTCTGATTTGATACTGACAATCCAAACGACTCGGGACAGTCCGTTTGAGCATGGCCATGCATTTTCCAGTATTCAAATCTCCGATTGGCCTAGAGATATTCACTCCATTTATATTGGAGGGACAAATCCCGTCTTGTTCCATCACTGTAAACTACTCATTTCATAATGTACCCAAACAAGGTCCTTATAACTATCGCAGAACGACAGCGTTAGACAATGATCAAAGTGCATCAGTCCATGTGCAGTCACATGCATGCGAACTCAGGTCTAAGGACTATACTCTATAGTCGTAGTGAGAATCTTTTATGACACTGATATAAATATCCTGAAGAGTTCTCATAAGCGGGTCTTGTCCGGTCGTATGTTCCCAAACATACACCTATGTACTGACTTTGATGCCGCGCATCTATGACACACTGAGACTTTGTCATAAGTCACGTACCAATCCAGTCTCACACGGTTGTTGGTGTTCCAATTTCAACAACCTTCGACTAGGGACAGGATGATATAAGCCATCTATCAAATATAGGGTCGCATGATCAAGCTAAATGACTTCGATGACTCAAGATCAAGTCATTTACTTCGATGACCTATAAAATGGTTCATATCATTTTGGAACGATTATTTCATCACAGTTAAAATAATCTTGAAATAATAATTTCATTATTAAACATCTCAAATGTTTTACAAGAACATATCAATAACTAAATAAAGCCCTTTAATAACTCCCACTGAAATTAAGACTACATCTTAATTTCACTTATCCTACAGCAACAGTCTGCGACTCGTGCTTAGGCCTAAGGAGTGGCTTCGTTAATAGATTAGCAACGTTCTCATTCGTTGAAACTTGCTGATCTACTTAACATCTCTGTCATTTATCTCACGGAATAGGTTATACCTATCCTCAAGGTGTTTGGACCTCTGATGTGCAGCTAGTTTCATCTATGCTGGAATCACATCAAGTTCAGTGATGAACTCTTCTTTCCAAACAACCTCTTTCGCCGCTTCCCAAGCTGCGAAAGATTCAGCTTAAGTCATGGAGTCAGCAACATTGCCGTGCACCGCCAGACAAACACAAGATATAACCGGACTGTGACCGGAAATCATCTTTGTCTGTTGGAAAATTGCCTTTCAGACTCTATCGACTTATAGCACCTCACTTTCTCCGTAAATCAAGAACTTATCCTTAGTATTCCTCAAATACTTTAGGACATACTTTAGGAAACATGATTCTTTGCTGGATTTGACTGGTCTTTATTTGTCTTGCTTAACATTAAAGCAACATCAAACAAGTATGTTTCATGGCATACATGATAGATCCAATTGCCGACGCATATGGAATCTCATCCATGCATTTAAGCTCAGCAGTTATCGTAGGATACTGTATCTTGCTTAACTTAATGCCATGTGACATTGGCATAAAACCCTTCTTGGATTGCTCAAAACGTGTAGGACTTTGTCAATTTAAGAATCCTGACTTTGTCCTACCAGCTCTTTTGGATCTCTATCTTTAGATCCAAAATCCAAGAACTACGTGGCTTTACCCATGTCAATCATTAAACCAACTCCCAAGCTAGTCCTTTACCGACTACAGCGTTGGGACGTTATATCCGAGAATCAGTATGTCATCGACATACAATATGAGAAATGCAATATCGCTCCCTCTAATCTATTAGTAAACACACAGTTCCGCTTCGTTCCTGTTCAAGTCAAAACCTTGACTACTTCAACAGAACGAAGATTCCAACTCCGATATGTTTGCTTCCATCCATGAATGGATCAATGAAGCTAACTTACATAAAATGTAATTTTTCGGAGTCCGGGCTCACTTTCGCTTCTTTGAATTTCGCAGATTCGTCGCTTTCAATGATCATCAGATCATGCGAACTATCAATGATTATCAGGTTCAACTAATGACGAGAAATCACTCTCGGATTAGTAACTGATTCATTCATATCTGCGAACTTCAGGCTCCATAGGTGCAGATTTCAATGATTATCAGGTTCAACTAATGACGAGAAATCACTCTCGGATTAGTAACTGATTCATTCATATCTGCGAACTTCAGGCTCCAGAGGTGCAGATTTCAATGATTATCAGGTTCAACTAATGACGAGAAATCACTCTCGGATCAGTAACTGATTCATTCATATCTGCGAACTCCATAATCCACAGGTGTAGATTCTACAGAAATCTGTAAATCCTTCCGCTGCTCTCCCTCAACAGGTTAAGCAGCCTCCTGTATTTCTCGAATTTCTTCGAGTTATACTTTTACTCCCACTGTTCTTCTTGGAAATTAACTTCCCTTCTTAGAAAACAGAATGGACGTAAAAGTAACAAGCCTTGGTTTCCCTAGGACAACCAGCGAAGTAGCACAACTACAAATACTCAGTAAAGACGAATTTGGATCGATTCCAATCCACATTTACGTGGTGTCTTTCAACTGATATTGGTGGAACTATTTCAGCGTAAACTTAGATAATTTAGAGCGTTATTCTTAAATAATATCATGGAAGATTCGTGTGACTCATCTTTAATCATTTCTTATAAGATCTGATTCTTTCTCACAGAAACACCTTCAGGTTTTTAGGAGAAATGAGCTGTGAAACGATTTCACACTCATTAAGATGATCACACAATCAATGACTTAAGTATTCTCACTCGTGATTTAATCCAGAGTCTTAATACTTTTGTCATTCAGATCCTATACTTCATTCTGGAACTCTTTCGACCATGTCAAAGAATTCCGACTTGTGTCTCATCAAATGAACACAGTCACACTCACTGAAGTAATCAGTAGAGACAATGAAGTACAGGAGATTTTCTCTGGCATTACTGCTTATTGGGCCACATACATGAGTATGTTCCAGGTCCAATAAGCCTTTGGGCCTTTCTCTAGCTTGGCTAAGATAGGCCCTTTACCTTTTGGTCTAGTAAACAGAATTCAAGTCTCATAAGATAATTTATCAAATGAGCCCAACAGTCCATGACTATGGGATTTCTGAATCCGACTTACTCTATGTGACCAAGACTTTATGCCAAGAAAAATCAGGTTTAATTCATCAGATTTAAACCAATTCGGTATTTATGTTACATTTAGGCACTCTTTGGTTTAAGATATAAAACCCATTCCATGAATAGGGTGCTACAATTAATATTTCATTAAGATCAAAAGAACAAAACTTGTCTTTTATCAAAATGAAAAACATTCAAATTCTTACAAGAAAATGAAAGACAACTCTGCTTAAAGCAGGTACATTGTAGCAATTACTTAATACAAAACCAAGCCTCAAAGGGATCTATAAGTGAAAAACCCAACGGCTGAGGCAGCATCCCAAGCTCCTTCCAGACATGTAGTTTCACTTGCCCTTCCTTCAACGTTCTACTGTTGCTTAGGCTCTGCATATTATCACAAATATCAGTGCCACAACCAGTATCCAATACCTTTTAGGTAGAACTTGAAGTAATAACATGAATACCTGAGGAAGTAGTCGCATACATCGACTTTAACTCCTCATCATCTTCCATGAATTTAATGCAATCTCTCTTCCAATGCCCTGTCTTCTTACAGTAGCAGCACTTACCAACGTAAGAGGTATCTGACTCGGGCTCAGAAGACACACGCTTGCCATGATTCAAAATCTGGACAACTTTGCCTTCACCCTTGTCAGCATTAGGTTTAGTAAACCTACCCTTCTCATTCATGAGATTGTACAGGGTACTCTTCACGTTTGGCTCAACTGTCTTGAGCATATCATGCAGTTCAGTCAGCGTCTTCGTTAAGCCTTTCTTGATATAGTTCCTTCTGAACTTATCATAGCTTGACGGCAGTGACTGCAGAATGATCTTAGTTGCCAATTCTTGGCTAACTGGATAATCCAGTTTCCTCAGGTTATCAATGTAACCCATCATTTTACTGACATGAGGACTCACTGGATGATCATTTGGTAGCTTGCAGCTAGTGAGAGACTTAACCAACTGGTATCTCTCCACTCTTACCTGCTCCTGAAATTTCAATTTCAGGCTGCAGATCATCTCTATTGGCGACTCCATGTTCTCATATTGCTTCCGCAAATCTGAGTCCATGGTAGCCAACATCAGACCACGCACATCTACCGCATCATTATAATGCTTATTCCAAGCATCATATACTGCATGGGAGGCATTGGACCCGATCCTCACGGGGAGAGCTCTCTCAAGAACATAGTCCTTTCTCTCCTGTCTGAGGACTAGCCTCAGGTTCCGCGACCAAGTCAAGAAATTTGATCCGTTCAGCTTGTCCATCTTAAGGACAGACCGGATCGAGAAAGTGTTTTGATTTTTTGTGCTAGTCATAACTGAAAATTAAGATAAAAGGATTTTAGTTAATATGTTCAATATGATTAATCTCGTATTAAATTTAATATGATTAATCACGCATTATATTCAATAACATAAGTTACCCTCAATAGAATATAATGATTCCAAGATCCACATATAACTAAGATTAAAGTGGGCCACTGGCCGTCACCCAACCTTAGCTTATATCGGTAAGCCCTATATCGGTTAATTATATCCGTGATATAACTCTTGGTTGTGAATCTGGGCCCGAGGCCCAATTCACTCTGATGTCTCAAGGCCCGGGACTCCCGATGGCCTAGTCAAGAAAACCAGACTATACAGTCATGTAATCATTAATGTCTGGGACTCCCAATGACATTTATGAATCACAAACCGTCTTATCCACGCAAAAGTAGACACCCTCACACTGTAAGGCCATGAATACAATTGAATGGGCTTCGACAGCTGACATAGACTGGGCAAGACATCCAACGCTTGATATTATTTGAGGTTCGTAGGTTTATTAAAATTTCATTCCCAAAATAGAAGATTACTATTTCGGGAAACTTTCTATTTTGGAAACCTACTATTTTAGGAAACTTTCTAAAATTGGAAACTTTCTAAAACCGGAAACTTTCTAACTTTAGAAATTTCTTTAAAATCCAAAACCCGCAAATCTAGAAACTTCTATTTTAAGAAACTTTCTAATTTCAAAATTTCGGAAACTTTAATTTAAAATCGACTTTATAATTTTATAAAATAAATTTTAAATTAATCTGAAGAAAGACTCAAATAATTGGCTCAATTGTTTTAACTTCTTGGCCCGAGGCCCAAGAATTGGTCCATGTCCAAGACATGACCCAATTGTCCAATTAAATGACATAACCGGTCTGGTTCATTAAAATTGGTCTAACCAAATTTTAATTACTACGATGACCACAATTGTCAACCGGTTATTTACTAAACCGGATTTTCTCAATTTATTTGGTCCAACCAAATCAAATTAGAAAATCCTGGTTTAGGCACTAAATCCAATAATTCTTTCGACATTGGATTTCTTGTCCCGGTTTAACCAGACTTAATAAAATTATTAAATCTGTTTATTAAACCAGGACGAATTAATTTTAATCAAAATATTAAACCGAGGCTTAAACCAACCATGTCGATCGATGAACCAACCGTGTCGATCGATCCATCAACCGCATCGGTCGATGCTCTTAGCATCGATCCTGCATCGATCGTGCATCGATCCTGTATCGATCGATGCTCTCACGCATGCACGGAACCGAGCCAAAACCCTAACCGTATCGATCGATGCACCAACCGCATCGGTCGATGCACCAACATCGAACCTGCATCGATCCTGCATCGATCGATGCTTTCACGCGTTAACAGGGTTAGCCGATAGACTGTATCGACCGATCCATGCGATCGTATCGATCGATCCATGCGATCGCAGTCGATACTGACTTTTGAAAATCGCATTCTACCAAATCAATATAGCTTGGTTTCTGCGATTTTAAGTGTGTTTAGGTTTCAATTCCTTGTTGCTTAAGTGATTTCTCTTATCAGTAGTTGATTCAAAACACTTTCAAACAAGAAAAACAATCCTAAACTTGAATCTAAACAAGAAAAACCAGAACCAATAGCTCTGATACCACTGAAGGAATGTTTAGATGAATCCTGATTCAATTCTCTGATTCAGATTATCCTAAACATGCGGATCTAGGTTCTTCTCGAATAGAAACATAAGTAGATCTCACCTTATACCTGTTTATGCAGCGGAAAGGGATGGTATGGTCAGAGATCAGAGAGCCACCGAGAGATAACTCCTCCAGAGGTTCACACACGCACACCGAGCAGGAAGAGGCTGCTAGACCAGGAGGAAATCGGCGCAGAGAGAGAGAGGAGGCTCGCGGCTAGGGCTTATTTCGACCTGAACTCGTCTTAAGTTTATATAAAACTCGTTCAGTTCGTTTTGGGCCATTTGGCCCAAATGCCAATTTACTCCGAGGCGTTCGCGCACTGTGTCGATCGACACGCCTTGTGCATCGATCGACACACAGTGCCTAAACCGTTTTATTCTCTCTAAGTACAGTAAATGCCTAGCACTTTTACCGTACTTCTGCTAAACCATTCCTACACGTTTTCCTGTTAGCTTAGGCGTGTGACCCATATGGGATCATATAATAAAGGCAATAAGTCCAAGACTTATAGATCATGAGCGGACTCTAGCAAGCCATCATGACCCCCAGTATTATATGACTTATGTCTGATCATTGACATACTCTTACTTTCTAGAGACAGTACCGAGATTACTGGACACAATTCCAACAGAAACATAAGTCGGAAACCTTTGAGAAGTTCAAAGAATTCCAGAATGAAGTACAGAACCAGCTTGGTAAGAGTATTAAGGCTCTTCGGTCGGACCGAGGAGGAGAATACTTGAGCCAGGAATTCCGTGATCATCTGAGTGAGTGTGGGATCATCTCCCAACTCACACCTCCTGGAACACCTCAGTGGAATGGTGTGTCTGAGAGAAGGAATCGGACATTGTTAGATATGGTCTGATCCATGATGAGTCACACAGACCTTCCTATATCCCTTTGGGGATATGCTTTGCTGACCGCAACGTTCACACTGAACAGAGTGCCATCAAAAGCAGTAGCAAAGACACCATATGAGTTATGGACTGGAAAAACTCCAGCAATGTCTTTTCTCAGAATTTGGGGTTGTGAAGCCTATGTCAAAAGATTAATCTCAGACAAGCTTACACCAAAATCTGACAAATGCTACTTCAATGGTTATCCTAGGGATACCAAGGCTTATTACTTCTATCTGCGATCCGAGAACAAGATCTTTGTTGCTCGGGATTGTACTTTTCTTGAGAGGGAATTTCTCTCTAAGAAAGATAGTGGGAGTAAGGTACAACTTGATGAAATTCAAGAAGGACAGGAACCTGTTCAACCTAATGAGGAAGAACAGCAGGATGAATTACATGAAGTTGTAATAGAACCTGAACCTGAAGTACCTGAAGTTCGAAGATCCGGTAGGATCCGTCACGAACCCGATAGATATCAGGGATTCCTCGTGACTAATTGCCATGATCTTTTGATAATTGACGGTGATGAACCCTCGAACTTTGCAGAAGCCATGATAGGCCCTGACTCCTTAAAGTGGCGTGAAGCCACTGAATCCGAGATGGACTCCATGTCTGTCAACCGAGTGTTTTCACTGGTTGACTTACCCGCTGGTGCTAAAGCCATCGAGTGTAAATGGATCTTCAAGAAGAAGATTGACGTGGATGGAAATGTCCAGATTTACAAGGCCAGGTTGGTGGCAAAAGGTTTCAAGCAAATTCATGGTATAGACTATGATGAAACCTACTCACCAGTGGCCATGATGAAATCAATTCGGATTCTCCTAGCAACTGCCGCTTATTATGATTATGAGATTTGGCAGATGGATGTGAAAACCGCCTTCCTGAATGGAATCTTGGAGGAGGATGTGTATATGACACAGCCTGACGGTTACATTGATCCTAAGAATGCTAGGAAAGTATGCAAGCTTCACAAATCCATTTATGGATTGAAGCAAGCATCGAGGAGTTGGAATCTTCGTTTTGATGAAGCAATAAAGAATTTTGACTTCATCAGAAACAAGGAAGAACAATGTGTGTATAAGAAAACTAGTGGGAGCAAAGTGGCGTTTCTTATCCTATATGTCGATGACATATTGCTTCTTGGAAATGATATTCCAATGCTGAAGTCTGTTAAAGACTGGCTGGGAAGTTGTTTTTCCATGAAGGACATGGGTGAAGCCGCGTATGTTCTTGGAATCCGAATCTTTAGAGACAGATCTAAAAGGCTGATTGGACTTTGTCAAGATTCTTACATAGACAAAATCCTGCATCGATTCGGAATGGATAAATCCAAGAAGGGATTCACGCCAATGATACATGGTGCTACACTAAGCGAGACTCAGTGTCCTAAAACACCTGATGAGCTTAAGCGCATGAGTAGGATACCTTATGCTTCGGCTATAGGATCTATCATGTATGCCATGATCTGTACTCGTCCTGATGTTGCTTATGCACTAAGCATGACGAGTAGGTACCAGTCTGATCCAGGTGAGAGTCACTGGATTGCCGTAAAGAATATCCTGAAGTATTTGAGGAATACTAAGGATAAGTTCTTGGTTTACGGAGGAAGTGAAGTGCTTGAAATGAGTGGATTCACGGATGCAAGTTTTCAGACAGATAAAGATGATTTCCGGTCACAGTCTGGTTACATCTTCTGTCTGAATGGCGGTGCAGTAAGTTGGAAAAGCTCCAAGCAGAGCACCGTGGCAGATTCCACAACTGAAGCTGAATACATCGCTGCTTCAGAAGCTGCGAAGGAAGGAGTTTGGATAAGGAACTTCATGATTGAACTCGGTGTATTCCCAAATGCCACTGAGCCTCTAACACTGTATTGTGACAACAATGGTGCAATTGCTCAAGCTAAGGAACCGAGACATCGTCAGAAATCAAAACATATTATGAGAAGGTATCACCTGATTCGTGATATAGTGAATAGAGGTGAAGTGATGGTCAGCAGAGTTCCCACTGATGAGAACGTGGCTGACCCGTTGACAAAGCCACTCCCGAGACCTAAGCACGAGTTGCATACTGCTGCTGTAGGAATTAGAGATATTCAAATGTAATCTCTTTTTGAGTGGGAGTTATGAGGGCTTTATTTTAGTTATCTTGATTGGTTCATGTAAACATTTTAATGTTAATGAAATTCTATTTCTGGATTATTTTTAACTGTGATATAAAATAATCGTTCCAAAATGATTCATGTCGTAATATATGGGCCATCGAAGTACATGAGAAAGACTTGATCATGAAATCCCATATTTAACGAAATGACATAAATCATAGTGTCCATAGTCGAAGGTTGTTGAAATTGGAACACCAACAACCACTTGAGACTAGAGTGTGTTGAGACTTATGACCATCTTTCATGGGTCATGGATGCGCGGCATCAAAGTCAACACATAGGTATATGTAGGGAGCATATGACCGGACATGGCCCGCTGATGAGAACTCTACAAGATATTGATATATGTGTCATAAAAGGTTCTCATTTACGACTATAGAGTATAGTCCTTAGACCTGAGTTCGCATGCATGTGGCTGCACATGGATTGATGCGCTTTGATCATTGTCTAACGATGTTTCGTAACTGGGAGCTATAAGGACCTTGGTTGGGTGTATTATAAAGTGTGTAGTTCATAGTGATGGAACAAGATGGGATTTGTCCCTGCCGTTTAACGGAGGTAATATCTCTAGGCCAATCGGAGACTTGATAACTGGTAAGAGAGTGGCCACTCCCAAACGGACTTGCCCAAGTCGTTTGCATTGTCAGTATCAAATCTGGTCCGATGAACATGGTCTGGCTATATAAGGATGACACGCATCTTGCCTTATGCCAGATCGAGATATTGAGACAAAAGGATTAGGGAATGTAGGATTCCAGTACAAGTGGGAGATTGTTGGGAATGTCCTGAAATCTACTGTGCTATCTCTAGAAAGTATGATAAGTGTCGA
The DNA here is from genome assembly GCA_030180135.1 of Orychophragmus violaceus. Classification (NCBI taxonomy): domain Eukaryota; kingdom Viridiplantae; phylum Streptophyta; class Magnoliopsida; order Brassicales; family Brassicaceae; genus Orychophragmus; species Orychophragmus violaceus. The sequence continues at coordinate 82,856,452 of CM058233.1, read as the reverse complement.
GATCAGACATAAGTCATAAATACTGGGAGGTCATGATGACTTGCTAGAGCCCGCTCTTGATCTATAAGTTAAGTACTTATTACCAGTATTGTATGATCCCAAAGGGTCACACACCATAGCTAACGGGAAAGTTAAAAAGGAACTAATACAGTAAGATGCAAGACATTTACTGTATTTGTACAGAGAATTGGGCCAGACAAAATACAGTCTTTTGTCTGATTTGGGTCTTGGGCCCAAAAGCCTAATAGGCCATTAGTTTAATTACTTGGGCCCATATAAGGGAAGAGGAGGCGCCAGTTAGACGATTCTTCTGCGATTTTTAGGTCTGGCCGTCCTCCTCTCTCTCTGTTGTTCCAGCTTGGTCTAGCAGCCTGATCCAGTAGCTTGTAAGCGTGTGGATACCTAGGAGGAGCCGGTAATCATCTGCTCTCAGTGATCTCGATATTACCAATTAATCCGTTGCACTCTAAAAGAGGTAATGATCCTGATCTGTTTATGATTCAACTGCAAATCACCTAGATCCTAGTTGATTATGTGATAGGTTGTAATCTGATTATTGAACCTATGATCCAACATAATCCTACAGGGATCTGATTTGTTTTAGAATCAGTGTGGTCATTGACATTCTCACCGGATTTGAAACACACACACACACACACACACACACACATATATATATATATATATATATGCCTTATGTGCCGATTGTTTGGTCTTCATAGTTTTCGGTGTTCATGTTGTACTATATGTCTTCTATCACACTAGTTTCACCATCAAATTTAACGACCCATAATAAATTGGTGTGGCAACGAACGGATGCGAGATGCAACGTATGCATCAGTTCTCATCTTCATCTCCTTTTTCATGTTTTTACACATGTTCACAATAACCAACCTCTTTCTCCTTTTTGGAGCCTCATTCTGGTGTTCATTACGATGGTGTTACCGGTGTTGTTTTTCTGAGATCGTGTCGATTGTTTCTTTGAATCAAATTATCCAATTTGTTTCAAGATTAAAGTGTATCTCATCGAATTACATTACCCGACACTTTATGGGTTGGGTGTATAATCTGGATTTTCGATCCAGGAGTTAGGAGAATCAAGGTCAGTGAAGAGGATTAATCATTTGACAGAACAATGTTCAGATGGAATCATATAAAGAGAATGCTAAAGTCATGGTTTTTCGAATAGCACTGATACGGAGATATCAGATTGTTGAATGGTTATAGTTACTAACGAAAGTATTGGGTTTTGTAATACGGTGTGCAAATTGGAGAAATATAACCATGTACAACTTTCACATAAGAAGATCGATCACAAAGAAGGAAAATAATGGATTAAACCTTTCGTTAGTGAGTAAGATTTTAGTGAAAGCATCGTCAAATTTACTTCTTTGTTTCTATCGTCTTTAGTATATAGCACATATTTTCTTACGTAATAATTTACTTTCTATTCTCTCTAAGACTGTATTTTCATTTTGATATCAATGAAGTTATTTTGCCTAAAAGAAAAAAAAACACACATATATATATTCATATAAGACTATTTTCAACTTTGATGGGTAAGGTCTTTTCGCGACGTTGGACCCTAAAAAGTTTTAGATAAGTTACATCTGCAATGATTTTTCTTATGTGGATTGTGGTTATTGGTAAATGCGTGATGCATTGATCACATTAGATGAAATGTCTTGTCTTTTTAGTGCAATCTGAGTATTAAAACTATATATTTTCCCAAGTTATTTTTAGAGGAATATTGTGTGTGTGTGTGTGTGCAAGGGAAGCAAAAAACAAACAAAGAGATATTCCAGAAGACTCGACTTTGTGTTTATCTGACTGGGAACAAGAAACAAGAACAAGTGGTGCTCCGGATTGATTTATAAAATATACAAATCAAATCAAATATATTATTAAGTGCAATTTATAAATCACGTTATTAAATATATTTTTTCTGATGACTGTCTTTGATAATTGAAACGATACATGTCAAATTTTAGTATGAACCTTAATATTTTTTATTTAAAAAATGCAAATTGGGAGATTTACGAGAGCTCAATCAAAACCGAATCAAAATTCGAGAATGGACATTTTAGACACAGGGAAATTTAACATTTTTATTCGAGTTAACATTTTTATTCGAGAATGGACATATTGTTCATATTTGTTCATATTTTTGTTGTTGTTTTGTTTTTATCTATAAAAATATTAGCATTGGTGATTTAAAAATTTACGGTTACTTCTTTTCTATAGAGGTCAAATATATGTTGTACTTTTATTTTGATAAAAGTTTATTATAATTTGCCACAATCCATTGTGCGTCTTTTCTCTCGTGAATTTGACACTTCTGCTAAATTATGTATTTATAACATTTATTCTTCCACGAAAAGTTAATAAATCGTTGAATCATAGTGAACCCGATCCTGGCTTGTGTTTCACTAGAACACCAATCTCTACTGTTGAAGTTAGAGAGAAATGGTTGTTGTCTCACTACCCTAGGAAAATTTGAATATAAAATTTCTAAAAATGGAAGATCAGAAGAGAAGCTATACGCTTACGCTTTCTAGAGTTTCATGGCTCGGAAAATGAGCTGCATACTGAAGCTATATGGTTTAGTTCTTTCTTTCATGCCTTAAAAAACTTGAAGTGAACGTTTTTCTTATTTTGGTACATAGTTGCCTAAACAAAACCTCAGTCGGAGCCTCTAGGAGCAGACCCATGATCATACCGAGAAATCAATCTTAGATTGCCTTCGTTTGAGGTAACTGAACAAGCCATAACAGACTTGTTACACCACATGTTCTTCTCAGACCTTACTTTTGAAGGCATATGCACAAACTCGGCAAGTAAAGGTTGATGAAGAAACAAATATGGAACATTTTTATTCACGATGATCTTATATTTTATTTGTATATATCACGTTATGGTATATTTATTCTATGTAGTTTAAACTATAGATTTTATGGATACCTTTTTTGTTATGCAAGATTTTAATAAGGAGATTATGATCAATTAGATTAGTTGAAAATTATAGATTATATGGTAAATTAGACTCGTACAAGATTGAGGGATACGTATTCAAATTGAATACGTACACCCACCTCAGTGTTCAGACTGAATGTTTAAACTTACAAACAATAAAAAAAATTTGAACGTTCGGATTGTTTCATAATAAAATAAAAACGAATTTGTTTAAAATATATATATATATATATAGAGAGAGAGAGAGAGAGACGATGGGTATGAGGATAAATCCCAAAGGAAAATACACGTAAACAATATACATTATCTTTGACGAAAAAAATAAGAGAGAGGAAAAAAGATAAATGAAAAGAGAATGATGAGTGATGGATCATAAAAGCCAACCCATTGCATTGGACACACTTGCACGATACCTGGGAACAAAAACCAACTAAATGTTATTAGAAAATAAATAATTTAGTTAGCATCTACTCTTAAACTATATACTCGGTCTAATTATTTAGCCGTATGATCACAATTATGGGTTGTATGTACTGGTAGATGCCACATTGATGCATTTATTAGAGAAGGAAATAAAAATCATACCATCTACTACTTTCATCTTATAGGATTTTATTCGATAGTAATAATTTTTAAAAAAATTAGAATACTCTAAATTTTTATAATAAAACACGTTTTCTATACATTCACATGAATATAAAATTTTGCTTTTGATTTATTTAAATATTCGAAAATAAAATTTATACATGAATTACACTTTTTAAAAGATTAGTTTGAGTTTTTTTTTTTAAATTAGAATAGTTTAGATTGTTGAAAAAAAAGAATAGTCTAGATTAATCAAAAAAAAAATTAATAAAAGACTTGTAGATGCATCTATGTATATGATCTTGTAGGATTTAAAGAAAAAACTTTGATGATAGGAAATATATATTAATATAATGTATTATTAGTTACTCTAGGTGGGTAAGGGTTGCCATACAAAATGACGTGGAATAATGTTGAAATGCTTTACATACTTTTACTTTGACTAGTCTTCTTTTTTGTCCCTTATAGTCAAGAACGGTGAATTGTTAATTTGTTCTACTTACAAAATAATCTGGTTGTTGTAAAATCGGGGAAAATAGAATAATGGATATTATTATTTTTTGTCAGCGAATAATGAATATTATTAATATGGTCCCCTAATAAATGTGTTATATTTCTTCTTAATTATTTGGTTGAAGAACAAAAAAGAAAGAAAGGGAATGTGTTGTGGAGAAGAGAGCGCGAGTGGAACTTGTTCCTACCCAATTGTCGCCACACTTCCCACACGTCCCTCTTGTGTCTTTACTTTTCACCACTTCCTTTCTCTTTTTCAAACCTTCGTTTTCACCAAATCACCATTTTTTGTAACAAAAATGTTTTGTGCATTTTTTTTGTCGCCAAGATACACTAAAGAAACGTAATTTTCACTAATCTAAATTGGTGGTTCCAGTCTAACGTAGATTGAATATGATGATCCGAGATGGGTATTCTGTGCTAGTGTCTGCCATCAAATTTCTTGTGCACGATACATGGATGAGTTCAAATGCTGTGAAATACTTATTTCTTCCTTGGAACTCCTCTAAGTGGATCGAGAAAGATGGTCATTCTTCTGGTTCCCACACTATCTTCACCAATTCTGAACAGTCCGTTGCGAATATAATGTGAATATTTGATGATACTTCATACATTTCATAGCCCATACAAAAGCTTCGAATTCTACATGGAGTGGAGATAAGCTAGCTCTGATATTCATTGCCCCCATCAAAACATTAGCATATCTCTCTTATAACAGCTATACCATTCTTGTCCTGAAAACTGATCACCCTCCATCCAGGATCTATCCACAAAACACTATTGACCATTGAGTATCAAATCATTTTTGAAATCACTTCCTCTCCATGTTCATGTCATTGATTCTTTTAACTCAGTTAACTATGTATCTCCCGCAGTTACATATTCTGTTTCTGCTAATCTTAATGTTTCATGAGGGCTTCAGTCGATATGAATATAAACCATATTGTTCCTACTTTTCCAAATATACCCTATTAACCAAGGATAAATGTCTATCTTACTATCCGAAGGTAATCTCCAAATAGATAATCAATATTCGTATAGATATATCATGTGGGGGAAAACTTCGGGTTTGTTGGTATTTGAGACAATGTCCAAGTTTGAGTTGCTGGTGGACATTAAAATAAAACATGATTTATTGATTCCTCCTCTACTCCACACCGATCACAGCGTGTGTCACATTTTATTCCTCGTCCTTTTAAGTTTTTTTTCCACCGGTAACCAACCTGATAGTGATTTCCATATGAAATGCCTTATCTTAGGTGGACATTTTATCTTCCTCGAGAAAGCTTGAAGACTTTTGAAACTTGGCTCCAGAATGAGAGTAGTATCGCCGTTCTTAGTGGAATCTCTCTCCAAATGATACCCCGATTTCACTGTATATTTACCAGACTTTGTAAGAAACCATCCCAACGAATCAGGTCTATTCAACCGACTAAAGGGGATACTTAGTATCAAAACCACATCTTCTGGTTCTATAACTGTCCCAATTAGTTTTTTATTCTAAACCTGGTTATGATGATCAATCAATTGATTAACAGTAACCAAAGTATGATCTGAGTCCGACTTTTGAGTTGCTGGTCTTGGGCGATAGGCTGGTGTTCACGGGTTATTCCATATTGAAATAGACTCTCCTATTCTCACCCTTTTGATAAGTTCTTTTGTTAACCAGAGGCCTAGCTGATGTAATGCTCTTCCATCCATAGGATGCTGAATAAGATTGTATTGGATCAAGAGGACCCGTATTCCGAAAATATCTTCCTTTAAAAACTTTTGAGAAAAGAATATCCGACTTATCAATTAGTCTCCACAATTGTTTCGCTAAGAAAGTCGTATTTACATTGTAAAATGCTCTAAATCCAATCCCACCATCTCTTTTATCTCTGCACAGTTTATCCCAAGACATCCAATGCATACCTGAACTTGTTCCCCCCGTACTCCACCAGTAATTAGAGACAATACTCGTCAATTTTATGGTGATTGTTCTTGGTAACCGATAACAAGACATTACGTGATTTGGTAATGCCGTCTTCACCGTCTTTATCATAACCTCTTTACCGCCTCGTGATAGAAGTTTTGTCGTCCATCCATTAACCCTTCCATGAAGTATATCTTGTAAAAAACTAAAAACTTGCGTTTTGGACCCACTAAAACTCTATGGAATACCCAAGTATGATCCCATTCCACACATCATTGTGATCCCCAATATCACCTTCACCTCATCTCGAACTTCAGTCTCGACCTTATGCCCACACTGGAGTAAAGATTTCGAGAAGTTTATTTGTTAACCTGACACTCCCTCGTAGTATTTGAAAATCCGTAAAATTGTCTGACATTCCTCCTTCTTAGCTTTGCAAAAAAAAAACTATCATCCGCAAAGAGCAGGTGTGATATTGGGGGACATGTTATTGCTACCTTTAGTCATGTTAATTGTTTATCTCGTTCCACTTTCTTTATATTCCCAATCAGAGCTTCTGTGCATAAAATAAATAAATATGGTGACAAAGGGTCTTCTTGTCGCAACCCTCTCTGTGGGGGCAATGAAACTCGTGGCTGACCATTAATAAGAATCCTATACTGAACCGTGGTTATACAGCGCATTATCCGATCAACCCATTGAGCCGCAAAACCCATTTTGCCCTGAAGGTTCTCTATGAAAGCCCATTTAACTCTGTCATAAGTCTTGCTCATATCCGTGTTAATTGTCATGAATTTACCCTTGCAAGATGGGTTCGTTCGTAATCCATGAAACATCTCTTGAGCTATTAAAATATTATCCGAAATCAGTCTACCTGCAACAATAGCTGATTGCGTTTCTAAAACCAGTCTTGGTAGAAGCCCTTTCAACCGTTGACACAAGACCTTAGATATGATCTTATAACCCACATTACAAAGACTGATAGGACGCAATTCAATCATCCTACTCGGTCGTTCCGTCTTTGGAATAATATTTGTCATATTAAATCTTGTATCCAATTCTCCATATTGTAAGAAATTGTTAACCAGCCTAACAACATCATTCTTCACGATTGGCCATGACTGTTGGAAAAATAAAGCTGTTATCCCGTCTGGTCCCGAAGCCTTTTCTGAATTCATCATAAACAATGATTTTCTAACCTCCTCTTCAGTGGCTAATACCATAAGTCTCTCATTCATTTGAGTTGTTATTGATAAAGGGACCTCCAATAAAAACTCCTCAAAATGATCTGGATTTTTAGACGTAAATAGCTCTTCAAAATATTATACTGTTACTCATTCAACCTCATGATCCTTTGTAACCCAATCTCCTGATGAATTGTGAAGTCCAACAATGCGATTTCTTGTCCATCTTTATTTGGTCAAAGCAAAGAAGAATATATATATATATATATATCACTGATTTATGCCACACATATTCATGTTCTTTTGTTGCCAAAATTGTTTTTCATCTCTATAAGCCTCTTTTAATTTTTCCGAAATCTCCATCACATCCGCTTGTGTTCTATTATCGTCTTTTTGGATCTCTTCCATGGCTTTCTGCAATTCATTTATTTGATCCTTATTGTATGAAAGATTGTTTTTCCTCTATTTCGGCAACTCACGTTTACATCTACCAATTTTGGCATAGAAATTTGTTCCCTCATTATTTTCTGATCCTCTTCAACCCAGTTTAATTATATCCATTAAACCATCTTTTTCACCCAACGTTTATCAAAACTAAACTGATTTCGTCTATTCTGTATTTTATCCTCAATAGATGCCACAATCGAACGGTGATCCGAGCCAATCGTCTCCAAGTATTCTACAAACGAGAATAGAAAAAGTGTATGCCAATCTTTATTTGCTAATGCCCTGTCTAATTTGCATTTGATAAGTTGGTTTTATCTCCGTCCAGGAAGTCAACCAATGACGAAAATTCAATTAAACCACAAAATATACATATTAAATATGTATAGCCACTAAACTACATTTATTTTACATTCCCATTTTTCTATTTGATTTATTTGTTTTGTTTTGTAAACATATAACCAGATTAATCAAACCGATGTTGTCTTTCGTCTAGTAAATTACAAATTAATGAACCATGGAATACTTTTGTTTTAAAATTTCATGTTTATATATTTATAGGAAAATATATGAATAAGTGAATGAACTGTTCTAAACTTTCACAATAAAAAATTGTAGTCGAATGAACGTTCTGTCAATTTTTATTACTTCTTTGCATAGTTTCATTTTTATGAGCATTGGGACGAATTGTCTCTTATCTTTAAACACAAGATTTTTTTTTTTATTGATAATGGTGGGAATCCTAAAGATTTTCTGTATCTAAAATCTAATTCCATGAAATTTGCATTAGGTTATGATACGATATCTTGGACATTCCATATGTACAATATTACATATTAGAGTATCTTGTAAAGTTTACATATTTACCTTCCCGATTGTACTATATAGACTCATGTAAATCATCAATAATACACAAAGCATTACATTCTAAACCTACTTTGCCATGGTATCAGAGCCACCAAATTAAATCTCTAAAAAAACCTAATCTCGATTTTTCTTACCTTCCTCCTACCTTCATCGTGAGTCTCTCTTCCTCACGGTTTTCGCAACCATGGCTAATACCAAACCTAACTCTCAAATCTCCTCCTCACCATACTATCTATATAATAGTGATCATCCCCATCATGTTCTCACTCCTTTCCTCCTTACCGGTGACAACTATGAGAAGTGGGCAAAGATAGCTCGCAATAATCTCTGAGCTAAAAATAAGTTAGGGTTCGTTGACGGAAGTCTCCCACTGCTGCCTTCCGATCATACCGATCATGCACGTTGGGTGCAATCAAACTCCATGCTTTGCGGCTGGCTCTATGCGAGCCTAGATCCAAAGGTTCAAGCACAAATATCTTTTGTTGAGAATGGAAAAGTACTATGGGACACATTAAAGACCCGTTATTCTATTGGGAATGCGTCTCGTATTCACCAAATCAAAACATCCATAGCCGGCTGCGTTCAAGATGGTCAAACCGTGGCAGATTATTTCGGAAAACTTAAAGGCATATGGGATGGTTTAGATGATTTTGAACCAATCATCGACTGTTTCTGCTGCAATCTCACATGTGCACAGGGAACTAAGATGACGACAAGACGAGATCATGAGCGAATCTATCAGTTCCTCATGGGCCTCACCACCGTTCTGTTCGGGACCGCTCGCAAAAACATATTAAGCCGTCTAAACCGTGACACAGACATCACCATGGATCACGTGTACTCTGACATTGTAGCTGAAGAGAGACATCAAACGGTGTCTAGGAGCAAGGAAGAACGAGCTACAACTGTCGGTTTTGCAGTAAAAGCCGGAATCAATGCCATTAACTATGTTTCTTCTTGATCCATCACTGAACCATGTTCTCATTATGGATGCTCTAATCATACATTGGACACATGCTTTGAGAAACACGGTTTACCAGAGTGGTGGATAGAGAAGCACGAAAAATCTCCCGGTGGTCTGCTTATTGATTCTTCTCGCGGACGAGGAAAAGGATCATTGCGTGGAAGAGGTCGTGGTCGCGTGTCTGGTCATGCTAACAATGCTCAACTCGCCTCCACCTCCGAGCTCTCCGATATGCCTGGCGTAAGCAAAGAAACATGGTTTGAGATTGTTAATCTTCTGAAATCCGACATAACTTCCAACGAGAAACTCTCTGGTAAGACTAATTGCGTCGATTTCTTACTTGATTCTGGAGCATCTCATCATATGACTAGGGATGCGGATCTTCTTACTGATACTCATGACGTATCACATCTTATTGTTCTTCCGAATGGAAAGCATACCTTCGCAACCAAAGAAGGAACTATGCTTCTCGGCGATAACATTACACTTACTCGTGTTTTATTTGTCCCTGATCTCTCGACTACACTGATCTTGTTAGCTCAACTTTTACGAGAATTGTCTTGTGTTGCCATGTTTACTGACAAAATTTGCGTGATATATGACCGTACTACGAAGATGGTGATTGGAGCAGGTAAAGAGAAAGGCATGGTCTATCATTTTTGAGGTTCGGGATCTGCGACTGCAAATCGTGTCAGCTTATCTGCTAGCTCATCTCTATGGCATCAGCGGTTGGGACACCCATCCAAGAAAGTGTTATCTTCTTTTCTATCTACTTTAAAGGAATTTGATAAGCAATGTACTGTTTTTGAGGATTTTTTGTGATGTTTGCGTTCAAGCCAAACAAACACGAGCTGTTTTTTCTGAAAGTCATAATAAAGCTACAAAATGTTTTTCATTGATTCATTGCGACGTTTGGGGACCATACAAAACATCCTCATCGTCTGGGGCTCACTATTCTCTTACTGTCGTAGACGACTGCTCACGAGCTGTGTGGACATATCTCTTACACGTTAAAAGTGAAGTTGCTGATGTTCTTAAGAAATTTGTCGCCATGGCAGAGCGCCAATTTAACAAGTCTGTTAGACATTACGCAGCCACAACGGGACTTAGTTTCTGGTCTTGCGACAGTTCTTAAGTGATAATGGAATAAATCATCAAACCTCATGCATGTACACGCCACAACAGAACGGTCGCGTTGAGCGAAAGCACCGTCATATTCTCAACGTGGCAAGGTCTTTGTTGTTTCAATACAACCTTCCAATCAAGTTCTGGAGAGAAAGCGTTCTCACGGCATCATATCTTATTAATCGCACACCTACTCTGCTGCTTGATAATCGCTCGCCGTATGAAGTTCTGTACTCTTCTCCTCCGCCTTCATCTCATCTTCGTGTGTTCAGATGTTTATGCTTCGCAAAACGGCACACTTCTCCCCATGATAAGTTCCAGGAACGTAGTCGTCGTTGTATATTCGTTGGTTATCCGCACAACCAAAAGGCTTGGCGAGTCTATGATATAGAAAACAAGGATTTATTTGTCTCACGAGATGTTGTCTTCAAGGAGACAGACTTTCCTTGCGTCTTGCCTGAGATAGTATCACCTTCACCTCCTCCTCCTCCGATATTATTCCCGTAGGATGATGATGAAGGAATTTCTAGCAGTTCCTAATCCAATTAGGCAGCCCTAGGTATAAATTCCAAGCCTAGGATCTAGGGTTCATATAATTGAATCATGGGATCTCAGGATTACCTGGTGGTTGGCAGCGGAAGTTTTGCAAGTAATCGAGATCTGAAAGCGCCTCAAATGCTGCGCCTCTACTGGTATCCACATGCACACAAACTGGATCGGATCGGGATGCTAGTGCCGTTGAGATCTAATCTCAAATTTAACAACGAACAATTCGTCTGCGTTTTCTTTTAGGGTTTTTTTTGTTTGCTCTCTTCGTCTAAAAAAATACGGCGAGCAACCAAGTTATTATTTTAGGTTTTCTCCATTCGTATTATATACTCACAATATGATGTTAATGGGCTAAGCCCAACATCTTGTGACAAAGAGATTATTATCTCTTAAACGTAAAGTATATATATATTATATCTTATATAATATATATAATATCTCTTAAACGTGAGCATATATATATATATATATCATATCTTATATAATATATATAAAACATTATGAAACCCATTATATCATTGATCCAGTTTGCTTAGGTGTGTGACCATGTAGGATCATATAACACTAGCAATGAGTTCTAAACTCATTGATCATAAGTGGCTTCTAGCAAAGCATTATGACTGCCTAGTGTCATATGATTGTCTCATCTCGACAATACGACTTTCACTTAGAATAAGTACAATAGATTTCAGGACATTCCCAACAGATGAATGTTTAGACGTTTCAGATCCTGCGACGCAAAACAGGGGGAGCTCATCTAACAATCATGCCGTTGAGCTCTCTGTGATACCACATGCAGTTGAGCCTATGGTCGCTTCTCCTTCTCCACCTATGCATATAGATCATTCTGATCTAGCTCATGATGACGATGCTGATGTTCTGGGTCGTGGACAGCGCATGAAACGCCCGTCGGTACGTCTACAACCATACATCACGTATCTCACTCGCCTCGAAAATGATCCCGTCTCTCTTTCACCTATCAACTCCTCATCATCTTCAGGTACGTGTACTTATCCTCTTGCAAAATTTGTTTCGTGTGATCGTTTCAGTCCTGCCCATCAGAAATTCCTTGCTAATGTGATCCTCTTTGATGAGCCTACATCGTATAAGCATGCTTTTCAACTGGCAGAATGGCGTCAAGCTATGAGGGCTGAAATCGATGCTCTAGAGCTCAATGAGACTTGGACCCTTGAGGCCCTACCACCGGGTGTCAAAGCTCTCGGGTCAAAATGGGTGTACCGTCTAAAATTCAATTCTGACGGAACTCTCGAACGTCACAAAGCTACTAGTGGCGCTCGGCAATCACCAGAAAGAAGGAATCGATTTCAACGAAACCTTCGCGGCAGTTGCCAAGATGGATACTGTTAGACTCCTTCTCAGTGTTGCTTCGGTCAAGAATTGGGAACTTCACCAAATGGACGTGCACAACGCTTTCCTACACAGTGATCTCGACTAAGTGATATATATGAAACCACCACTCGGATTTCATAATGGCGATCCGAAGCTAGTATTGAGACTGAAGAAGTCCATATACGGGCTTCGTCAATCGCCCCGCTGCTGGTTCTCAAAACTTTCTGCGGCACTTCTTATATACGGGTTCACAAAATCTCATAAAGATAACTCTCTATTCTTTTATCAGCGTGGCACGATCGTATTGTATGTCTTGGTGTACATTGATGACCTGATTGTTTGGCAGGTTACACGTTCAATTTTTTTTTATATAAATTTAAAATACAACATAATGGTCGAATAGAAATAGTTAGATATTTTTTACATTTGAAGAAAATCGATTTTTGGTTTATACCAACATAAAAATTCTTTCACTAAATGAGAAACATTGCACTATATCACTTAGTTAACACAATAATTGTGAACACAAGTTTCTCTACTATTTGCAGTATTATACGTGATCATATATTTATGGCACAAAATTCATTCACTACGTCTACTGAACCTTGAAGCTTTTTTTTGTTTAACACTGTTTTTATCAATACTATTAAAAAATTAAAGTCATTAGGAAACTAACCTTTGGGGCATGTATTATTTACAATTTGTGTCATTAGAGATTTAAGAGTGTTTTTAATATTCATTAAAGGTAATTAATGAATATAACAATTTCTCTACTATCCATGTTTCCAAACAATACAATTACTAAACATGTATCCAAACAAACTAAATATAATGGGTTTCATTTTTCTAATTAATTAAAATAATATATATACTCAATAAAACTATTAAATCAATTGATAAATATAACTACATAATTTATACATCAACTATTTTTATATATATAAAATAATATTCTATAGTTTTGATTATCAAAATATATTTTAATGTCTTCTTTATTTATTTGTTTCAAATATAAATATTTATTTTTATATTAACAAGATCATATATAATATTTTAAATTATTTATTTTGTAAGAAACGTTTTTTTTTACGATTGTACTTTTTAACGGGTTGTTTCATCAAATTGTAAAATATTTAAATTATAATAAAATGGGTTAAAAATAAATTAACCAATTTCGATTTCTAAAAATAAAATTTGCACGAGTTTAACTAATTCCAATTTATATATTTTAAATTTAATATAAATATTTAAATGTGTCAAATTATAGTTCATGTTTAAATGCAATTTTTAACGGGTTGTTCCATCAAATTTTCAAATTATATATCATTACAACACGTGTTGAAAAATAGATTAACCAAGTTCAAGCATGACTAATCATATACTAAAAATAACTAAAATACAACTACTAATATATAATATACAAGTTAATAATATCAAAACAAAAACAAAATTTATTAAATTTCTTCTCACATTTAACACTATATCATCTTATTTTCATTTGATATAGATTAGACGAAATAGTTAACGAAACTAATTTATAAAAATATAAATTTAAGATAAAAGTATATATTCTAACAATGAAAACATAAACCCGCACTTCTTTAGCGCGGATTAAAATCTAGTTACTATTATGAATGGTTACATATTACATCATCGAAAAAATAGAAATAGCATCAGAACCTTGAAGCTTATGTTAGGTAAACTATCCTTATCCAAAGAATCAAATTCAATCTAAAAAGTGATGTTGAATTGGATTTACAACCGACAAATCAAATAGATCTTAAATTTGTATATAAAAATAATCAAATAAAACAAATAGGTATCCGAAACACCGTTATATATCTAAACATATTAATTATTTTAGATTTATATAGATCAAATATTAAAAATTACAACTAAAAACAATAAATTATCAGTTACTTTAAAATTAAAATAAGAGAAAAGGCATAAAATAACAAAAAATATACCTTGTCATAAATATAACACCAAAGAAAATAATTGACATTTTTAGCATTATTTTGATTACAAATACTTTTATAGCATTATATAAATTAGGGTTTAAAATTTATTATTTAGTAGAGTTTATTATTTAGGATTAGGGTTTAGTATTTAAGGTTTAAAGTTTATTATTTAAGGTTTAGAGTTTAGTATTTAAAGGTTTATATGATTAGGGTTAATTTTGTTTTATCCTTTTAATAAATGCTATTTTTATGATTTTTTTTCTTTGGTACTATATTTATGATAATGCATGTTTTGTGCTATTTTACGATTTGTCCTTAAAATAATCAAAGTAGATAAAATAATAGAAATACACAAAGTAATAGAAATATTTAAAATATTTAGTTATGATTGTCAAAATTTTACCAAATTTTATTCAATTAAGGTATTTTTTGTTGTGTTTCTCGATATTTCAAATATGTGAACCCATTCGATCTCACATAAAAATCGAATCAAACTCTAATTAAAAATTGGTGACAAAAAAAAAAACTTTAATTAAAATTCTAAAATATCCGAAGGATTTGTATATTTTAATTTGAAAACTCAAAAACATAAATGGAACCCGAGATGACATTCAAATGCACATGCCTACTTGAACACACCACTCAATAAAAAAGAGGTTAAAACCTTTGTAATTGCAATTATATATTAAAGCAAAACTGCAAAGCAAATAATTTAATCAATAGTTAACGAAGCTAGGTGGCTCCTTTAGATTACGAATGGGTGCTGCATCCCATCTCTGTCATTCCTCAAATATTCAAATCAAAATACGAATCTGTGTTAATTATATTTTTATAAAACTTACAAAGCCAAATTCATCTTTTCTTTTTGAAGTGCTCATTCGAAAGGTAAATCTCAAACATTATCAATTTATTTGTTAATCTAATCAAAAGAGGTCGAACGTTATCAGTTTATTTTGTTCAAAGGCCTAATCAAATTCGACATAAGCACCGCCGAATGACGTGTTTGCCCCTGGCCTCATCTTCTTCATCATAACATAAAATAAAAGCCCTTTTTTTTTTTAACGCTGATACAGATTATGAAAACTATTACAAGGACAATTTAACAGATAATACTACCTCCGTTCTACGAGAATCCATCAATGGTCACGATCAACGGCTCCACCTGCTCCTGAAAACTTCCTTATAAGCTTGCCTCCATTAATCTTGTAAAACTGCGCCTTCGGGGATTCGAACCTAGTACCTACCGGTGTAAAGCATTAACCACTAGACCACGGTTGCTTCACAAATAAAAGCCCCTTTTCTCTGAGAACCAGCGTCCCTGTCTCGCGGACCATTTTCGTTCGTAGGTACGCTCTCACGTGTCGAGATGTAATCGGTCACGTGCCAACTGTGCTGGTTGCATCAGCATCCGACGTGGCGATGGTAATGGCCACGTGCTATACAAAACCATGTATAAAACACCCACCCAATCCCCAAGCACTTTATTCATTATTTAATTTGTATTAGAATTTCAAAGGTCGTATAAAAACTTACAGTTAAAAGTATTAAACCATAATAAAACGAAAAAAGGAAAAAAAGAAAAGAAAGCAAAAGCAAAATCAAAATCGATATCAGACAACACCTCGACCTTTCTTTCTTTTTTTCCCCTTCTCATCGTCTCCGTTGAACAACACCACACAACTCAGGAAAAAAACAAGATACAGATTCTATGGTGAATCGAGCCCAGATTTGAAAATTGAAAGTTCGGAAGGAAGGAGTCTGAGAGGGTGGAGAGAGATTACTTTTTGGATTGTTGACGGACACGAGAAGAGAGAAACTCGACGGAAAATGGCGACGCCGTTACCGGATTTTGAGGCGGCGAGAGGCGGCGGAGGAGTAGCGTCTTCATCAACCACGGTTCTTACGAGCTCTGTACCTTCTTCTTCTCTTCCGCCTGTGACGAATTCGTTCTCGGAGGACACGGAAGAGATTTCTCCGATCCTGTTTTTCCTCTTCTTTCATAAAGCAGTTTGCAGTGAGCTCGAATCTCTTCATAGATTTGCTTTGGAGTTTGCCACTGGACACCACGTTGATCTCCGGCTGCTTCGTGAAAGGTACCGGTTCCTGAGATCGATCTATAAGCATCACTGCAATGCGGAGGACGAGGTAATGCGAAAAGCTGGCCTCTTACGTGTTCATTTTTTTTCTGATAACTGCGAAATCACAATTTGGAAACCTTCTATGCTTGGACTTTGAACTCGAGGTTCAGGACATTTGACATTTTACCAAATGATTTGAGACCCATTTGGGGAATTTCTGACCAATTATACAGTAGCCTACCCTTGGATTATTGTTTGTTTGTCTCTTACTGATTAGTTTCTTGATTCTATGAGTGCTTTGAAGATATGAAAGCAGCTGTAAGATATGTGTATTGTTGTGTTATGATGAGAAACTGTTGACAGTTGCAAATCTGTGGATTATAGGTAATTTTTTCAGCTCTTGACATACGCGTGAAGAACGTAGCGCAGACGTATTCTCTTGAACACAAGGGTGAAAGCACTCTTTTCGATCATCTGTTTGAGCTCCTAAACTCTGCCACGGAGATCGATGAAAGTTATCGAAGGGAGTTGGCGAGGAGTACTGGAGCACTTCAGACATCTGTTAGCCAGCACTTGGCAAAAGAACAGAAACAGGTAACGTTTTGTTGATACTCTTGTTTTCCCAAGTAGTTTCTGTTTTCATTTCTATTAACACACATCCAATATTTAGGATTACGCATTGGCCCTTATTAAAATAGTGTTTCCCTTTGCTTGCTGACAGGTCTTCCCGTTACTTATTGAGAAATTTAAGCATGAAGAGCAAGCTTACATAGTCTGGCGGTTTCTCTGCAGCATTCCTGTGAATATGCTTGCCGTGTTTCTTCCATGGCTAGCTTCGTCCATTTCGATAGATGAAAGCAAGGAGATGCAGACGTGCTTAAGCAAGATAGTTCCAGGCGAGAAGCTCCTTCATCAGGTAAGTTTTGAATTAAGATCCGAGTTTAAAAGATGAAAGACTTTTTGGACTTATTGTTTGATGTTTTTCATTCTTAAAGGTTATTTTCACCTGGTTGGGAAGGAAAAGCGACACTGGGTCTTCGTGTCGCATAGAAGATTCTCTGTTCCAGTGCTGTGTAGATTCTTCTAGCAGCATGCTTCCTTGCAAAACTAGTAGAGCACAGTGCGCATGCGAGGGATCCAAGGTCGGGAAGAGAAAGTACCCAGAGCTTACCACTCATGATTCTTTTGGTTCCCAGATGCACCCAATTGATGAGATAAAGCTTTGGCACAAGTCAATCAACAAAGAGATGAAAGAAATAGCCGATGAGGCTAGGAAGATTCAGCTATCTGGAGATTTTTCGGATTTATCTGCCTTTGATGAACGCTTGCAATATATTGCTGAAGTATGCATCTTCCACAGGTATTTGTTGCATCCTTTTATATACAATGAAAACAAAATAACTTCAATTTTGCATGTGAATGTTGTTCATGTTTCTTCTTCTCATGCTTGAGCACGTTTCTGCATAAGATTGTTATCATTATAAATAGAGTTGTCTCAGATTCTCATATCAACATATAATTTTCTATCTTCTGACCGAGATTGGAATGACATGGGTCTATTTCTAAGATGATATATTATTTTGTCGTTGCAGTCTTGCAGAGGACAAGATCATATTTCCAGCAGTAGATGGGGAGTTTTCATTTTCCGAGGAGCACGATGAAGAAGAAAACCAGTTTAACGAGTTTCGATGCTTAATTGAAAATATCAAGAGTGCTGGAGCATCTTCTACTTCCGCTGCTGAATTTTACACCAAGCTGTGCACACATGCTGATCAAATTATGGAAACTATTCAAAGACACTTCCACAACGAGGAAATTCAGGTGAACTTTTACTTTAAGCGTTGTGACATATGATTTTATAAACAAGTGAAAGTATGAAAGTTCTGCATAAGATCAGATGATACCATAGGCTATGAAGATCCAATATGCCAATGTAGGATGTCAGCTAACTTCATAATGTTTGCAGGTGCTACCTCTTGCACGAAAGAACTTCAACTTTAAACGACAACAAGAACTTCTCTACCAAAGCCTGTGTATAATGCCCTTGAGATTAATTGAACGTGTTTTGCCATGGTTGGCGGCATCTTTAACAGAAGATGAAGCTAAGAATTTTCTGAAGAACTTGCAAGCTGGAGGTACAATCTATTGTTTTCATTTTTGATGAAACTTTACCTTTTTTAGAAAATTATTCGCTACTCACAATTTTGCATGATCACATGGTTTCTTTGTGGCCTCAGCACCTAAATCGGATGCTGCTCTCGTTACTCTTTTCTCTGGTTGGGCATGCAAAGGACGCAAAGCCGGGGAATGCTTGTCTCCAAACGGGAATGGTTTATGCCCTGTTAAAGCACTAAACAACACTGAAGAAGTCTGCCTTCAGTCATGTAATGCTTGTGTGTCTATGCCATGCTCGATGAGTATAGAATCATGTTGCCAGCAGCGGGATAAAAGGCCAGCCAAGCGAACTGTTGTATCGTCCGGTGAAAAAAATGCCACTCCTCACTCGTCAGAAGCCGCAAATGGGTGCAAGCCATCTGGAAATGGTAGGTCATGCTGTGTTCCGGATCTTGGAGTTAACAGTGATTGTCTGGGACTTGGTTCTCTTCCAGCAGCTAAAGCTATGAGATCTTCATCGCTAAACTCTGCTGCACCCGCTCTTAATTCCAGCCTCTTTGTTTGGGAAATGGATAGCAGCAGCTTTGGTACTGGACATGCCGAGCGGCCGGTTGCTACAATATTTAAGTTTCACAAGGCCATAAGCAAAGATCTGGAATTTCTTGATGTTGAATCTGGAAAGCTCATTGATTGCGATGAAACGTTTATTCGTCAATTTATCGGTCGGTTTCACCTACTCTGGGGTTTTTACAAGGCTCATAGTAATGCTGAAGATGATATCCTATTTCCAGCTTTGGAATCGAAGGAGGCGCTCCACAATGTCAGTCACTCTTACACGCTCGACCATAAACAGGAGGAGAAGTTGTTTGGAGATATTTATAGTGTTCTTACTGAACTTTCAGTGCTTCATGAGAAGTTACAGAGTGATTCTATGATGGGGGACGTAACTCAAACTGACACTCTTCATACTGATATTGATAGCGGTGACTGCAAGAAGAAGTACAACGAACTGGCTACAAAGCTACAAGGGATGTGCAAATCCATTAAGATCACGTTGGATCAGCATATTTTCTTGGAGGAACTGGAGCTCTGGCCTCTATTTGACGAACACTTCTCCATTCAAGAGCAAGACAAGATTGTGGGTCGTATAATCGGGACAACAGGTGCTGAAGTTCTTCAATCTATGTTACCATGGGTGACGTCCGCCCTTTCTGAAGATGAGCAAAATAGAATGATGGATACCTGGAAGCAGGCAACCAAGAACACGATGTTCGATGAATGGCTCAATGAATGCTGGAAAGGATCACCCGAGTCATCCACAATGGAAACATCCAAACCTAGTATACAGAGAGGTAAAAGCAATTGCCTAACTATTTTCTACCAACTTAACATCTAGCTTGTTTTGCTTTGGACTTCATAACTCATACTTTGGCTGGTTACTGTAGTTCTCTCTGCTAAGTTTGTTTTGCTTATGTCAAGTTTATTTTTTTATATAGATAATGATCATCAAGAAATCCTGGACCAAACTGGTCAACTATTTAAGCCGGGGTGGAAAGATATTTTCCGCATGAATCAGAACGAACTAGAGGCTGAAATCAGGAAGGTCTATCAGGACACAACACTTGATCCAAGGAGAAAAGATTATCTAGTACAAAATTGGAGAACCAGGTCAGCTTTCTTTCACTATTTTCCTGCTGGATCCTTTATTTCACATTTTCATGCATACCTGACTTGAACTTGGAACCCCAAATCGACAATGCATCACTTGAAAAAGAACTTACAAAAAAATGGAAGAGTATAAGAGGGTGCTACTGTTCTTCCTTATTTATCGATCCAAAACGAGCCAGTGATATATATGTGTGTGTGTCCTTGATTGAACAATAGCAAACCTATAATCTCGTTCACATCTCCCTCATACTTGGATCGTGTTTTTTTCTTCTT
Source organism: Orychophragmus violaceus (assembly GCA_030180135.1). Lineage (NCBI taxonomy): Eukaryota > Viridiplantae > Streptophyta > Magnoliopsida > Brassicales > Brassicaceae > Orychophragmus > Orychophragmus violaceus. The sequence continues at coordinate 82,835,888 of CM058233.1, read as the reverse complement.
CTCCAGAATAACATTCATTTTGAATTTTGATTGTTGGTGCTTTTATCAGTCGATGGATAGCGGCTCAGCAAAAATTACCTAAGGAAACAGAAACTGCATTGAATGGTGATGTTGCACTTGGATGTTCCCCGTCTTTTCGAGATCCCGAGAAGCAGATATATGGATGCGAGCATTACAAGCGTAACTGCAAGCTTCGGGCTGTTTGTTGTGATCAGTTGTTCACTTGTAGGTTTTGCCATGACAAAGTAAGCGACCACTCCATGGACAGGTAAGATCTTATGCCAATCTCCCCTGCTTAAATTGAAACTCTTTCTTAGCTTTTCTTTCTCAGTGATAAGATTTATATTTGGAACACATGACAGAAAATTGGTGACGGAAATGCTCTGCATGCGGTGCCTCAAGGTGCAACCTGTTGGCCCCATTTGCACAACGCCTTCATGCGATGGATTCCCAATGGCAAAGCACTATTGCAGTATTTGCAAACTTTTCGATGATGAAAGGTAAGCAAAACCCAACAGTTTGATGCATATAATAAGTAATTGTGGCATTTGGGTTTGTCAGACAAACTTGAGAAGCTATTCTAACCCTGATAAACTATTGTCTTTCTTCAGGGCTGTTTACCACTGTCCATTCTGCAACCTTTGTCGGGTCGGTGAGGGACTGGGAATCGATTATTTCCATTGCATGACATGTAACTGTTGCCTGGGGATGAAGTTAGTAAACCACAAGTGCCTTGAGAAAAGCCTTGAGACAAATTGCCCCATTTGCTGTGAGTTTCTTTTCACATCAAGTGAAGCAGTCAGAGCTTTACCATGTGGTCATTACATGCACTCAGCTTGCTTCCAGGTTTGCAAATCTCTCTTTCTTCTCATTAAACTTAAGCTTACCTTACATCGCCTTAAATCAAAACACTTTCTGTTTCTTTGGGCTCTTTCAGGCTTACACTTGCAGCCACTACACATGTCCAATATGTGGAAAATCATTAGGAGATATGGCGGTAAGATAATACCCGTCCCTCGGAGCGTAATCTACAAATCACATCATTGCAAATATCATTCACTAAACTATTTCTTCTTCGTTTCTTTCTCAAACTCCACAGGTTTATTTTGGTATGCTTGATGCACTGTTAGCTTCACAAGAACTTCCAGAAGAATACAAAGATCGCTGCCAGGTGAAAAACACTAAAAACTGCTGTTTCTTTTGACTCTAGTCTAATTCATTTGATGTCACACTCTCTCACACACACATGTTTCAGGACATTCTATGTAATGACTGTGAACGCAAAGGAACGACACGGTTCCATTGGTTGTACCATAAATGCGGTACCTGCGGTTCTTACAATACCCGTGTGATCAGGTCAGCAACAACCGTCCCAGACTGCTCAACCTCATCCTGAAAACAATGTGAGAGGTCTTTCACTTTTTTTTTCCCTACTGTTGGTATCACTTTCTGTTTCGCACAACAGTGTGATAGAATTTTTATTAGTATAGTCTCTTGAGATATTTAAGATTTTGAAGAGTCTTATGGTAGGTTACCAGTATACATTTTGGCCTTTGGGCAAAGCCAAAACTCGTTTGTTTCTTGAACATCCCATACCATTCCCTCATTTCTCCACGTATCCGCTATTTGTTTTTCTTTTGTTGCATAAGCTGTGACTTTCTTTGAAGACTGTAAATAGTTACAATTTTTTAATGTAAAAACTTTGATTTCTTCTTATTTTATCCTTATCTATTTATTCGTAATTCTTAAATTGCACGACGAAAATTTCTCAGAGCTTGTTAGAAGTATGGACATTTCATGTATGGTGTTGTTTATTGTTTTCCTGTAAACTGTAACCAAAGGGATGGATACATTATCCAGGAAAGATGAACACCCTCACATAAAAACGAAAAGAAAAGAAAATAGTCCATTCGATAGCATAAGGAGAAGTAATAGCTCATGTTCTGTTACAAATCTCAAGTTATAAAAGTCCTATTAATCTTGGTTTGTGATTACGAACGTTAAATGTTTTATAAAAAAGTACACACGTCATATATATAATAATTTTTTTCATCTGGTAGATTATATATTCAAAAAAGAAAACCACTTATTACAAACTACTAATTCAACTAAGGCGGCAAGGAATACACTCCTTCTGCAGTTTAGAGTCCATACGAGCAACAAACCTACAAATGGACGATAAAACTACAATGAACCGTATCCAACAATGAAAACATTCAAGAGACCAAAGGATAGAAAGAGAGATAGATGCGGAGCTACAACTTCTTAGACCAAAACAAAGGGATCCACTCCTACAGACAACGGCGACTCGTAGAAAATCTAAACCCATAAGCTACGACTAGATGACACAAAAGAAAACGATACACAAATTTAATTCCTCCACACGTAATCTAAAATCCCACTAAATCTAAACGAGATCTATGCGTCCCCATCTGAGGTTGGCCTTACTAAAATCGATAAACGAGACGACTTAGCGGATAAGACTCATTAGTCAACAAAACTAAAAGCGGCACAAAGGAAAATAAACTATCAAGATTCAACGCATAAAAAGATAAACTAGTCGCAACAAAACCAAAGCCTAGAACTAAGCCTAAGACCACCCATCCATCCCCCAAGGAGCCACACTGCATATTTATATCAAAAGGCCACAACTAAATTCCAACTAAAGCCACAAACCACCAGAGGAGAGGTATGAACCCATTCTATAACCGTTGTAGATTGAGCCAACCTAAACCACCTGCATAAACCAAGATCTACTCGCACAACAAAAAACGAAACTAAAACCAGATCCAAGAACCCTCACAACCCATAAAATTCGGCTATAACCCATGCCCATTAACTGTCTCGCATCTGGGACTTCCTCCGATCCACGAACCGCGCTCACCACCGCCATCGCCGTCAACAACCATGGGAGATTCGACGCTAGAAGAGACCACGCACCACCATAGGTGGAGGAAGACTGCCTCCAAACTTACCGCCACACCACCACTGGAGCGAGAACAGCCGCCGAAGACACGCACACGCCCTTAGCACCGCCGAGATCTAACCACCAGAGACGTCATGACCTGAATAAATCGCCAGAAGGGTTTTCAGGAGCTCGAGGATACTCACGCTATTAACTTATACACCACTTTTTAAACCCTCCCTGGCATCGGAAAAGCACACCGACCACCAGGAAGGTAACCACAACTCGAAAACAATCCGTCGGAAACTCCTCGATATGTGTGCCCATAAGAGCTTTTCTAGGGCGCCATTGAGTAGTTGATCAAACATTCAAGGCTTTGTTCAACACACGTCCTATTTAAAAGATGATTTTTTGTTTCTCATCGGAATGATATATTAACATTAAAATATCCGATGAAATATAGAGCCTGGATAAAATAAGAAATTTTTTTTCCTCGTAAACTAAAGCCTAAAGAAAGACCATAAATGACAAACTTCGATAACACCTAAAATAAATGCTAGAAAACATGGAAACAAAAAGAAGAAAAAATTTCACCGATCAAACTGAAATAAAATTCAAAACTACACTCGATCATGTTTCCATAGAAATAATTTAATTATGTGGAGTAGCTGAGAAACAAAAACTCCAAACAAACCAAACAAAGAAATCAAATAATCGAAAACACCCAATCACACTCTGAATAAATACAAGAAAGAGTTCTAGAAGACCTAAGCATTAACTAACATACACATTCAAACCAACATCTGATGGGTAAGCAAGACTAAACTCAAAGAGAGAAACTTGCAACCTAAGACTTCCAAATCTTACATGCGGAGACTCGTCTACCAACCAAAGAGTGGCCACATCCTTACATAAGAAGACCTGAAAGACCAAAGCACCATGACGCTGGAAGCCTAATCCCACAACCAAATAAGAAACAAATAAAGGAATGTAGATGCTTCTGCAGTAAAATCACATCCACACCACGTACCCCAAACGGAAACTTGGCCTAACTTCACATATAGAAATCTCAGCAGAGTAATGATAATGAGACAATCAAAGAGCCAAAAGCAACGACAAAACCGAAGATTAAAGAAGAGGAAGACGCAATAGTCGGCTGAGTATGATCCTGTCAATACACTCTTGTTGCTAGAAGTTTACCCTATCTCAAAGATCCATGGTGATCATAACAAACCAATCAACAAACCCGAGAAGAAACTCTACTGGATCATTACTACTAAAGTAACCGCATTTCTATGAAAAACTCAAAACCTAATCATGTACCACAACAAGAAAAAGAGCATTTTAACCTTGAAATCAAAGAAGGAGGGCTACGAAAACAAAGCAAATATCGAATGAAACATAGCCAAGGCCAACACACCAACTAGTAGCTGCAACCCACATACTTCAAGCTGGAAAAAAACAAAGCACATCAACTCCAAGCTGGGACTAGAGATGCCACCGGAAGAGCGCACAACCACCTTGACTGAAGGAAACCAATGAAAAAGACTACGCCAACACCAGAAAAAACACCAGACGGAAAGAATACAAGCTTCATCACCAATACACGCTCGCGCTCTCCACCCCAACCACCATTATGCAAAAAACCGGCAGAGGAACACATAAGGGAACACGACTTGACCAAGGATGAAATCTGGTAACTCAGTCAATCAGAAAACGAACCGTCACGAACCATAGTAGACGCGCCACAATACATAACACCAGAGAGCACCAGCCACGACGCATATCGACAAATAAAAATAGACCCTCCATTGTGAATCTCAGAATTTCTGAAGGGAATCACAAAAAAAGAAAATTAAATCGACAGCCTCTCCTGACAATAGCGATAAAGCCACCACACATCAAAGAAGCAACATAGCATATTGACGGCGTATGCAAGATATATGAATCTAAATTTGGATAATAGTATTAGCCTACATATATAAACATTTTTGTGCAAACATATATAAACAAATAACGACAAAAAATGAGTCAGAAGAAATACAAACGATCGAAAACCTAATAATCTCTCTATCTCATCCCCTCCGTCAACACCAGCAAAAAGCGGATCTCCGGTTTGGGCGACGCGTGGTGGCTCAGAAAGAACTAGCACCATCCCACTTCTCTTCCCCTTCCTCTTTTCTATTTTTCGGCGGTGTCGTGTTGGATATGTTGTGTTTGGTGTAGCTAGATCGGAGGTTTAGTAAGAGAGATGAGGTCATGCCTCCGTCTCATCTGTCTCCTCCTGACAAAGATAAAACGTCAGACGCCAATTATACGAAGCCAAAATGAATCGATGTTCCGAGAAACATAAATCCTGACCTCAAATTGCATAGATTCCAAATAGATGAAAGGAAAACTCAAACAACAATGAGAAAAACTTCAATCAGAGAAAGCGAGTGTCCGAGAATTATCAAATTGCAAAATGAATCTTTCTTGAGCTGGAAACGAGTATTAAAACCGATTAATGCACAAATCGCAACAACTCAACTAATGAAAGATTACAAAAGATTTTTTTTTAAAGAGGTAAGAGCACCTCCATTGGAGGTTCTTAAAAGGTTTTTGGCTCCAAAACCTAGGCAAAATGAATTTAAAACAATAAATTTAAAAACTCCTCACCAAGAGTTTCTTAGCTAAGAAGCGGTCCTTGTACTGTAGCGCTGACGTGTTCTTCTCTCATTCGTCCTTTTTTATTTTATTTTTTCAATCTGTAAAAAAAAATAAAAAATATTAAAAAACTATTTTAAGAACCCAAAGGGGGTTCAGCGATGGTTTTGCTCTAAGAATCATGTGATATCATGGTTTTTCTAGGTTTTCAACCATGATATAAGTGTATATATTGAGTCTTTAACTTTGTATTTCGAGTCTATCGAGTCTTTTACAGGTTAGCATGCGTTTGGAGCGAAGCTAGGAGTTTTGGGACTTTCTGGAGCATTCTGCAAGAAGTTGAAGTTGGAGCTGTGACCAAGTGTTAGAGTGGTGTCGATCGACACTGAAGTCCAACAAGACTACACTGCGCGATTGATTACATCTTTTGAAGAATTGCAAGAAAGCCTAAAAGTTTCATTGTTTCTAATTTAACCTCAAAACGTGTTTAGTCTTTTAATAGGGTTTTGGAGAGTTGTTTTCTCCTATATTTTGTTCTTGCTTTGTTTTGGCTTTTGGCTTTTGGAGATTGAGAGATTGCTTGGGGCTGATTCCGCTACTCTGAGGATTTCGATATTCTATATATTCAGTCTTTGGTTTTCTATTCAATATGTGTTGTCTGATTGATAATATGTCTGAGTAGTAACCTTTGTTAGATTTAGGATTTCTCATAGGATTTTTATGCCTTGTTAGTGAAGGATCTTTTGGTGTTAATCCTGATTCAATTCATCAGATTAATTGATCCTAAACATGCCAGATCTAGGTTCTCTTGAATAGAAACAAAGTAGATCTCACCTTTTACCTGTTTATTGCAGCGGAAAGGAAGAACAGGTCAGAGATCAGAGAGCCATCGAGAGATAACTCCTCCAGAGGTTCACACACGCACACCAGGCAGGAAGGAGGCTGCTAGGCCACTTGGGAACTCGCAGGAGAGAAAGAGAGGCGGCTCAGTTAGGTTATTTAGGTCTGAACTCGAGTTTTATTTATAAAACTTATCTGGTTCCGTTTGGGCCATTTGGCCCAAACACCAAATATCCTGTCGACGTTCGCACACTGTGTCGATCGACACCCCTTGTGTATCGATCGACACAGAGTAACCAAAACCTTTTATTCTCTCTCTAAATACAGTAAATGCCTAGCACTTTTACCATATTTCTGCTAAACCGTTCCTACACGTTTTCCTGTTAGCTTAGGCGTGTGACCCATATGGGATCATATAATAAAGGCAATAAGTCCAAGACTTATAGATCATGAGCGGACTCTAGCAAGCCATCATGACCCCCAGTATTATATGACTTATGTCTGATCATTGACATACTCTTACTTTCTAGAGACAGTACCGAGATTACTGGACACAATTCCAACAATCTCCCACTTGTACTGGAATCTCTGTATTCATAATCCCTTTCGTCTCAATATCTCGATTAGTCATAAGGCAAGATTAGTGTCATCCTTATAAAGCCTAATCTTGTTCATCGGACTCTGATTTGATACTGACAATCCAAACGACTCGGGAAAGTCCGTTTGAGCATGGCCATGCGTTTTCCAGTATTCAAATCTCCGATTGGCCTAGAGATATTCACTCCATTTATATTGGAGGGACAAATCCCATCTTGCTCCATCACTGTAAACTACTCATTTCATGATGTACCCAAACAAGGTCCTTATAACTATCGCAGAACGATAGCGTTAGACAATGATCAAAGTGCATCAGTCCATATGCAGTCACATGCATGCGAACTCAGGTCTAAGGACTATACTCTATAGTCGTAGTAAGAATCTCTTATGACACTGATATAAATATCCTGAAGAGTTCTTATAAGCGGGTCTTGTCCGGTCGTATGTTCCCAACATACACCTATGTACTGACTTTGATGCCGTGCATCTATGACACATTAAGACTTTGTCATAAGTCACGTACCAATCTAGTCTCACACGGTTGTTGGTGTTCCAATTTCAACAACCTTCGACTAGGGACAGGATGATATAAGCCATCTATCAAATATAGGGTCTCATGATCAAGCTAAATGACTTTGATGACTCAAGATCAAGTCACTTACTTCGATGACCTATAAAATGGTTTATATCATATTGGAACGATTATTTCATCACAGTTAAAATAATCTGAAATAATAATTTCATCAAACATTTTTTAAATGTTTTACAAGAACATATCAAATAACTAAATAAAGCCCTTTACTAACTCCCACTGAAATTAAGACCGTATCTTAATTTCACTTCTGCTACAGCAACAGTCCGCGACTCGTGCTTAGGCCTAAGGAGTGGCTTCGTTAATAGATTAGCAACGTTCTCATTCGTTGAAACTTGCTGATCTACTTAACATCTCTGTCATTTATCTTATGGAATAGGTTATACCTACCCACAAGGTGTTTGGACCTCTGATGTGCAGCTAGTCTCATCTATGCTGGAATCACATCAAGTTCAGTGACGAACTCTTCTTTCCAAACAACCTCTTTCGCTGCTTCCCAAGCTGCGAAATATTCAGCTTAAGTCACGGAGTCAGCAACAGTGCCTTGCACCGCCAGACAGACACAAGATATAACCGGACTGTGACCGGAAATCATCTTTGTCCGTTGGAAACTTGCTTTTCAGACTCCACTGACTTGTAGCACCTTACTTTCTCCGTAAATCAAGAATTTCTTAGTATTTACCAAATACTTGAGAACATTCATTACGTCTTTCCAGTGATTCTTCGCTGGATTTGACTGGTCTTTACTTGTCTTGCTTAACTTTAAAACAATATCAAAACAAGTACGTGTCATGGCATATATGATAGATCCAATTGCCGTCGCATATGAATCCTATCCATGCATTCAAGCTCAGCAGTTATCGTAGGACACTGCTTCTTGCTTAATGTATTGCCATGTGACATTGGCATAAAACCCTTCTTGGAACGCTGAAAACGTGTAGGACTTTGTCGATTCAAGAATCCTGACTTTGTCCTACCAGCTCTTCTGGATCTCTATCTTTAGATCCAGAATCCAAGACTTACGTGGCTTTACCCATGTCAATCACAAAACCAACTCCCAAGCCAGTCCTTTACCGACTGCAGCATTGGGACGTTATATCCGAGGATCAGTATGTCATCGACATACTATATGAGAAATGCAACATCGCTCCCATTTATCTATTAGTAAACGCACATTTCCGTTTCGTTCCTGTTCAAGTCAAAACCTTGACTACTTCAGCAGAACGAAGATTCCAACTCCGATATGTTTGCTTCCATCCATTAATGGATCAATAAAGCTAACTTACACATAGTGTAATTTTCGGAGTCCGGGCTCACTTTCGCTTCTTTGAATTTCGCAGGTTCGTCACTTTCAATGATCATCAGATCATGCGGACTTTCAATGATCATCAGGTTCAACTAATTACGAGAATTCACTCTCGGATTAGTAACTGATTCTTTCATATCTGCGAACTTCAGGCTCCACAGGTGTAGATTCTACAGAAATCTGTAAATCCTTCCGCTACTCTCCCTCAACAGGTTGAGCAGCCTCCTGTAAATTTCGAATTTCTTCGAGTTACTCTTTTACTCCCACTGTTCTTCTTGAAAATCAACTTCCCTTCTTAGAAAACAGAATGGACGTAAAAAGTGACAAGAATTTCTTCGAGTTACACTTTTACTCCCACTGCTCTTCTTGGAAAGTGACATCCTTTCTTAGAAAACAGGATGGACGTAAAAGTAACAAGCTTTGGTTTCCCTAGGACAACCAGCGAAGTAGCACAACTACAAATACTCAGTAAAGACGAATTTGGATCGATTCCAATCCACATTTACGTGGTGTCTTTCAACTGATATTAGTGGAACTATTTTAGCGTAAACTTAGATATTTTAGAGCGCTATTCTTAAAACTTCATGGAAGATTCGTGTGACTCATCTTTAATCATTTCTGATAAGATCTGATTCTTTCTCACAGAAACACCTCTAGGTTTTCAGAAGAAATGAGCTGTGAAACAACTTCACACTCAATCAGATGATCACACCATCAATGACTTAAGTATTCTCACTTTGATTTAACTCAGAGTCTTAATACTTCTGTCACTTAGATTCTATACCTCATTCTGGAACTCTTTCGACCATGTCAAAGAATTCCGACTTCTTTCGACCATGTCAAAGAATTCTGAGTTCTTTCGACCATGTAAAAGAATTCCGACTTGTGTCTCATCTAGTGAACACAGTCTTACTCACTGAATTAATCAGTCGAGACAATGAAGTACAGGAAAAATTTTCTCTGGCATTACTGCTCATCGGACCACATACTTGAGTATGTTCAATCTCCAATAAGCCTTTGGGCCTTTCTCTAGCTCGGCTAAGATGGGCCCTTTGTCTTTTGGTCTAGTAAGCAGAATTCAAGTCTCATAAGATATTCATTCAAATGAGCCCAACAGTTCATAACTATGGGATTTCTGAATTCGACTTACTCTCTGTGACCAAGACGTTTATGCCAAGAAAAATCAGGTTTAACTCATCAGATTTAAACCAATTTGGTATTTATGTTACATTTAGGCAATCTTTGGTTTAGTACATAAAACCCATTCCTTGAATAGGGTGCTACTATTAATATTTCATTAAGATCAAAAGAACAAAACCTTGTCTTTTATCAAAATAAAATCATTCAAATTCTTACAAGAAAATGAAAAACTACTCTGCTTAAAGCAGGTACATTGTAGCAATTACTTAATACAAAACCAAGCCTCGAAGGCATCTACAAGTGAAAACCCTACGGCTGAGGCAGCATCCCAAGCTCCTTCCAGCCATGCAGTTCCACTTGCCCTTCCTTCAACGTTCTACTGTTGCTTAGGCTCTGCATATTTCAACAAATATCAGTGCCACAACCAGTATCCAATACCTGTAAGGTAGAACTTGAAGTAATAACATGAATACCTGAGGAAGTAGTCTCATACATCAACTTCAACTCCTCATCGTCTTCCATGAATTTTATGCAATCTCTCTTCCAATGCCCAGTCTTTTTACAGTAGCAGCACTTACCAACGTAAGTGGTATCTGACTTGGGTTCAGAAGACACACACTTGCCATGATTCAAAATCTGGACAACTTTGTCTTCACCCTTGTCAGTACTAGGTTTAATAAACCTACCCTTCACGTTTGGCTCAACCGTTTTGAGCATATCATGCAGTTCAGTCAACGTCTTCGTTAAGCCTTTCTTGATATAGTTCCTTACGAACTTATCATAGCTTGACGGCAGTGACTGCAGAATGATCTCAGTTGCCAATTCATGGCTAACTGGATAATCCATTTTCCTCAGGTTATCAATATAACCTATCATTTTACTGACATGAGGACTCACCGGATTATCATTTGGTAGCTTGCAGCTAGTGAGAGACTTAACCAACTGGTATCTCTCCACTCTTATCTGCTCCTGAAATTTCAATTTCAGGCTGCTGATCATCTCTATTGGCGACTCCATGTTCTCATATTGCTCCCGCAAGTCAGAGTCCATGGTAGCCAATATCAGACCACGCACATCTACCGCATCATTATAATGCTTATTCCAAGCATCATATACTGCATGGGAGGCATTGGACCCGATCCTTACGGGGAGAGCTCTCTCAAGAACATAGTCCTTTCTCTCCTGCCTGAGGACTAGCCTCAGGTTCCGCGACCAAGTCAAGAAATTTGATCCGTTCAGTTTATCCACCCCAAGGATAGACCGGATCGAGAAAGTGTTTTGATTGTTTGTGCTAGTCATAGCTGAAATATAAGATAAAAGGATTTTAGTTAATATGTTCAATATGATTAATCTCGTATCAAATTTAATATGATTAATCATGCATTATATTCAATAACATCAGTTACCCTCAATAGAATATAATGATTCCAAGATCCACATATAACTAAGATTAAAGTGGGCCATTGGCCGTCACCCAACCTTAGCTTATATCGGTAAGCCCTATATCGGCTAATTATATCCGTGATATAACTCTTGGTTGTGAATCTGGGCCCGAGGCCCAATCCACTCTGATGTCTCAAGGCCCGGGACTCCCGATGGCCTAGTCAAGAAAACCAGGCTATAAAGTCATGTAATCATTAATGTCTGGGACTCCCAATGACATTTATGAAGCACAAACCGTCTTACTCACGCAAAAGCAGACACCCTCACACTGTAAGGCCGTGAATACAATTGAATGGGCTTCGACAGCTGACATAGCCTGGACAAGACATCCAACGCTTGATATTATTTGAGGTTCGTAGGTTTATTTTAAAATCTTATTCCCGAAAATAGAAGATTACTATTTCGGGAAACTTTCCATTTTAGGAAACCTACTATTTTTGGAAACTTTCTAAAATTGGAAACTTTCTAACTTTAGAAATTTCTTAAAATCCGAAATCATGCAAATCTAGAAACTTCTAATTTAAGAAACTTTCTAATTTCAAAATTCGGAAACTTTTAATTTAAAATCGATTTTAATAACTTTATAAAATAAATTTTAAATTGTTCTTAAGAAAGACTCAAATAATTGGCCCGATCGTTTTAACTTCTTGGCCCGAGGCCGAAGAATTGGTCTATGTCCGAGACATAACCCGATCGTCCAATTAAATGACATAACCGGTCTGGTTCATTAAAATTGGTCCAACCAAATTTTAATTACTACGATGACCACAATTGTCAACCGGTTATTTACTAAACCGGATTTTCTCAATTTATTTGGTCCAACCAAATCAAATTAGAAAATCCTGGTTTAGGCACAAATCCAATAATTCTTTCGACATTGGATTTCTTGTCCCGGTTTAACCAGACTTAATAAAATTATTAAATCTGTTTATTAAACCAGGACGAATTAATTTTAATTAAAATTAAACCGAGCCTTAAACCAACCATGTCGATCGATGGACCAATCGTGTCGATCGATCCATCAACCACATCGGTCGATGCTCTCAGCATCGATCCTGCATCGATCGTGCATCGATCCTGTATCGATCGATGCTCTTACGCATGCACGGATCCGAGCCAAAACCCTAACCGTGTCGATCGATGTGCACCAACCGCATCGGTCGATGCACCAGTATCGAACCTGCATCGATCCTGCATCGATCGATGCTTTCACGCGTTAAAAGGGTTAGCCGATAGACTGTATCGACCGATCCATGCGATCGTATCGATCGATCCATGCGATTCTGGTCGATACAGACTTTCGAAAATCGCATTCTACCAAGTCAATATAGCTTGGTTTCTGCGATTTTAGGTGTGTTTAGATTTCAATTCTTGTTGCTTAAATGGTTTATCTTATCAGTAGTTGATTCAAAACACTTTTAAACAAGAAAACAATCCTAAACATTGAATCTAAACAAGAGAAACCAGAACCTATGCTCTGATACCACTGAAGGATCTTTTGGTGTTAATCCTGATTCAATTCATCAGATTAATTGATCCTAAACATGCCAGATCTAGGTTCTCTTGAATAGAAACAAAGTAGATCTCACCTTTTACCTGTTTATTGCAGCGGAAAGGAAGAACAGGTCAGAGATCAGAGAGCCATCGAGAGATAACTCCTCCAGAGGTTCACACACGCACACCAGGCAGGAAGGAGGCTGCTAGGCCACTTGGGAACTCGCAGGAGAGAAAGAGAGGCGGCTCAGTTAGGTTATTTAGGTCTGAACTCGAGTTTTATTTATAAAACTTATCTGGTTCCGTTTGGGCCATTTGGCCCAAACACCAAATATCCTGTCGACGTTCGCACACTGTGTCGATCGACACCCCTTGTGTATCGATCGACACAGAGTAACCAAAACCTTTTATTCTCTCTCTAAATACAGTAAATGCCTAGCACTTTTACCATATTTCTGCTAAACCGTTCCTACACGTTTTCCTGTTAGCTTAGGCGTGTGACCCATATGGGATCATATAATAAAGGCAATAAGTCCAAGACTTATAGATCATGAGCGGACTCTAGCAAGCCATCATGACCCCCAGTATTATATGACTTATGTCTGATCATTGACATACTCTTACTTTCTAGAGACAGTACCGAGATTACTGGACACAATTCCAACAGTTAGATCACTGAATAATTAGGATTCTAAATATGTATGTTCATCACCTAAGTTGAGATTAAAACTGAATTTTGGATTGATCACCTAGAGTTTAAATCTTAGATAAATAATTTGGCACAAGAGTGTAAATTATAATCTGACAGAACTTAGGGTGAGCAATTTGACTAGATACAAAGAGATTTGTTTTAGGATAATTGTGAACTAAAGAACTTGCTATTAATGCTTGTCTAGATTTCTAAGATTGCAAAGAGATTTGAATCATTATGTTGCTAGACATATATATTAATTGCAGCGAGAGTTGAATTATTTGACAATTGTGATTTTAGTTCTTGAACCTGTGCTTAATCTGAATCTTGATTAGTTAAGTGCCTGACATTGCATGATTTCCTAAAAATATCCTAAGTCTAGCGCTTTTATCCCATCGAAAACACTCTTTTAATGACGTGCTATTTACTGCTTTCAGTTTATTAACTTAGCTTAATTCGACTGCATACAATCTATCGCGTGAAACTTGAGTCTATGTGGATTCGATACCCTAGATATTACATCGTTCGAAACTGTACACTTGCAGTTAGAAATATGGATTAAAATTTCCTCTATCAAGTTTTTGGCGCCATTGTCGGGGACTCTTTGAGTTCGCCGGTAGATTTTGTACTAGAATTTAGACTAAGTATTTTCTTTTCATTGGTTACTTACATCTCTCTGTCTTGCTTGTCTTTCTTGCTGCAGGAAATTACGAACATGCGTTTTTAGTGTCGACCGACGTTGATACCAGTGTCGATCGACATCGAGCTTAGGATCAGTTTTTGAGTTCAGTGTATGCCTAGTCTTCACACCAGAAGCAACCTGGATGAGGAGCTTTTGAATTTTAGAAATCAGGAGCTTGCCAGACTTGAGAGAACGAACAGAAAGACGCAGAAATCTGTGAGAATGATGAATCCAAATGTTGTTGTGTTGGTTCGAGACGCAGAAGGTGTTATGAGATATCTGCAAAACAATCCTTACAATGATCAGGGGCACATGATTGATGCTGATGGGAATGTAATTGGCAGCCTCAACCTGAGAGACAAATTGTTAATCCTGGAGCTAATGAGCAACCCAATCAGCAACCCAATCCACAGCCTGATGCACCACCTAATCGTCCAGCTGGAAGGACTCTTGCTGACTACAACAGACCTGACGTGTTCTATGCTAACAGGTCTGCAATTGTACCTCCTCCCTTTGAACGAAATGATTTTGAGCTGAAGAATTTGTACTACACGCTTGTGAGGCAGCACCTCTTCCATGGATACCCACATGAGTAGCTTATGGATCACATAGAAGATTTTGAGTCTTTGGTCACTAGGATGAAGCATAATGGAGTGAGCTATGACTTCCTGCACTGCAAGCTTTTTCCACACTCTCTTGGAGGAGAAGCTGCAAATTGGTTGAAGCAGATTCCAGCTGGGACTCTGACTACTTGGGATGCAGTCAAAAGGGAGTTCCTGAGACACTTCTACGATGATGCTCGATCTGATCAGCTTAGACATGGGCTTTTTGACATTCAAGCAGAGACCTACAGAGACTCTTAAGACTGCTTGGGTGAGGTTTAAGATGTACCAGAGAGAATGCCCTCATCACGGTTTTTCTGAAGTTCATCTGCTGGGCATCTTCTTCAGAGGTGTGGATTTGTGGTACCAGATGGCTCTGGATGCTGCCATCAATGGGAATTTCAACACAAAGTCTCCAGAGCAAGCCAAAGAGTTGATTGAGAACTTGGTGTCTAGCAATAGCACCAAGAATGCTGATCTGGAGAGGCAGAAATCTGGTGGGGAAGCTGATAGCTCACAGATAGCTAACATGAAGAACAAAATTGACTCTGTTCATAACCTGCTGGTTAGGAAGAAGAATGTCAACTTTGCTCAAGATGTTGAGGTATTTGAGGCTGAGGAATGCTGTGAAAAAGAAGATGTGAACTACATCGCTGAGTCTGGATTTCAAGGAAACCGATTTGGGAATCAGCAGGGTAACAAGTTCTACACTGATAATGGTCAGAGGAGTGCTTTCACCAGCAATCAAAACTCCTCATGCTATGCTCAGAAATCTGATTTTCAAAAGCCTTTCCAGCAGAACAACTCATATCAGAGGAATTATGGAGCTTCTTCTTACTAGACACCTCCTGCTCCTAGTCATGAAAGTAGATTGGAAGCTATGATGGAACATCTGTTTGAGGGTCAGCAGTAGTCCACTGTGGACTTCAACAAGAAGCTTGATGTTGTGTATGAAGATCTGAATGGGAAATTTGAGACATTGAATACTCATGTGAAGCAGCTAGACGTTCAAGTTGCTCAAACTGCTGGAGCTGTTAGGAGGCAAGATGGATTCCTTTCAGGGAAAACTGAGCAGAACCCAAGGCAACATGTCAATGCTATCTCAGTTCAATATGAAGAAGAAGTCGTTCCACAGCTAATTGGAGGTACTTTGGCGGTTGATTTCGCGAGTTGCAGAGATGAGATACACGTTTGTGAAACTGCAGCAGCAGTGTCGGTCGACGCTACCGTTAAGTGTCGATCGATACCCATGTTAAAAGATATTTTTTCGAGTTTCGAGCACGAAGAGAAATCGACCATGACCGACATTGACATGTCGACAGTCCTGAGTGTCGATCGACATCCTTGTAGTGTCGGTCGACACCCTTCTAAGGTTCTAAGGAAGAGATTTCGAGTCCTGATGAAGGATAAAAATCGATCGGGGTCGATTCTGAGGTCGACATTCCAGGGAAATCAACGTGGGGTTTCAGTATATGCATCAAGGGTCGATCGACACCACTTTACTGTCGATCGACACTATGGTCGAGCAGACACAAATTCTCTGCGATCTCCCACCTGTGCAGAAGAGAGCTCCCACAAACCGAGGATTCCGTTCCCTAGACCTCCCGACAAGTCCAAACAGGAACTGAATGCAGCTAGATGCAAGTAAGCAATGGACAAGGAGCTGATATAGATTCCAATCGTTGATATATCACAGATGCATCCTTTTATGCGGATGTATGCAGAAAGGATGATCTCTAAGGATGGAAATCTGAAAGAAGAAATGGTGAAGATCTCTACACATGTCAGTGTTGTGCTGTTGAATAAGGTTCCAAAGAAGCTACCGGATCCAGGTGTTTTCGTGCTAAGTTGTTCTGTCTTCAAAGACAGTTTCCCACATTCTCTGTGTGATTTGGGATCTGGTGTGAACCTCATGTCATACTCTGTGGCGGTAAGATTGGGACTGTAGGACTTCCAGCCGACTAGGATCTCTCTAATCCTAGCTGATCGTTTAAAACGGAAGCCAGAAGGGGTCCTCGAGAACATCCCTATTCGAGTGGGCAATTGTTTGATCCCCACATAATTTTTTGTACTAAAGTATGAAGCTGAACCAGACGATCCCGTACTGCTTGGTAGATTCTTTTTAGCCACAGCTAGAGCAGTTATTGATGTAGGCAAGGTCTGATCGATCTTCATCTGGGAGACAAGCCTCTGCACTTCATGATAGACAAGTTTCACAGAAATACCATTGACGGTCAGACATTTACAGTCGAAGCGGATCCCGAAATCCAGGTTGGTGAGACCATAGTGCTTGATGATGGAGAAGAGAAGATGGTAGTTCCTCATGAACTTACTCTAACATCTTCAGCACCTGCAACTGCTCTTAAGAAGAAAGCTCCAGAAATCACACTTCTACCAACACAAAGGTATGCATCTTCTACACCTTTAATACCTGACTATATTGTTGTGATTTCAGGGAAACGCTCTATCCCACCCCAGCTTCGCCCCCGCCCTGGATTTATTCCTACATTCCTTGGACAATCTCATGCTGCTACTGCTTACACACCTCCATGGATGAAGAGACTTTCGTAGAGGCACTCTCGGCCTCTGTCGTCATCCCCAAGCGCCTGATTTCCTAACCATAGGCAAGCTAACGACTAAAAACAAGCATTGAGTGGGAGGCAGTCCACTGGTGGGTCAGATTTGCTTTTATTTTTCATTTTTGGTTTTGTTTCTTTGATTTTTCTGTCTTTGGTGTGCCAGAAACGTGACGAACAAGTTGTAGATATCAGTGTCGGTCGACACTCCCTTAGTGTCGGTCGACACCAAACTCGAAAAGACGGACCACAATCGAGGACGCTCAATTTAGATTAGGAATGTGTCGACCTAAGCCTAGTGTCGCTCAACACTGGCTGTGTGTCGGTCGACACTCACCACCCATGCAGGTAAGGTTTCTGATTTTCCGAATTTTCACTGGATTATACCTTGTTCTCTCGAGCCCAAGCTTCTATAACACTGCAAACAGTGTTGTTTAAGTGTGGGGGGGGGGGTGGTGGTTACTAACGACGTGTTCTGTTTTATTAGAGTCAGTCCTTTGTTTCTCTTTTATTTCAAAATTGTTTTATTGAGTCAAAACCAGTTGGAAACAAGGATTTTTTCGAGGAAAATTTTCGCAGGAACAGGATCCAAAGTGACTATTGAACAGACTTGCAGTAGCTATATGACTGTTACAAAACCACACACGGAACAACCTACCAAGGACACCCATATCTTCTTAGGTATTCAGAGGATCCACTACTAACTTCACCTCTAATCTTGACTTAATTTTCTCACCTTGGGGCTTGAGATCTCTGGATCGGACTCCTCTGTCATGCCTGAAACAACTTGTAAACCTGTCTGAGTATGGTT
Source organism: Orychophragmus violaceus (assembly GCA_030180135.1). Lineage (NCBI taxonomy): Eukaryota > Viridiplantae > Streptophyta > Magnoliopsida > Brassicales > Brassicaceae > Orychophragmus > Orychophragmus violaceus. The sequence goes on along the minus strand of CM058233.1, from coordinate 82,817,563 downwards.
TCCTTCTCCCCTCTTTTAAAGTAAAAAAAAAGAAATAAATTGTGGATAAGCTAGTAGATTTGAAGCGGTCACGGGAGTGGTAGACACCCCTATTACCTCCTGTGCATTCATGGAATGTGTCCAAAGTAACACCCCGAATAAAAAAAGAAGAACTTTGATAAAAAAAAATGATACCCAGTGGGGAAAAATAAGTTGCTAAAGGGAGATAAGGGAGAAGAAAGGAACCAGAAGCTGACAGTTGAGTGGTCTGTTATTGACTGGGTAGAGTCCATGTGTCCTCTGATCGATACTCCCTTGGAGAGACCACACTTAATTATATACGGAGGTTAGTGTGGTGAATTTGAATGTCTTGACTTGATTGTGGAGTTTACTTGGGATAGTTGCTAAGTGTGGGGGAAGTACATTGTGGTCTTGATCTCTGCAAGGATGTTTTCATGTGGGTTGCTAAGTGGATGTGAATGCGATGTTCCTAAGATGAAATGAGTTTCCATGTTTTTAAACCTATTTTTCATATCTTGGTTTTCTGTTTACTTGAGGGCAAGCAAAATCTAAGTGTTGCGGAGTTGATATATCATGGTTTTTCTAGGTTTTCAACCATGATATAAGTGTATATATTGAGTCTTTAACCTTGTATTTCGAGTCTATCGAGTCTTTTATAGGTTATCATGCGTTTGGAGCGAAGCTAGGAGTTTTGAGACGTTCTGGAGCATTCTGAAAGAAGTTGAAGTTGGAGCCGTGACCAAGTGTTAATGTCGACCGACACCACTCTTAGTGTCGGTCGACACTAAAGTACAACAAGACTACACCGCGCGATTGATTACATCTTTTGATGAATTGCAAGAAAGCCCAGAAGTTTCATTGTTTATAATTTAGCCTCAAAACATGTTTAGTCTTTTAATAGGTGGAGAGTTTTTTTCTCCTATCTTTTGTTCTTGCTGTGTTTTGGATTTTGGAGATTGAGAGATTGCTTGGGGCTGATTCCGCTACTCTGTAACCTTTGAGAGAAGGATTTCGAATCCCATTTATTCTATCTATTCAGTCTTTGGTTTTCTATTCAATATGTGTTGTCTGATTGATAATATGTCTGAGTAGTAACCTTTGTTAGATTTAGGATTTCTCATAGGAATTTTATGCCTTGTTAGATCACTGAATAATTAGGATTCTAAATCTGTCTGTTCATCACCTAAGTTGAGATTAAAACTGAATTCTGGATTGATCACCTAGAGTTTAAATCTTAGATAAATAATTTGGCACAAGAGTGTAAATTATAATCTGACAGAACTTAGTGTGAGCAAAAGAGATTTGGTTTAGGATAACTGTGAACTAAAGAACTTGCTATTAATGCTTGTCTAGATTTCTAAGATTGCAAAGAGATTTGAATCATTATGTTACTAGACATATATAATAATTGCAATGAGAGTTGAATTATTTGACAATTGTGATTCTAGTTCTTGAACATGTGCTTAATATGAATCATGATTAGTTAAGTGGCTGACATTGCATGATTTCCTGAGAATATCCTAAGTCTAGCGCTTTTCTTCCATCGAAAACACTCTTTTAATTACTTGCTATTTTAATAGAGATTAAAATAGGGACTAAATTTTGCTCTATCATCATGACGTGGCAAATTTGAATTATGTCGCCTTATTTCTGATATTAAATCTCCCTTCGACGAAAAACTTTGACCTCAAGGTTTAAATGATGGAAACCTCTTCTGCAGATCGAACAAAAATTCCCACGTTGATTATTCTACAGATTCGTTCGACCATTTCACCAAGACCTTTGTTGCTGCTTGACTATGCCGATTGACCATTTTCCTCTCCAAAACTCGCTCAGGCTCATTAGTGAAGATATCTGACACTACAGTCGGCAGCTCATGGGACGTCACCACATTACCCACTGCAAACTTCAGCTGCAAAACATAGAAAACAAGGTGTATTTTGATGATGAAGGAAGATCCAATATGTACGCTACCTTTGCACACTTGTCCAGAACTTTATATGGCCCATATAACTTCAGCAAGAGCTTTTGGTTTCTTTTACAAAACCAACGAGTTCTGCCTATACAGCTGCAACTTGACGTATACATAGTCACCGACCGCTAACTCTCTATCTTTGCAATGCTTGTTTGCAAAATGCTTCATCTTGTGTTGCGCGCGTAAAAGGAGAAACTTCAGCAACATCAACATGTTCTCCCAATCTTGCAAGCATTGGACGACGACTACCACCTTTGATTCACCAGGAAGATATAGTAAATGATGTGGTGGAGGTTGGCCATATACTGCCTCGTAAGGTGTCATTTGGATTGAGGTATATAATCTAGTGTTGTACCAATACTCTGCTAAAGATAGCCATTTACTCTACAAGTACATACGTTCACTGCACATACATCTCAAATACGTCTCAAAGCATATATTCACCACTTATGTCAACCATCACTCTGTGGATGGTAAGGTGTCGACATAATCAGTGCAACCCCCTGCAATATAAACAATTTGCGCCAGAAACTAAGGAAAATCGTGTCCCTATCGCTGACAATGGACTGAGGAAATCCATGGAGCCTGAAGACATTGTCTAAGAAGACATGTGCCACTGATGCTGCGGTATATGGATGTGCCAAGGCCATAAAATGCGCCGCTTTAATCAATATGTACACCACCACAAAAGTCACAGATTTCCCGTGTGACAAAGGCAAGCCATCGATAAAATCCACTGAATATTGGTCCATATTTTTCAGGGATCGGTAATGGCTGAATCAGTCCCGGAGATGATGTAGTTTCGTACTTACATTGCTGACATACCGTACAACTCCGAATAAACATATGTATGTCCTTCGACATACCTTTTCAATAGAACAAGCTCTTGATGCGTTGGTGTGTAGCGCCATGCCTGAGTCAACCCCTAATCCCGAGCTGTGCAGCCAGTCCAAGATTATTTTCTTCAGCTCTGCATCATTGGGAATAACCATTTTTCCCTTCCTCCGTAAGATGTGATGAACCCACGAAAAATGTTTCTTCGCCCTAGGGTCCTTCTTTAACTCCTTTAACGTTTTCTTAACCCCATCATCTTTCTCACAACTCTCCTTGATCTTCTGCAATAGATCAAAATCCATAACAGTCAATTGCATCTGCAAAATCCCAGCACCATTTACTCGTGAGAGATCATCTTCAATTACGTTCTCCTTCCCTTGCATATACTGAATTTCGTAGTCGAACTCCAGCAGTTTAGAAAGCCATTGTAGTTGAATCAGGGTGTTCAGTCTTTTCTCCAGGAGATATTTAAGGTTTCGTTGATCTGTCTTCATCACAAAATGACTAGTGAGCAAATAGTTTCTCTACTTATATACTGCAAAGACCACTTCGAGCAACTCCTTTTCATAGATGGACATGTGCAACTGCTTTCCTTTCATCTATCTGCTAATGAATGCAATCGGATGGTCATTTTGAATTAACATAGCACATATGCCTTGTACGCAAACGTCGGTCTCCACGACAAATGGCTGATCAAACATAGGCAACACTAACACAGATGTTGAGAAGAGAGATCGTTTAAGTGCCTCAAAAGCTGTCATTTCTTCATCACTCCACATAAATGAGTCCTTCGTCAACGATATCAAGGGACTCGCGATTATTCCAAAACCCGAACAAATCAACCATAATAACCTGCTAAGCCGAGAAAACCACGTAGATGTTTCTGATTTATGGGAACTAGCCACTCCATCAGATATTTGATCTTTGCTGGATCTGTAGATTCCCCATTCCCCTTGATGTAATGACCAAGATAGTCCACCTTACTCGCTGTGGATGCAGACTTACTCCTTTTTGCGAATAAGCTGTTCTTTTCCATAAGTTTAAATACTTTCCGCAAATGTATTACATGTTCCGCCACTGAAGATATATATATATATATCAAGATGTTGTCAAAAAATGAGCACACATTTTCTTAGTAATGGTATGAAAACAGAGTGCATAAGCCCTTAAAATGTTGCCGGAGCATTTGTGAGGCCGAATGGCATCACCAGATATTCATAATGGTCACTGTGTTTCTTAAAAGCCGTCTTATGAATGTCTTGTGGATCCATACGCAGCTGATGATATCCAGTCCTTAGGTCTATTTTGGAGTAGATTGAAGAACCTCCCAATTTGTCCATAAGATCCTCGATCAAAGGTATAAAGAACCTATCTTTCACCGTCGTCAAATTCAGACCCCTATAATTCACACAAAGCCTACAAGTGTCTTCCTTCTTCTTTACCAACACTAATGGAGAATCATATGGACTAGAGCTTGCTTGAATTGTACCAGCCTGAAGTAATTCATATACGTCTTGTCTATTTCGTTCTTTTGGTGTACATCATAGCGATAAGGCCTTTGATTGACTGGGTTTGCACCTTCCAGAAGAGAAATTTTATGACTGATGATCTCAGAAGGGTGACAATGCCACTGGTTACACAAAAACCGTATAAAATTCTTTAATCAGCGACAATTGCAAGTGGGCATGCTTGTGCCTTCCCTTGTATTGCTTCCACAGAATATAACACCAATTTCTCCTCTTCATTGGTGTTATACACACATATAATCGAAAGCTGTATCTGCTCCTCCTTCTTCTTGTTCAGCCTGCTCGCCTTCATTGCTCTAACATAACCTTGTTTTATGCCATGTAAGTGTACCTTCTTAGTTCCCCACTTAAATTACATCTCAAGCTTTCGAAAATACCATGTAATCGGCTCAAGTTTAGACAACCACATTGTATGCCTAAGACCATGTCGCACCCTCCCAATGGAAGAACCAGAAAGTCAGACATGAAATAAATTGCTCCACTCGTGGATTAACATCCAACTTACTCCTATCGGCCACCTTAACCTTCCTCATTCCCGCTTGTTTCATAGAGCATCCTAACTTTTTTGATATGCTTTTATCTATGAAATTATGGGTTGAACTGGAATCAATTAAGATGAATAATACTCTTCTCCCATGTACTCCCCTAACTCTCATCTTTCGGTAATCCTCTGTAATGCATGCGACAGCATTTACAAAGATTTGAGCTAAGTCGCCCTCTTCATCTCATCACATACTCATCGCCATCATTATCTTCTTCTTCTTCGTCATTCTCCAACAAGAATAGCTGTGACTTCTTATGCTTAAAGTAATGGTGTATTTTTCGTCACAGAAATAACAGAGGCCTTGAGCCCTCCTTTTACTCATCTCCTCTTTCGATAAAAATGGAATATGATGCTTAGCGGTGAACTTGTTCTTATCAAAAGGCTGTTGATGGTTTGATCGACCACCCATCTATTTCTTGAAAGGAATAACTTCCTTATTCATCATATTGGTTATTGCTGTCGCACACTCGTTCCACTCCATCCTTGCGATTTCGTCAGATGAGCTTTCTCATAAAGTCGACCAAGTAACAACATTGGCGTACCATTTTTGGTTGAAACATTCGGATGCATCTGTGTATCAATGCGTAGCCCTGCTAAATACTCAATGATGCTGTCTGTCTCCTGTAATCGCTTCAGCTCGGCTATCAGATCGCCCAATATCTCATCAAACCTCTCAATCAACAAGGATTTGTATGCAACCCAATTTGGTAACACATAACCCACCACGTCCGACTAACTTACATACTAATGCCATATAGCAGGAAAACCGTCAAAGTAAATTGACGCATCCTACTTTCAAATCGCCAAGAGTATGATCTATTGCAAGAAAATGTTCAACCTTGGTGAAACATTCCTTGACTTTATCCCCATGAACCTAGGAAAGTCCAACTTCGCAAGTGTTGTAACACCTGAATACGGCTGTCCTTGGTTCAATCTGCCTCTGCTCGCGTCATTCACCCGAGCCTGACCAATCGGATTGGACGTCGTCTCTTGTTGAAGCCGAACACTACTGTTTTTAAGTCTCGGGAATGAGATATCAGCTTGATCGTTTCAAACATCTCGGCAATACCCTTATCCAACTTTTCATTCTGAGATGTTTTCTTCTCATTCTGAGATGCCATCTGATTCGCCAACAATACTTCCAATGCCTCAATTCACGATCCCACCACACCTTCTACTTCACGAACCATAGCTTCCTTTTCCTTCAATGCTAATTGTGCTCGTGTTTCAGCCATTGAATCCGAGAAAAGACGAAGCTCTAATACCTTTGATAAAAATAAAACGTCAGATTCCAATTACACAAAACTACACAGAATCAATGTTCCGAGAAACACAAATAATGACCTCAAATTGCAGAGATTCCAAATAGAAGACATGAAAACTCAAACAACAATGAGCAAAATTTCAATCAGAGAAAGAGAGATTTCGAGAATTATCAAATTGCTGAATGAATCGTTCTTGAGGTGGAAACGAGTATTAAAATGATTGATGCACAAATCGCAATAACCCAACTAACGAAAGATTACAAAAGATTTTATTAAAGAGATAAGAATCCTTACGTGGAAAATTTTAATTATGTCGCCTTATTTCCGATATCACTTCCTCTTCTATGCCACTTTGGTCCCATCTCCGGCGAGCTTCTCTCTATTCCGGCATACCTTGCGGTGGTGGTGACTTTGGGGCTATGCTCGGGTCCGTAGTTCATGGAGGTTTTTTGTGGTGTCTTCTTCCACCTTCTTCTTTGCTCTCTTCGGCCTTTGGGTTGCAGCGGTAGTGTTCTCCCGCCAGTATTGTACATTTTTCTTGGCTATCTTTTGCTCTCTTACTCAGATCCATCGGTTCCCAATTCTGGTTTTTGTATGATGGTTTAATTATGGTCTTTTTAACCGGTTTATCTCCTTTATCCACCTATTTGTCTTTAGGGTCTGATTGTACTCGGCGTTTTAGGTTTTGTAGTAGTTGTGGTCTACTTAAATCTCAGCTTTAGATTGTCTTTTGTGATAGTTCGGTTGTTCTGCTGGGTGTGATTTATCAGTGGTTTTTGATGGTAGAAGATGTTGTTTAGCAACGAGTATTTGATTGAGTCATATACGCCGAATTTTGGGTCTTTTATTGTTTCCTTCTAATAAGGCTTTGATTTTAGTCTTTCGATTGGCTTCTCTGTCTTGGTGTTTTGAGGTTCTTTTGTTGAAGTTCTGTCATGTTCTGTTTTGGGGTTCGTTTATCTGGACGTGATTTTGTTGCGAGAATCTACTAGCCTTTTCTCTCTCCTTTCTTTGTTTTCAAGTTCAGGTCTCTACGTCATAGTTATTTCGTCTTTCAATTCTTCTCTTGCGTGGTCGTGATCACTCTTTGTTCGGTAGATGTCTTTTAGTGGGTACACGAATGTTTGTGTGTAAGAGTTAAAGGTCTTAGATTGCGGTTTTCTTTCTCGGAGTTCTTGGCTCTCGCATGGTATTGCTTTGGCTTCATGTCTTTATTTCGGTTGTGGCATTTAGTTTCTGATTTTTAGTGGCCTTCTTTATATCTGCTTGGAGTTGGGTTGGATGTGTTTGTTGACGCACTTTTTCGTTAGCTTCTTCTTGGACGCATGATTCTCAGCCTCTTTCCAATATCAAAATAGTTCTATAAAAACATCCTTTGTTGTTTTGAAGATCATTATCGAGCTTGATTAGAAGGACTTTAAACTCATCCACCAAAAACCGTTGTTTTAGTTTGTTTTTGGTCTATTGATCTAATTTTTATTTCGACTATCTTTTTAGGTTTTAAACCTTGAAATATTTGTTTTTTACCTTGTTGCCTTAGATTCTCATAATTGTTTGGACTTGATTTCCGATATATCCAGTTCAATTATATTTTTTTAGTTTGTTTTAAATATAATTATCCATTAGTGAATTAAAAAAGAAAATACAAACCATCGATGAGTACAATACAACGTTACAATCGCCTCCCTAACTTTCTCTTTCTCCCCGAATAATTCGAACAGAAGAATTAAAAAGTAAACTTCTCCTTGAGAATAAATACACAAACAAAAATCGAAACTTTGAACTTTGCTCCATGGAAACCTCACCAAATTTGTAAAGAAAGGAGACGACGAGATAAATAATCTTCTTCACGGCACAGAGAGACACAAATTCACAGTTTCTTCAATCAATCAATGGAATTCCCTCCGCCAGAGAGATCAAAACGCCTCCATAACTTCACCTTACCTCATCTCCGATGGGGACAGCAGAGATTCCTCAGGTGCGTCAAGCTACCGCACCACCGATCTCCTTCTTCTTCTTTGTCTCCTTCTCTCGATCGCGCCGCTCATAGATCTCCCGCTGTTGCTCGGGGAGGAGAGCTTGGTGGTCCTGGAAACGGTGTGAAACCTAAGGTCTTGGTTTTGGGAAATGGAGAAGTAAGAAACGGCGATGATGCCGTCGCAGCAGCTCGGCCGTGGAATCTGAGAACGAGGAGAGCTGCTTGTAACGAACCGGGAGATAGGATCACCGATTCTTCTCTTCGGAGACATGAAATTGGAGAATGTGTTCATGGTAATGGAGATTCACACAAAGTGAAATTCTCGGGTTCGTTGTTGAGAGAAGAAATCGAAGAGGATTTCTCAGCCCTAATTGGGAAAAGACCTCCTCGAAGACCAAAGAAGAGACCCAAAATTGTTCAGAAGCAAATAAATGTAAAGTTCTCATTTTTCGATCTTCTATAACACAATTCTATGTTTGCTTTGTTGCTTAATTTGAATTTTCCTGGATATTTTGCAGAATCTTTTACCCGGATTGTGGCTAGCAGAAGAAGTAACAGCAGGCTCTTACGACGCCCCTGAGTCTGCGGAAACATGATGAAAGGTGATTCCTTCAATTTGATGTCCAAGATATTATTGTATCAACTTTGTTTTCTACTTTGAATCTTTTCGGTTGTAAAAAAGGAAGAAAAGAATGTAGCATTGTGCCCAGTTTTTAGTGAGTGAAGCCATTTTACTTTGGTTTCTTACTATTCTTCTTCTTCTGTTGTAAAAGAGACTACTGGTGTTTTTCATTACCAAAGCTAATTGTAATCTCCATGGCAATGAAATCTCTAGTTGTTTTTGTTTGTTTATCAATAATGCAGCTCTCTGCAACTTTCTTACATCTTTGATTCTCTATTTATTATTTTTTGTGCCAACTATTAGGCTATTACCAGCTCAAGGAGTTACTTAAATTGGTATTTTGCTAAGATTATGCCGGAAAACAATCTGATCTTGGTAAGATTGAGCATGTTTGTGTCAATAACTTGTTGAGCAACAATGTTTCTGTTGTTAGAGGGTTCAGACCATGTCCAAGGTTTCAGACAGCTTCCTTTCTCCTCTGGTTAGTTGAGCTAACACTGTTGTATTTATTGAACACCACCTGAGCTGGGACACTTGCTCCTTGCTGCAGTTAGGTTTTATGTATTGATTTGATGTTCTATTGTTAACTGTATGGAAAAGGAAGAAACAATCTAGTTACTATTTTGTAAGATAATTCAATTGATGATAAGAAACTGATAATGATATGAAAAATAAACTTCTTCTGCAGTTAGCTATCAGTTAGTTCTATAGAATATCCAAACCTGCTCGCAGCTAAAAGCCATGATCAAGATTCAAGACATATCATCGAAAGACTTCAAGGTGGCTCATGTTAGCACTCCCCAGCTTAGGAGAAGAGAGGAGAACGAAAGTAAGTAGAAGGTAAGTTACTTGTTCAACTCTCGAAATCTCATTTTAGATATTATGTCGCATATTTTTTTCTAAGCTCATTGTCTCTTGCAGTAGTGGCACACCACATCCATTTATTTTAGTAGAGGTTTAAGACTAATCTCAAATGTTTCAAAACATTATGATCTCCTAAACCGTTTGTTTTGAAAAAAAATCACCAGCGGATTTCGTTCGCGGGTGATCTAGGCCAATAAGATAAAGCACCTTCTATGGAACAACAACCATCAGGCCTGGTTCGAAGAGACAACACTTTTAGAATCATCAAATCCAGATTTCGAGTTCCACATTTCCAGAAACTTTGATCCCGGGGATTCCTCACTAGCTGATGAGATCTTCGCGGATGGGATGATAGTACTTCCTTTCCAAGTAACTATTTCATCCGCCATGCCAAAACGTCTCTATCCTATCGTCTCTGCTCCTTCTTCATCATCCACCTCCTCCTCCTGCACCATTGCCATTACCCCAACACTCGAGAAAATACAGCTACAAGGAAACTCCGGGAAGCGGAAACGGTCGTGGGAGCGGTGCCAGTCTATATGAGTATTTGGTTTTGCCTTAGGCAGTGTTTCAGTCTTTGGTTTGCATAGCGATTCTAACTGCTCTTTGCGATTAATCTATATGGTCTTTGGCTTCTGGTTTCTTCAGTCAACTGTGGTTTTGAGTTGATTCTAGTTGTTGTAGGCGGATTTCGAGGCTAGTGGATTTGGTAGATCTGGGCTAAATAAGATGCTTTCATATTTCTAATCCTTAATGCTAAGTGACTAGCTTCACTCATTGTCTTCTTGATTGTAGTTAATTTAGTCTTTTCAGTAGTTGGTTTATTAGTTGTAGTGATTTTCTAGTCTCTCTTATTTGAGCTTATGTCTCCTTTGTTAGAGTTTTTGTCTTCAGAATATTCGATCTGTGAACTCGTTGGCTTAATCTCTGGAACGATGTTTGATCATTCTTGGCTGTTTCTATATTGTTCTTGACATTAATATATTCTAAAGGGAATACCAAAAAAAAAAAAAAAAGAATTCGACCGAGGGGTAATTTGTTAAATTCCACTCTTTTCAGTATCTATGTAATATCATTAAAATATTACTTGAGAACCAAGAGAAGTTAAAACCCTAGATTATATAAATCGACTAGGATTAATTTTTCTTTCAGCCGTTTTTCTCAATCTTCAGAGATCGATCAATCAATGGCAATATTTGCAGATCTTCCAAGAGATTTGGTAGAGGAGATACTCTGTCGTGTTCCAGCGACGTCTCTGAAACGATTACGAACTACTTGCAAGCTATGGAACCATTTATTCATCAACGACATGGGATTCGCGAGAAAACAGTCCGACAAAGCAGCAAAGGAGTCTCTGTTTCTCATGTTGTCCGATGAAGGCAGAATTCGTCCGATGAGCATAGTCAATCTACATGGAACCCCATCTGTAGAGTTTAAAAGCGAGCTTAGCCTACCCTATCCACGTTTTAGTAACTCATATCAAGTCTTTCACTGCGACGGCTTGTTGTTATGCTTCTCCGGTCAAGGCTCTAGAATCGTGGTTTGGAACCCTTGTACTGCTCAAACCAAGTGGATCGAAGCCCGCGTGCCTCTCTATGATCACTACGACTTACTTCTCGGATACTACCAAGATGACAACAAAACGTGCGGTAAGAGCTACAAAATAATGAAATTTAATTGTCTTAGCAGAGAGACGGAAGTCTACGAGTTTAACTCTGGTTCATGGAGGATTCTTGATTATAATATAGCTCCTGGATTGTCCCTGAAGTACTTTGATCATGGCGTGTCTTTGAAGGGGAATGCTTACATGTTTGCTACAGATAAAACAGACCACAAAGATTCCTTGCTCAGGTTTGATTTTTCAACAGAGAAATCTCAAGCAGTGCCTTTTCCGTATCAGTGGCACAGTCGTCATAGAACTGCTCTTCTTTCCGTTGTTAGAGAAGAGAAACTTTCAATGTTATTACAGCGCGATTTTACATCCAAGAGTGAGATATGGGTGACAAATAAGATTGAGGAGACCAGACCGGTGTCCTGGACTAAGGTCTTCGCATTTGATTTGAGCTCTTATGCTCCTGGAAGTTTCTTGCTCGACGAGGAGAAGAAAGTCGTCGTGTGGAGATGTATGTACCTAAAGCACGTGGAAAAGATATACATTGTTGGGGTGGATAATGAAGTCACACAAGTGGATGCTGGAGTAGTTACGAGTGGTTTATCTTGGTCAGTTATTCTTAATTATGTTCCAAGTTTGGTTCAAATGGAGCATGCTGGAGGCAACAAAAGAAAAAGAAAGCGTCCCTTTCGCTATGTCTTTTTTGGAAGAGACAAGAGCATAAGTATACTTCAGTTTCAGAAGAAAAATAGAACAAAAAAGATCAGAACTACACTCGCATCTAGATGCTCAGCTAAAAGAAAAAGAGCTTAGGATATTTAGGTAAGACCACCGAGAGAGTTTCTCAAATGAGAATCTTCGAGAGATACTCACATTTTTTAGAAATTCATTTAATAAAATAATAAATTTTTTTTTTTTTGTATAAGTGAGAGTTTTTTGGTGAGAAACTCCCACTAAAGTTGCTCTTGCTAGTGGGTTTTGCCTATCGATTTTATGCTTTATGGTTTTTGATGGTTTAAATGATAACATAAACACACGAACATAGAAGAATCATGAAATGAAATCCAAAAACAGGAAAGCAAAGAAAATCAGAAGATATATTTGGTAATACACAATCTTACGTACCTTCAAAATGAATATTATAGATGTCAAAATCTACACACAAGAATTTAGAGTATTTAGTATGTTTTTAAGAAAGGTAGACTATATTTTAGAGTGAATTGTAAGAACTAATACCATTTTATAAACAATTTTATAAATCAACCTATAAATTTACTAGTAAAGATCTTTTGAAAACACAGAAATAAATTGGATTTAAGAATTTGAATATATCTACATATTTTGCAACAAAATAATAAACAGAAACAATTGAGATTATTTAGCATTGCAAGTGTTGTTCTTCTACCAGTATCCAGACATACATAAACTGGATCGAAACGAGATGGTAGTGCCGTCGAGATCAAATTTCAGAACTTTCACAAAATATTTATCTCTTTAGTTTTAGGGTTTTAGAATAATTGTGTCAGTTGGCTCAACATCATTATACTAGCCATATATATACATGTGTAACCTAATCACATAAAGTTAATTAATGTGTCAAACCCAAATATATACATATATAATAAATATAATAATTAGTTTCTAAAACCTAATTATATTTTGATCCAATTTGTTTAACTGTGTGATCCATGTAGAATCATATAATATTAGTAATGAATTCTCATTTCTTAGATTATAAGCGGTTTCTAGAAAAAACATTATAACCAACTTATATACGATTATTGAGCCTCAACTAATACGAATAAGTACAAATTGATTTCAAGGCATTCCCAACAGTCTTCCATTTGTAATGGAATCATCTATTCTCATAGTCCATTTGTCTCTATGTTTCGATCATAGCATAAACGGGCAAGAAAAAATATCATCTTTATTAAGCTAGATTATGTTTATCGAACTCCGATTTATACCGATTAAACAAATGTCTGACATTCACCTCGCTTGAACACGGCCATGCATTTCTCAGTATTAAATATTTGATAGGCACAAAGATATTTATCTCTCGATATACAGGAGGGACATATTCCATCTTGCTCCCACTATAAGAAAATCACGTATTAATTACGGCCGAAAAACGCTATGTATCGATACGATAACGTTTTGTTAAGCGTTATGTCATCGATCGCGATAAAAAGTCTGACACTTTAAATAGCGTTTTCTGTATATGATATGCTATATATTTTTAAGATAGTGTTTTCTTTACATGCTATGGTATATATTTTTAAGATAGCGTTTACTTTAGTTGATATGGTATATATTTTTAAGATTGTTTTAATGTCTGCAATAGGTTATTCTACAATAGTGTTTATTCTATATTATGAATTAGCTATATAATAGCATTATATAGGTGTCATCTATATATGAAAGATAGCAATCTTTAAATGTCATCTTTAGATTAAACGTAACAATCCGTAAACGTTATATATTTTGATTGGTCAATAACATATTTTATTTTTTCGACCCTAATTTTCTGTAAATATTAATTTAATTTAAATATATTTAATTTAAAAATAAAAATTATAAAATAAAAATTATAAAATAAAAATAGATTCACATTAACTATCTTGAGGTTTACAAAACATTTTTCATACCATCGATATCAGGATTTTTGTAAGAGAGACTATTTCTAGATATCAGCAGATGCACTACAGACAGAGAAGTGCATCTGCTGATATCTAGAAATAGTCTCATCTAGGGTTTTTGTAAGAGAGACTAAGAGAAATACCTAACCTTCTTGGTGGTTGTTTCGAGAGGCTCCTACTTCTCGAGTTTCTTCATTAGTTCTTCAATCTCTTCCTTAGTTATTCAATCTCTGCCTGGAACAATAGAGCTGAGAAGTGAGCCTCAGGACCAGTTGCTATAAACTCATCAACATAAATCACAGAGGAATCATCAATATACAACCAAAAAGGCAACATAGAGCTCAGAACAGAAAAATCAACTTAAGTAGACACAAAACTTAGACGAATGTTAGAGAATGCATTAACACTGCCTTACTTCAGCTTAGAGATGAGATTCCAAAAGAAAGAGTTTAGAGATGAGATGCGAGTGTGCGAGAGATACAGCGATAGAGATGTACCTGTAAAATGGCGAAGAATAAGAAACAGCTTCAAATATTGAGATACAAACCCTAATTCACAGTGAGGATCGATGTAAGGGTCAGAGAGCGATTGTGAGAGAGATACAGAGATAATGAGAAAGACACAGAGATAGTTAGGAATTCACCGGAGGCGGACCGATGGATTTAAACGAAGCCGGCGAGAGCCCAGTTCGGTCAAGAGATGAGAGACAGCGAGGAAGAGAAACCGTTTCTTTGTTCTGAGAGAAACAACACCGAAGTGATTAGGTTTCTTCTCGAAATACATATGTTTGTTAAAAAAAAAGGATTAGGGTGTAGGGAATTTTGGTAAATGCCCAACAGATTTCTCTCAGATATATTAACTTAAGAAAAATACTTGGGTTTAAGCCTTTTGGGGTTTAGAGTTTAGGAGATTGATGTTTAGAGATAAGGGTTTGGGTTTTAAAGTTTAGGGTTTTAAAGTTTAGGGTTTACATCTTTTGGGGTTTAGGATTTAGTGTTTAGGGATTAGGGTTTATTTTTTTTATTTTTTTTATGGTTTACATATAATTAGGATTTAGGGATTAGTGTTTAGTTTTTATTTTTATTTGTTTTAGGTTTTTAAATTAGGGTTTAGGGTTTAGGTATTAGGGTTTAATTGTTTTACCTTTTTAAGATTTACATGTTGGATTTAGGGTTTAGGGTTTAGGTTCTTATTTTTAAAATTTACATGTTGGATTTCGGGATTAGGGTTTTGTTTAATTTTTATTTTTAGCTTTTCAAATTATGGTTTAGTTTTTAGGATTTATATTAAGAATTTAGGATTTAAAAATCAAGATTTAAATTAAAACATATACTTGGTTTAGGGTCTGAACCTTCTTCCCTTTATGTGTGGTTTTATTAAACAGATGTAAAAATAAACTGAAGACAAATTTATAAATGTAAACATACATTAAAGAGTTCAAGCCAACAGAAAATAAACCACACATAGAAGTTCAATATTCCAACATAAACCTGACCACCATTCTAGAATAACATATAAGTTCAAAGACTAACTTTCATCACAACTTCAGGTAAAAACAAGTTTATCATTATGTCATGCAATTGTTGTACCCAAAGCATCATCAATGCATTTAACTTCCGCATTTGGTCTCCATACTTTAGCCTTTCTATTCTTTACAACTTGAACCCATACCTTGATAGCATCAGACTCTAAGGGGACAAAGTGGACTATCTTCCGGATTGGATGAAAGGACTTTACCTTCTGCAATGATCTCTCCTAAGTTTTCCAAGTCCAACAATGAGCAATTCTTCTTTTGACCTGATGAGTTGTTACTTTACACCTCACAACAAAAATTAAACTTCATGTGACCATCAAAAACAACTCAGACACAACAACATATAAAGTTAAATTGTAGTCACAAAATCATGCCCTAGGTGATGTTGCTTTCTGTGATGATTTTATAGGTGATGATGCTTTCGGTGATGATCGTCTTGCAGGTGGAGTAGTCATATGTATCTTTTGAATATGCCAAATGATATATCATGGTTTTTACCCCTGTTCAAAAACGCGGTTTGGGCGGCCGGGAAGTCGCCGGAAAGGCGCTGGTCGGGGCTGAACCGCCGCGATTTCCTCTTAGGCGGCTAAAAAATCGGTTGTCTAAAAAACTTTCGTTTTCTTGGAAATTTTGGGTTGTAATCTTATATTTCCTTGGAGATCTATCATATTAAACTAAAATCCACAAAAAATCGGGTTAGAATGGCGATAAAAAAAAAAATTGACATGGGCGGAATTTAGGGTTGCAGAGACGCAGTCATGAGGTTGAAGATAAGGTCATTTTTGTCATTTCACCTTCATTAATGCGAAATGAAAAAAAAAAATGTACAAAATGATGTGGGGGAGCATCGAACTCTCGACAAGGAGCATTATCAAAGCCCCAACAACCACTGGACTAGCTTATTAATACAACATTTGTTTACAAATATAAGTTATATACGGTATATATTGGTAAAAACACTCAAAATTACGCCCCGATTAATCCCCGTGTACTCTCCGATTTTTTCGTTAGGCGCTAGGCCCAACCCCACCGCCCGACTAACGCCTAGCGCGTATTCGAACATTGGTTTTTATTGGTTTTATGCCATGATATAAGTCTGTTTTAGAGTCTATTTGTGTTTCTTTAGAGTCTTTTACAGGTTTTATTAGGTACACGCACGTTTGGAGCTAATGTGGTGATTATGGAGCTTATAGGAGTGATTTGGAGATTTGGTCCGAGAGAGAAAACTCACTGTCCAGTTTTGGGATCTGCATCGATCGACGCACACCTGCATCGGTCGATTCACTACGCGAATGGGCCAGATCTCGACAGTTTATTGAAGTTATGAGATTTTGCAGAAAATCCCAGAAGTTCCAGATATTTACACAGAAGCCCCAAGTCGTGTTTTAGCTATTTAATTAGGATTTTAACTTCAGTTTTAAAGACGCTATCATAATTTAGATCCGAGAGTTTTTAGAGCTTTTGGGGCTGATCTGATCCTGTACTACACCTTTATTTTGGAGAAGATTTCGAACCCCTTTACTTGTTTTAATCTCTTTTATGATATCTAATTATTCATTGATTATGTTTACATCTTCTATGTCTGAGTAGATTCATATTTAGGTTTAGGGTTTTTCATTAAGGATTTCATGATTTGCTAGACTTGTTTAATTCAGTTAAGGATTCATATCATATCTGTTCTTCTATCTAAATTGCGTTTAATGCTAGTTCTAACCTGATCAATTAGAATCTAGATCTTAGGTTGCTAAATACGACACGAAAGTGTGGTTTAGAATCTGAACTATTTAGGTTGAGAAATTAAACTTCTCGCAAAAGGAATTTGGTTTAGTTTAATTGTGAACATATCGAACTTGGAATTAAAGCTGGTTTAATCTGTTAGTAATTGCAAAGGAATTTGGATTGCTGCACTTAGACTTAGAGAATTCTCGCAACGACAGTTGGTTAATTCTATATCAGTGTTTTGAGTTATAGAATTGTGCTTAATTAGATCCTTACTGAATGAACTGTCTGCTTGTCTGATTTCCTGAGAACGCCCTAGACTTAGCGCCTTTAATTAACTGCTTTCACAACCGATAATCTTGCCACTTGTTTACTTTCTCACACTGCTATTTAGTTTACATAACATTGCTTTCTTCTTAGTTTAAATCTCTACCGTTCTTGATCTATCGAAACCGGAGTCTCTGTGGATTCGATATCCTATATACTACAATCACTTGACTGTGCACTTGCAGTAGAATATGATAAAACTAGACCCCTATCAAGTTTTTGGCGCCGTTGCCGGGGACTCCGTTGAGTCCTCGATAGATTCGAACCTAGGGTTTAGACTAGGATTTTTATTTTTTTTGTTTTAAGTTATTAATATTTTTCTTTGTTTTCTTTCTGTCGCAGGTACCGATTTCGCATAGCATCGATCGTTGCACCTTTGTGTCGGTCGTCACTAGGAGATTCTGAGATTGAATCGATCGTTGCACTGATAGCATCGATCGTTGCTTGGCGATTACAGACAGTTTATGCAGACGCGTGAAACTAGAAGTAATCAGAACATGAACCTCGTTAATCTTGGACTTGAAGAACTTGGACGACTAGAGAGGACTAACCGAAGAGAAAGAAGAGCAAGGATGGTACGTGAACGTTTGATTTTGATTCCTGATGCTCAAGGAACCCTGAGGGATCCGCAAAACAATCCTTACAATGCTGATGGGCAGAGGATTGATGCTGAGGGACATGTGATCCTTGATGTTGATGAACCTGAACCGCCACAACAGGAGCAGAACCAAGGCCAAGGACAGGCCCAAGGTAGACAGATGGTGATCCATGAGAGGACTTTAGCCGACTACAATCGTCCGGATGAGTTTCATGCAAACCGGTCAGCTCTAGTACCTCCTGGTTTTGAGAGGAACGATTTTGAGATCAAAACCATCTACTACTCGCTGATGAGACAGAATGCTTTCCATGGTCACCCATCGGAGAAGCCTATGGATCACATTGATCAGTTCGAGGATATAATCATTGGCATGAAGTATGATGGAGTGTGGCAGGATTATCTGTTTCTTAAGCTCTTTGGCACAGTCTCGCTGGAGACGCTGCTGCATGGCTGAAGCAACTGCCAGCTGGGCAGTTTACTACTTGGGATGCTCTTAAGAGTGAGTTTCTGAGGCATTTCTACGATGATGCGCGTTCCGATCAGTACAGACAGGACATTCTGACATTCTCCCAAGGTCCCGTGGAGCCTCTAAAAACTGCATGGATGAGATTCAAGAAGTATCAGCGTGACTGCCCGCACCATGGATTTACTGAGGTCACATTGCTAGGTATCTTCTTCAGAGGCATAAATCTGCCATATCAGACTGCGCTGGATAACTCCAGTAATGCAAACTTCAATACCATGACTCCTGCACAAGCTAAGCATTTAATTGAGAACTTAGTGAGCAGCAATAGCTGCAAGTCTACTGATGAGAGGAGAACACTGATAAAAAAAAATGATACCCAGTGGGGGAAAATCAGTTGTTAAGGAAGGGAAAGAGAAGAAAGGGACCAGAGAAAGATAGTTTGGTGGTCTAGATCTGACAAGGTAAGAGTCCATGTGCCTTTGATCGATACTCCTTAGGTGAGACCGCACTTAAATACTTGCAGAAGTCAGTAGGTTGAATTTGAATGCGTGAATGTGATTGTGGAGTTTACTTAAGACAGTTGCTAAGTGTGGGGGAAGTATATGTTGGTCTTGATGTCTGCAGGTGAAATCTTTCATGTGGATTACTATGGGGAATTTGAGTGTTATTGCTTCAACGATGAAAAGAGTTTCTGAAGAGTTTTCAAACCTCTTCACCATTCTAGTTCTTTGTTTTGCTTGAGGACAAGCAAAGGCTAAGTGTGGGGGAGTTGATATATCATGGTTTTTACTGGTTTTATGCCATGATATAAGTCTGTTTTAGAGTCTATTTGTGTTTCTTTAGAGTCTTTTACGGATTTTATTAGGTACACGCACGTTTGGAGCTAATGTGGTGATTATGGAGCTTATTGGAGTGATTTGGAGATTTGGTCCGAGAGAGAAAACTCACTGTCCAGTTTTAGAATCTGCATCGATCGACGCACACCTGCATCGGTCGATTCACTACGCGAATGGGCCAGATCTCGGCGGTTTATTGAAGTTATGAGATTTTGCAGAAAAGCCCAGAAGTTCCAGATATTTACACAGAAGCCCCAAGTCGTGTTTTAGCTATTTAATTAGGATTTTAACTTCAGTTTTAAAGACGCTATCATAATTTAGAGCCGAGAGTTTTTAGAGCTTTTGGGGCTGATCTGATCCTGTACTACACCTTTATTTTGGAGAAGATTTCGAACCCCTTTACTTGTTTTAATCTCTTTTATGATATCTAATTATTCATTGATTATGTTTACATCTTCTATGTCTGAGTAGATTCATAGTTAGGTTTAGGGTTTCTCATTAAGGATTTCATGATTTGCTAGACTTGTTTAATTCAGTTAAGGATTCATATCATATCTGTTCTTCGATCTAAATTGTGTTTAATGCTAGTTCTAACCTGATCAATTAGAATCTAAATCTTAGGTTGCTAAATACGACACGGAAGTGTGGTTTAGAATCTGAACTATTTAGGTTGAGCAATTAAACTTCTCGCAAAGGAATTTGGTTTAGTTTAATTGTGAACATATCGAACTTGGAATTAAAGCTGGTTTAATCTGTTAGTAATTGCAAAGGAATTTGGATTGCTGCACTTAGACTTAGAGAATTCTCGCAACGACAGTTGGTTAATTATATATCAGTGTTTTGAGTTCTAGAACTATGCTTAATTAGATCCTTACTGAATGAACTGTCTGCTTGTCTGATTTCCTGAGAACGCCCTAGACTTAGCGCCCTTAATTAACTGCTTTCACAACCGATAATCTTGCCACTTGTTTACTTTCTCACACTGCAATTTAGTTTACATAACATTGCTTTCTTCTTAGTTTAAATCTCTACCGTTCTTGATCTATCGAAACCGGAGTCTCTGTGGATTCGATACCCTATATACTACATTCACTTGACTGTGCACTTGCAGTATAATAGGATAAAACTAGACCCCTATCAAGTTTTTGGCGCCGTTGCCGGGGACTCCGTTGAGTCCTCGATAGATTCGAACCTAAGGTTTAGACTGGGATTTTTTATTTTTTTTTGTTTTAAGTTACTAATATTTTTCTCTGTTTTCTTTCTGTTGCAAATACCGATTTCGCATAGCGTCGATCGTTGCACCTTTGTGTCGGTCGTCACTAGGCGATTCTGAGATTGAATCTATCGTTGCACTGATAGCATCGATCGTTGCTTGACGATTACAGACAGTTTATGCAGACGCATGAAACTAGAAGTAATCAGAACTTGAACCTCGTTAATCTCAGACTTGAAGAACTTGGACGACTAGAGAGGACTAACAGAAGAGAAAGAAGAGCAAGGATGGTACATGAACGTTTGATTTTGATTCCTGATGCTCAAGGAACCCTGAGGGATCCGCAAAACAATCCTTACAATGCTGCTGGGCAGAGAATTGATGCTGAGGGACATGTGATCCCTGATGTTGATGAACCTGAACCGCCACAACAGGAGCGGAACCAAGGCCAAGGACAGGCCCAAGGTAGACAGATGGTAATCCATGAGAGGACTTTAGCTGACTACAATCGTCCGGATGAGTTTCATGCAAACCGGTCAGCTCTAGTACCTCCTAGTTTTGAGAGGAACGATTTTGAGATCAAAACCATCTACTACTCACTGATGAGACAGAATGCTTTCCATGGTCACCCATCGGAGCAGCCTATGGATCACATTGATCAGTTCGAGGATATAATCACTGGCATGAAGTATGATGGAGTGTGGCAGGATTATCTGTTTCTTAAGCTCTTTGGCACAGTCTCGCTGGAGACGCTGCTGCATGGCTGAAGCAACTGCCAGCTGGGCAGTTTACTACTTGGGATGCTCTTAAGAGTGAGTTTCTGAGGCATTTCTACGATGATGCGTGTTCCGATCAGTCCAGACAGGACATTCTGACATTCTCCCAAGGTCCTGTGGAGCCTCTAAAAACTGCCTGGATGAGATTCAAGAAGTATCAGCGTGACTGCCCGCACCATGGATTTACTGAGGTCACATTGCTAGGTATCTTCTTCAGAGGCATAGATCTGCCATATCAGACTGCGCTGGATAACTCCAGTAATGCAAACTTCAACACCATGACTCCTGCACAAGCTAAGCATTTGATTGAGAACTTAGTGAGCAGCAATAGCTGCAAGTCTACTGATGAGAGGAGGAAGAGATCCGGTGGAAAGGTAGAGAACTTAGAGATAGCTGATATTAGATCTAAGCTGGACACTGTGTGCAATCTCTTGGCTGCGAAAAAGGGAGTGCATTTTGCTCAGGATGTTGAGATTTTAGGAGCTGAGGAAGAGAACCAGGAAGAGGACGTAAACTACATAGGTGGTTCTGGTTTTCAAGGTAACAGATTCGGATATCAGTCTGGGAACAAGTTCTTCGGTGGAGGACAGAAGAGTGCCTTCACAGGCAATCAGAACTCTTCTGGCTTTGGACAGACTAGTGGATTCCAGAAGCCTTTTGGACAAGGTAATCAGAGAACTTATGGTTCTTCTTCTTACCAGACACCTCCTGTTACTAGCACTCATGAGAGTAAGATAGAGGCAATGATAGAACAGCTACTGGAGGGACATACAAAGATTGCTATGGACTGCAATAAGAAGTTAGATGCAGTCTACGAAGATCTCAGTGGTAAGTTTGAGTCTCTGAACACTCATGTGAAGCAGTTGGACACTCAGGTAAGCCAGATCTCTAGTTCTGTTAAAGGAAAAGGAGTAGCAGAAACTCATATTAAGGCATGGTCAGTGTACATTGATGATGGATCAACACAAGGTGAAAACTTTGAGTTGAACACAGCTGAGTTGGTTGAAGAGGCTGAATTTTCGGATTTTGGGGAAAATCTCTCGGGTGGAAACTGTGAAAACAGTGTTGCATCGATCGATGCACCTCAAGCGTCGGTCGTTGCAGGTCGTGAACAGACGGATTCACAGGTTTCTGAAGGCGTTGATGCAGATTTAGAGCTTGATCATTTATTCCCTGAAGTATCTGAGATTACTCAGCAGGAGATTTATGTACAATCCATTAGACTATATCCTTCAGTTTCTGAAGTAATTAAGCAAGGGATTGAAGAGCTTAAGCAGCTGGAAGAGATTGGTGAAGAGTTGGATGAAATTCCATCATCTGATGATCCACCTTATCATCCTTGTGTGCAAAGGTACTTAAGAAAGATGCTGCCTATGGATGAAGAGCTGAAAGATTGGGTGATTGTGGTTCCTCAACAGATAAGTGATGTGCTGTTAACCAAGATCCCGAAGAAGCTGTCTGACCCTGGTGTCTTTGTGCTGAACTGTTCTATCTTCGAGGATAGTTTTAGGCGTTCTCTATGTGAACTGGGAGCTGCTGGAAGTCTTATGCCATACTCTATGGCGGAGAAGCTGGGTATGATGGATTTTAGACCCACTAGGACCTCTCTTGTCCTAGCTGATCAGTCGATAAGGGTTCCGGAAGGAGTTCTTGAGGACATCCCGGTGAGAGTTGGAAACTACTTAGTTTCAACAGATTTCTTAGTTCTTAAGTACCACAGTGAGCATGATGACGCTTTGATATTAGGTAGACCATTCCTAGCTACAGCTGGAGCAGTAATAGATGTGAGACACAGTCTGATAGATCTCCATCAGGGAGATGAGCCGCTGCATTTTGAGATGGACAAGCTGCGCAAGCCACTGATAGACGGGCAGACCTTCACCATTATGGATGGAGATGAAGAGCAGTCGAGTCACATTACGATTTTGGATCCTGGGGAGCAGTTTACTCCTTCTTTTCTTGGACAAGTTCATTCTGATACGGCTTACTCTCCGCCTTGGAAGAGGAGACTTGCACATAGACAATCAAAGTCTCTGTCAGGATCTCACGGTGCCTGATTCTTGTTCGTCCGGTCAAGCTAATGACCTTAGACAAGCGCTGAGTGGGAGGCAACCCACTGTTTTCGTTTTTGCATTTTCATTTTTGTGTTTTTGTAGGATTTTACGTTTTCTTGCTGTTTTTGGTGAGTTTTGTCTGCAGGTCTCGGACATAATCGCAGTAAGTCGATCGACACACCACTGTGTCGATCGTCACAACACGATCGAAATCGCATTGCAGCGATCGTTGCGGTCCTGAGCAACGATCGACCATACACGAAAATCGCCCAGCAACGGTCGATGCACTATGTGCAACGGTCGATGCAGGTGCGACAGAGGTAAAATCAGACAGTACTCAATCATCCATTAACATAACTTTTTCTTTCCTTTTACCAACCCTTCGCTTGACACTACTGGGGACAATGTGTCTTAAGTGTGGGGGAGGTGCTACTGACATCTATCTTTCTGTTTTCTTAGAGTTAGTATGTTTTTTTTCTTCAAAATTTGTTTTATCGAGTCAAAACAGTTTAAGTAGGAAACAGTGATTTTTTTAGAAGATTAATAGCACTTGCAGGAACTTAAGTAACCATTGAGAATAAGTTGCAGATTATCTATGACTATTAGAAAACCCCATCACAGATCAACCTACTGAGGACACCCACATCACTTCAGGTATCAGAGGATCCTTTACTGACTTCACCATTAATACTGACTTAATTTTCTCACCTAAGGGCTTGGTATACCTTGTGTCGGATTCCCTTGTTAGTTCTGACACAGCCTGTAAACCTGTCCTATTTGGTTCCCTTCTCCCCTTCCATAAAGTAAACAAAAAAACGATAATAAACTGAGGATGAGTTAGTAACTCCGAAGTGGTCTCTGGGAGTGGTAGCTACAACTATCATATCATGTGCATCCATGGAATGTGTCCAAAGTATACCCCATAACGGGAAGAACACTGATAAAAAAAAAATGATACCCAGTGGGGGAAAATCAGTTGTTAAGGAAGGGAAAGAGAAGAAAGGGACCAGAGAAAGATAGTTTGGTGGTCTAGAGCTGACAAGGTAAGAGTCCATGTGCCTTTGATCGATACTCCTTAGGTGAGACCGCACTTAAATACTTGCAGAAGTCAGTAGGGTGAATATGAATGCGTGAATGTGATTGTGGAGTTTACTTAGGACAGTTGCTAAGTGTGGGGGAAGTATATGTTGGTCTTGATGTCTGCAGGTGAAATCTTTCATGTGGATTACTAAGGGGAATCTGAGTGTTATTGCTTCAACGATGAAAAGAGTTTCTGAAGAGTTTTCAAACCTCTTCACCATTCTAGTTCTTTGTTTTGCTTGAGGACAAGCAAAGGCTAAGTGTGGGGGAGTTGATATATCATGGTTTTTACTGGTTTTATGCCATGATATAAGTCTGTTTTAGAGTCTATTTGTGTTTCTTTAGAGTCTTTTACAGGTTTTATTAGGTACACGCACGTTTGGAGCTAATGTGGTGATTATGGAGCTTATTGGAGTGATTTGGAGATTTGGTCCGAGAGAGAAAACTCACTGTCCGGTTTTGGGATCTGCATCGATCGACGTACACCTGCATCGGTCGATGCACTACGCGAATGGGCCAGATCACGGCGGTTTATTGAAGTTATGAGATTTTGCAGAAAAGTCCAGAAGTTCCAGATATTTACACAGAAGCCCCAAGTCGTGTTTTAGCTATTTAATTAGGATTTTAACTTCAGTTTTAAAGACGCTATCATAATTTAGAGCATAGAGTTTTTAGAGCTTTTGGGGCTGATCTGATCCTGTACTACACCTTTATTTTGGAGAAGATTTCGAACCCCTTTACTTGTTTTAATCTCTTTTATGATATCTAATTATTCATTGATTATGTTTACATCTTCTATGTCTGAGTAGATTCATAGTTAGGTTTAGGGTTTCTCATTAAGGATTTCATGATTTGCTAGACTTGTTTAATTCAGTTAAGGATTCATATCATATCTGTTCTTCGATCTAAATTGTGTTTAATGCTAGTTCTAAACTGATCAATTAGAATCTAGATCTTAGGTTGCTAAATACGACACGAAAGTGTGGTTTAGAATCTGAACTATTTAGGTTGAGCAATTAAACTTCTCGCAAAGGAATTTGGTTTAGTTTAATTGTGAACATATCGAACTTGGAATTAAAGCTGGTTTAATCTGTTAGTAATTGCAAAGGAATTTGGATTGCTGCACTTAGACTTAGAGAATTCTCGCAACGACAGTTGGTTAATTCTATATCAGTGTTTTGAGTTCTAGAACTGTGCTTAATTAGATCCTTACTGAATGAACTGTCTGCTTGTCTGATTTCCTGAGAATGCCCTAGACTTAGCGCCCTTAATTAACTGCTTTCACAACCGATAATCTTGCCACTTGTTTACTTTCTCACACTGATATTTAGTTTACATCACATTTCTTTCTTCTTAGTTTAAATCTCTACCGTTCTTGATCTATCGAAACCGGAGTCTTTGTGGATTCGATACCCTATATACTACAATCACTTGACTGTGCACTTGCAGTAGAATAGGATAAAACTAGACCCCTATCACCCAAAAAACATACTCTTGAAGAGCATGCTCCATCAAGTAATGTCAGGAGTTGGTTTCTATAGGTAAGCATCTTTCTTAACCACCTTAGCAAAATTCACCATTGTAGCACTGGGACCAATAGCAATATTGTTGACCATTTCCTTCGGATCAGTTGAACACATATGACCCCCCAGCAGCTACTCTATGAATGATGATTGGAATTTGGAATGCCTAAGTCAGTCACAAACATAATGTATATATCAGAACAGAGCATGTATAAGTTATACAGTTTCATAATCATAGGTGAAAACCAAAACATTACCGATAAATCAGAAGTTTGGTTTTCAGATGGGGTTTGAGAAGCTAGCTCATTGTCCAAAATGATCTTATCAACTGGTCATGCTATTTTCATTCCCACAGCTTGGCAAAAAAATTTAACAGTAGCGGTTAGCCTCCATACATATACATCTTCTTTTGTTACAGACTTGATAATAACAGTTGCATTAGGACCAAGTGGTACACGACTAACCTTGTACGTTGGTTAAAAGGAGCAATACTCTTCTTCACCGATAACAACTTCCTCTATTTCTTTAAAACGGTAACACAAACACAATCTTAGGTTCCTTCAAAATATCATCCTCCAACTTTTGTACCAGTCTTTGTTTTTCATTGATCTTGGCTTACTCCTTGTTTGAAAAGGTTGGTGAAAAATCTACTATATGTTTAACCTATGTCGTACTGCATCTATAAATTTTTACTTTGTTGTTTTCCATCCCGTTTTTGTACCCGTACGGTATTATCAGTGCTACCTCTGTCATCACTTCTTCCTTGGCTTCATCAACCAAGGTGGTTTTATCAGAAAGTTGAACTTTGGACATGAAGCGGTAATAATCGACCAACGACATTGACTTGTGTAAGCTCGTGTCATTGAAAAGGGCAACTGTGATGATATACCAATAGAAACTCGTATGTTCATCCACAAAATTTACTTAATAGCAAAAGCTAGTTCTATTTTCTATTTTTAAATTAGAGTTGCAAGGAGTCAAATTCCTAAGCCTCAAAAATGAAACACAACAAAATTAAATATCAAATCAAACAAAATTGGTCGGTAAAGACAAAAACGAAGCCGTGAAAATCTGTGTACAAAGACTACAACTCATTTCTGGAGATGGTATTGAGAAAGGAAGGCTTGATATGAAGAAGAACGATCTTGCCATTGAGAGAGAAGCGTCTTAGACATCAACAAAGCTTTCGTATCAAAATTTGCATTACGATCTTCGAAGCTAATCTCGACCGGAGACATATCATCCAACACCTCAAACCCTGATCTTCCCCCAACATCATCATCATTGTCTTCACGACAACGCACTTTGGAGACAAACATTGTGAATTCTTGATGTTCCCTGTCTGAATCAGATGTCTTTGTGATCGGAGAATAAGCAATGAACCGCTTCTTCTCCTGTGAATCGTTGTCGATCCCCATGTCATCGTCAAGTGAAATCGTCGTCTCCCCTACACCTGAGTTTGCCATCTCGCGTGCTGCTTTGGAGATTTGCTTGCACCGGTCAGACAACTCTACATCTGGTGAGAACTCTTGTTCTGAATTCAGACAACCGTTCCGGAACTCGTGTAATGTGAGGAGGACTGGGAGTGGAAGAACAGGTCCAATGAGCTCAACACCGGGTTGCACCTTCTTTGACCATTTGCTACTTCGGCGTGAAGGTTTCCTTAAGAGGAAAGGTGGTAACTGTGGGAATTCTGGAAGAGCTAAGAACTCGAGAGACGGTTTCTTCTTGTCTAACAGAACACCCTCAACCACAGTGTAGTCAGAGAATGCAAGCAACAAAAGCTCTATAGGTAAGCTTGACCAGGTTTCTCTCAGTGCAATGTCGAAAACACTTGTTGGTGAATTGATATTGTCGAAGACTGCAGTAACTGTAGATGAACATCTGTCTCTACCGAACCCGCAACTATTCAACTTCTCGCATAGCTCCTCGTGATAGGTTAAGCTCAAAGAACTGCTCTTCTTCGAAAGTGATGATTTTTTTTTACTCATCCTCGAGTCTAAAAGCCCGGCGAGATTCCCTTTGATGTGAGCAGAGAGATAGTCGAGTTCAAGGTATTTGAACCTTCTCGGGAATTTGTATTTGTCACCATCAGGGAAGTACAATAAGTTCACCTCGTCAGATTTGCAACCGGAATCTATGTGAGATATTCCTTCCATGTGGCTGCTTAAAGGATCGCGAGAAGCAAGGAACTTGACTGTTTCGAGCTTCCCTGAGGATGTTAAACGAATCAAAGTAAACCCATCTGATGAACCAAGTGTTGGTAGGTACTTGTTTAAAACCCCAAAACCAAGAACAAGAACTCTCTTTTTCTGCCAATCAATCCAGACTGGAAGAGACTCTTTCATTATCACTTCTCTAATTAGACAATCTCCGCAGAGACATTTTCCCGCTGGTAAGAGTAGATTGTGTGGAAGCTCCCATACATACAAGGAAGAAGGATCCTTGGCAACATAAGGAGAAGGTCCATAACAGAACATTTGAGATTGTGCATTCCAAAATGACCCTATTATAACACAGGAAGTAGCTGATTCATCGGTCTGAAACCCGAGATCGAACAAGCTATAAACATCAATAAAGCAAGGCTTCTCAACATCATGCTGCCATTTCAACAAAGGCACTCCTGATCTCTGATCACAAAGATATATATGGCTCCGGGAAGCAAGGATAAACCGGAAACTGTCACTACCCGCCTTGGCAAACGCAACAAACTCTTCTGTTCCAGTCATGTTCAGACTCTCAGTTTCCAGTATAGATGTCACACTGCAATTTCCAGAGCTTCTGGTGATAACAAAGACTGCATCAGACCGAGCAACAATAATAGTCCCAAGTCTCCAACCAAATTCACATCCTAACCAACTCTGATTCACTGATTTACCTTGATGATCCTCCCAAGAAACTTTAATCTTGCAACCTCTGAAACTACTACAATGTATCTGATTCATATCAAACACGAAGATCTCACCGTTCTCTAACAAGACCAAACACTCTCCAGTAAGGTGAGGGCTCCAGGAAGCGCTCGCAATCGAACAACTCTTAAATTGGTTACATCCGAGGTAACTCAAAACCGGTCTGCCTCGAGATTCATCGTCCTTGACACAGTACCAATGAATCGAATACAGTGCACAAACCATAACGTATCCCAATTCAATCGAAGATGCACCCTTGTATGCTCCCAAATTACTAATCGGCTGCACCAATATCTTCAAAATTCTAGAAAAGAACTGCTCTTTCGCCACAAACACTTCACCTTCGTCCCAACCCATGACTCGGATATCACCTGAATCTCCGGTGGAGAGCATTAGGAACCCAATTTGATCGAGGTTAGTCCCTGTGGGAAAAAACACCAAGACGGAGTTTTTACCGGGGCAAGGTAAGAACTGGAGGCGATTATACGATAGAACCCTAGCAGCAGCATTGTTAGGATGGGGAATACGGAATGAAGCCTCGATTGCGGAAGAAGACGACGGAGGGATGCCGGAGACAGTAAGAAATCGCGCGTGAGTTAGGTGAGGAATGCGATAGAGAATCGGAGGAGAGAGTGAGGGAGAAGAGAAGAGTAGCTGCGAATCTGAAGGGTTCAAGAAGAAAGGAGTAATTGATTCTCCGGTAGAGGAGACGCAGGCTTTGCGTCCCCAATCATCTACAACATCCATAAAGGGTTTGAAAACCCCTCGAAGGTTGACGGCCGATTATAAAGGGAGAAACTGATAAGACTCAAGGTTGAGCTTATCGGTTTTGTGACAGAAAGGGGAACGAAAAAGAAGAAAGGGGAGGAGGGCAAGCCGGTGACCTGCAGAAGATCAGAGAGTAAAGGGAGAAGGAGAAGAAGAAGAAGATATAGAAGAGAGAAATTGAAAATCCCTATTTTGATATTTGTGATATTTCGATAAAAGGTTTACAAACGATACTGCCCCTTACATATATGATATATCAGACTTAATGGGCTAAACAAATAAACAAATACACTCATAAACGAGCAAAGGCCCAATACACTCATTTTATGTTCATATCAGAAACTTTTATGGCGAATTAGTAGCAGATACTTTAACAAACAAAAAAATGATTAGTAGCAAATACACACGTGTACGGACAAGATTATTTTACATATGGGTAAGTCATTTTTAAAAATCTGAACCGTTTAAATCTCTCACGTGATTTAAAAGCATCACGTGTTTCGTCACCCTGTCTTAACGAGACCACCAGGCGGAGAATAATTCGGAGCCTTCTTACCGTCATCCGTCTCTCCTCCTCCGTCTTCTGCTTATTGATTCTCTTGTTGCGTGTTTTCTTTTTTTTTGGATAAACCCCAAATCAAGGCAGAATCTGAGAATCGAGAGGGCCCATAAATTGATCGATAATTCAGAGAATGAAGCGTCTGGATTGTGGGGAATCACTCTAGTTTGTGGAAAGTTTAATCTGAGGTGGGTTCGCTGTGATCTTTCGATTTAGTCAAAATCTCCGATGCTTTTCTCTCTAGATTTTAGGTGATTAGTGTATTTTAATTAGGATAATGTTTTATGATCTGTATCAAACCTACCGACCAACTACCTTCAGCTGAATTGCAAATAAAGTTTGCATTCTCATACAATGGGTATCAGCCTAATTCTGTTGATTGTATCAGACAAACCAGGTCGGTAACAAGGTAAGGAGTTTTGTGCTATGTCGAGCAAAACCCGTAGTATGCTGGAAGATTTGGTTAAAGATACTTCTTTCAAATGGTTGCTGGGGAGACAAAGCTCCTTCGATGAAGAAATCGAGGAAATGGGAAGATCCCCATCCGCTGGCACCAATTGGATACCTGAGCTTTCTCCTGTAGCCAATGTGGTTGTCCGCAGGTGTTCAAAGTACGTACCATTCATCTGTGTTTTCCATTCTTAAGTAAGCCATTCCCAGTATGAATTTACATGATACTGGAATAGCTTGTCGAAGAATGAGTTTAGTAATAGGTTTCACAAGGGATAGCTCTTACAAAAAGGCATTTACAGAGAGTTTTGGGATTTGATTTAGATAGCCGGGCCGTGTTAAGACATACTTCAGTGCAAGTATTTGATCCACAGTGAGGTCACTGATCTGTCTTTATATATGTATGACTGTGGTTTGACTATATGCTATTGATGCAGAATACTTGGTGTTCCTGCAAATGACCTGCGAGATAGTTTCAAACAAGAGGCATTTGAATCTCTGAAGCAGCCCTCTTTATTTGCAAGGAACTTTCTAGAGTACTGTTGTTTCAGGGCACTTTCACTGTCTGTGGGAGTAACAGGTCATCTAGCCGATAAAAAGTTTCGGCGTTTAACCTTTGACATGATGGTTGTTTGGGAAGTCCCAGCTGTTGCTAGCCAGGCTTTGCTCAGTGTAAGCCTCCTTTCTCTCATTTCTTGTACAAACATTATTAGAATTCCCTTCTTTATCATCTTTTTTACTTTTAAACAGGTAGAAGAAGATGCAACAGTGAGTCTAGAAGCCTTCTCAAGGATAGCACCAGCAGTTCCTATAATAGCTGATGTAATCATCTGTGAAAATCTGTTTGGAATGCTTACTTCATCAACGGGTGGTCGGCTCCAGTTCTCTGTTTATGACAAGTATTTATGTGGACTTGAGAGGTAAAGTTTCTATCCTTATAAACCGAACTCCTTTGTCTGGAATCACTGTTTTATCTGTCTTTGTTTATAGAGCAATAAAGAAGATGAGGACTCAGTCCGAGTCATCTCTGCTTTCTGGTGTTCGATCAAAAAGAGAGAAGATTCTGGAAATAGACGGGACAGTTACTACACAACCAGTTCTTGAACATGTTGGAATATCAACATGGCCAGGTATTGTTTTCAATTTCTCAGTGGTCACAGCCTTGGCTGTGTACCGTGTACGTACTCGCTCACTTTTTCCATGATATAATATTCAGGTCGCTTAATTCTGACGGACCATTCACTATATTTTGAGGCCTTAAAGGTCGTCTCTTATGACAAACCAAAGCGATATGACCTATCTGAAGATCTAAAGCAAATAGTCAAACCCGAGTTAACCGGTCCTTGGGGCACTCGGCTTTTCGACAAGGCTGTTTCTTACAAGTCTATATCTCTGTAAGGCCGTCTTCTTTTCATTGAACTGATCGTAATCTCTTGTCCAAACTGAAAAATGCTTTGTTTTGTGAATGACCAATTAACAGCATTTATTGGCTCTCTTTACTAGATCAGAGCCAGTGGTTATGGAGTTCCCAGAGCTTAAAGGCCACACACGCCGTGATTACTGGCTCGCTACTATACGAGAAGTATTATACGTTCACAGATACATAAACAAGTACAAGATCACGGATTTGGCTAGAGACGAAGCACTCTCAAAGGCTGTACTTGGCATTATACGTGTGCAAGCTATCCAAGAACTCAGTTTGACAAATTCCATATGTTATGAAAATCTTCTCCCGTTCAATCTCTGTGATCAGCTTCCTGGTGGGGATCTGATTCTTGAAACGCTTGCAGAGATGTCTACTTCAAGAGAGCTCCATCGATCAAATAGATCCAAAGAGACAGGTTACACTACCTCTTATCAAAATAATATAAACCTGATGGTATTTTCTTGATAGTAACCAGGAGTGTGATGGCTAAAAGTATGCAGTTAATGTCTAATGTATAATACAATTTATTCACCAGGGACATTACACTCCTCAGCTTCAGATATGGTTTCACAGCTGGGTTCTGTGTTTGGAGGATCAAGTCCAAGGAGCAGAACGAGTGAGACGAATAGACTTGTGGTAGGTGAAGTAGTGGTTGGAGATGTGAATCTATTAGAGAGAGCAGTGAAGGAGTCACGTAAGAACTACGAGAAGGTAGTGCTTGCACAAGAGACGGTTAATGGTGTCAAAATGGAGGGCATTGACACCAACTTAGCCGTAATGAAGGAACTGATGCTTCCAATAATGGAAACCGGGAACCTGGTTTTGTCTCTGTTGTATTGGGACGATCCTACGAAGTCTATTGTGTTCTGTCTCTTCTCCACTTTGATAATTTGGAGGGGATGGCTTGTTTACATCTTTGCTCTTGCATCTCTCTTCTCTGCAATCTTTATGGTTCTCACAAGATGTTTCAGCAGAGGAAAGCTCATGGTCGAGCTGAAAGTAACTGCTCCCCCACCTATGAGCACGATGGAACAGCTTTTAGCTGTTCAGAACGGGATCTCAGAGCTAGAACAGAACATTCAAGACGGAAACATTATTCTCCTCAAGTTCCGAGCCTTATTATTCTCGCTTTTCCCTCAGGTTTGTCTGCCCTCTTATTCTTACCACACACTGTTATCAGACCGCTGTGTCTAAAGGCGATTTGTAAACTGGTATTTCAGGCGAGCGAGAAGTTTGCAGTTGCGATTGTGGTTGCAGCTACGATGATGGCCTTTGTTCCAGGACGTTACTTGCTTCTGGTGGTGTTTGTGGAGCTTTTTACAAGATACTCGCCGCCACGAAAAGCAAGCACGGAGCGGCTGATGAGGCGGCTGAGAGAGTGGTGGTTTAGTATACCGGCGGCTCCTGTGATCCTCCAACATGACAAGAACGATACCAAGAAGAAAAAATGAGTATGTTGTACATACTTATATTCTGTATTTATTAGTATTGATGTATACATATATTTTTTTGTGCTTTTGTGTGTCGTGAGTAAATATAGTGAGCTAGATCTTGAATTCAATAAACATATTACAAATTTGCAATAAGATAGTTTGTAACGGCTTCAAATTCTTACCGCAGTTTTAGAACTGCTGGAAAAATATTTGTTTATGTTTTTTTTTCTTTTGTTGCTATCCAAGAGTAAAGATTATTTAGAAAGTTAAGAGTGTTATTGGTTTATAAATTCTAGTGGATTTGGAAATTTATAAATCTTTGTAATTTTAAACTTTAATACGTATATTTTAATTAATATATGTGAAATTTATAGGTTTATCTTTGGATTATATCTTTTATATTTTAACTTGAAAATCCATTAAAATCTTTTAATATTCATGATAAAACTAAATTAAAAGGTAAATCTTGATTATTGAATAACATTTTATTTTAGCTTAAATTTTAAAATCATGGACCCAATAGCATATGGTTTTGATTAAGATTCTAAAATCCTAAAATCAATTATAAATAATTTTGATAAAAAATATTAAAATCAATGAACCAATAAACACATGATTTTGCTTGGATTTAAGAATTTATTAAAATCCAATTAAAATTATGCATGATGTATTAAGTTGTTGACAAAAAAATGATGTATTAAGTTGAATAAAAACATGAAACTGAAAAAAACTGAACTAACATGAGGAGATTTATGTCATTGGCATTATACCAAAGAATTAAAAAAAAATGCACGTAAAACATTATTTCGACTAACAAAAAACTGATCATAATTCATAACTAATGCCAAAATTTATTAGTTCATTTTCAGAACCTCCAATAAAAACCAAAATTTGTTTTCCTTGAAGAGGAAGAAACAAAAACAATCAAATAATGTATGTTTCGTGGGAACAATGTTGGACCGTCAAAAATCGCGAAACTCTGTCAAGCCATCAAACCCAGAAGAGGAAGAAGAAGAGAAAGAACTCCTCATATTGGGCATGAAGTACATCGGATCATCAAAATTTCCGCAAAGATAACTATCGGCCGGATTTCCCGGCGGGAACGAAAGCGTCGAGAAGTATCCGTAGTTAATCCCTGTCGCCGCATCGTACATCGACGGAGGCGGTGGAGGTGGTGGTGGAGGATGAAGCGACGGAGATATACCCACCGCAGAATACGGGAGACACGAATTCACCTGTCCATGTTCTCCCATGTTCTCATCCGTTGTAACCACCGACGACGATTCACTATCTTCGCAAATCGTCGCGTTGTTGAAGAAAATCCCCTTTCCGTTACCGGAATAGTTTCTGTTATAGCTGTTATTGCCACCACCACAGCGATTCCGGTTAACTTTTCTCTCAACGGTGGGATCAGAGACACTCCGGTTGATTGATTTTCCTCCACGTTCCGTTATTGCGCTACCGCCGGAATCTTCTTCGGATCGGGACATTCCGGTGAGCTTTTGAACAAGAGCCATGAAATCTTTTGGATTAGTGTGTATAACTTTGGGAGTGTTTGTGTAGATGATCACCGGCTGGCGAGGCTTAGTGGCAGTGGAGGAAGACGACGGAGAATGTGGTGGCTTTTTGATGATGTGAGAGTCTTTATTGAGTTTTAGCAACGGAGACGGCGGCGACGGAGAAAATACGATTCCGACGCCGGCGACGGAGTTGTCATTAGGTTCTCTCTTCGGATGTTGGGGATGATGGTGGTCGTTGAACGGTGAGCTCATTAGTGATTTGGGGAGATGACGAAGTGGGAAGGAGTGGCTTTTATAAGTGGAAGATTTCGCGCACGTGAGGATATTTACTTATGTTTAATGTAGTTAATTAGTTTTTCGTGTTATAAAAATGACAAGTGTTTTCTTGAGGCTAATATAGTTAAGAAATATACGCCACTAGATTGCTGAAATCCAGGTTTAAGCTTTAAAACGTGGTGATAATTAAGGGATTCCTTAAGATAATTCCTTGAGAAATTTATGGATCTTATTGTTAATCACATATTTTTGATGTTTTTCTTCTTTTAACATCAGTCACATAATTTTTGGTGGTTAGCTCTGTTATCTATAATGGTGGAAAAGAGTTCGTTTTTGCTGATTGAGGACAACAAAAGAATCGAATAAACACTTAAGCCGAACATAATTAACTCTTGTCATCTATGATTACGGCCCTTTGTAATTGACACATTATTACTACAGAGAAGCACAATATTCGTTTAGAAGTTGCATCTTTGACTTGCTTGAGTTTGTGTCTCCAGATTCTTGCTTATGTCTCGTAACTCCACTAGGCTATCTATACTTACCTCCACAAGATTTAGTAGGCCATGAGAAATTTGACGATGGAACATGTGTGGATCTTGTATGAAAATGCTGTGATGATAAGTTTGTATTCATTCCTTTTTGGAAATTTTCACCTACATTTTGTGTTTGTAGGTGTAAAGGAAACCTCATCTCAGCGACCTGGTTCTTGCCAGTTACAAAAACATGGAAACAAATGACATAGAACAGAATTGAAACTTGTTAAAAAAAAAAAACAAAAACAAAAACAGAAGTGTATCTGAATACTGCATCAAATCCCTGAAGGCTCGACGATGCTTTCTTGCAGAAACTGAGTTTCTAAACCAGTCTGGCGATCTCTTTAATTAGCACAGACGTAGGCTTTAAAACATTGTTGAACAGTTTATTGTTCCTCTCAGTCCAAAAGAGATAAAGAATATTGTGGGTAACCAGTTTCCGAAGAGTTGGAAGGCGATGAAGCAGCTAGTTGTTTTACCCAGCCGATTAATTATGTCCAAGATCTGAAGAAAAATGGGGAAGATCCAATTCTCCTCAACATCACAGACCAGATTTCCATACTATAAACACAACTTAGCAACAAATGGTTTCATCTGATGAAGAGAGCAAATTAGGCAAGTTCTTAGGACATTTAATCCCCAATCCACCAGTCTCATCCTAGTGGATAACCGATCTAGTTAAGCTGTCCAAACAAAGAAGGCATGTTTTGGAATGTAACCTTTGAACCAAAGAGTTTCCGCCTCTCTGTTTCATAGAGCATTCCATGCGAGCTTAGAGGAATAAAGTGATGTTGAGGAACCTTCAACTTTCCATTCATAACAGTCATCCTTCAAGGAAAGTGACGGGGAGAGTAAGATGGGTTAAGCGTTACTAATACCTCGCATGGCGTTACTTGTCTTTTCCGCCGGGATTAGAATTAGGGACACTAGAACCAACCCCGCGCTAAACCAGTATATGATTTCGATATGTTTATATGATGAGTACTTTACTGATGAATTAATATGAAAGAATAGAAACGAAAACAAACGTCAACTATAGTGGAATGTTAGAAAGAGGAACCTCAAATAATAAACATGAGAATAGACGTCAAGCCAACATCTAGGAATGAAGTTGTTGTTTGAACACCTTTGATATAGTTAAGCCCTCTTTTAAGTTTTGCTTGAGATCATCGTCACACACTCTAGCATCTTGAGATAATTAATGATATAGTATATTACGACAATAATGTATATATTAAGTTATGTATCTCATTTCTACCCTATCTAGTAAATCCTGGTTTTGTATAAATACCAAACTATTACTATTACTATGTGAATGTACACGGATTTTCATAAGTTATTTTATGGTATCAAAGCCCAAAGACCTGACCTAGTTAATTATATTTTTTCCTCTTCTCTTAGAGCTCGTGTTTCCTTCTTTCTCACGTTAACACCAAGATAAAGACAAAACCAAACTGATCGCACCGACCATATGATCCTTGTTCCACGAGATTTATAACTATTTTGATACCCAATTTGATGACGTTCCTCGAAGAAGCATCTTTTGTATGGCGCAAACTCATTTTCTTCAAGGGAAAAATGTTGTTGTAGTATTGTCAGTGGTGGAGACAATTGATGGCTCAGTATAGTTATATGATCTTCTATCTTTAATCAAACATCTGAGATATATAGGTATGCTAAAAACACAAAATCTTGGCGCGTAAATTTCACGTTAGAGACACCAACTTCGTCTCTCATATATATATAGGTATGCTAAAAACACAAAATCTTGGCGCGTAAATTTCACGCTATAGACACCGACTTCGTCTCTCGCTTCGAGGTTTTTCCGGTGTCCGGCATGTCGTCTGTGAAAGGACTTCCTTTTCTTTCTTTCTTTTTTTTTCTTTTAGAGCTTCAGTGACGGTGGAATATAGCTCGGTAGAAGAGATGCGCTCTAATCTCCGATAGAGATGGGTTGGATAACCGGTAGGTATAGCGCTGCAGAAGCTTGGTTGGCTCGAATTCGGTATCTCAGGATCTAGGTCAGACCTTCTTCTGCTTGAGGACGACGGTTGAGCTTGGTGTACGGCTCTCAAGGTATCGGTGAAGAACTCCGAGTTGCGCTTTTCTCCTCGCAGTTTGTGGGCTCGTCGTTTGTTGGGGCGGTTACGGTTTTGTTCGTCGTCTGAACCTGGGTGGGGATGGCAGGTCCTCGCGGCGACGTTTCTTTTGGCGGTGACGGTGGCTAATCCGACCGGATTAGATGGATCTTGATTTTTAGGTGAAGCTAGGGTTTTATTTTAGCATGTTCATCTTCCTGTCGCTTGAGGTTTGTGAGTCGATTCGTTCATCTTGTCGGTGTTGTGGCCGTCGGATTGGTAAAAGGTATGCACTACTGGTCTTTGGGAGTTGGTAACGGTACGGAATCTCTGACATTTCGTGTTGAATCGGAGCGAGAATTCTTTGGTAAGATGAGGGAGCTCTGGCGAAGAGGTCTCATGCTCTCTCTTATCCGCTGATTAAGGCGGTGGTAACCCACCTCCGATCTATTGTTTTGCCATAGATCTAGGTTTTTCTCGGTCGCGTTTTTGTTTAAAGCTTTTTCTTTTTGTTGAATCACCTTTTGACTCTGGTTTAACCGGTGTAATTCTTGATATCTGATTTAGGATTTGTTTAATTAATGGTTTTGAATTAAAATGGTATATATATATACCAAGCCCTGGGTTTGAATTAAAATGGTAAATATGTATAATGGGTTGATTTTTAGTTCTTCACAATTAAGTGTTGACTTCAATTTATTATTTACGCAATGTTTTGTAAAATCAAATGTTTCTTTATATGAGGGAATTTTATATTTTTATACAATATTGTCTATACTTTTTGGAGAACAAGTTGAATGTCACTCGAGCAATGCTGTCCAACCTACCTAGGGGCTGTTAGTTGGATCATTTGACATATCCATCCAGATGGTTCATCCAGATGATCCATCTGAACGTTGTTCGTTGTTTTTTCGATATTTTTCTATGTTCATTTGGATTGATCATTTAGATGAACATGTGTATGTTTTTTTTTTTTTTTTGTAAACTTCAATTCCATCTAGATGAGTTTAATAAAAAAAATGAGTAAACTATCTTACTTTAAACTAATTAAATTTTTAGTTTTAATCTTAGTTATATTATTTTAAATACTAATCTAAAATATATTTACAACTAATTAATTTTTAAATTATTATTATTATATCGACAAAAAACGCAATATTATAGATTTGGCGAAAAATGTGATTTTGCGGTTTTAAGAGAAAATATGATTTTGCGGTTTTAGCAGAAAACACTATTTTATGGTTTCAGCGGGAAAGCGATTTTACGGTTTTGGCGGGAAAATACGATTTTTGCTATTTTGGCGGGAAAACGCGATTTTACGGTTTTGGCGGGAAACACAGTTTTGCGATTTTGACGAAAAACGCGACTTTGCGGTTTTGGCGGGAAACACGGTTTTACGGTTTTGACGGGAAAATGCAATTTTACGGTTTTGGCGGAAAAACGCGATTTTGCAATGTTGGTTGGAAAACACGATTTTGCGGTTTTGGCGGAAAAACACGATTACGGTTTTGGCGGAAAACACGATTTTACGGTTTTGACAGAAAACACGATTTTACGGTTTTGGCGGAAAACGTGATTTTGCGGTTTTAAGGAAAAATATGATTTTTGCGGTTTTAGCAGAAAACATTATTTTATAGTTTCGGCGGGAAAATGCAATTTTACAGTTTTGGCGGAAAAATGCAATTTTGCGGTTTTGGCAGGAAAACGTGATTTTGCGGTTTTGATGGGAAAACACGATTTTACGGTTTTGGCGGGAAAACACGATTTTACGGTTTTGACGGGAAAACACAATTTTACGGTTTTGGCGGAAAAACGTGATTTCAGGGTTTTGGCTGAAAACGTGATCTTACGATTTTGGCGGGAAAACGTGATTTTACGGTTTTGGCGGAAAAACACGATTTTGCGACTTTGACATAATACATGGTTTTTCAAGATAATTGTGATATATTTTATTTAATTTATGTTCGTTTACTCATTTAGGATTTGCTTTCAAATGATCCATTTAAATAATTAGGATATATTAGTAATTTGTTATTTTGGATGAACCATCTCCATCCAAATGATCCAATTTGGTTCATCTGGATGGTTTATAAATTTTGCCTAAATTTTTAAAACTCATTCAGATGATCCATCTGGATGGAAATGAAATTCATCTAGATGAATGTCGTTTTTGTTACTAAACGAACATCAATTTTCATCTACATCCAGATGGATCATCTGGATGGACAAACGAACAGCACCCTACTTTGACCCCTAGGGTTTTCAATAACAAGGCCATGATTTGTACTATTCATTAGTAGTACTATAGAGATCAAAACTTTAGAATCGTCATCTTATATGTAATAAATGCATACAACTTCTAACTTCTAAGAGATACGAAAGTAAAGGATATATGATCATATGCGAAGCTCAGTCACTGATTTTGACGGAAGGAGGACCTCCTCCACTTTCAATCGCATTAAATTAAACGAACAACATGTCAATAATTAGGAGGGGGTTGAGAGAAATGACTATTTTCTCATTGCGAACCTGTTATTCGATTTGTATTCATTTAATAACAACAAGGATTTATAGATTTGAAGTCGATCGGGTTGTTGGATCCAGTATACAACGTTTACTCCTCTAAAACTAAAATCGAAACAAATATTTATGTTGATAATTTAGCATTCACTTTAAAAAACTGTGCAACATAAATATGAAAAGTTGTAAGATATTTTAACTAATTCAATTAGACGACCAAAAGTAAAATTTGTTAGAAGAAAACGAAATATTTTATCCTTTGACGAAGACTAATACAACAATAAAACAAAATGTGCCGCTTGGATCTTAATCATCATCACGCGTCTGGTTGTCCAGAAAGTCAACGGTAAAATGGCAGACCAGTGAGGTGAACAGTCGTCAATAACAGGCGGCAGGCATATCAGACGGTCAAGATCTCTCGATATGCAATATATGACATGGGAGGACCAAGTAAAAAAACCTTAATATATTGATAGTGGACTCTTTTTTAATAGAAATTTAACATCATTTCGAGGTGATGACAAAAAAACACATCAATTCGAGGTGTTGATCTAATATAAAACCATACGGTAATTAGTATAGTAAAAAGTGTTATTGGTTTGTCTATTTTTATATCTTTAAAATTTATTAATTTTAAAATCTAATAAATATTTTTTATTAATATTTGTAAAATTTGTATCATTCATATTTGAATTTTTTTTTTTTTTTTAACTTCAAAATTCACCAAAGTTCATTCAAATCTATGATAAAATCATATATATATATATATATATATATTCAAATTTGAAAATTATAGAACCAATAACATATGATTTTAATTAGATTCTAAAATTATAGAATCAATAAAACATAATTTTGATAAAATTTTAAAATTAATAATCAAATAACACGTGATAACTTTTTTATCTCTATCAAAATATTATACCTGTTTAAACTGTTTTTCTTATTCTATATTTCACCATTTAAGACTAAAAACGTATTTCGTAGAGTACAGTAGTTAATATCATTGGATTGTATTTGTTTTTAAAACATAAGAAGTATATTTTTTTAGCTTTTTCTATAAAAAAAAAAAAAAAAAAAAATTGTGGGATGTTTTACCTGGATCAACTTCTCGTGTAGTCTTATGGCTCTAAAAGAAATCCACATTACCCCCAACTAATCTCTCATACTCTTCCCATTTTAATGAAATGTTGTTTGACGCTTTTGCCCTCGGTTTACGGATCCTGGTTTAATTGGGTTTTGAATGGATTTGGTTGGTTGGGATTTAATCCATTTAATTGGATTGATTTGGTTTATAAAAAAAAAAAATTCCCGAGCCTCGCCTCCGAACCTCGCCTCGCCTCCGAGCCTCCGAACCTTGCATCCTCGTCTCGCCTCAACCGGGTTTTGCTCGTCGGCGCCGTCGCCTCGCGTCTCCGACCACCATTCGCCGGCTCCGTCGTGCCTTGTCACCATTAGGACTACCAATTGAGTAGAAATGTACTCAAGAGGCAATATTGGCCGCGGAAATCGAATCAAATTGGAATTTGTGTTGCAGGTGAACTGACAACCAGTGCAACTAGTATAACTAGTATAACTGGTACAACCTGTAAAACTGGTATAACTGGTACAACTAGTATAACTGGTAAAACTAAGAATCGTTGTGTATAACTGGTAAAACTGGTATAATTGGCACAACAAATCCGTAAAATTAGTCATAAATTGATATGACGTTTACGCTTCTCTAAATTTTATCAAATCAAGTTAATGGAGTTGTTTAATGCCCCATTTGATGCATGCATGGGACAAATCGATATGACGTTTACGCTTCTCGGGTAACCTCAACAAATCCTTTATGGGTGAGTCTCTTTGAAGCCGGCGAACAGTCACGTCTCATCATTACAAATCATTTATGGACGCTACCCATCAAACGAGATTCCACACTATAAATACAGAGTTATGCAAGAGTAATTCGTTAAAACAGAGAGAAGTTAAAAAAAAACAGAGAGAAGTTAGAGAAAAAACAGAAACTCACGATGGCCAACAGGAGATCAATTGTCTCTCTTCAACAATTTCCGATTTCGATCCTCACCAAGATTTTTCAAAAAACCGGCAAAGCTTCCTCCGCCGATTACTGCAATCTCAGAGCAACCTGCAAAATTATGCGACGAGCCTCAGAGAAACCTGAAGTCCTACAATCTCTCTGTCTCTCTCCGCTGGTGAAGAAGCCTATCCGTGCGATGCTGCACGACCGGATTCTCCGTAAATGCTTATATCGGAAGAACACCGCTGCATTCTTCATTGAAGGTATTCTCACTTACTTTGTAGAAAATAAGGTAGCAGACGGATTTTCGTGTTTACGCATTGCAGCGCTTGGGGAGGGTGACGATGAGATTCTCGAAGCTTGTTATCTGTATGGTGTTCTGCGCTACCTCCACGGCGATCCTATGACCTCTCCTTATGACGAAATGCCCTTCATGTACTGGCGGGAAGATGAGGAGGTTTTGGTGGCCCAAGTCTGGAGGAACCTGAGGAAGATGCTGCATGGAATCCATGTCGATAAGAAGAAGGTTTTTAAGCAATCGATGCGGAATGTAAGACCCAGTAGATGTTGCCATGTTCTCGATATGGAAATCGACTGTTCTAAGAGCTTCATGTACAAACGGGGCATGAAGTTGTTCTACATGACTCATTTTGTTCCTTATCTGCATTAATTTCCTTTCTCATACTCTGTATTTGGTTTTTAATTTCTCGGCTATGTACTACTCTTTTTGGAATGTTATGTCTATATCATTTTTAATTTCTCTTCACTGTGTAAAACCGTGTAAAACTGTGTAAAACTAAGTGAACTTGATCACTAAACATATGTTTCACGTTTTAAACATACGTTATACACAAAGACAACGAAAACATACAGAGACAACGACAATAACCAACAATACAACCACCACGAACTACATAGAACGAGCAAACTCAATTATATGCTTTTTTGCCTTAACAACCATTGTTCCCATCACAATGGCTATGATAGTAACACAAATGAACCCAACACAACAACATTTGATCATCACTCTCCCCTTGTTAAGGTCTTTTTTGTCACTAATGCGTCTTCCTCCAAGTCATGGATCCTACACTTTAAGGCTTCAATTTCGAAACCAATCTCGGATTTGGCTTTCTCAATCTCAATTTCAATACTCGAAATTTTGGGCAACGCATCATTGACTTCCTCATACATGCTATCCTCCACCCATTTGAACAAATGTTTCTGGGTTTAAAAACAAAAGCAATATGTAGTGAATCATAAACAAAAAACAGAGCATAAATCATTATCCACAAATTATTTGACAATATGCTTACATCTTTCATGGTTGAACATATGAAGAATGGTCTTCCTGGGTTGTCTTTCGTCTTAGACGTGAGAATGACGACGCCTTTACCGCAGTTACACTTCACCGGAAACCCTCGGTGTGATACCCCGTATCAAAATACGGTCAACGGGCAGCAGAAAGTCAACATGGGTAAAATTGTCATTTTACCAATGTCGGGGGTAAAATGGTAATTTTACCAAAGTTCGAGACAGAAGCCGAGACGGGCCGAATATTCTTATATTTCGATGTAAAGAATGTTCACAAGACCAGAGTTGGAGAAATCGGAGCAGAAACATGTTTTTCGGTTTGTCGGGAATGGAAACCGACAAAACCAAAGGAACTTCAAAACTTCATAACCGAAGCTACGGGTGTCCAAACGGAGTGATTCAAAATGCTAAATTCATCAAATAGCATGGAGAATCTGATTATGGAGGGTTGAGGATTTATGGGATCGTCTAGAGATTTTTTAAAATATTAAACGCGAAATTGGCTAAACGGAAGCATCGGGATGGTCGAGAATGAGAAGTTGCTGATTGGTTTAAGGGTGAACTTGGCTAAGAGAGAGACAGCAATAAGATTCACTGAATTTAGAATATGGTGTCGTGGCTCATGGGAAGAGGAGAATGAGGACATGTGTTGAATGGACAAATACATTGAATCTTATTCTTTTATTGATTTGTGGTGTGTCACAAGGGGAAGCATCCATGTGTCTTATGGAGGAGAAGGAGAAGACGTGGAAGAAGGGAAGAAGATAAGAGGAAGGAGTTGGCGTGGCTTAAGGGAGAAGT
Organism: Orychophragmus violaceus; assembly: GCA_030180135.1. Taxonomy (NCBI): domain Eukaryota; kingdom Viridiplantae; phylum Streptophyta; class Magnoliopsida; order Brassicales; family Brassicaceae; genus Orychophragmus; species Orychophragmus violaceus. The sequence continues at coordinate 82,772,968 of CM058233.1, read as the reverse complement.
GGGAGAGGACATGTGGCAAGACATGTGGCAAGGAAATATGAGTTTTGTGTAACTATAAGAAGGGGCTCACCATCTCATTATTTCATTCATCCAAAACCAACAAAAAGAAGAGAAAAAGAGCGTAAGAATAAGAAGAAAGAAGAGGAGGAGAAGAAGAATCCGGAGGAGGAAGATGAAGAATAAAAAGTGAAGCGTGAGGAGAAGAAGACCGGGGAGAGAGAAGAGGCGTGGAGGAAGAGAGAAGAAGATGAAGCTTGAGGAGAGAAGAAGAGCGTGAGGAGGAAGAGAAAGATAGAGAGAGAGAGAGAGAAGAAGTGTGAAGAAAAAGAAGAGAGAAGAAGAGGGAAAGAGAGAGAAGCGTGAGATGAGGAGGAGAAAAGAAGAAGGAGAAGAAGAAGAAGACCGGAGGAGAGAGAAAGAAGAGAGAGAAAGAGGAGATAGAAAGAAGCGAGAGAAAGTAGAGAGAGAGAGACGTGAAGATAAAGAAAAGAGAGAGAAGGAGGCGTAAAGGAGAGAGAAGATGGTCCAGAAGCTTGATTAGAATCCTTCGGTCAACGGTCAGGACGTTCGGGAAGATCCGGGGTTAGAGTTCGTGCATTCGGGAGGTTCGGGTTCCAGTTTGGGGGTCTCGGGATTCATATCGTGTCAGAGCCGCCATTACCGCACCTATCTCACTGTGAGTCGGCTCACAAACTCGTAGATTTATATAGACCATAAATTGATAAACCGTAGTGCTAGGATTGCATACCCGTTAATTAACCTGATTAGTAATTAATAATTCATTGGATGTTTAATGTTAAACCGGTTAGGATCGGATAAGCATGTTAGGGTTTAAAGAATTAAAAGGTTAATTGGTTGTGTGCTGCTAGGTTGTTAGTAATAATTGGGTGATGCATTCATATAGACCGTTGTTTAGGACCATATATGCATCTATATATATTAAGAACGATAATTAATGAATCTATATACGGGAATTAAGACGACATTAAAATATGGTTGAACCTGAACAAACGTATAGAATAAAGTAATGGGATCGGGTTTTAAGTTAATAGCGGGAATGGGTAATGAATAAAGTTAATTAATAATGACACGTCGGGGAGTTAGTAAGTTTACTAACTCTAAACCGACGGACCGAGGAGTTAATAAAAGATATATAGAATGGGTTAAGTTAAAGGAAGTGGGGTGAGTTGTAAGCCGTCTACGGGTTAGCAATCCGCTAACCCAAGGTAGCGGATAAGAATGAATTAAAAGACTTAGAAACCCTAATAAGCCTGCTTGTGTGATTGGGTGATTGTGTGATTGATGGTGATTGCGTAATTGTATTGCTGTTATTGTGAGCTTTGTGTGCAGGCTTGTTAGACTACTCGGTGTTGGGCCGAGCAGTTATTGCGGACGCTTACTCCGGTCACGGGACCGGGGAAGTTAGTGGTGCTGACTAGGTATCTTACCTAGTCAGAGCGGTGGTGTCGGTAGTATAGTGGCTTGCAGAATGGTTGGGGATTTGTTGTTGTTATTATTGATTGCGTGATCTGTGCTAGAGTCCCAGCGAGTCTGCGTGTTTATATTTCTGCACTAGGACTCTAGGGTGCGTTAGATTCTGCAAGCCTAGGTTTTGTTACGTTCCGGTACTTCCGACCCGATTGGATCCTCGGGTTTTACCTAACCGGACCATGGTGGTTCCGGTTATGGTGTTAACCTACTGGGTGACGCCGGTAGGTGTGCGATTCGGAGAATACGGGGTCATGTCCTAGGGTCGGATCGCATGGAAACTCAGGTTACCGGGGGTAATAGGAGTCACCGCGTATCGATGGACGGAGAACGGTGTCCTAGCCGTGGGGACCTTGTGTACACGGTTAGGAGTCATGGGTTAGTTACCATGTAGGTAACGATGTATACCCGTGGAAGTCACCGAGATCGTAGGGCCAGGCGTTGTTTTGTTATTTCTTTCGTTGCGCGATAGATAGATCGAGTCCAATCAAGGACATGTGCCGCAGTGCCTTCGATTTCCTATTTCTCCTTATCTTTGGCATTGATTGTGTGTTGTGGGTTTATCACGACGTGGTAGTGCGTGATCGACTATTTATTTACTGCTGATTGTTATTTTGGGTTTTTGGTACGGGAATCTGTAGTTCTAGATAGATTAGAAGCCGTTAGTGGGGAGCCGATTCACTGGGTGATCTTAGATCGCTCATTATACTCTTTTGTGTTTTTCAGGTTTAGCAGCGACGGACGCGAGAGGTCCTCGGTGTGGTTTCGGGTTGCTTGTGACGGATTTGATTCATGGGTTTTTGGGTGTTTTCTCGGTTCGGCGTTATTGTTATTTCGTGTGTTGATTTCCTTGTATATTTGACTTGACGATTGTTTGTGAAATTATATTAAACGTTGTACTCAACGTTGATTACTCAGAAATGAAACTGTTTCCCTGATATGAGGTTTTAGTCCGAACCGACACAACTCATCGAAGTAGTGCAAGTGGTACCGCTTGTGCTATGGACATGAGGATAGCGGAGTCGAGGATAGATTGGTGCGAGCCTTTGTCTCAAACCGAACTATCTTTGGCTTCGTCCTGTGACGAACTTTTCCCGTTCGACTTGCTCGGGTTCGATCGGTCATGTTCTTGTTTGATTGTTGGCCGGTCAGCTCGACGGTCAGCGGAGGATGGGAAAGGGGCGTTACACTCGGTCTCCATCTTCAACAGTCGACGAAGATGTATCGCAGCTCATGGAGGAACGAGATCAACAGTTTGGAATTGGAGAATTATTTTTCGATTTCTAGGGTTTTGAATTATTGGGGATTTTTTTAATTCAATGGGTCCGTGTGGATCCGGATCATGTATCCGTGAGGTCCGAAAGTTGATGGTTTAAATAACATTTTTCCCTATTTTTCCTCATAATTAATATCATTGGATAAAAAATATTTAACATATAACCATATGAAATTTTGAACTTGTAAAATCACTTTCATCCTAACTATGGTCAATGGGTGACATTACATCAAATTAGATTGGGAAAATCTCTCGACTAAGTAATTCCACCAACAATGTTAATACACTAATTGCACCAACAATGTTCATACACTTGCAAAATCATTTTAATAATATGAGGATAAATTTACAAAAATCGAAAGTTGTTACATAATAATATGCAGAAGCATTATATTCATAGATTAATTGAGTAAAATCAACTGTAAAACTATAAAATCGAATTTTAAGTTCCAGTAAAACTGATTATATTAAAAACAGCCAAAGTACAACTATTAAGAAAATTTGTACAACTACAAACTCCTGTAAAACTATGTGTTAAGTTTTGGCGCCAAAATTTAACACTCTATTACATCTGTTTTCTCTGTATTAATAAATCGATATGACGTTTACACTTCTCGAAATGACCCAATTATGCCTTTAATGACCTATTTCATGTAGGACCTATTTATGCCTTTAATGACCTATTTTATCATTGGATAAAATAACATTTTTTCCATAATGAATATCATTCGATAATAAAATTTGTACAACTACAAACTCCTGTAAAACTATGTATTAAGTTTTGGCGCCAAAATTCCATCGTTTCGTATAACTAGTATAACCGAGAAAAACTGGTGTAAAACTGTGTGAGTCTCTGTTTTTCGAAGATCATTGTAATGATGAGCATTTTTCTTGTTTTTTGTCCCATGCATTAAACAGAGCATTATTACAAGCCGCGAACCGTCACATCGCATGCTCCGTTTAATGCAGAGACACGAATGACAACCCGTCGCTTGGCAAACCCAAGAAAGATGTTCATTATTACAAGCATGCGAACCGTCACATATCTGTCTGCGTCTTATGGACGCAACCCGTCACATATGGGTCTATAAATAGAGAGAACTTCTTCGTCTCTCTCATAACCGTTTTCCACACAAAACAGAGAGAAGTTAGAAACAGAGAGAAAAAACAGAGACTCACCATGGCCAACAGAAGGGGGAGCCGATTTCAACAGTTTCCGATTTCGATCCTCACCAATGTCTTACTAAAAGCCGAGAAAAATTCGCCGGCCGATTACTACAACCTGCAAAAAACATGCAGAATTATGAACGAAACCGGCAAGAGTGAAGAAGTCCTCTGTTATCTCTCTCTATCAACCCTGGTGAAGAATCCTCTCAGTGCGTATCAGCAACATGATTTTCTGGACACATGCGTAATCAATTCCAACTGCGCGGCAAACTTCGTGAAAGGTACATCAATAGTTTTACTCAGTTTTATTCAGTTTTACATCAATAGTTTTACTCAGTTCTACCGGTTTTACATCAGGTATCCTCACATACTTCCATGAGGGTGATGTGGAAATCGGATTGTTATATTTACACAATTCCGCCATGGGAGAGGGCAAGGAAGAGATTCTGGAAGCTGCTTACCTCTGGGGTGTTCTGCGCTTCTTCCATGATGATCCTCTAGGTCCATATGATAATCTTGCTTTCCGTGACTGGCGAGAAGATGAGGAGGATTTGGTGGCCAGCGTTTGGAAGAACTTGAGGAGGATACTTCATGGAATCAATATAGATAAGATACCGGTTTATAGGGAAACATTGCGGAACCGAAGGCCCCCTTCAACTTGCCATCTTCTGGATATGGAAATCGATTGTCCGGATTGCTTCATGTACAAACGGTGCATGAAGTTATTCTACATGAATCAATATGTTCTTTATCTCAATTAATTTTTTTCTCGTACTCTGGTTTTTTTGTTTTCAATTTCCCGGTTATGTAGTACTCTTTTTTTGTTTTTAAATTTCTCGGCTATGTCTCCATCATTTTCCAAGAAAAATCCAAAGTTGTTCATATTAATATGTATAAGCATTAGTTTCATAGATTAATTGAGTATAATCAGCTGTACAACTGTAAAATCAAATTTAAAGTTTCAGTAAAACCGACTATACTGAAACAGTTTTACTCAGTTTTACCGGTTTTACGACAATAGTTTTACTTAGTTTTACCCGTTTTTCGTAGTTTTACCAGTTTTCATAGTTTTACTAGATTAACAAATTAATATATCCGCGTTATTTTTAAAATTTTAAATTAAAATGGAAATTTTAAAAACATCATAAAATAGTGTTTTTGGTTTATTTACACAAAAATAGATTTAATTTTGGGATACCCTTTTGTTTTGAATTGATCACTTCTCCCCAAATCACTTTATAAGTAATATAGCTTGAGTAAATTAACAATATAACACGATAGTTCAGTGGCTCTGGTCTGTTTTTATCAGTTTAGCCACCCGAGTTCGAATCCTTTCGGTGTCACATTTTTTCCTCTTTGTGTTCAGTAAGGTTAAAATCGTAATTTCAAATATCTTTGAGTTGGGCGGATTATCCGATTTGTGGATTATCCGATCCGTGTAAATCGGGTGAACCACCGATTTTTTGATTTCCTTGGTTTATTTACGGTTCAAAATTGGATTGCGGTTTGGTCGAGAAAACCGGCTGGTTTGTCATATAATTCAACGAAAATCATAATGTTTTTTGGTAACTTCACAAGTTTTCGATTAAAAATAAATATTAATGAATATTCTAATAAATAGAGGGGCATATGAGATTTGTTTTCTTGTTTTCAGTACGAAGGGTCCCAGGGGTTTTGGCTCTCTTACCCCTATGTTGCCAAAGAAAATCCACAATGCCCCTCATTAATCTACAATACCCCTCTCATTAAAAAGAGGGTGTGTTTTTACTCTTCTACCCTTAATGATTGTATAAAAAAATGAATATTAAAAAAAAAATCGAAATCGGGTTGGGTTTCTGGGTTGAATCAAACCGATTCAAATCATTGACCCAAATCGAAATATCGAACGTGCACATAAACCCTCCATAAACCCAAGATTATGAACTGTTTAAGCGGCGTATGTCAAATCTTGTCTTCTGTGTGTTGCATTGGTAATATACTCTGAAATGTGTAATCATGACATTTAGTTTCCAAACTTAGCAGCATCGTTTATCTCGTCAAAGATTATCCAGAATCCACTACAATTTTAAATACTCTTAATAAGATTTTAATCCAGAACAATTTTAAAACTCTCTGTTTCTCTGTTCTATGTTTTATCACGTTCTATTGTTTCTTTGTTTTAGGTTCTATCAGGTTCTATTGTCAAACAGAATACCAATAATACGAGATGAGTAACATAATACCATTAATCATAAACAATCCGAAGGATTAAGTTCAAAAAAACAAACATAAAAAACAGAGGGTCTTAAAAATTAAAAACAGGGGACAATCAACGGTTGCACTTAAAAACCTTGAAGTGCTCATCAACCATGTTGCATAAAAACGTTACCTCCAGGATCCAGTAACACTTATCGCACAGGTCATCCGCTCTGTCGTCCCCTCTTGGCTTCCCCAACCTCCACCGAGTTGAACAATTGCATTTCAAGATCAAATGTGTATCAGTTTGGTCCCGTTTGACAATTATCCAATCCGGAGTCGGCCTTCTCGATTCTCCCCACCCCGGTTCAGGCAACTCTGGTAGTTTAATTCTAAGATGAGTTGCACGTTGGCGAGTAAGGTGATGATTACCGAACATACCTTCCTCCCAATATTCCCTGAAGATCTTGCTCATCATCTCGAAGATGTACTCGCTGACGATGCTTCCTCTATCTGCAGCCGCCTTGATTTGCCCGAGACCTTCAACCCGGTTGTTCTCGAAAAACAGATTCGAGATGCCTTTGAGGGTGATGGCGGAGATGTTCCCTGCGTCGTAGCAACTTTTGTTGAACTGTGTCCAGTCAAATCGTGGACACTCAACAAAATAGTTCATCTCCATTAGATTAACATAGATGAAGAACTCGGGGGAGGAAGTCAAAGCGTTGAGGCGAGTGCATGTAATTCTGGAGTGACGGAGATCCTGCATGTTTTCTTCGCACACACGGACCATAATCTTCCTGATGATTTCCTCCGGCAACCCGAGCAGGTCGAACGGTTTCTGCTCCCTCCGACTCCTTGTCACCGACCTTGTTTCGTACCGCGGTCGTTTGTAAGGAGGCCATACCCAGGCGGGATTACGGTGAGAGTAAGTCATTATTCCAAAGATGGTGATGGAAATGAAAAGTTTGAAACTGTTTTAGGGATGAAAATGAGAGATGAAAAGATCGGACACGACTGAGAGATGGTGATGAAAAGTTTTTGGAGGAAAGAAGTTGATTTATGGAGGAAAGAAGTTTATATTTTGAGAAAAGACAGAACGCGACTATTGATATTACCACACTTTAAATTTTAAGAAAATGGGTTAACCACGTTTACAAATTAGTGGAAAATGGGTTCACCACGTTTACACATGTTCACTTAAATTATATAATTTATATAATTTTATTCAAAATGGGACTCTATTAATCATATTCGTCAAACGTTTCCTTGCATTTTAAGACATACTTTCTAATAGAGAACACACTTGGGAAGTGAATGATATTGAAACATAATTTTCAAACTAAAAAATGCACTGGGAACTGAGATACATATGATAGATCAATAAAATATAATGTGACACTAGGAAAATAATTTTCCAGTTGGTGTAATACTACTTCAATTGTGAACTATGCATTTGAATATATGGTATAACTAGTAACTAGGTACAACTATCTGTGATATTTTGGCGCCGAAATCGTTGACTTTTAAAAAACTAATTACAATTAACAATTTATTTTGGCGCCGAAAATAAAATTTTTTAAACCTCTCCCTCTCTTTCTCTTTCTCTCTCTTTCCTCCTTTCTCTTTCACACCATAATGGAGAATCTCAGCCTTGATCCTAAATGCAGTTTTTTTTTTGAATAAGGTTTTCAAATTAAAATGCAGAAAAACATAAAAAAGTTTACATGCCCACTCACACATGCCCTAGTTATACCATTTGTTTTTAGTTTTTACCAAAAAATACAACTTGCAAATAAAGTTCCAAATACAAAACAATTCAAACAGTTATCCTAGTTATCCTAGTATTACTTAGCTAGTTATCCAGTTATCCTAGTATTACTTAGCTAGTTATCATAGTATTAATTATCTAGTTATCCTAGTTATCCTAGTTATCCTAGTATTACTTAGCTAGTTATCCAGTTATCCTAGTATTACTTAGCTAGTTATCCTAGTATTAATTATCTAGTTATCATAGTTATCCTAGTATTACTTAGCTAGTTATCCAGTTATCCTAGTATTACTTAGCTAGTTATCCTAGTATTAATTATCTAGTTATCCTAGTTATCCTAGTTATCATAGTTATCCTAGTATTACTTAGCTAGTTATCCTAGTATTACTTACCCAGTTATCCTAGTTATCCTAGTATCTTAGTTATCCTAGTATTACTTAGCTAGTTATCCTCTTAAGACTTGTGTTCTTGTTTGTTAATTTTTGTTACACTTATTTATGCTAGAACAAAAACACAAAATAGTCTTATAATAGTTCATCAAAGTCTTACAATACCATAACAAAGTCTTCAAACTACAACCAAACTCACATAGTGATTACAAATTCCTTACTTTTACCAAACAGAAAATGATAGATGATCAAGAAAGTCAAACAAATACACAAAATAATAGTCACCATGAACTTCAAATTGGTCTTACGTATCTCGGATTTGCACACCACCACCTCCTCTTTCAAGTTTTCGACAATGTCTTTAAGATCATTAACTTCCACCATAAATTCTCTTCTGTCAATCATCATGTCTTGAACCTCTTCATACATCCCATCCTCTACCCATTTGAACAAGTGACCATCCTACATTTCACTTACAATAATCACTATGAAGCTAACAAAATCACAAATCAATACTAGGCCTATGTAAACAATGTTACCTCTCGGCTAAAAGCACAACGGAAATAAGGACGTCCGGGATTTTCTTTCGATTTTGATGTGTAAATCGCAAGTTCGCTTCCACACACAATTTTTGGGAAAACCTCTTCTACCATTGAATCCATAGTAAAATGAGTTAGAAGTGATTTCCTCCTACATTACTCAAAGACATTCAATTACACAATTAATCATTGTTGTTTATAAAATTCATCCAAACAAACAACATTCATAATCGTATTTTGAGCCTGTTTTCGGGATGAACAAAATAGAACTTACGGATTGAGATGACTCTAAGATATGGGTTTTGTTCTTGCTATTCTTCAATCGATTGTCGGATTAATTTCCCATCTGCTGAGACTCAGAATTTCGCTAGGGTTTGTTCTTCGATTTCACGCTTTCTCTTTTCTTTCTTCTGGGTTTTTTCCCGATTTTAACGAATCGATTTTTATCCGATTTTGAAATTTTTTTACCCGGGTAGAATCCGATTACATGGGGCTGGATTAAAGGAGACCGGACCTCACCCATGTATAAGTTGTAATTTTATGCCTTTCACTCGATTTATAAGTAATTTACCATTTTTGCAGATTTAATTTAAATGAAAACGAAATTGATCTTATAACAGGGTCATGGGAGATTACTCTCTGTGTACGGAGGGGTGATTTCCCTTCTGGAGACAATAATCCTGTTTTACCTTTGTAACACTGTTTATTTTGTCTAAAGATCCGTTATCAGAAACTGAGAGTTACCGACAAGTAACTTGGGAGATCGAAATTCTTGTCTGAGAGACCTTCTTATTCGAAACTTCCTCCTCTCACAGACTTCTTCAGATTTGCCCAGAAATGTTCCTGAGGAAAAAAAAAAAATACCTCTGTGTTGAATAAGCACGGCAAGACAAAATTTAATTTTTTCTTACTTTTATCTGAGTTAACACTTCAGATTCCAAACTTGTCACAGAAAGCTTTCAGATTTTCCCGGAAAAAAATCTATTTTTTTTTTCTTCTCGAAGGAATTCTCTTGACTGACTATGGATCCTTGAAGAAGCTTGAAGTCAATTGGAAGCGATGGTTCGGAAAATAAAGAGGAAAGGTCTCATAAACACCGAAGCTGTAAGAGAATTTGTAAATCATCTAGTAGCAGAGAGACATTCGCTTTTGTTGCTGGTTCCTTTGGTCTTAGCTTTCTGGGCAATCGAGAGATGGGTCTTCGCTTTCACCAATTGGGTTCCTCTCGTTGTCGCCGTTTGGGCTTCTCTTCAGGTAATTTTACCCCCAAAAATCAACTTTATATTATCTCACCACTTTCAAGATTCAAGCTTCAAGCTTACAGTAATATTCAAAAAATAAAAAAGATTCAAGCTAACAAATTGATAAATCCATTTCTTGTTTTAGTTTGCCCCTTAATTGCTAAACCACCGGTTAAATTGATTACTCATGGGGTATTATAGAATCCTCAGATAAAGTTCGATCCTTTCTGCTTTCTGAGTTTTTGTATATACCTAACTTTCTACAAACTTGCCATACACACAGAGAGTTTGATCTTTCATAGATACTTATGGTTCATGGAAGTGTTTCAATCTTTAATATCTGAAATTGAAGTTTATCTCTATTATGTAATTGAAAGTGAAGTTTCAATCATGGTTTTGTTGTTATACCACAAAAGGTTGAAGTTTCCTAAAGCTCGTTTTTCCAATGTTAACGTTGTAATTTTCAAGAGCCTTAACTAATTTGTTCATATGTACACATCTTAGCATAAAGTTAGGATAGTTTTGAGTTAAAGTGGTGTTTTGGTTTTTACTTTGTATCATATGTTTCTCTGTAGTATGGAAGTTACCAAAGGGCAATACTTGCAGAAGATCTAACCAAGAAGTGGAAGCAAAACGTATTCAATGCGTTGGTGAGATTTTTATTACTTTATTTTTGGTTTGTTTTCTTTCTGGGGGTATTCTCATTCTATTGTTTGATGTTATAAGACTCCCTCGATTGTCTTTGTGATGCAGACTATAACTCCATTGGAACATTGCCAGTGGCTGAACAAATTACTGTCTGAAATTTGGCTAAACTTCATGAACAAGAAACTCTGTCTCAGGTTTTCTTCTATGGTAGAGGTCAGATTCATTCTTAGCTATGCACTTTCTACCTAATATGTGTGTTTTGTGCTTGCTAAGTTGAGCTTCATAATTCCTTTTGACACATTAACGTTTGATCTTTTTTTATCTAAAACGCAGAAACGATTGAGACAACGAAGATCAAGACTAATAGTAAGCACTTTTTCCCTTTTCCCTGAGACCTTCTTGAAAAGACATTGGACTCAGTGATGCTAAATTTGTGTCGGTTTTCGATAGGAAAATATACAACTGTTGGAGTTCTCTCTTGGCTCATGCCCTCCTTTGCTGGGACTCCACGGAGTTTGTTGGTCGCAGTCAGGGGAACAGGTTTTAAGTTACTTCATTTTCCTTAACTGCAAATATTCGACAAAAGGTTGGATTGTGACTTAACATTTTGTTTTTCTTTTCTCTGGTGGTTTAGAAAATCATGCGATTAGATTTCAATTGGGACACAACGGATCTAAGTATCTTGTTGCAAGCCAAGTTGTCCAAACCGTTTAACCGGACAGCACGAATCGTTGTCAACAGTCTTTGCATCAAAGGCGATGTAAGTGAAACTAACTGTTGGTCCAAACCCGTAGCTTGTAAACTTTTATCTAAATTTGTGAGTTTACTCCATTGATTCTGCAGATTCTGATCAGACCGACTCTTGAAGGAAAAGCATTGCTCTATTCCTTTGTATCAAACCCTGAAGTTAGGATCGGAGTTGCTTTCGGTGGTGGCGGTGGCCAATCTCTTCCAGCAACGGAGCTTCCCGGCGTCTCCTCTTGGCTGGTTTGTTTCCCTTTCCATTTTAACCGCCAAAATTACAAAGGGCAAAACCGTAACTCTCTCCCACTTTCAGGTAAAAATCCTAACAGAAACATTGAACAAAAAGATGGTGGAGCCACGTCGAGGGTGTTTCTCCTTACCGGCGACTGATTTTCACAAAACAGCAGTCGGTGGAATCATCTATGTAACCGTAGTTTCATGTAGCAATCTTCACCGCAGTAAGCTGCGTGGAAGCCCCTCTAGAAGTTCAGACATTGGGGACTCTAGCACCGGTAGCAGCAACACCAACAGAGACAAACCTGTTCAAACATTTGTGGAGGTCGAGCTGGAACAGCTTTCTCGAAGAACCGAGATGAGAACAGGACCGAATCCAGCTTACCAGTCGACGTTTAACATGATCTTACACGACAATACAGGGACACTTAAATTCAATCTCTATGAGAATAATCCTGGAAGTGTCAGATACGACAGTCTCGCTAGCTGTGAAGTTAAGGTAATCTAATGAACAATAACACTACCTGAGTATTTGCCGTTTGGTGGCCGTTAAATGTTTCTCTCTTGGAATGTACAGATGAAATACGTAGCTGATGATTCTACTATGTTTTGGGCCGTTGGATCTGATAACGGTGTGATTGCAAAACACGCTGAGTTCTGTGGTCAAGAAATCGAGATGGTTGTTCCGTTTGAAGGAGTTAGCTCCAGTGAGGTATATATATACATTTTCATTTTTTTGTTTATTTATGTATTAATTTGACACCTTCATGTTTTAGTTGACTGTCCGGCTACTTCTGAAAGAATGGCATTTCTCCGACGGCTCACATAGCTTGAACAGCGTTCATTCGAGTTCTTTACACTCACTTGATGGCTCGTCTAGCTTATTCTCGAAAACCGGCCGGAAAATAATCGTGACAGTATTATCCGGAAAGAATCTTGTTTCGAAAGACAAGACTGGAAAATGTGACGCCTCTGTCAAGTTACAATATGGAAAAGTAAGTAATAATTCTGCATGAAAAGTAAGTAATCTCTGCATTTATCTAATATTAATCTTGTGTGTAGACTATACAGAAGTCGAAGACGGTGAACGCTGCAGAGTGTGTCTGGAACCAGAAATTTGAGTTTGAGGAGTTAGCAGGAGAAGAATATCTAAAGGTAAAATGCTATAGAGAAGAGATGCTAGGCACGGACAATATCGGTACGGCTACGTTAAGTCTTCAAGGAATCAATAACAGCGAAATGCATATATGGGTTCCACTTGAAGAAGTTAGTTCTGGAGAAATAGAGCTTTTGATCGAAGCTGTTAGTCCTGAGTATAGTGAAGTAAGTGTTTTTAGGAAAACCAACATCCACTCTGTTTTTCCTCATTGATGTTTAGCTTTGTTTGGTTTTAATTGCAGGCTGATTCTAGTAAGGGCTTGATTGAACTGGTTCTTGTTGAAGCGCGGGATCTCGTGGCCGCGGATCTTAGAGGAACCAGTGATCCTTATGTCAGGGTTCAGTATGGAGAGAAGAAACAGAGGACAAAGGTATTGAGTCGAAAATAAATTATTAGGGACATGAGTATCAAAACTTATAGGTACTTTTGTTTTTTTCTTTCAGGTGATTTATAAAACATTGAATCCGAAATGGAACCAGACAATGGAGTTCCCAGATGATGGTAGCTCCTTGGAGCTACATGTCAAAGACCATAACACTCTGCTGCCAACTTATAGCATTGGTAGCTGCGTTGTGGAGTACCAACGGTTAAAACCAAACGAGACTGCTGACAAGTGGATACCTCTCCAAGGAGTGACACGTGGCGAGATCCGTGTCAGAGTCACGAGGAAAGTCATGGAGCTTCCAAGACGAGCCAGCGTGGATTCTGGATCTCCGTTTAACAAAGCTCTGTTGCTGTCGAACCAGATGAAGCAGGTGATGATAAAGTTTCAGAATTTGATTGATGATGGAGATCTTGAAGGTCTTGGTGAAGCTTTAGGAGAGCTGGAGAGTTTGGAGGACGAACAAGAAGAGTATTTGGTCCAGCTTCAGACGGAGCAAATGCTGCTTATCAACAAGATTAAAGACCTTGGTAAGGAGATTCTTAACTCGTCCCCTGTTCAAGCTCCGTCTCATTCGCCGTCCAGATCTGGGTCAGGTTCGGGAGCAGGATCCTATAGCCGGAGATTACCAGCGCCAATGTAGTCTACTGATTGGTTTGTGATCAACCAACAAAACCATCTATGATGTATATAGATAGAGATATGTAGGGCATTGGATCAAATGTTCAAAGAGAATTGAGCCCTCGTAAGTTTCTTTTTATTACCATTGTTATTCAGTAACAACAAAAGCAGTTGTATTTGTTTGTAAAATCTTCTTCTGTTTCTAATCTGAGAACTAATTTACAGAAAATTACAGAAGCAAAATATTATGTTATCACAGCAAGATATTTATCACATTAATAATCTCTTATCCCCACTAAAGGTGCATATCAAAATGACTCAGCTTAAGGTCAGAATTTAAGAATCATAACTTGCAAACAATTGCCTTTAAGAACAAACCCACATGTTACAAGCATGTTTTTGTTCAAGAGAGTTCATCGATAACCATCAACAGATGACGAATAAACCGGACTAGACCATAACTATTCCATCATCCAGGAAGGGTTAAATAAAATGGCATGATACAGTTTTAGATGACTTGGTCATTCTGCAAGAGTACAAAAGCTCTTGATTCCAAGTTAACCTCTACAATTCTAGCTAGTGATGGTTACAAAATGGGGATAGAGATGATGGCCTATGCAGAACCAGCGGGGACAGTGGCTGCATTAGAACTAGGCTGGACTGAAGCGGCGGTCAAGCTCGGATCTTTTATATCGGGTGGAACAATGGGAACTGAGGCACCGGATTGTGAGAGAGGAGCTTTTGCAGTCGCATCTAGAGCAGGTTTCTGGAGCTGATTCGAATTAGCAAAGTCATTGGCAGCGCTGTGAAGTTGCTGTAGCCTGTAATCTGTTTCGGGCCGCCGGCAAATCTTCCTCAAGGGAACGATTTCCTGCTGGGATAACGGAAAAGAAATCCAAAGTAGGTACTAGGTAAGGAGGGTTTTGCTTCAGATTTTTCTAAGCCATAAAATCAAATGGAGCTGACAGGTAAACATATGGTTAGAGACAGCAAGAGAGATGAAAGTCCAACCTCGGACTGGTCGTGGCTGTAACGCACCAAGAACCTACAACGACAACCTCTGACATCGTGTCTCCTTCTTTGTGCATCAAGAACAATGGCGTCAAAGTAGAGAGCTTGATCTTTGCCTTCCTGAAGATGTTATAACATAAGTCCAGTCAGAGATAAACTCACATGACACCTATCGCTGAATACTTAGAAAACGTAATTCTAAACCTGGAAGCAAAGCACGAGATCTCCGGCAAGAACTGCAACACATTCTGATGCTTCACATGGTAGTGACCGTTGCCTTACATGCTTCTTGACATTTATCCATTCATCTTCTTCAACTTCAAAACCCGCAAATCGAACCTGCACTTCCTGAAATACCCAACAGAAAAGATATGTTATAAGCAAAATGAAGAAGGGGAAGAACAAAGTAGTCAACTATAAAAAAAAGTAGTCAACTAGAAACTGGTTAGTATTTACCGGATCACCAATCTCCAAGTTTCTATGAGCAAGGAACGCTTGCACATCATACCTGTAAGTTAATAAAAGAATATATATTAGCGTAAAACAGTGGAATGTAATGTAACGAAGAAAACTATTATAAACCAGCCAAAAAAACACCGAAGATCCAATGCAAGGGAATCACCATGCACCATCCCTGGCAGATTTGGCTTCAAATTCCAAGTAAGAATTGTCTGAACCACTCCTCATGACACCAGGAACTAAGAAAATAAGTAGTACACGATTACAAAAGTCGCATCTATGCAGTATACCCCATACTGATCTAGACTTATGGATAAGAAACGAAAACTGAAAAATCCAGTGAAACTTATTCAATCAAATGAATAAGCTTCTCAACCTATTTGATTGTGAGTAGAAAATATAAGGCACCTAATATACCAGAAGGGGCAGGCGTCATGACGGGTAGATTTCCAGTCATATGTGTGGTTTTAGGACTAGCTGATGGATGAAGCACATTTCTCATCGGATTTGTTGGATCCACACTGCGCGGCATGGAAGATACATTTAGCTTCCCAGGAGATTTATTTCCCCTTGCTCTTAGAGCATATCGCCTATTTTGGAACCAGTTCCATATCTGTGATGAATATAAACAACATCCCATTAAAAGGCAAGTCCAATAAATCCTCTCTAGAAAAAACTTATGAATCGTGAAAATAAAGAAGCAGTACTTGTTTGAATTGCACAACAAATTTCCCCTTCCGCTCCACAGTTTCACTGAGAAAGCAAACAAATATAACAACTTTTTAGATGATAAACACACACAATATAGCATTTAAGAAAATGAATAAAGATACAACGACGGAGTATGTACCTAAACTTATCAGCAAGAGCTTCAAGAATTTGTCGACTTGGCATTGCTGTATTATGCTGTAGCAAAATTGCTTCCATCTCCGTTACCTTATAAACATTGTAGATTAGCCAAATCAAACAAGATAACTTCTTCAAATAACTTACGAAACCAGATAAAAATCTCATAAGTACAAATTTTCCCCAACAAAGGAACTACAACACAACAGATAGAAACACTTAGGAAGTACAAATTTCTTTTAACGAAGTAGAGCTAATGCATTTTCCGAACATACATACATACATACATCCAATGACCTTCAAGTCTCACGTGAAATTAAAAGCAAATCGTTCAAACAAGAAAACAAAGTAAGCAAAACCGAAACAAAAACTTGCTTTGCAATTAGAAACCCAGAAAGGCACATAGTGATAGAAATTAGAAAACTTCCAATTAAAATTTAGAATCTAAAAACCCTATCACCCCCATGAGACCCAAACCTAAGAAAAACCAAACATTCCCCAAAATTAGTTTCAACTCGGGAAGCTCGAAATCCCTCATGCAACAAAAAAACACATAACATTACAAGGAGAATGTCATCAAAGACTCAATCACCTCAGACGGGTTAAATCGGAACGCTGGACCGCCATTACTGGGAGGCCGACCCATCGTAGGTTTGTCTCCTTCGTCTCACGAACACAAGCACGATAGGAAGAACAAAAAAGACGGCAATTAGCCGCAGAAAGTGAAATCAATCGGAGTTTCTCTCACTAATTTCCGGTGAAACACGCAAGGCCGGTGACTCAAAGGGACAACGAAACCGGTTTTACCCAAACCGGTCAGCAGAAATTTTCTTCCGCTTGTGTTTTTTTTTTTTACTTTATAGTTCACAGAGAACGGGCTTTTATAAAGGCCCGTTAGTTAGGCCCAATATTAGGACGAGAACAAAAAATCTTATCCAGATCAGCTTATCCGCCTGCAAAATATTTTGCCGGTATCCAATTCCAAACGATGGCGATGACAGTTCCCTGAAGACATTTTCTCACTGTTCAATGGCTTTGGTTCCGACTAATTTTACAGAAATGCCACTGAGAAGCTCTCTTCCTTTGACCTCGAGCTCTCGCTACTGTTCTTCTCCTTCGCTTCACACATTGATATTCTATTCATTGTCTGCAAAACCCTCGCATCACATTGTTCGGCCATTCTCTTCGCTCCGTACGAGCGAGCGGAGCAGCAACAACAGGAGCCATAACAATCGCCGATTGGATCACCGGAATTCTAAACCCACCCCTCCTTGGATCGATAAATGGCCTCCGTCATCCGCGGGGGCTGGCGATCATACCGGGAAGAAAGTGAAAGAACAAAACGGTGGAGCTAAAATCCGTTCGGCTGAGGAGGAAGCTGAGGCTAAACTCAGGTATTTGGAAAAAGATAAAGGACAAAACGCGATTGAGAGGATTGTTCTTCGGCTACGGAACCTAGGATTAGCCTCGGACGATGAGGAGGATGTGGAAGATAACGACGGAGACGGAATTAACGGCGGATATGTGAAGCCGGTGACTGGAGAAGAGAGATTGGGAGATTTGTTGAAGAGAGAGTGGGTGAGGCCTGATATGATGCTGGCTGAGGGAGAAGAAGAGAGTGACGATGAGGATGATGTGTTATTACCATGGGAGAAGAACGAGGAAGAACAGGCGGCGGAGAGGATGGAAGGAGATGGAGGAGTGGCGTTGAAGAAGAGGAGAGCTAGAGCTCCATCACTGGCCGAGCTTACGGTTGAGGATTCTGAGCTACGGCGGCTGAGGAGGGACGGAATGTATCTGAGGGTAAGGATCAATATACCAAAAGCTGGGCTGACGCAGGCTGTGATGGAGAAGATTCATGATACTTGGAGGAAAGAAGAACTTGTGAGGCTCAAGTTCCATGAAGTGCTTGCTCGTGACATGAGGACGGCCCATGAGATAGTTGAGGTCAGTTCCTATACTTCATTGATTATCCAAGATATAACGGTTTACTGAATTTGAGGTGCAAAACATAAAGCTAGATGAGCCCAAGGGAGAGCGGTTTTTATGATCTATTGGAAGAGCCATTATCTCTGTAGGGACAATAGTGGAAGCTCTGAAGAACATATTCTCAACTTAGTTCTGTAATAGAATGGTTACAATTCTTTTATTAGAACAGTAGGAACTTAGCTAAAGGCATATCATCTCTCTTGGAAACAGTAATGCAGTTGTGAATTAGGTGAATTTAAGGTCTGTAGAAACTAGAGGAGATGTGCAGACTTTAGGTTTATAAGAAACTGATTGGATTTACTCTAATGGACAGCGTCGAACTGGTGGAATGGTGATATGGAGGGCAGGAAGTGTAATGGTGGTTTATCGTGGGCGTGACTATCAGGGACCTTCTGCGATCTCTAATCAAATGGCCAAACCTGAAGAAACTCTTTTCGTTCCAGATGTGTCTTCTGCTGGTGATGAAGCGACAAATGCCAAAGATAATCAAAATGCACCTCAGGAAATCAAAGATCCGATTGTCAAGAACCCGATTCGCAAGAAGATTATGACAGAAGAAGAAGCTGAATTTAACGGTCTATTAGACAGCTTAGGCCCACGTTTTCACGAGTGGTGGGGTACTGGTGTGCTACCTGTGAACGCTGACTTACTACCTCCTACAATTCCTGGTTATAAAACACCTTTCAGGCTTCTTCCTACTGGGATGAGATCAAATTTGACCAATGCTGAAATGACAAATCTCAGGAAGATTGGTAAAACTCTCCCGTGCCATTTTGCTCTTGGTAAGATGCTTTCTAATTCTTAGTTGAATTTTTCTCGGAGGGTTCTGTTTGGTGTGCCAAGTTAGACTTGAATCTGCAACATATAGGTAGGAACAGAAATCACCAAGGATTGGCAGCTGCTATACTCAAGATCTGGGAGAAAAGTCTGATTGCAAAGATCGCCGTGAAGCGAGGTATCCAGAATACAAATAACAAACTGATGGCGGATGAGATAAAGGTCTCTCTTTTCTTTTCTTTTTCCTCTAATGTCAAATGTTAGGGAAAAGTTACTGCTGAAATATATACTTACACGGTCTCACGAATAGATAGAACGTAGCAGAAAAGTATGTCGTTCCCCCTAAGCCCAAATTTTGTATGGATATATAGAATTTATTCTTATTGCAATCTAATGATTTACAATCATAAGTTAAAATCTAATAAATCCTCACAACTTGATCGTTAGGTCCAGAATTAGAAATTTCAAGAAGTGGTTTTGTTTACCTACTCACCTAATGTTTCTATAATCTATAGTGTTTATTCCTTGAGCTTGGATGTTAATATCTAAACTATAAGAAATAGGAAAACTAGAGGAAATATAAGACCCATGCATGTGTATTTTACTGTGAGCTTTTATTGAGCACTCGGCAATCTCTTGAGGAGGATCTGAGTGGCCATTTGCTTAAGTAGCAAAACAGTGGAAATTTTCCAGACAGAAGGCTAATTTTCTTCATTTATTTCTTGTCTTTTCGCTACAGACATTGACAGGGGGTGTCTTGCTGCTCAGAAACAAGTATTACATTGTAATATACCGTGGGAAGGACTTCCTTCCTTCAACTGTTGCAGCTACTTTGGCGGAAAGACAAGAATTAACAAAAGAGATTCAAGATGTTGAAGAGAGGGTAAGAAATCGAGACATTGAAGCTACTCAGCCTGTTGGAGACAAAGTACCAGCGGAAGCTGGCACTCTAGCCGAGTTTTATGAGGCTCAAGCCCGATGGGGGAAAGAGATAACTCCGGACCATCGAGAAAAGATGATTGAGGAAGCTTCAAGGGTCGCGAGTGCCAGAGTTGTTAAACGAATCCAGCACAAACTAAACCTTGTAAGTAGACCTTTTGTTTTCTGGTTGTTAATTTTTAACTTGAAGTCTACTGTGAGATATCTGGTGGCAACTGTCATAGCAAGTCGTTTTATTGTATTTAACTTCTCTGTTGGTTGACAGGCCCAATCGAAATTTCATAGAGCAGAGAAACTTTTGTCCAAAATAGAAGCTTCCATGATTCCAAACGGACCTGATTATGATCAAGAGGTGATATCTGAGGAAGAAAGAATTATGTTCCGGAAAGTGGGATTGAAAATGAAGTCATACTTACCCTTAGGTGAGTCCTGTTAACTTAATCATTCTGTCAGTTTCCTCTTCGGTTGCAGTGAATAAAGAGGTTGTAATAGAATGGAACAAATGTCTCCTTGGTACACGAACTAACCGTTTCTTTGCATGGACGTAACTAACAGGTATCCGTGGTGTGTTCGATGGAGTAATCGAGAATATGCATCTGCATTGGAAGCACAGAGAACTGGTGAAGCTTATATCGAAACAGAAGAGTCTTGCGTTTGTTGAAGACACGGCTCGGTTACTAGAATACGAGAGCGGTGGAGTTCTTGTGGCAATAGAAAAGGTTCCTAAAGGATTCGCCCTTATTTATTACCGTGGAAAGAATTACCAGAGACCAATTAGCATAAGACCAAGAAATCTTCTGACAAAAGCTAAAGCATTGAAACGTTCCATTGCAATGCAACGTCATGAGGTTCTGAAAATTTCTCCGCTCAAATTGCATTCTATATTCTCAAGTTGAACGCAGCGTTTGCTTATGGAAACTTCTTTTTGACGACTATTGCAGGCACTTAGTCAGCATATCACTGAACTGGAGAAAACAATAGGGCAAATGCAGAACGAACTTGTAAGTGGTTTCACTTCCTCAACTGTGGATTTCCAATGTAATATCTCTTTACTTTCACGAAGACACGCATGTTCGGCTCTGTTTCACTTCATTCACTATCTACTGATTCTTGCAGACTGCAAAAAACCCATCATACGATGAATCCGAATGGGAGAATGATGATGACGACGAAGGCGAAGAGGAGAAAGATAATGAGGAGGATGATGAGAGTGATTGGGACGAAGCTGATGGTGAATCTACAATTTCTGGTTTAGAAGAAGCGGATAATCCATTACGCTAAGGATAAGGAGGCGTGCATCGTTTTATCTCAGGAGGTTGTAGCTGAGAATGATCTCGGAGTTAAGAAACAGAAATGAATTGTGTCCATTGCTGAGAAAAGGAGAGAAAGTGGAGACTTCAAAATCAGGAGCCAGAGTAAAGTAACAAAGAGCAGTTTAGTGCTGTCTCAGAGAGAGAGCTCAGAATCATGAAGATTTTGAACTAAGCCAAGGGGAAAAAGAAAGAAAGAAAATACTTGTTTCTTTTACAAAAATTGTATGTTTTTTGTCAATGTATTGTAAACTGTTTAATTAAGTATTTAACAAATGTATATTGATCTATGTCTTTGTCATCAAGTCTGGCAACAATTTTTGATCTCCTGTGTTGTTGGCTCAGCAATTGATGAATTGTGAATCTTCTTTAAAATTATTTCTTGCTTTCAAAGCAACAATAATGCTAAGGGCACAACAACTGCTAATTTTGTGACTTGATGTCTTTCATATCCTCAGCACACATGTAGGGATGTTAATATGGGTAAAATAACCCAACACACACCCAACCCATAAAAACCCAACTAATAAAAACCCAATCCATAATGAACCCAAATATTTTTTTTGTCAATGGGTAATACCCATGTATAGCTTATTAAGTTTTGGGTATACCCATGGATACCCATCTATACTTATACTTTGATACTAATATTGTTTTGTACTAAATGTTAACATTTTGTCACATTTCCTTAGTCCGTTATTTTTTTTCAAAAAATTTTAAACGGGGTTTCGTATTTTTAAACGGAACTAAACGGACGGGCCTAAACGGATCTAAATATAAATGGGTCTAAACGGACCTAAATATAAACGGGTTAACGGACGAGCCTAAACGGGTCTAAACGGATCTAAATATAAACGGGCCTAAACGGGCCTAAACGGGCCTAAATGGGCCTAACCAGACGGGCCTAAACGGGTCTAAATATAAACGTGTTTAATCGGACGGACCTAAATGGGTCTAAATATAATTGGGCCTAAACGGGTCTAAATGGGCTTAACCAGACGAGCCTAACCAGACGGACCTAAACGGGTCTAAATATAAACGGGTTTAATCGGACGGGCCTAAACGGACCTAAATGGGTCTAAATATAAACGGACCTAAACGGGCTTAAATGGACCTAAGCAGACGGGCCTAAATATAAACGGGTTTAACCGGACGGGCCTAAACGGGCCTAAATGGGCTTAAATATAAACGGGCCTAAACAGGCCTAAATGGGCCTAACCAGACGGGCCTAACCAGACAGGCCTAAAACGGGTCTAAATATAAACGGGGTTTTGCGGAAAATAGGATTTTACGTTTTTGGCGAGAAAACGAGATTTTACGTTTTTGGCGGGAAAACGAGATTTTACGTTTTTTGCTGAAAACATAATTTTACATTTTTGGCAGGAAAACGAGATTTTACGTTTTTTGCGAGAAAACATTATTTTACGTTTTTGGCGGGAAAACATGATTTTACGTTTTTGGTGGGGAAACGTGATTTTATGTTTTTGACGGGAAAACGAGATTTTACGTTTTTGGCGGAAAAACATGATTTTACGTTTTTGGCGGGAAAACGTGATTTTACGTTTTTGGCAAAAAAAAATGAGATTTTACGTTTTTGGCGGAAAAATAGGATTTTACGTTTTTGGCGAGAAAACAAAATTTTATGTTTTTGGCGGAAAAACATGATTTTACGTTTTTGGCGGAAAATGAGATTTTACGTTTTTGGCGAGAAAACGAGATTTTATGTTTTTGCGGGAAAATAGAATTTATGTTTTTGGCGAGAAACATAATTTTACGTTTTTGGCGGGAAAATCGGATTTTACGTTTTGACGGAAAAATGATAGTTTACGTTTTTGGCGGAAAAACAAGATTTTACGTTTTTGCGTGAAAATAAAAGTTTTTATTTTGGCAGGAAAATCGAATTTTAAGTTTTTTAAAGAAAAATAAGATCATTGATGTAATTTAATAAATAGTTAATTATAAAAATTATGATCATTGATGTAATTTAATAAATGGTTAATTATAAAAATTATGATCATTGATGTAATTATAAAAATCGAACCCATTATGAACCCATAAATAATAGGTACTTGCCCATTTTAAATCCTTTTCTTTTTCTGTTACAATAATAGAGTTTTGGGTTTGAATTTTTCCTTGGGTTTTGGGTACCCATTTGGGCAATTACCCAATTTAACATCCTCACACACATGCAACTAAGATTGGAGGCAATAAACACTACAACTCAAACATTAACTGAGACATTTCAAGAAATTATCTTTTCTCGTAAAGTCGTAAACGCTAACTAGAAAACGCTAACTAGAAAACGCTAACTAGAAAACGAATCAGCTTCAACTGTTTGGATATCTTGGGCTCCTTCGCTATGTTCGTAGTTTACAGGCTCGACTGGCTCATGTTTTAGCATTTCTTTTCTTTTCTTTTACTTTTAGCAACACCATGAACGTGGATAAAATACTTAATTTTTGTGAGAGTAAATTTTTTCTGTAACAAAATAAATAAAGAATTGCTACTCAGTAATTCACATTGGCGATTACGAACCAACATGAAAAACTATAACAATATGATACGAAGATTCCATGTCAGTTTGTTCACTTTTGAGTTGCTTAGAGCATATTTATCGGTGAACCTCATTAGGGGTTCACCAAAAAAAAAAAAAAATTTTTTTTTTGGGAAATGTGTAAAAAAAAAAAAAATCGAAAAAAAAAATAGACGAATGACGGACCGCCACGTGTCATGAACAGTGTAAGAACTGGTTCTTAAATAAGGATTTTTAAGACCCGGGTTCTTAACTATTCACGTGGGCCTTAAGAACCCCTTAAGAGCCACCGATAAAGATGCTCTTATAAATTATATAAGCTTTAGAGTAAGTCATACAAAATTTGTTACGGTTTGCAAACTCCTCCAAATAAATCGAAAAAAATGACAATTCTCTTGTTTCAAACATTATCTTCACCAGTTCGTAGGAGTGTTACAAATGTGATATCATCTCATGGGAAAAGTTTTATACATTTCGTATTCAGATCAATGTTTCAAATTCAACGTGGAAAATGTAAATTAATTTTATATATTTCTTTTCAACTATTCTATTATTGCAACGCAGGTGTAAATTTACAGGAAAAAAAATCAAAATAAGAAGTTGAATTTTTTAAAACAACTTAAATATAGAAAATATGGGCAAGAAACAGAGTTTTAACCATCAATTTTAAATATACATGCCAATTAAATTACAGAGGCTATATAAGACGGTTATTGGTTTATAAAAGACTATATAACCTATTAACATAAAAGGACATGGACATGTTATAGGAAACATTTCCCTACTTTCACATAAAAGATGAACATTAGTTTACTTGACTTCATAGAAGATCCATGTGTGTCTAATTAATGATACAATTGAAATTGATGGAGATTATATTAGAACAAGTACTAATTGATAAGAAATTCAAATACATATGTGATTTGAATCTCTTCACCACATGGTGTCCATATTAAACGCTTCCTCTTGCGGTTGCGGCTGAGACGAACTCGAACCATTTTGCATAATATTGGAGACTCCTTGTTGAAGAAGAGAAGGATTGATATTAGACATCATCTCCTTTGGGTAACTATAATAGTTTCTCATTTGGAAAGCCTTGAGCAACAAAGAGTTGATTGGAGATAAAGGCGGACCAAGTAGATTTGTTGTCCAAGACGGAAGATTAGTAGCCATGTTCATGTTCATATTGAGACCAGCCGTACTTGTAGTATTGTCTTCTGAATAAACATTGTTTTGCAAATATTGTTGATGAATATGATTGTAATCGACGGTTGATGACTTTGAGTTCAGATTCGGAAGCTCAATATCTTCAAACTCATTTGCCATGGATGAGTTTGCATCGCATGGAGATCCAAAAGATGGTTGAGATGATTGAGGTTGTTGTTGTTGTTCTTGTGGTTTCTTTGTTGTTGTGCTCTTTTGGAAAACCCTACACACTACCCATTCCTCCTGGAAATTAAGATGATATTCAAGAATCAAGATCATCGATTAGATTGTAATAAAATAAAGCTAACTTCCTAATAGCTTGATAATTAACATTTTGTAAATATATATATGTTACCTTAGCGGGTTTGAAGGGTTGTTTGTTCTCAAGCCTATACTCATGCATAACCCAATTGCTTTTCTCACCCTTTGGAGCTCTTCCTTTGTAGAAAACTAGGGTTTTCTTCATCCCAACCAGTACTCCATTTCGGTATATCTCTTTATCTTTACCAGTGGTTTTCCAATAACCGGCTTCAGTTGCTCGGTTTGTCCTTAAACCGGTTGGGTATTTCCGATCTCGTAGGCTGAAGAAGTACCATTCTTTCTCTCCCATTGAAGCCTTGTCTGCACATATGCACAAGTGTTCGCACATTATTTAGTTACATACATATATACGAATACTAACATTTGTTGGATGACTGCAATATAATAATTCAAGTATAATATTAAGTTATCAACTAAACTATACGCCATCTAGCTAGAAATTTTATATATGCATATGTAATAGTTTCCCGTCTCCCCATGTTTGGTAGGCTAGATGCACCTATATATATATAACATAATTAATTAACTCTCCACGAGAAATGAAGAATATGGTTACTAAATCAAAGTAACAAATCTATGGTTTCATTTATAATTAGTTATATCAAGTGGTATATGATGCATACGTATGATATGATCAATCCATTTCTAGCTATCCTTTTTGATGAAGATTTGATTGATTATACATTTAATATTATTATATGTTTTCTATAATTATTGTAAGAAACCATGTAGAAAAAAAACAATACAGTATGAGAAAACATACTCACATAATCTTATGCATTTGTTACTATTATTACACAATACCTTATCAATTTGGAAATTATGTGAACGCATGCTAACACAAGCTATACACAGAGAACACTGTTATATTGGTATATATGAATGATCAAAGCATAGTTAGTTACCTGGCAAATCCCAAGGTTCACACTTGTTGAGATCAACGTCGACGACAGCTTTACCAGTGAATCCAGTATCGGAGACCTTCCGACAAAGATAATGCGTTATGAGCTCTTCGTCTGTAGGATGAAATCTAAACCCTGGAGGAAGATTTTCTTCCATTTTTGTTCGCCTCTCTGGCTCCCTCGAAGAGAACAAAAGAGATTGACAGCAAAAGGCTTTTCAATAATGTGACATAGATGGGGTTTATATATATATTCACACGTATATAACTAAACTATATATTAAAATAAGAAAATGATCTGCGTACCAAATACCGATCTTGAGGGAGAAGCGACCACCGGTAGTCTTTTTCGACTGTTGATTATTACAGCTAACATTTTGACAATTCAAGGTAATTTCATCCATGCTTACGTATAAAACATATGTATTTGTATATATGACCGTATACGTTAACTGTAGTCTCTTATAAATTATTTGTCGGTGTATATATTAATGTTCCTTTTAGATTACATTACTATGTTTATAAAATAACATCCGTCTTAATATCTGCATAAATATAATTATAGAAACATATACATGGATTTTTGTGAGATTTGTCCAACCAACTTCACCCAATTCTACCCACCATGAAAGAAACCCTAATGTCCAATGTAATGTGAACATGCGTGCATGGCTTCTCCATTCTTTCATATCAGCTAATATTTATTATGATATGAACTAATTAAATCTAGACTAGGTCAAAATTTAATTAACTGATATATATATATATATATATACTTGAAAAAATTATAGCGATTATGGTGAAAATGCTTCCAATTTTAACATTGCATTCCTCTTATATACTATAATAACGCATGGATCCACCTTACTTTTTGAGACTTTTCTTTTCTATACATCTCAGGGGTCATATATAGATATGCTTAATAATATGTTCCAAACTTCCAAATAAAACATGCTTATAAAAATCTATACGACAAAAATCGGTTTGGAATATCAGATTGCGATGCATCCTCTTATACGTGACTCGAATTGTAAAACTCACATTTTACGTTAAATTGTTTCGTGCTAATGTGTCCTCGATTTTCGGGTGATATTGTGTTAACAAAATCAAGGAATTGGTGGTGGACCCAATTTCTTGATTGGTAGATAAATATATATGCCAAATGATATACCTATATTTGTTTTAAAGAGAAAGAACATGTCGTATGGAAAGTAATTATTGAATGTGGTATATATGAATATGACTTTTTTTTGTAAACAATATGAAGTTCGAAATCTGTAGGCCCTATATTTTTCTAGGGCATAACCTAAAGACATCTTCATCTCAATGTTATTTTTTTCTCTAAATACTATAATATAGAATTACTCTAAAATAGAAATTACTATTTTCCACTATTTATAGAGGAAGAAATAGCATATTTCTATAATTGAGTCACACTTTTTATTTATACAATAATTCGTAGTTTTTATATTATAATTATACCTAATAAATTAAAATTTTATTATTATTTTATTTATTTAAAATTAAAAAATTTGGTTGGCATAGATCTTTTAAATGTTAAAAATTTATAACTATAACTAAAATATAATAGTTTTATGTATGTATACAATTTCCTTATTTTTTTGACAAAGAGTTTGCATTAATATTGAATGAGGTTGCAAAACAAAGATCAGAAGCCCAAAGGATTTCAAATAGGTTTAGAACAACAATCACTAATGGGCTAAATGCTAGGAAATGGCCTGAGGCCCAAAATCAAGAAGCTCTAATCCTAAGAACCGCCGACTTCTAGACACCACGCCGCCGACGAAGCAACCTCGCAGGCATAGTAGAATCGCCACCAGAGAACCATGGCCGAGAGAAACTGAAGATGCCGCCACTTACCTAGGAAAAACAAGCCCCACTGACGAAGTACTATGTCGGCTCTCACGGGAGCCGCATAACAGAGAGAAAAAGGGAGAGGAAATGAGATGTACGATAATCGACCTCAAGGAGTTGACGTCGTAAGCAGCCGCCGCCGCCAAACACAATGTTTGCGCACACGCTGAAAGACCTCCAAGACATCGATTCCAAAAAAATTCCCCAGTCTGCGGTTAAAGAGCCACGCTCACAAAGAACCAAACCACCACCACATGCAGACATCCACCGGACTCCACCAGAAGAAACGAGACCGACTAGACAAGAGGATTCACCAGGAAAGAGTAATCAGAGACACCTGGGGAAGTGAACCTTGCCATGTCCCCAAATAGCCAGATCCATGAAGGAGACACCGATTACAAACACCGGAGAGCCGCAAAAGCGATACCCAAGACCATCGACCGCCACCAAAAAACTCTAAGTAGAGAAAGCTGAACCAAAGACGAAGCGCCAGGACAGAGGAAAGAGGGGTGATCTTCACTCAGATTCGTCGATGAAAACGAGATCGGAGTGAGGATCCGAACAAGATCTTGATCTAAAGAAAAAAGTTAGAGGAGAGAGATGAGAGGGTTTTTGCCGCTCAAGGCTTCACACTTGACCGATCAAAAAATGATCGCTCTGATTGTATACAATTTTTTTATTGATTTCTAAAACATATTATAGATTTATAAAAGTTTGCAAAATAAAAAAATGTTTCATTTGGAATTTTTATAATTAAAATATACTATTAGTAGAATATATAAAAATATTAGAGAGAATATTTTAAAAAAAATTAAAATATACATTGGAGAAAAATTCATTCCTGTTATATATAGAGTTTATCTATGTGGAAACGAGAATACAACCACCGTACCACATTGGTGTCTTGAATATGACTTTTTATTTTCTTATGATTGTATATTCACAATTAAGATTACATAATTATGTAGAAAGCAACATATGGTTTTCTGCATCAAATCATATATTTTTGTCTTTCATATAAAACAGGTGTACCCAGAAAACAATAGAAATCACATACTGTTTTGGTGCTGTCGGTAACTTCTCTTCTTCTTTTTATTCTGCCAAATAAACTTCATTTTACGATAATTGTATAGAGAGAGAAAAAGATATATGGGATGATTGCCATGGAAAAAAGTTTTTCTTTCCTAAAACAATATATGCTTTTCCTTAATGATTGTGTTTTTTTAAAAAAAATTGTTTTTACATTAGAATTTTTGGATGAATCTATGCAAATCTACCCAAAAAAACGGTCAAAATTTGCTCAAAGTATAACCATATTTTCAATGTATACATAAAATATACTATCTTGCAAATAAATATTTTAACTTTAAAAAAAATCATCGTCAGAATTATAACAGTCCGTTAACTTTCATATATATACCATATGTTAGAAAATGTTATTTTTGTTAGTAAATTTCCTATATAAATTAAACTTTAGTTATAGTTTGGATATATTTACGCCATTTTTTTGTCAAGATTAAAACTGTAATATACTATGTAATTTTATTGTTTATATTTTTAATTATTACTTATATTAATGTTCTTCAACTTAGATACTTGTTAAATTTTAATATATTTTTATCATACTAATTTTGGTTAAATTTTTAATTTAGTCATGGTTGAAATAACCAAAACATACATAAACTATAACTAAATGTTCAATTTATACATAAAATTTACTAAAAACATATGTCACTAAATATGACATCTACATCATCGAGTATTAGTAGACTGTTAGCAAAAAGTCGGATATGTATACAGTTGTCCCAAAAAACATAAAGTATGTTATTTATATTTTTCAAACTTAAAATATTTAATTACACGGTAATATATTTCATGTGTACATTAAACATATAACATTTGATCATACTTCGAATATGTTTTTTTTTTTTTTTTTTTTTTTTTTTTTTTTTTTTTTTTTTTAACCTGGGGGTATCCCGGGCCTATGGAAGGGCCCAGACTAATCCCCAAAGGGAGGTGCAGCCCATGGATAGACCCTCTCTCCGGGTATTCAAATGGGCCGTAAGCAATGGGTCCATATCCATGTGGGTGAGCAGAGCAGGCATTTTTGTTTCCGCCTGGACTCGAACCCGGGTGTTTTTCCGCAAACCTGCAGGTTCTTAGTTATTTTTAAACTCATTATTTAAACGGGGTTAAATAATTACTTTGGAAGGGTGGTTAAAGATCCCACCAACCTAATGGAATGTGTGTATTATATTATTATAAACACATGAAAATAATTAACTTAATGTTATTCAAAGCAGATTTACTGGGAGAATTTTTGTTTGTTTGTACATAGATGTTGGGTCATAAATATGTATTTATAATGTCAATCCTACCATTGGAAAACTTTCACAGTTGATTATACTATCTTCATACTTTTCCCTTCCGTGTTTACTGGCTTCTAGCTTTCTAGAATCACTCGCACACGCAAATGCATGCTGTTAACAGATACACTTGAGTTAAAGTTCAAAACATATATTTTTTCTTTTGCCATCTATACAGTTTTATTGATATTCAAACATAAAACACTCAAAACCAAATTATTACACAAACAAAGATATTCATCATCTTTTAAAATCGGTATAAACTAAAAAGTAAATTTGACAATATATTTGAAACCTTATTCGCAAACAGTTTAGTAAATCTATTATTTTTCTCTTTAGTATTGGATTTTTTATGCAAAAAACATATATCTTATGTCTAGTGCTGATAGTTTAACTAATTAAAATATATTATTTTTGTGGCTAGAGATCCGAAAAAAAACATTTAGCAAAAATAAAATTCTGAAGAACTGTTTTTATATATAATAAAAAATAGCACTGTTCTTAAAGTCTTAAATCAAAAACTATAGCATTATATATTATTATGTACAACATTTTTTTTGGAATCATTATTATAATCTATCATAACTCGTATATCTTATAGACTAATAATGGCGTAGATATTAAATAACTTATCACATTTTCTACCATTAATCTATTCAACATGGATTTAATAGTTAATCTATATGATGGTTACAAAAAAGGTTATTATAACTTATGAATTTCTTCCTCATGTTGTCATTTGGTATGTAGCTTTCCGATTCGACCATACCCTGCAATTGGAATATTATTTATTCCAATAAAGTTTCGACATTTTAAGATATGATGATAGTCAAGTTGAAGCGACAGCCAGAAATTAAACCTTATAATTAATCAAAAATGAAAAATCAACCGATTGGACTCCACAAAATCTTCAAATCTGTCTACTCATTAGATTTTTTCTTTCCTCGTGTGGATTTTCTAGATATACACCTTGAAAAAAATCGTAGCAAGGCCGTGCGTTTTGTCATTACCTATGTTGAAAAGTAAATTTCTTTTTCACATTGTCTTAGACAACAAACACAAGATCAGGTCTCCTTTGCGAAAAGTCTCATCGGATATTAACACTGCAAGGTATATAACTAATGCTATTGGACCGGTTACCTCCGGTTATCAGCTGGTCAAGTGAACAACATATTCTTTTGTGATAAGCTCGACGTTTGGCAAGTCGGATGTAACAACTCAAACAGTTTAATTATTGTTTAGATATTCTCCTAATTTTTTTGTAGAACGCTCGAGTATATATGTCTGTATAGATCAATCAATGCAATACAAAAAATTCTTCATTCTCTGTTTCTCTTTATGGTATCAGAGTCTGAAACTTTGAAAATCTGAAACACTTGAATATGACGGAGACGACATCTGAAGCTACTTCGGGAGCACTGACCACGAAAGTGGTGAGACGGACAATCTCGCCATATGATTTGCATTCAGCTGACAATCCAGGGGCTGTTATCTCTAGTCCACTTCTCAAAGGGAACAATTACGATGAGTGGGCTAACAGAATGAAGACAGCCTTAAGTTCTCGGAAGAAGTTTGGGTTCCTTAACGGTTCGATTCCAAAACCATCAGAGGACTCACCGGATCTTGAAGATTGGTGGACCATCCAGGCGCTTTTGGTGTCATGGATACGAATGACTATTGATCCTACACTTCGGTCTAACATCTCTCATAGGGACGTTGCGAAAGATCTGTGGGATTATCTGAAGAAGAGATTTGCGGTTCTGAATGGACCACAAATCCAACAACTGAAGGCTGAACTTGCTGGTTGTAAACAGCGAGGATCAAGTATTGAAGAGTACTATGGCAAGCTAAACCGAATCTGGGATAACCTTGTCAATTACCGACCTATTCGAACTTGCACATGTGGAAATTGCAGTTGCAATGTTGGAGCCGCACAGGAAGTGGATCGTGAAGAAGACAAGGTACACCAATTTTTGTTTGGACTGGATAATCAATTTTGCACAGTCCGATCTAGTCTGGTGTCGCGTACTCCACTTCAACCTTTGGAAAAAGTGTACAATGTTGTGCGTCAAGAAGAAGACTTGCGAGTTGATAGTGAAGAAAAGGCCGAGGTGACTGCATTTACTATGCAATCAAAACCGCGGTACAAGCAGGAAGACAAAGACAAAAACATGACGTGTAAACATTGTAACCGAGCTGGACACAACTCTGATAGCTGCTACGCTATCATCAGTTATCCGGAGTGGTGGGGTGAACGACCAAAGGGGAGAACCTTGAATGGCAGAGGTCGTGGTGGTTCAATTTTGACTGGTGGAAGAGGACGTGGACAGACAGCGTTTGCAAATCGCGTGTATGTTCCAAATCATGAGACTGCCGGTGGAGAGCAAGCTAACTATGTGATCACTGACAGTGACCGAGATGGGGTCCAGGGCCTAAGTGAAAAGCAGTGGAGCGCGATCAAATGTATTCTCAACTCAGGAAAAGAAGGAGGTTCCACAGAGAAATTATCGGGTATGTCTTCTTCTTTTTCTTGGACTTTGGACATAGGTGCTTCACATCATCTTACTAGTCGATATGATGCCCTGGTTGATGTTCGGAACATGGCCCCTGTCTTGATAATTATGGCTGACGAACGTGAGACTATTGCGGATAAAGTAGGCTCGATCAGACTTGGTTCTGGTCTTATCATGAAATCTGTGTATTATGTGGAAGCTTTGCAGTCTGATTTGATTTCAGTGGGTCAGTTAATGGATGAAAATAGTTGTATAGTTCAAATGGCTGACCAGTTCCTTGTGATTCAGGACCACACTTCGCGGATGGTGATTGGAGCGGGTAAACGAGTAGGAGGGATATTCCACTTTTGTAGTGTAGAATCGTTGGCTGCGGTTACAACAAAGGACGACAAGACGTATGAGTTGTGGCATCATCGTCTCGGTCATCCATCAGCAAAAGTTTTGGGATCTCTTTCATGTGTTTCTGTTTCTGTTTCGTCAAATTTGAATAATGCGTGTGAAGTTTGTCTCCGCGCTAATCAGACAAGGGATTGTTTTCCGAAAAGTATTAATAAAACTTCGAACATTTTCGATTTGATTCATGTTGATCTTTGGGGTCCATATCGGACACCTTCTCACTGTGGTGCAAGATATTTTCTGACCATTGTTGACGACTTTTCAAGAGGACTTTGGGTTTATCTGCTGAATGACAAAACAGAAGCACCTACTCGTCTTACAAATTTCATGGCTCTCATTGAAAGGCAGTTTGGTGCAAAGATTCGAATGGTTCGAAGTGATAATGGCTCTGAATTTGTTTGCTTAAAAACATATTTTGACACTAACGGTATTGTGCACGAGACTTCTTGTGTGGGAACTCCACAACAAAATGGTCGAGTCGAGCGAAAGCATCACCATATTCTGAATGTAGCTCGTGCGCTGCGCTTCCAGGCGAATATGCCAATGGAATTCTAGGGAGAATGCGTTTTAACAGCGTGTTACTTGATTAATCGCACACCGAGCTCAGTGTTACAGTATGAAACACCATTTCATCGACTGTACAATCGATCTCCCTCGTATGATCATATTCGCGTTTTTGGCAGCTTATGTTTTGCCCATAATCAGTTTCGTGGCAGAGATAAGTTTGCACCACGGAGTAGACGCTGTGTTTTTGTTGGTTATCCCTATGGCAAAAAGGGATGGCGACTCTATGACTTAGACAAACATGAGTTTTCCGTCTCACGTGATGTAGTGTTCTCGGAGACTCGATTTCCTTACTCGGAGTCAAGTACATTTGTGACTGATGATGTTGAACAACCTTTGTGGGCTCCGCTTTGTGATGGCATTCTCTCAGATCATGACTTTGTTCCTGAGGATTCTCATCCTCATTTTGTTGCCGCTTCTCTTGACGATGCTTGTTCTTCACAACCATCGCCTGATACTGCTTCTGTATTGCCCAGTTCTCATGTCGTGTCTTCTGAACCTGATGTTGTGGTTGATCAGTCATGCGGAGATGAACCACTGTTGGGCCGAGGTCATCGTCCTAAAAAGCTTCCAGCTAAATTACAGAACTTTGTTATCAACTCTGTTCTTAGGGACTCTGATTTGGCAACTGACAAGCGTTTGTATCCAGTGTCTGAAGCTGTTACTCGATTTTCAGTGTCTCACATTGCGTTTGTTGCTGCAGTTCTTGAGACAAAAGAGCCGCGATCTTTCCGTGAAGCCATGGATGACTCAAGATGGCGAAAGTCCATGGGTCTTGAAATCGGAGCTCTCGAAGACAATGGCACTTGGGACATTGTGAATTTACCTCCCGGAAAAGAGCGATTGGGAGTCAATGGGTATTCAAGGTAAAGTTTAACTCTGATGGGTCTGTGGAAAGATTCAAGTCTCGACTGGTTGCTTTGGGCAACAAGCCGGTAGCTGGCGAAGACTATGGTGAGACGTATGCACCTGTCACCAAAATGGGTACGGTCAGACTGTTTTTAGATGTCGCTGCGAAACGAGGCTGGGTTGTACATCAGATGGACGTGCATAACGCGTTCTTACACGGTGATTTGAACGAGGAAGTCTATATGAAGATGCCTCCTGGTTTTCAGTCTTCTGAGAAATCCAAAGTCTGTCGTCTGAAGAAGTCGTTGTATGGACTTCGACAAGCACCTCTCTACTGCCTTACTCGCTTATGGATTTCAGCAGTCAAGGTCTGGTTACTCTTTGTTCACATCAGAGAAGCATGGAGTTCGTCTACATATACTGGTGTATGTTGACGATATGATCATCACATGTAGCTGTCCCATGCCAACACAACGGTTTAAAGAATATCTGTCTTCTTGCTTCCACATGAAGGATTTAGGACCTCTAAAGTATTTTTTTGGGAATTGAGATTGCTCGTAATGACACAGGGTTTTACTTGTGCCAACGCAAATATGCTTTGGATGTCATCAAGGAGACACATATGATGACAGCTAAACCGGCGTCTTTTCCACTTGAACAACACCATAAATTGGCCTTGTCGACATCGTCTCTTTTACCTGATCCCACTCGGTATCGGAGGTTGGTTAGTCGCCTCATATATCTGGTTGTAACGAGACCTGATTTGGCGTTTGCAGTTCACACTCTATCGCAGTTTATGCAAGCTCCTCGTGAAGATCATTGGTTGGCTGCTATTCGAGTGGTCCGATATCTTAAGGATGACCCGGGGCAAGGGATTTTCATTCGATCTGATGGAGAACTACAAATCACAGGATGGTGTGATTCGGATTGGGCCAGTTATCCTCTAACCCGACGTTCTGTTACAGGTTATTTTGTTCAGCTCGGCGATTCACCTGATTCCTGGAAAACAAAGAAACAGGACATGGTGAGTCGATCCTCATCTGAGGCAGAATACAGGTCCATTGCTTGTCTCACTCAAGAGCTGATCTGGATGAAGCGGATGCTACGGAATCTCGGCGTACGACATGATCAGCCTATGAAGATTTACTGCGACAATAAATCTGCTATATACATTGCCACCAATCCAGTCTTCCATGAACGTACGAAGCATGTGGAGTTGGATTGTCATTTTGTTCGCGACGAGGTAGATAGGCGGAATATTGTTCTCAATCATGTCTCCACCAATTCACAGTTAGCTGACATTCTGACGAAGCCTATTGGCAAAGCTGGCTTCTCTGACTTTCGGTTCAAGTTAGGCATACGAAATCTGTATGCTCCAACTTGAGGGAGGGTATTGGACCGGTTACCTCCGGTTATCAGCGGGTCAAGTGAACAACATATTCTTTTGTGATAAGCTCGACGTTTGGCAAGTCGGGTGTAACAACTCAAACAACTTGATTATTGTTTAGATACTCTTGTTTAGATATTCTCCTAATTCTTTGTAGAACGCTCGAGTATATATGTCTGTATAGATCGATCAATGCAATACAAGAAATTCTTCATTCTCTGTTTCTCTTTAAATGCTAAATTCTTCATACAAACGTTTGAGAAGG
This sequence comes from Orychophragmus violaceus, assembly GCA_030180135.1. Lineage (NCBI taxonomy): Eukaryota > Viridiplantae > Streptophyta > Magnoliopsida > Brassicales > Brassicaceae > Orychophragmus > Orychophragmus violaceus. The sequence continues at coordinate 82,736,630 of CM058233.1, read as the reverse complement.
AGAAAAGAAAAATGAAAAGGAATGCACATTCATGTTCTATCACAAAGGCCTGTCAATCCTCTAGTTTAGTTTATGCATCAATGCATCATATCAGCCAAATCGAAGTAATCTGTTTCAAAATAATTTTTTTTAAACAAATATATCACTGAGGCATGTCATGATTCACAAAAGTCAATCCAAATCCACATGGAACACCGAGAAAGTTGTTCGAACTCTTGTAAACCAACTAGCTCACCCATAACTCCGGTCTTGATTGGTAAGTTGCGGAATAACATAATTAGGTTTAAAAACGTTATTCCACAAAAAATTGTCAATCAGAAAATTTTGTGAAATAGAAAAAAACGCAAAAAACGCAGACTTGCATTTTCATAGAAAAAAATACATATAAAAATTAATTCCGCAGAAAAGTGAGATTAAACTAGATTTTCTATAGAATTAAAATTAGTGTGATTGGTAACACTTGAGTAATCACGGAATGGCAGAATTGCGTTTAAACACAATACTTACGGAATCACGTTTTTGAATGTAATTCCGCCATTCCACTATTATGCAAGTGTTACCGATCAAAACCTCCATAAATTACCACCCAAATCAAGTAACGATGCCATTTTCAAAAAAGCTTTCCCAAGTAACATGCAACATTATTGCGAATAATCATAGCAGCTGAAAAGTTTATGATTATTTCTGTATTTGAAAAACTATATATTATTATTGAATGAAATCATCTTGTCTATTTTTGTTATTTTAAAAAGACATTATTGAATAATTCCTTGGTAGCTTTTGTTATACTTTTAGATAAATAGTGACAGTTTTGTTCATAATGATAATCAGTGGCTAGTTAAGCTCGAATTGAGATGGGCTTTCCTCTTGTTCTTCTTCCCCATCTGGTTTTTGTTTCTCCATGATGCTGTTGCTTTGTGGGTTTTGTTTCTTTGGTTTTTAAAACAATTGTTCTTTCACCATTGTGTTTCTCTTTTGGTCAAATAATTTGATTTGAAGTTGAAAAGAAAAAAAACAATTATATTAAATATAATAGTTATTTACATTTTGGACACAATTCACTATAGATAGGATCAAACATTTTAAAATAGCATCCATCTAAAACCAATCTGCTTATAATTTGGGCCATACATTGGATCCAATCAAATAGGCCCAAAGCCCTTTTGAACAGCAAAGGTTCCAAGGTCCCAACTAAAATCCAGAAGAAGCGAATCACGAAGACGACTGAGAGAGAAGAGAGAAGCAGCAATGGGGAGAAAGAAGGGGTTGCCGGAGTTCGAAGAGACGGCGCCGGATGGATTCGATCCGTCGAATCCTTACAAGGATCCGGTGGCTATGTTAGAAATGAGAGAGCACATCGTTCGGGAGAAGTGGATCCAAATCGAGAAGGCTAAGATCATGCGGGAGAAGGTCAAATGGTGTTACCGCGTCGAAGGCGTTAACCATTACCAGAAATGCCGTCATCTCGTCCAGCAGTATCTCGACTCCACTCGTGGCGTCGGCTGGGGAAAAGACCACCGTCCTGTCTCGCTTCACGGTGAGTTCATATTGTTCACCTGTTTAGTGGTAACGTTTTATTCGATTCCTTTGGGTTTTTTTTTTCAATCGGTTAACTCATTAACTCGCTTGTCTTGGCTAATTATGATATGTGCGAAATCATTGGTTTGAATTTGATCGAGATTGGTCTGAGCTCAAAATTAGTTCTTAATTATTAATTTGATTGATGAATGGACTTGTCATTGTTTGATGATGTTAATATTTATTTCGGTACAGGTCCTAAGCCTGAAGCTGTTGAAGCTGAATAATTCTTTGCGCTAGATCAATCTGAGGTGAGTAATTGGTTATGGGTTATATGGTTCGTGTTTCTGAAAGGATTCGTTTTTATTTCATCTTTTAATAATTAGAAGATGTAAGAAAGTTTTTTTTTTTTTTGCATTTCTGGTGCTAGATTTGGTTGAAATGATGATGTTTTATGTATTATAATGGGTTTCTTCGGATATTAAACTTTAACGAGGTTCCATTCTTGTCTTTACTAAAGTATGTTACCTGTGAATCAAATCTAAAGCCTCTGTTTGATCAACTAAGTGTTCAGTACCATTTGTATAAGCTATTATGAAAGAAACTAGAGTCCAAAGTGTATATATTTCTTGTAAAATTCACTCATGAGATGTTGAAGTGGCTCTGTTTTGGAATGCCCTTGTGGTTGATAGTTTTCAGCTTCTTTTTTTTTTGGTCAAATAGTTTTCAGTTTCTATCTCATCATCACAATGCCAATCTTACAATGTTGTGTTTTTATGATAAACTGAGGGATGAAACATGTTTTGGACCCATGTTGTGGAAAGTCCTGCTAAGTGTCTAGTCTAGGCGAAACCTTTCAAGTCGTTGTGTATAAACTATGCCAAACTTTGGATAATTAGAAGCTGATCTGGTCAATAATATTAGTCCTTGTTGACAACAGCTACTAGTTTTTCACTTTTATGACGAGCTTAGTGATCCAAATGTTCATTTTGTTTGTTTTGCTTCTGCAGGTGACCAGGCTTTTAATACAAGACATGAAAAGGTATTTGGACTGTGCAGATTTGCTCTTGTTTGTTCTTTTTGTTTTTTTTAAGAAACATGTCAGTCTTTGGACTGGCAGATCAATGTATGGGTTTTACGAGCTTCAGTAATGTATTGAAGACTCTACACTCATGACTCAACACCGGTCTCTCATTTTGTAGTATGAATACCCAAATAATTCCATCTTTTTTCCTGTCTCTCTCCGTTCACCTTCTTGTCAAATAATAGTATAAATGGATGAGTTTCAGTTCAACATCGAACACTTGCAAAAACAAAAAAAAACTCCAGCGTAATTTCTCAGGAAAACAATCTGGTCTTCCGTGTTTATTCATCAGGTATGAAAGAGAGCTAGTCTGACTTAACTCAGTTATCTTCACCATTACCAAAGAGCTTCATTCTAGACAATGGAGTTCTCAAGTACCCTTCAACTTCAAATTTCTTTGGAGAAAGCTCTCTGTATTTTGCAAACTCTTACTTAGCTTCAGCATTCTTGTCAAGCAAGCTATAGATCATACCTCGACAGAAATACGGTCTGAAATCCTTTGGATCCTCTTTAATCAGCTGCTCGTAGCTCTTCAATGCTTCATCCACGTTCTTCTGCAAGAACTGTATCTGCGCAATGATCAGTCTCACGTCTCTAATTTCCTTGACCATATTCTCAGCTTCGGCTACAGCTAACGCATCTTCCAGCCTCTGCAGCACTGCATCACCTTCCCCAGATCGGTCCATGAGCAACGCGTTCTCGAATAAAGCCTCGAACGAGAGTGGGTTTCGTTGGAGAATTTCCTCGAACATTTGGCGTGCTTTTTCGGGACGACCCATCTCTCCCAATAGCCTCGCCATTATGAACTTCCACTCTGTTTCCTCTGGTTGTGCGGTTACAAGTCTCTGTAAGATCTTGAGAGCTTCTTCATCTTCTCCCTTCTCTAGCTTCTGCTGAAGTAGTGATCTCAGCGTCTGGACCGCCTCAGGGGTGGAATCTAGAAGCTCAGACAATGGCGAAGATGATTCTATCTCAGACGAAATTTTCTCTTCTTTCACTTCCTCGAGGGTTTCTTCGGTGGTCGAAACCGGGGATTCTGCTTTCACTGGTAAAGTTGAGAATTTTCCGGTCATGGAAACAGTAGCGCCGATGAGAATTGCTGATTTGGCAAAAGATTTAAGCTTATTTGGAGAAAATGATTCCAAAAAATCATTCTGATTCGAGCTAGCCTTGATACGCGCAGACACGAGATCACTGAAAGCGTGTGCAAACTTTATTCTGCGTATTAAGTTGTATAATTCAAAACAGAAGTAGCATCTGATTGTACAAACGTCTTTTTTTGGGTTGAATAATTTAACATTCATTCAAAAAAAAAAAAAAAAAAGCGTGTGTAAACTGACTTGATCTTATTGATGAATTTACATGGCAATATATAGCCAGAGTTGTTACAATATTGTGGGAGACTTTACATGAAATGAGGAGCTTACAAACAGAATATATTTTGGGTATCTAAACAGTATTAACGTATATTCTATTATCCTCCCTCAGTCGTAGCGTCTGGTTTGCAGACGGTCAGACTGGTACGAAAATCATTGTGTAGTGACGTAGGCAACCCCTTGGTGAAGATATCTGCATACTAAAGTGAAGAAGGAACGTGCAGTACCTTAACTTGTCCAATGGCTACCTTTTCCCGAACGAAATGAATGTCCAACTCGATGTGTTTAGTTCTTTGATGCTTCACAGGATTAGTTGACAAATATACTGAGCTTATATTGTCACAGTAGACAACTGAAGCTTTAGAGATTGGTCTGTGGAGTTCGACCATAAGATTTTAAAGCCAAGTCAATTCGGATACAACATTGGCAACGCCCTTGTACTCCGCTTCCGAGCTAGAACGCGAGACCGTCTGTTGACGTTTTGCTGACCATGAGACCAGGTTCGGGCCGAGGAAGACGCAGTAACCAGATGTCGAGCGTCGTGTATCTGGCCACCCAGCCCAATCGGCATCTGAATATGCTGTTAGTTCATCGATCTTTCCCTTGTACATTTGAATGCCGTGACTCAATGTACCCTTGATGTACCTGATTATCCGGCGAAGCGCATGTAAGTGAGGCTGTCGTGGATCATGCATGTACAGACAAACCTGATGAACTGCGTACGATATATCGGGTCGCGTAAACGTCAAGTATTGAAGCGCTCCAGCCAAGCTGCGATAGAAGGTTGGATCACTGACTGGGTCTCCGTCAGTCATAGACAGCTTCGACTTAAGGTCCACCGGTGTGGCCAGAGGTTTACAGTCCTCCATACCTGCACGTCGAACAATTTCCTGAGCATACACTCCTTGGCTGAGAAATAAATCACGCTTGTTGAAGTCAGCTTTAACGCCTAGAAAGTGCTTGAGTCGGCCTAAATCTGTCATCGGAAACTCTTGTTTGAGCTGCTTAATCACTCGTTGCAGCAGATTTGAAGAAGATGCCGTGACAATTATATCGTCGACGTAAATCAACAGGTAAACACAGCGATCTTGACGTCGAAAGATGAATAATGAGGAGTCTGCCTTGCTGGTGGTGAATCCGAGTGTGGTAATGTATCTTGTGAATCTCGTGTTCCAAGCCCGAGGAGCTTGCTTTAAGCCATAGATCGCCTTGTTTAGCTTACAAACATGATTTGGGTAAGCAGGATCATGGAGACCCGGTGGCTGATGCATATAAACGGTTTCGTCGAGATCTCCTTGGAGGAAAGCGTTTTGAACATCTAGCTGATTGACTGGCCAGTTGAGGGCCACTGCGATATTAAGAACGGTACGTATCGTTCCTGGTTTCACTATCGGACTGAACGTCTCACCAAAATCGATTCCCTGTTCCTGCGAATTACCATTAGCAACCAAACGAGCTTTGTGACGAGTTAGATTGCCATCACCATCAAATTTATGTTTAAACAGCCACATCGATCGCACAATATTAGTATTAGATGGTCTAGGGACCAAATCCCAAGTCTTAGTCTTAAGCAAAGCACCATGTTCAGTCATCATAGCAGGTTTCCAGTTCGTATCCTTTAAAGCTTGAACATGGCTGGATGGAAGAGGTGATTGGGTCGAAGCTGTCAAAGAGAAAATCTTTTTAGGTTTTGAAATTCCTGATTGAGAGCGTGTTTTTACCGAGGGAGCTCTAAAAATCGGATCTGGACGATTGGGCCTAGGATTGGGCCGAGAGTAAGATGGGCCTGGCTGATTATTGGGAAAAGGGGCTTGAAGAATGTTTTTGAACATAGCCGATGGCCCATCTGAATCATCCAGGAATTGATATGAAACAGGAGTCGCCGTATTTTCTGCGGCTGGAAAGATATTCTCACGGAAACTCACATGCCTTGATATGATGATTTTGTTGGTTTTCAATTCCAAACACCTGTAACCTCGATGTTTGGACGGATAACCCAAGAACAGACATGGAGTTGTACGTGGTGATAATTTTGAAAGCTGAGAGTGGTTAATATTAGGGAAACATAAACAACCGAAAACACGCAAGTGATCGTATTTTGGTTGTTTATTGAAAAGGAGAGTGTAAGGAATCTGATTACGGACAGCTTTTGATGGAGTGATATTAAGTATATGCACTGCCGTGTGAAGAGCTTTGACCCAGTACGAAGAAGGCAATTTAGCTTGGAAGAGAAGTGTGCAGATGGAGTTATTTATCGTTCTTATCATGCGCTCAGACTTCCCATTTTGTTGAGAAGTATGAGGGCAAGAGAAACGAACCGTGATCCCATTTGAAGCAAAATAGCTATGGAAATCAGCATTATTGAATTCCCCACCATTGTCACATTGGAAGCTTTTTATGGAAGATTGGAATTGGTTTTTGATATACGCAGTGAAGTGAAGAAATTTTGAGGAAACTTCACTCTTGCGTCTCAGAGGATAGACCCAAAGGAAGTGTGTGAAGTGATCGAGGAAAAGGACGTAATATCGAATCCCACTCATACTTAGAACCGGAGAGGTCCATAAGTCTGAATGGACGATTTCAAAGGGCTTTGACACACGATTTTCAGAAGCATGAAATGGAAACTTTATTGATTTGCCAAGAAGACATGGATCACATGAAAAATGATCACGAGTTTTATTACATAATGATGGATTGGAAGATAGAATCGAATGAAGATTTGACTGGTTCGTGTGTCCTAGTCTCTTATGCCATAGATCCGGCGTTGAGGCTAGAAGAGCAGTTGAAACAGCTGGAGTTTTATTGATGGAAGCTGGAAGAGAATAAAGGTCGCCGGAGCTTTCACATCGGAGCAGAGGCTTCCGACTTCGAAGATCCTTCACAACAAAACTAAAAGGGTCAAATTCGATTGAACACCAATTATCCTTCGTAAATTTACGAGCAGATATCAAATTTTTAACAATATTTGGTGTTACAAGGACATTGGACAGCGAAAGAGGACGAGTTGATGTTTTAAGAGAAGCAGAGCCAATTGAAGAAACTGGAATTGTTGAACCGTTACCTACTATGACAGACCGATTGGTGTTAAGCTTAAAAGTAGAGTTGAGTATACCAGGGTTATTTGCGAGATGGGCAGAGGCTCCGGAGTCCAAATACCAGTCGATCGATGGCTCCACTAGCGTATCCGAGGTGTACGCTTGTGCCTGGTTGATAGCTGGTTGGAACTCAATGAGGTTTGCTTGTGACTGCTGCGGACCTTGGCCTTGCTGTCCCTGATGCGGATGAGGCCATCCTGGATACGAAGGCCAGTACGGTGATGGAGAGCCCATCGGCCAGAAGGGTTGATGTACTGACCCTCCCGAAGGAGTAAAACGTCAGTACAAGGAATACGACCAGTCGGGTTGGATCAGACGAAGAACGACGAAATTCAAAGTTGTGCGATTGACTTCAAATCAACGGCATTATCTAATGAAGACATTCTAAGACTTCTGGTCGAGTCAGAATTCAAAACGGACGAGCGGATTATGCGACGGTCGAAGGATATGAAACACGGCCGAGGAACGGCCGAAAATCCGAAAATTCCAAATTGGTTGGGCGTTATTATGGGGTGATAGAGGAGCTCAAACTAAGACTTTTGGTCGAAACAGAATTTAAAAAGAGTGCACGGTTGAAGAGATATCGCATTTGCGACTAAATCGGGAAATATCGGGTTTATCGGGTTAGAAGCACGACGAGGCGAGATGAAAGCCCGATGGACCAAAGCACGACGTGGCACATACAAGTTTTTACTTCCGGAAGCACAAGCTGTCGGAAAGCACGAGGTGTCCGGCGTAAGCACGAGGTGTCCCAGAAGCACGAGGTGTAATCGGAGCGAAAGCACGAGGTGTAATCGGGAAGCACGACATGTCGTCGCGCATGGCTGGAAGGGTGTAAGCATCTGGGCGTGGCTTGGTGGCGCCAACACACCTCCAGAGGTGTCCTCCAGCATGCTGAACGCAAGGTGTCGTCGCCGGGATGAAGCACGGTGGCGCCGAGATGTCGCGACGCATGTTCGCCTCGGAACCGGCCAATCGGAGGCCGCCATCCTAAACTGCCACCACCAGCTTGTTTTCTCCTATAAATAGGACCTCAGCCCCTTCATAAACTCACATTCTCAGATCAGAACCGAAATCTTAGAGAGAGAAAGGAGAGAAAAACGTTTTAGAGAGAGAAAGTCGCCGGTAAGGAGAAACCGAGCCCCGATCGCGAGAGAGTCGAAGGACGAGCGTTCCGGGAGTGCGGGAAGCGGTTTAGGAGTCCCTGGAGAGTAAGAAAGGCGTGCCAGGAGGTGAGGAAAGAGGCGCTTAGGAACCGAACCTCTGTCGAACCGAAAACCCGAGAGTGAGTCCCGATAGCTAGGACTAACGTTCTCGTTTTGCAGGGACGATTAGGAGTTGAATCTTGTGAATGATTTAGCTCCGTGGTAGGGTTATATTAAGCATGTTTTGATGGTGTAGTATCACGTTTTTGGGTTGGTGATACATGCTTGATATTGATTGCGTGCTGATTGCGGTATTGTGAGCATGTCGGGATTCGTGTGCAAACGGGTCGGGAACTGTCCCGCAAGCAGGTCGGGAACCGTTCCGCAAGCAGGTCGGGATCCGTTCCGCAAGTAGGACGGGAACTATTCCGCAAGTAGGACGGGAAACCGTTAAGCGGAATGGGACCGTTAGCGGACCAGACGGGAACCGCTTGCTAGCCTTACGGGATTCGCTTTGCATGCATGACGGGTAACCGCTTGAGGGCATGTCGGGTTACCGCCTTGTATGATTGTGTTGTTTTGACATGCTTGATTTGATATCATGCTTGAGTGTTGTTGAATGATTGCGTGAACGTGAACCCGGTCGCATGCCACGTTTAACGGTTGTGATGCAGGATCGGTTAGGACGAGCACGGAGGTGCCGTCCTATTCCGATAAGGTATTGAGGCATGGACCGAGGTTGACGTTGTTTGTTTAAGCATGATGAGATAAGTACGGGTTGGTCGGGGTACCGCCCGGAAATGGATTGTGATAAGTACGGGTCGGATGTGAGATCCACCCGGAAATGTGATGAGATAAGTACGGGTCGGATGTGAGATCCACCCGGAAATGTGATGAGATAAGTACGGGACGGAAGTGAGATCCGCCCGGAAATGGATGATGTGAGGATGCGGTAGCTCCGTAATGGAGTCTCCCATCCGGTTGTCGAGACGGTGGTAGTGGCTGTTGTGATCGTTGGATCCTAGACACGACCCTACACCGTAAGACGTTGTGTGATGCATCCTAGGACATGTGTAATATTGTCTTAGGATGGTGTAAACGGTGCCACCCTTGGAGGTCCTCCGCCTTTTCGGAGAGGCTCGGTTGGACTCGGGTCGCTCCCCTGCCTGATCTTTCGTGTGACGACACGATTACCCGTGGATTCGGGTTACCCGTGGATTCGGGTGTGGTGCCGGCCAGGAACCTTTGATGGTAATGGCCGGGGGTAGCCACGCGTGGTTCCGGACATGAACCTTTGCCGGTGATTGGATGGGTGTTAGCCACAGAGAGAGAGTTGGGTGGTGGTGCTGGTTACACCGAGGCCTCAGCATCAGGAAGAGTCTAGTGCATCTAGACGGGTTATGCATTTGTGTTATGCATTATGGTTTATGCGCTTTTGAATGTGGTTATCTCTGATATTGCATTGTGATGCTTGATTGCGAGATGTTGATTTATGCTTCGGCTATGGGGATGGGTCGGGCACTAACGATTGTTAGCGGGCTCTGGACTCACTGGGTAACCCATAAGGTTGCTCATTATACAACTTTTGTCTCGCAGGTAACCTTAGGTTTGGGTAGTGGGCGGATTCGGACGTAGGTTGTGACCGGGATAGATTTGTACAGTGGGTTGACCTACAAATCTAAGTACGTTTTGATATTATTACGTTTCCGCGTTTTAGTAAGGTTGTCCGGACGGAATACTAATGTACGTACTATATTTTGCGAGGTACACGTATTTTGCGAGACATAAAACCTTTGGTACCTAATGATATACGACTTTGTCTAAGTCGACACAACTCTTGGCTTGGGTACGGGTTTGCAAGCCTTAGGCCTTTGCCGAGAGGGTCGGATATCGACAGTGGATCGGCCAGACAATGGGCAGTGCCCGTACATTGGCGATGTTCGACATTTTGTGGCACCGCCGACTCGGCTATCATCCGTAGTCCGGGCCGATGTTACAAATGGTGGTATCAGAGCATGGTTCATGATCATGTTCACGGGACAGAGTTTTCAAAACGTTTTATCGAGTCATTTGAGTCGCAACCTCACTTTTTAAGAAACCGGATGTCCGAATGCCGATAGAATGATAGGTTGGGGGTTTAGACTTACCTATTTGTTGAGATTCGTAGGATGCCGAGAAGGTTGGGACGGTACGAGCAGGATCCGGAGTGGTTACCGGGGGGAAGGATGGAGTATTATGGATCAGGTGGTTCAAGTTCGGGGGACGGGTCGAGCGAATCAAGTACTAGTTCGGGTTCGGTGCACGAGGTCATTGTGATTGACTCGGACACGTCAGTAGAGACGGATCCGAGCGAGATGAGTTCAGACGGATGGAGCTCGGAGTCGGCAGTCGCAGATGACATGTTTCGGGGAATGCTTTACCTCGACATGGACTCTGACGCATCAGTTATGTCCGTAGGGTTGGAATCTTACGATGGGTTTGCGGCAACATCCACAGAGGATTCGGAGGTGGAAATCCTCGGGCCGCCTTCTCCTGAAGTGATGGACATCTCGTCGGGGAGTTCGGCGAGCATGTCAGGGGTACCTACGGTCCCCTATTCCTTTACCATTGGGGGTACTTCACAGTACGCACCCCAAGAGCCAAGATCCGAGGGCACAGAGTATGGAAGGCCAAGGAACGGTACAACAAATCCAGGAAGTCCGACCGGATCGGAGGGAGATTGGGCCGTGAACGCGGTATGGACGTACTACGCACTTGAAGCAGAAAGGCGTAGGCGGTTGGAGCAAGACCAAGTGGTACCCGAAGCGGAGACAAACCCGGGAGAGATGGAGAATCAACAAGGAGGAGTAGCGGACTTACGGTGGGAGTGGGGAGACCCGCCAAGGTCCCTCACTTATGAAGAAATTCTACAACAAGTACCGTTGGGGTGGGATAACCTTGACATTCCCACAAACGATGAGACAGAAGGAGAAGTACGAGGAAACAACCAAGAGGAGCAGAACGTGGAGACGAGGGAGGCATCGGACCGGGAGTCCGGAGTTCATAGGGAAGGAGGAAACCTGGTCCGAGAGACGGTTCAGCCTATATCCCAAAACACAAGTCAAACGAGAATGGAAGTTGGCGAGGGAAGCCAACAACGTAAGCCAAGGAGAAGGGTCCGACGGCCGGAAGAGATTACTCCGCCGTGCGGGTATTGTGGCGGAAGAGGTCACTATGACCGATGGTGTCCATACATGAGTTTCGGGTTATCAACGACAACACCCGAGACCAGAGCGTGTACCCGTTGTGGAGGTCAAGACCACGAGGAGGCCGACTGTCCGTGTGGAAGACCGCCTTCTCCCCCATTTTCGGTAACACCGGTGGATCGCTCATCGTCAGCGCGAGGATCGAGTAACGATCCTAAGTGAAGGAGGACAAGAAGAGGAAGGTTAAGATTGTAGTATAGTATAGTATAGTAAGTTAGGAGTTTGTTTTGCAGGGACCGCTTCATATCCGAAAGACGAGGTATGTTGGGTTCTGACTAAACTCCTAATGTGTGATGCATATATGTGTGATATATGCTTGCTGTGTGCAATGTGTGATGTGTATTGTGATATACACTGGTTGTGTGTGTAGACGGGCAACGCTTGAAAGTGTGTTCAGCGTTAGTAAGACCCGTGTAAATATTTGTGTGCGGTAACGGTTTTATGATAAATAAAAATCGTTTTTGGAATTGAGTTTTATTTAAGCATGAATGGTTTGATTTGCTTAAATATTTTGAGGAAAGTTTTCCTAATGTGGTTGGTGTTGGTGAGTGATCCTTAGGTTGCCGGGAAGAAGTGATTTCCCAAAAACCTTAGGATAGGAAGTAGTAAGACTTTTAGGACGTTTATCCTAAAAGCCCAGCACCGAGAACCATTACCCGACCAGGCCATTTATAGTGAAAACCCTGGTGGGTGGTTGAGGCGAACGTTTGAGGCCATGTGTTGGTCGTGGCAGGATCAACAATGGCGAGTTGGTGGGTTGACCACGGCAAGGTACTAGAGTCTCGGCGGAACGCTTAGCCTCAGGCTATTGTGGGATCGGTAAAGGCGAGATAGAAGATCAACTACGGGAAGGTAGTTGCATCTTGACGAGAGCTTTTGGCGTCAAGCCACGGTGGGACCATCAACCTCACGATCTCATCTTGAGATCGGTGAGAGTTTGAGACCGGTTTGTGTTGGATTAGCTACGGGAAGGTAGCTAAGTCTTGAGAAGAGAATGGGCGTCAAGTTGTTGTGAGATCAACAACGTCACGATCTTTTCCCGAGATCGGTGAACGTTGAAAGCTATGAGAAGTTGGATGAACTTGGAAGTAAGACGTCAAGTGACGGGACGAGGAATGATCGTGAACTTGGGAAAAGAAGGCGTTCATACGAGATGAATGGGATTTACCGAAGCGACGGAGATGGAAAGGTTACGTGAAGTAACCAGCCACTAGAAGAAATTGGCCAAGAGAGTTACGAGGAGGGCCAACCCATGGATTGGATTGACGAGGAGGAAAGAAGCTCCAGGAGGGAGTGATCACGACTTTCAACATCGAGGCCGGGCAGGACCGACGCACAAAATTGACGGAAACCAAGAAGTAATGGACCGACTCCGAGGAAGAATAGAGACCGACGTGGAGAGTGAATAGACGGACCTCGGAGAGGAGAAAAGAACGACTAAGGACGCGGAGAAAGAATAGATGGAGGAAGTAGCGAGAGGGAGTAAGACCAAACAATACGGCGCAAGAACGAGCACATCGAGTGCTACCACGAGACTCACGGAGGAGTCTAACTCATGAAGGAGATACAAGAGAAACCGCAAGTCTCTGAGCAACGGAGAGTACTAGACGTGAAGAGACAGAAGAAGCCGAGGACGCTTCTACTATTGGAATTCGAGGACGAATTCTAATAAGGAGGGGAGAATGTAATGACCCTCCCGAAGAAGTAAAACGTCAGTACAAGGAATACGACCAGTCGGGTTGGATCAGACGAAGAACGACGAAATTCAAAGTTGTGCGATTGACTTCAAATCAACGGCATTAGCTAATGAAGACATTCTAAGACTTCTGGTCGAGTCAGAATTCAAAACGGAGGATCGGATTATGCGACGGTCGAAGGATATGAAAGACGGCCGAGGAACGGCCGAAAATCCGAAAATTCCAAATTGGTTGGGCGTTATTATGGGGTGATAGAGGAGCTCAAACTAAGACTTTTGGTCGAAACAGAATTTAAAAAGAGTGCACGGTTGAAGAGATATCGCATTTGCGACTAAATCGGGAAATATCGGGTTTATCGGGTTAGAAGCACGACGAGGCGAGACGAAAGCCCGACGGACCAAAGCACGACGTGGCACATACAAGTTTTTACTTCCGGAAGCACAAGCTGTCGGAAAGCACGAGGTGTCCGGCGTAAGCACGAGGTGTCCCAGAAGCACGAGGTGTAATCGGAGCAAAAGCACGAGGTGTAATCGGGAAGCACGACATGTCGTCGCGCATGGCTGGAAGGGTGTAAGCACCTGGGCGTGGCTTGGTGGCGCCAACACACCTCCAGAGGTGTCCTCCAGCATGCTGAACGCAAGGTGTCGTCGCCGGGATGAAGCACGGTGGCGCTGAGATGTCGCGACGCATGTTCGCCTCGGAACCGGCCAATCGGAGGCCGCCATCCTAAACTGCCACCACCAGCTTGTTTTCTCCTATAAATAGGACCTCAGCCCCTTCAGAAACTCACATTCTCAGATCAGAACCGAAATCTTAGAGAGAGAAAGGAGAGAAAAACGTTTTAGAGAGAGAAAGTCGCCGGTAAGGAGAAACTGATAGGTTCTAAGTTTTAATCCCTATACTAACTGCAAGTGCACAGTGATGTAGTTGTAGTACTTAGGGTATCGAATCCACAGGGACTCCGGTCAACGATAGATAAAAACAGAAGTGATTAAACTAGGAGAAAGCAAAGATGATTAAACTAAAAGCAGAGCAGAAAAGTAAATCAGTAGCAGGCGAGTTTGTGAGCAAGGAAGCGAAGCGTTAAGTCTAGGGAGTTCTCAGGAAATCAGGAACACAAGCAATCAATCAGTCGAAATCCAATCAGAAACTGTTCTAGAACTCAAACACAGATATAGAATTAACCAAATTCCTTTGCGAGAATTCTCTAAGTCTAAGTGCAGCAAACCAAACTTTCGTTTGCGAGAACTAACAGATTAAACCAGCTTTAATTCCAAGTTTGATATGTTCACAATCTAATTAAACCAAACTTTCGTTTGCGAGAAGTTAAATTGCTTATCTAGGTTCTTTCTAGCTAAATTAACCAACTTCCGCTGCATTAATCAGCCTAACATCATAATCTAAGTGGCCAGTTCAGATTAAGCATTAAGAACAACCTAAACAAAGAACTAGCAGATATGAATCCCTACTGATTAATTAAACTATAACTCCATGAAATCCCTAATTAGAATCCCTAAACTTAACAGGTAGTCTACTCAGACATAATCATCGAAACAGAAAATATCTTGAATAGAAAACCAAATATCATAAAACAAAGTAAAGATCTGGGGTTCAAAATCCTCTCTCTTTCGAGAGCAGGATCAGCCCCTAACTCTCTCTGAAATAAAATAAGACTTAATGAAAGCGTAGCCTAAACAATGGCTTAAAAACCCTAATATAATGGTCTAAAGTCGGATGGGGGCCTTTTTGCAAGTCTGGGAAGTTTCTGGGCAAAAACTGTAATTTCTCCAAAATACAGATTTTTGGGCTCAGAACTGCAACGACAGTTGCACAGACTGCAACGATCGTTGCACTGCGAAAACGCAGCCAGTGAACTCTGTGAAATCTCTAAGTAGTGCAGAATTGCTCCAAATGCTCCCAAAACGTCCAATTAGGCTCCAGATGTGTCTAAACCTGTAAACATGCTAAAAAGACTCCAAAACATAGTAAAAGACTCGATAAATAACACATATACCATGGTTAAAATCCCTAAAATCCATGGTATATCAACTCCCCCACACTTAGCCTTTGCTTGTCCTCAAGCAAGTAAAGAACCAAAATATAAGAGAAGAAGTTTGAAAACACAGAAACTCATTTCGTCCTAGAAACTTTTGCATTCACATTCACTTAGTAAACCACTGAAAACTTCCCTACAGAACTCAAGACCACAATGTACTTCCCCCACACTTAGCAACTGTCCTAAGTAAACTCCACAATCACATTCAAGCATTCAAATTCACCCTACTGACTTCTGCAAGTATTTAAGTGCGGTCTCACCTAAGGAGTATCGATCAAAGGGCACATGGATTCTTACCTTATCAGCTCTAGACCACCATACTATCTTTCTCTAGTCCCTTTCTTCTCTTTCCCTTCCTTAACAACTGATTTTTCCCACATTGGGTATCATTTTTTTTTTTTTTATCAGTGTTCTTCCCGTTATGGGGTGTACTTTGGACACATTCCATGGATCACATGAGAGAAAATAGTGTTTGCTACCATTCCCATGACCACTTCGGAGTTACTAACTCATCCTCAGTTTATTATCTTTTTTTTTTTTATGGAAGGGGAGAAGGGAACTAAATAGGACAGGTTTACAGGCTGTGTCAGAACTAACAAGGGAATCCGACACAAAGTATACCAAGCCCTTAGGTGAGAAATCTAAGTCAGTATTAAGGTGAAGTCAGTAAAAGGATCCTCTGATACCTGAAGTGATGTGGGTGTCCTCAGTAGGTTGATCCGTGTCTGAGTTTTCTAACAGTCATAGAGGCTCTGCAAGTCTGTCCAATGGTCACTTAGTTCCTGTTCAAGCGAAAATTTTCCTCGAAAAATCATAGTTTCATACAAGTTTTGACTCAATAAAACAATGTTTTTGAAAAACTAAGAAAACAAAAGCGTGCGTCAGTAGCTTCCTCCCCCATACTTAAACTACACTGTCCCCAGTGTAATCGAAGCATGAGCTCGGTGAAAGAATAATCAAATTGAAGAACAAACCGAAAAGTTGCAGAATACTTACCTGTCGTCGCCCTGCGTCGATCGATGCCCAAGGGTGTCGATCGATGCAAGGCGAATATGCTCGCGGTTATTTAGATAACCGATGTCTGAACCGCAATTGAATCGGTAAACCACAAATCGTGACTGCATCGACCGATGCACTATATGTGTCGATTGATGCAGTGCGATTCTGCATGTTTCTCACGGCTCTGAACACACTTAAAAGAAAAATCAAAACACCAAAATCAAAACGAAAAAAAATGAAAATAAAAATGAACCTACTAGTGGGTTGCCTCCCACTCAGCGCTTGTTTTTAGTCATTAGCTTGACTATTGGAAAGAGATTGGATTCATGGTGGTTTCAACAGAGACTTTGAGTGTCTCTGTGAATATCTCTTCATCCAAGGAGGTGTATAGGCATTCTGATCATGAGGCTTTCCAAGGAAAGAGAAATCAGAATCAGGGCGGGAGCGAAGCTTGGGCGGTCTACTGCGTTTTCCTGCATTCAAAACAATGTGATCAGAAGGTTTAAGCTTAGGTGATTTATACCTTACCTTTGGTGCAGATCTGATGTTTGGGACTTTTTGCTTATGAGCAGTTGCAGGTACTGAAGATGTTAGAGCAGGTTCAAGAGGAAATGCCATCTTCTTCTTTCCACTATCAGATACTGTAGTTCCACCAATCTGAACTTTTTCTTTCAAATCACCTTCAGTGGAGATCATCTTCTTTGCATGAACTCGCGAAGCTTCAACTGGTGGTATTTCATTCACCTTCTTATCCATCACTTTCATGCAGTTAGCCACTTCTAGCTCTTGTCTGGAAGGTTTAGGAACCTTAGGATATGGCACCGGGGGCTTGTAAGCTTGTTCTGGCACTGTTGCAGGTTTCTGGACATGTGTGCGTTCTGTGTCGATCGTTGCATGATGTGTGTCGATCGATGCAAGGCGATTCTGTTTCTCAAAAGAACTCGAAATTGCCGTCAGAATGGCGTGTCGATCGTCACTAAGGGGGTGTCGATCGATGCATGTATCAGGCAGACAATATTCATCCAGAAAATCCGAGATTATGCTCTCTTCTTCACCTAGCAACTCAATCTCATCCCTTATGTTCACAATATTGATGTGCAGCTTCCGTTCAGCTCTCTTAGCTTCATTTTGCCTCTCTATCGCTGCATCCAGCTCCTCCA
Organism: Orychophragmus violaceus; assembly: GCA_030180135.1. Taxonomy (NCBI): domain Eukaryota; kingdom Viridiplantae; phylum Streptophyta; class Magnoliopsida; order Brassicales; family Brassicaceae; genus Orychophragmus; species Orychophragmus violaceus. The sequence continues at coordinate 82,719,255 of CM058233.1, read as the reverse complement.
TATGTGTGCTCAAAGATTCGAACTTCTCATTCAAGTCTTCATACAACGCATCCATCTTTGAGTTGAAGGACATATCAATCTGTTGTTGTCTCTCAAGATACTGCTCCATCATGATTTCCATTCTGCTCCTGTTTCCTTGAAATCTATAACCATTTATGTAGTTTCTCTCCTCTTCCTGTCTCTCCAGTAACTGCTCCATCATACTCATCAGCTTACCATATTGTTTATTTTGAGGAGGAACATGCTGATATGATGGAGATTCATAATCTCTGGTGAATGAATAGGAACCATAGCCCCTGCAGAACGAGTTATTCTGCTGATTTTCCAACATCCGTTCCATCATTCTTTCGCACTGTGTCGATCGATGCAGAGTAGCGTCGATCGATGCAAGCTCGTGAATGCAACGATCGACACACAGGACCGTGTCGATCGATGCAAGGCGATTACAGGCGTACCTGAAACGCAAGAAACAGAAAAAAAATTAGTGATAAAAAAACAAAAAACGAAAATCGTAGTCTAAACCCTAAGTTCAAATCTATCGGAGACTCAAAAGAGTCCCCGGCAACGGCGCCAAAAACTTGATAGGTTCTAAGTTTTAATCCCTATACTAACTGCAAGTGCACAGTGATGTAGTTGTAGTACTTAGGGTATCGAATCCACAGGGACTCCGGTCAACGATAGATAAAAACAGAAGTGATTAAACTAGGAGAAAGCAAAGATGATTAAACTAAAAGCAGAGCAGAAAAGTAAATCAGTAGCAGGCGAGTTTGTGAGCAAGGAAGCGAAGCGTTAAGTCTAGGGAGTTCTCAGGAAATCAGGAACACAAGCAATCAATCAGTCGAAATCCAATCAGAAACTGTTCTAGAACTCAAACACAGATATAGAATTAACCAAATTCCTTTGCGAGAATTCTCTAAGTCTAAGTGCAGCAAACCAAACTTTCGTTTGCGAGAACTAACAGATTAAACCAGCTTTAATTCCAAGTTTGATATGTTCACAATCTAATTAAACCAAACTTTCGTTTGCGAGAAGTTAAATTGCTTATCTAGGTTCTTTCTAGCTAAATTAACCAACTTCCGCTGCATTAATCAGCCTAACATCATAATCTAAGTGGCCAGTTCAGATTAAGCATTAAGAACAATCTAAACAAAGAACTAGCAGATATGAATCCCTACTGATTAATTAAACTATAACTCCATGAAATCCCTAATGAGAATCCCTAAACTTAACAGGTAATCTACTCAGACATAATCATCGAAACAGAAAATATCTTGAATAGAAAACCAAATATCATAAAACAAAGTAAAGATCTGGGGTTCAAAATCCTCTCTCTTTCGAGAGCAGGATCAGCCCCTAACTCTCTCTGAAATAAAATAAGACTTAATGAAAGCGTAGCCTAAACAATGGCTTAAAAACCCTAATATAATGGTCTAAAGTCGGCTGGGGGCCTTTTTGCAAGTCTGGGAAGTTTCTGGGCAAAAACTGTAATTTCTCCAAAATGCAGATTTTTGGGCTCAGAACTGCAACGACAGTTGCACAGACTGCAACGATCGTTGCACTGCGAAAACGCAGCCAGTCAACTCTGTGAAATCTCTAAGTAGTGCAGAATTGCTCCAAATGCTCCCAAAACGTCCAATTAGGCTCCAGATGTGTCTAAACCTGTAAACATGCTAAAAAGACTCCAAAACATAGTAAAAGACTCGATAAATAACACATATACCATGGTTAAAATCCCTAAAATCCATGGTATATCAGAAACCGAGCCCCAATCGCGAGAGAGTCGAAGGACGAGCGTTCCGAGAGTGCGGGAAGCGGTTTAGGAGTTCCTGGAGAGTAAGAAAGGCGTGCCAGGAGGTGAGGAAAGAGGCGCTTAGGAACCGAACCTCTGTCGAACCGAAAACCCGAGAGTGAGTCCCGATAGCTAGGACTAACGTTCTCGTTTTGCAGGGACGATTAGGAGTTGAATCTTGTGAATGATTTAGCTCCGTGGTAGGGTTATATTAAGCATGTTTTGATGGTGTAGTATCACGTTTTTGGGTTGGTGATACATGCTTGATATTGATTGCGTGCTGATTGCGGTATTGTGAGCATGTCGGGATTCGTGTGCAAACGGGTCGGGAATTGTCCCGCAAGCAGGTCGGGAACCGTTCCGCAAGCAGGTCGGGATCCGTTCCGCAAGTAGGACGGGAACTATTCCGCAAGTAGGACGGGAAACCGTTAAGCGGAATGGGACCGTTAGCGGACCAGACGGGAACCGCTTGCTAGCCTTACGGGATTCGCTTTGCATGCATGACGGGTAACCGCTTGAGGGCATGTCGGGTTACCGCCTTGTATGATTGTGTTGTTTTGACATGCTTGCTTTGATATCATGCTTGAGTGTTGTTGAATGATTGCGTGAACGTGAACCCGGTCGCATGCCACGTTTAACGGTTGTGATGCAGGATCGGTTAGGACGAGCACGGAGGTGCCGTCCTATTCCGATAAGGTATTGAGGCATGGACCGAGGTTGACGTTGTTTGTTTAAGCATGATGAGATAAGTACGGGTTGGTCGGGGTACCGCCCGGAAATGGATTGTGATAAGTACGGGTCGGATGTGAGATCCACCCGGAAATGTGATGAGATAAGTACGGGTCGGATGTGAGATCCACCCGGAAATGTGATGAGATAAGTACGGGACGGAAGTGAGATCCGCCCGGAAATGGATGATGTGAGGATGCGGTAGCTCCGTAATGGAGTCTCCCATCCGGTTGTCGAGACGGTGGTAGTGGTTGTTGTGATCGTTGGATCCTAGACACGAACCTACACCGTAAGACGTTGTGTGATGCATCCTAGGACATGTGTAATATTGTCTTAGGATGGTGTAAACGGTGCCACCCTTGGAGGTCCTCCGCCTTTTCGGAGAGGCTCGGTTGGACTCGGGTCGCTCCCCTGCCTGAGCTTTCGTGTGACGACACGATTACCCGTGGATTCGGGTTACCCGTGGATTCGGGTGTGGTGCCGGCCAGGAACCTTTGATGGTAATGGCCGGGGGTAGCCACGCGTGGTGCCGGACATGAACCTTTGCCGGTGATTGGATGGGTGTTAGCCACAGAGAGAGAGTTGGGTGGTGGTGCCGGTTACACCGAGGCCTCAGCATCAGGAAGAGTCTAGTGCATCTAGACGGGTTATGCATTTGTGTTATGCATTATGGTTTATGCGCTTTTGAATGTGGTTATCTCTGATATTGCATTGTGATGCTTGATTGCGAGATGTTGATTTATGCTTCGGCTATGGGGATGGGTCGGGCACTAACGATTGTTAGCGGGCTCTGGACTCACTGGGTAACCCATAAGGTTGCTCATTATACAACTTTTGTCTCGCAGGTAACCTTAGGTTTGGGTAGCGGGCAGATTCGGACGTAGGTTATGACCGGGATAGATTTGTACAGTGGGTTGACCTACAAATCTAAGTACGTTTTGATATTATTACGTTTCCGCGTTTTAGTAAGGTTGTCCGGACGGAATACTAATGTACGTACTATATTTTGCGAGGTACACGTATTTTGCGAGACATAAAACCTCTGGTACCTAATGATATACGACTTTGTCTAAGTCGACACAACTCTTGGCTTGGGTACGGGTTTGCAAGCCTTAGGCCTTTGCCGAGAGGGTCGGATATCGACTGTGGATCGGCCAGACAATGGGCAGTGCCGGTACATTGGCGATGTTCGACATTTTGTGGCACCGCCGACTCGGCTATCATCCGTAGTCCGGGCCGGGGGTGTTACAGTTCAGGCCCCCAAAATGGTCGTTGATTGTTGTACGATCCGCGTCCGCCTCTGCCACGGTAATTGTTTCGCCGGTTGCCTCTGTTGTTGGACCGATTGCCAAGGTTCGAGTTTCCAGTAGGAGGAGCCTGAGACGTCGATAGCAAAGCAGTAGAAGAAGAGGCATTGTCCTTGTTATTAGCGACCGCACGGTTTGACTTTTTTAGTCGAGACTCTTCCCACTCAAGCATGCTCTTTGCAGCATCGAAAGTTGGAAACAGATCCTTGTGCTTAATGACGTTGATGATGTTGTCAAAGCGTTCGTTTAGGCCATTGATCAGATACATCACTAGAGTTCTCTCTGGTACGGCAGTGTCGACATTAGAGAGAAGATCCGCAGTTTCTTTCTTCTTTTGACTGTATTCCTGGATTGACATATCGCCAATCTCCATCGTTCGTAGCTCATTATCCAACTGGATTGCTCGTGCCTCCTTGTTGTTGCGGAACTTGTTCTCAACACGGAGCCAAAGATCCCTAGCTGTACCGCATGCTTGAAAAGAGGATTTGAATAGCGGTTGTGCCATGGTTCCATAAAGCCACAGCTTGACCAAGCCATCACGCTTATGCCAGGCTTGATCATTCACACCATTTGGGACAAGGCTGCCATCGAGATGGCCTGACACATCAAAAGCCATACAATGCATGAGGAGGAGCTCACGCCACGCGTCGTAGTTGTGATCATTGAGATCAAGCACGACGGGGATGTGATGTTAGATGTTTGTTACACCAAAAAATCTTTCGTTTTGATTGTTTGCAGCCATCGATTAAACAGAGAGAAAGAGAGTAACCGAAAAGAAAACAAGAAATAAGAAAAAGAGGCGAAAAATGAGAGGAGAAAGAAGAAGAGATGGTCAGGATCTATGGTTCTTTGATACCATGAAAGTGTGTGTAAACTGACTTGATCTTATTGATGAATTTACATGGCAATATATAGCCAGAGTTGTTACAATATTGTGGGAGACTTTACATGAAATGAGGAGCTTACAAACAGAATATATTTTGGGTATCTAAACAGTATTAACGTATATTCTATTAATCACGACTGGGAACCAGACGTCCGGCGACCGGAGGCGCTTTAACGGCGATTAAAGAAAAAGCCAACGAAGAAGGCAGTGAGGAGGGAGCTGAGAGAGACGAAATCATGGTTCCAGCGTATCAGCGACTGAAGAAGCGAACTCACAATTGAAAGAGGAAGCACAGATTTTGGGATGAACAAATGGTTAATTCCACCATTCCCATCTTCATGTCGTACGTTAAATTGTCCGCGGTAGATTGTATTTGGGCTTTATCTTATACTCTGATGGGCCTTTTAATAATTGGGTCTTCGGCTTTTTTTGTTTCCATATCTCTGGCGACGGCGATCCGGAAGAAACAGATAAATATCATACATTTTCGTACGTTATAGTTTAAACATTTTCCTGCGTTAGGTTTAATGAATGGTTAAATCGGATGTAAGATCTCAACTGAGCATATTTGAAAATAGAAACAGTTTAGGATTCTTTAAAGGATTTTTAAAAGTGTTTTGGAATGAGCTCGGCGGATGATAGTGAACTTAGGGTTTCACTAGGTTTTAGGGATGAAACAAAGCGGTAGAAGGAGGTTAAAAAAATCAATTGTTTACAGTTAGGGTTTGTAAAAACTCTCTGAATGACTGTTTTTGTTGTAAAAGTGTATATTGAATAATGAGTGGTTATCTCGGCTAGCTTGATGTCTTTTATAGGTTACAAATGTAGGCGTTAACAATTAGAAAAATCCTATAATAAACTTAGAATATTTCTTATTAACTCGGTGTGAATATCTTCAAACGAATATTTTTGCTAGATATGATCTTCACGCGCGTCGCTTTAATCATGGCGCCTTGGTTTTCTTTCTTTGCCGCGTTTAACCTAATTGTTTCACCTGCTAGGCCGCGGCGAAGTAACATCTTTCTTTCGGGCCGTGACAGGTGGATCCTTTCCTCTTTAGGCCGACCTAAATTTGTAAATATGCCTTTATGGAAGAGTTCTAATCCTGACATCAACAATAAGCCCCCCCCCCCCCCTCCCCAAATGCGGCGATTCGAAATCATTTTTGGTTCGGCGGTACGAGGAAAGTACCAGATTGATTTATGAAGCAATTTTGGTTGGTTTAGGTCTAGTTTCCGGTTGAACTGCCTTATAGGTGTGGGAAACAAATCGTCTTCTAGGTATAATGATGTCTTCTCAAACACAACACATATTTCCTCTATAAATATTTCTTCACTCTTTACTTCTTACTTCTGCTTCGAGTGACAAAAGGTATTTTTGATTTTGCTCTCTACCGTCTTTATTTTCCGATTTCTCTTCTGTCGTGCTCCGCCATAACTTATTAGAATCCTTAGATCAGAACTCGTCGTTCTGCGTTAGTGTCTTTCTCTGTTCATCGATCGAAATGTCTATGTTTCATTGCGCAGGGATTAAGGATAAATAAATCGTTATTGTGTCATCCTCGGAAGACAAATCACGAAATCAGTGTAGTACTTCTGGGGATTCATCATCGTGTAGCACGTCTTCCGGTCTGAGAAATCATCTCGGCTACATGGCGTTTAAAGAACTAGAACGTCGTCGAGAAATTGCTCGGCTCGGGGATGTCGCGGAAAGTTTGGATCATTCTGGATTCGAGATTCCTCTGCTAAGGATTTTGATTCAGACGGCTCGGGAGAGCACGAGACCGAGGATGAAAAGGGTGAGACTGAGGAAGATGAAACTGCAACCGTTCGTGCCGAGGAAAATGACGCTGTGATAATTCCTTTTGAAGGATTATGAGCTGCTTTGACGGAACCATTCACTAATGTTTTCACAGCTCGGTCTACGGAAGTTACAATCGAATTCACATTGGAAAATTGCAGAGCCGACCTGAAGATCATGTATATCGTCCCCGGCTCAATGGATCGGCCTTGGGCTCCTCCTCCCTGTTACATCTACTTTTATGAATCATACTTTCTCAACTCAGACTCGTACGCTTGCCGACCTCCTTGCTTCCTACTGTGCTCGGCATGAGATAGTGATCTCGCAGCTTTCGGCGAATGCGATTCGTCACATGGTAGGACTTCTTGTTCTCAACGCCGAGTGTAACATCTCCATTGGTGTTATGAATTTCGGGGAGATGACCTCCATCATTCAATCCATCATTCAAATGACGAAGAATAGCCCAGGGTGCTTTGCTGTAAAAATGAGACCAGATCAGGGGGTCATTCTGGGGACAACAAGTAAAGTTCAAGTCAGGCTAAGATATTATTTATATGCCGAGACAACATCTTTGGTTGTCCTTGATCCGCATAGGGAGTTTTGATCGTCGTGGAACACTAATATCAGTCGATATTGTTCCTAATTTCCTTGTTGCTTTGAACATATAATTTAATTATTTATTTTCTCTGTTGCAGTGTGCCATCCCTTCTACAAACCCTATCCGGATAACTTATTCTCTATTTTCGAGGTCATCCAAGTTCTCAGCCACTGCAAGTCGGAACAAATCACTCGTGCTCGCATCAACCGGTCTCGTCCAAAAATCTCCAAAGGTGAGGTTCTTATGAACTGTTCAGTTTTTTTACCGAGTTTGATCTCATATTCTAGCATTTGCATTAGACTAGGATAAATCCGCAAATGTCGATCCAGCCGATCTGAAAATGGGCAAGGTGAAAAAAATAAATGTCTACTATGCTCAAAAACGAGAGGTGAACCCTCTTGCCGCGACGAGGTCATCGGCAGAAAGGCTCGAGGAAGTTCTTCTGATTGAAAGCGGAAATGCCATTTTTTCAATCACCCCTGTTGAATCCTCTGATCCTTCAAAGAAAAAGAAGAAGAAGGCGACTTCCGAGAACAATGCATCGGTGCCCTCGAACTTGGTTTCGTCGAAGAAGAGGTCCGCCCCCGAAAGACCTGCCGAGGAGTCCTCCTCGAAGAAGTAAATTGTAGAGGATCCTGCTTAGGAAAAAACAAAAGAAATGGGAACCCAAAAATTTGTGGAAACCGGGAAAGAGTTGGTCGGGAATTTCAGGAGGAAGAAACCGTTCGTCACCTCCATGGAGATCGTCGTCGTGCTTCCTCGGGGTGAGAGGAATGGTAAAGATGGTAAACCCTCTATATAAGTACGAGAGCGAGGTCCCTTTCATCCAAAATACTCAAGCTTGCTTTGATCTCCCCTCTAGTGTGAGGGGTTGAGACAAGGACTAGCCAGCTTTGAAGGATCTTCCTGACTCTGAAGTGGTCATGAAACTCAAGCATTGCGAGGATTCGGTAAGAATTATGCTCCTTTCCTTTTGGTCTTGGATTTGGTTCCTTGAAATAATGATTTTTGACTTCTAGGTCGTTGCCTCGTCGAACCGAGTTGTCCTCGAACATAACTCGAAGATCAAGAGAGCCGTGAATCTTGTTACGAAGAGGGATGCTCATATTAAGACTTTGGGGGGGGGGAGCGGATCGACGAACTCGTGAAAGTCGGCGATGAAATGAAGGCTTATCAGGTCGATATTTCAAGCAAGCTTCTTGACGCCGAGAAGAAATCCAAGGTTGACTCTGACAAACACCGGGCCGAGGAAAAACGTCTTCATCAATTTTGCGAGGATCTTATGTTGAAGGAGAGGCACCATGTCGAAGCCAAGATGAGGGAAAAGACCCAATCCTACTTTGATTTGTTCCGTTAGTACGTAAAGTAATAGGAAAAGGTGAAGCTCGAGCAAGTAGAGTAAGGTCAATTTAGTGGCAACAAGGAATTCTTGGAAAAATCGACCGAGGAGGGAGTTGCTATTCCTCAGTCGGTAATGGACCATCTTTTCGTGGACGAAAGGAAGATTGATATAGAATTGAAGAATCTAAAGGTACTTTAGAAGGAATATCTTAAATTCTCTCTCTCACCGATCAAACACGCTCATATTTCTCGTCATTGGGACTCTCCTTCCCCTATTCCGCCTAACATCGACGAGTTCGAGACGAACATCGGAGTGATTTCGTCTACCCTTCTTGAAGATCTGTCTGTTGGGACTGGGGTCGAGGGTGTTGATGTTACGACGGCAAGTTCTATTCTTGAGCAGACTGACTCTTTAGCTCGCATCCAAGAACCTTCTGAGAAAGTGGTTTTCCCTGAGGAAACTGTCAACGAGGAAGGTCACACAGAGAAGTAGAAAGCGTTGGAGGCCGAGGTGGAAGGCGATCCTGAATCTGTTTAAACTTAGCTTCTTTTGTTGTTGTTGTTGTTTATAAAAGTCTATTTTGTTGTTTGTTTGAACATTCCCCTTGTTTCAAGGGAGTATTTTATTATCGAAAGTAATATTATATTTTCCTTTATCTATTTTTCGTGGAAAGTGCGTTTCGTTTTTCCTTAGTTAAATCCATCGTTCATTAAAGAGAAATTATTTTCTTTAGGTAGTGCTAAATTTAATCGGGCCATTATGATTATTATCGGTCCATCTGCGTGGATTTTGGTGAATAGCGATTTAATTAGGAAGGTTGGCATGTAAATAAACAGCTCAAACTATGTTCTGCATAACCTTGTGTGCGAGGTTTATACGAATATGCAAGGCTTGAGTGCTCGGCTTATTTCTTATCGTCCATATCAGAGAACATACGGGTAAGAACCCAATTTTTAGTGCAAGACGGATCATGGCTTTTCCTTAATGTGAAATTTTTGCATCCAATTTTTTAGGATAATATGCATCTCATCGTGTAAAGAAGACCACACTCATGGCCAGGAAGCATGATGCTAATTTATGTTAGTCTTACTAGATGCTCGACTTATGGTTGAGGCGTGTGTTTCTCAACTCTTGCAGGTTAAGGAACCCGGCTTTGTGACGAGTAACTATAGAAGAATTTAAACTCGACGTATAATTAATTAAATTTAACCCAATGCAAGTCAAAAGAAAGAGTTTAACTCGGCGTAAGTTAAAAGAAATAGTTTAACTTGGCGTAAGGCAAAATAAAGAGTTTAACTAGGCCACATTCAACTTTTTATTGACGTAGAAGATCAGCTTTTGTTCGCCTCTATCTTCACGGACTAGGACCCCACTCACTGTCGGTGTCGAAACAACAATATGTAAGAGAAGTGTCTCATTGTTTTCTGGTTTCGACAAAACCAGTGGGTTAGAAAGATAGTTTTTAAGCTGAATGAAGGCTTCTTGACACTTTTTGTCCCATATGAACCTTTAATTGCCTCGAAGGACTTCGTAGAACGGCATGCATTTATCCGTTGATTGTGAGATGAATCTATTCAGTGCGACAATGTGGCTGGTAAGGCGTTGCACTTTGTGGGTGTTCTTTGGTGAATGTAGGTCGATGATAGATGAGATCTATTTTGGATTTACCTCAATCCCCATTCGAGTGACGGCATAGCTTAGAAATTTGCCTGACGCAACACCAAAAGTACACTTTATCGGATTCAATTTCATACCATATCTGTTAAGGATGATAAAACATTCCTTTAGATGTGCAACATGTTGGGACGCGATCAAAGACTTGACGAGCATGTCATTGATGTAGACTTCCATCGTTGTGCCGAATTTTCTTGCGAACATCTGGTTGACCAATCGTTGGTATGTCGCTCCTGCGTTCTTAAGGCAAAATGACATAACCTTGTAGCAGTACGTACCTCGATCAGTTATGAAAGATATTTTCTATCGATCGTTGAGGTTCATGAGTATCTGATTATACCTTGAAAAGGCATCCATGAACGAGAGTAACTCATTCCTAGACGTTGCTTCCACAAGGCTGGCGATGTGTGGCAAGGGAAGACAATCTTTTGGACAAGCTTGTTAAGATCCGTGAAGTCGACACAGGTCCGCCATTGCCGTTCTTCTTTTTGACAACAACAAGATTTGCTAGCCGATCAGGGTATTTAACTTCCTGGATTGAGCCAACATCTAGAAGTTTATCGACTTCGTCGTTGACGGCTTAGTCTCTTTCGAGAATGAGTTTTCGTTTTTTCTGCTTGATAGGTTTGTAAGTCGGATTGACATTGAGCCCATGAGTTGTGATAGATGGGTTACTACCTTTAATGTTTTTGACCGACCAGGCGAAGGTCGAGACCTTTTACTGGAGGAACCCGATCAGCTCGTTCTTGATGTCGTCCAGGAGTTCCGCTTCAATCCCTACACACTTACTTGCATCCGATTCATCGATGACGAATTGCTGGATAAGCTCTTTCATATGATCCTTCCTGACATGCTATGCGTTGATCATAAACGATGGTACTCTCATCTTGTGTTCTTTTATGAAACACGATCAACTTGTCCTCTGGCATCCTTTGACCATCTGAATTCCCTTTGACGATGGAAACTTCAGGCATTGATGATAGGTTGACGATACCGCCTTCATGTTTTATGAATGTGGAGTACCGAGGATTGCATTGTAAATAGTTGGTTTATCGATGACATGGAACTTAACCATCTTTGTTACTCCGCTGACATAAACTGGTAATTTGATGGTTCTGATGGTGTAAGTCAACTCACTCGTAAAGCATGTGAGTGCTTTGGCCTTTTGCTTGATGTCATCTTATTTTATTTTCATCCTTCTCAATGTATCCATGAAAATCAGGTTGATAGAACTTCCTGTATCGACCAAGATCCTCCATATTTCGCAATTGCCGACCAAGAGCTCGATTACCAAGGGATCGTTGTGAGGGTAATGAGTTCCTTCCAAATCATCAGTGAAGATGACGGGTTGTTCATCGGATCGGCCATTTATTGTTCTGCGTAGAGATGCCCTTTCGCTCAAACTCCTTAATTGACCAGAAGAAATCGTTTACCGTGATCAGACCGCTTATGATCATGTTGATCATGCGTACAACCCTTGGGGCTTCATCGTCTTCGTCATCGTGATCATCACAATTGCATTTTTGAGCATTGTTCGAGGAACGGCGTTGCTTTCTGCTTTGTTTAGGTGACTGATCGTCGGGTTGGTCATCTCGGCTCTCGTCACGTTGTGCTACACTCCTCAACTCATCCATAGTTGTTTTCTACTTACCACTCTGAAACTGGGAAAACAATGCCTCTTTAAGATTTCGGCACGACGATGCGTTCTGCGGCGTGGTTTTGTGGTACTCACATTATCGTTGAGCCTCTTTTTGTTCGGTAGCTTGTGGTGGTATCGTCTCTTCCTTTTCTTCCCAACTCCATTCCGTCAAAGGTTTGGATGTCGGACAGGTTTCCGGCCTTGCCGACTACCATGGTCGTCTTCACGCCTCTCTTTCTCATAATGCTGTATCGGCACACGATCTTCGATCTTGCCGATTTTAGCGGAACCGAATTTCTTGGTCAAGGTTATTTTTTGTTCGACCGAATCGATGAACTTGTTTTCTCAGTGAAGGGAGTCTTCGATTGTCAGCGGTTTATTGAGAAATAAGTCCTGATAAAAGGGAGTTTCATGCCACATGGAGTTTTTCATGGCCATGATAGCGAAGTTGTCTGGAACTTCCACGCACGTGACGATGTCTTTGAAGCGTTCTATGAAGTCTTGCAAGGTTCCTTATGTCCTTGAGACATGGTCATCATAGTGTTTATGGATGTATCCTTGTCCATATATGCAAAATGATGCCTTACGAAAGCTCGTGATAATTCTTGGAAATTATCAATTGCTTTCGATGGAAGTCTGGAAAATCAGGTTAAGGTGACGCCTTCCAAGGTTTCCGCAAAGAGTTGGCAATACCCTTTATCTCGTTCTTCGGCAGAGAATCGCGCTTTTGCTGCCGCGATATTGAACGTGGTTAGATAGGTTGTGGGATCTTTGGTGCCGTTGTGAGATGTCAACTTGAGTTTCTTCAGATGTCGAACGTACGCATCAGTAATGCGCGAAGAGGATGGTGTTCTTTGATTTTCCTCAATAATCTGATCGATTTCAGGGTAGGCTTAGTGACATTATGAACCTCGACTTTTAATTCCTTGAGACTATCTTTTAATTCCATTATTTGACAACGTTAGTCATCGTCAGGGTCTGATCCTCGGGTGGGTGTTTCCAGGTTTGCATCAAGCTCTGAAGTACTCTATGTTAACCGTCTGAAGACATCTTCCTTTGCTTTTGGAGGGATGATTCGTCGGGACTTGAACGGGTATCTTGACTGCTGCTCGGAGCGAATTTTATCTTAGTCGGCGCGCAACTCGTAGATTTGCCATGAGAATTCTTTTAGCAAATCGCGTTGGGAGTCGATTATGTATAAAAGCATAGCTAAAACAGAGTCTTGGTCGATTTGTTTTGTTGTATTACCACCTGGCGGATTATCCTCGCCATCATTGAGCACTTGGTCAGTTCTACGTTTAAGAATTTATTTCCCGGAATCATGAGATCGATTTTTGGTTCTCTGATCTTGAGACCAATTTTGTTGTTCTCCGATCCTGAGGCTGTTTGCCGGCATCGAGAACTCTAATTTCCCCATCCTGAGGATCATTGAGGTTGTGATTAGGCCTGGGAAAAAAACTCGGACTCGAAATACCGAACCGAATCCGAACCGAAAAAGAGGAACCAAATCTGAACCCGAACCGATAAAATACCTGAATGGGTCCTAAACATCTATACCCGAAAAACCGAAACCGAACCCGACCTGAACCGAGAACCAAATGGGTACCCGAAATATCTGAACTACAATTATATATTCAAAATATTAATTATAGTTAGACTTAATATAACATAATTATCTAAAATTATAATTACAAACCCAAATATATTGGTTAGTTTTAGACTAAAATAGTTAAAATACTCTAATAAATGAAATATACAAAATTTCTTGCTATATTTATCTAAATTTAACGATTTTTTTTGTTCAAATTAACTAATTTTATTTTTGTTTTATGATTTTTCAGGTACCCGAACCCGAACCGAATTCGAATAGAACCAAACCGAACCCGAACCGAAATTATAAAATACCCGAATGGGTCTTATATGCCTGAACCCGAAAACCCAAAAATCCAAAAGATCCGAACCGAACCCGAACGCCTATGCCTAGTCGTGATCATTGATTTCACAGTCGATCCTATGATTATCTTTAGGATCAACATTGTCGGTGTTACTGGAAATCTTTGAGTTATGAAGAACTTTTAAGAAATCTCCACAATCTGCACCAATTATAAGATCTCAACTCGGTCTATCCAAAGATAGAAAAAGTTTTAGGGTTTCTTAAGAGATTCTTAAAAGTGTTTTGGAATGAACTCGGTAGATGATAGTGAACTTAGGGTTTCGCTAGGTTTCAGGGATGAAACAAGCCGACGAAAGGAGATTAAAGAAGTCGGCAGAGAACTGTTTACGGTTAGGGTTTGTAAAAACACTCCAAAGATTGTTTTTATTGTAAAAGTGTATATTAAATAATGCGTGGTTATCTCGGCTAGCAAGATGCCTTTTTATAGGTTATAAAAGTCGGTGGTAATAATTAGAAAACCCTAGAATAAACTTAGAATATTTCGTATTAACTCGGCGTGAATATGTTCAAACGAATCTTCCTACTTGGCGTGATCTTCATGTTCGCCGCTTTAATCATGTTTTCTTGGTTTTTTATTTTTGTCGCATTTAATCTAATTGTGCCACAAATAAATAACATTTTTTTCGAACCGTAACGGGTAAATCTTTTTCTTTTTAGATTAACCTAAATTCGTGGATGAACTTTTATGGAAAAGTGCTAATCCTGACTTTAAACAATTAAGTGTTGTGTTGGCATATAATGCTATTTTTATTTGCATATTAAATGTTGAATGTTGACAAAGAAGAGTACTATTTTAGGTAATTTGATTGACAAATATAATGTTGACAAAAGAATCGAAACAAAAGTAGCATCATCGACTTTCGTTGAATTATTATAGCCCAGTACCACACAATATTATTAAAATTGGAATTTAAAACGTCGTCATTTTGCTTTATAATGGACCGCTTTTTTCCTCGCTTTTGACCTTTATTTTTTTGTTCTTCCCCTTCACACCTCACTTTACAAGGGACACCACACCACCATCATCACTAAAGCAGTTTCGTCTCTCGTCAGTCAAAAATATCTTTGCCGTTAAAGTGCTCTATTATTATTCTGAGGGTCCAGTAATGGCGACGAAGCTAGGTTCCTTCAGGCATGGAATACTCGAGAAACGTGAGAAACTTCTTTCCAATAATGGTTTCTCCGATTTCAGATTCACCGACATCGAGTCGAACGATCTCGAGAATTATGGAAGGACACGGTTATGCTGCTGCTGCTCGTGCGGTAACCTTTCCCGTAAAATCTCCGGAGTGTATCAGGATGCCAAAGATGTGGCGCGAAAAGCCTGGGAGATGGGTGTGTCTGATCCGAGGAAGATCGTCTTCTCCGCTAAGATTGGGCTTGCTCTGACGATTGTCGCGCTTTTGATTTTCTTCCAGGAACCTAATCCGGATCTCAGCCGTTACTCTGTTTGGGCTATTCTTACTGTCGTTGTCGTCTTCGAATTCACCATCGGTAAGTAATTATCTTCTCGCTAGGTTCAGTTTACTCATATGGAAACTAATGATTCGATTGGAATTTATCTGGATTTTGAAAGAGCCTGCGTTGTTGTTTTCTTCTTTTAACTTAGGCTTGTTTGACTGGAATTGACGATCACTGTATCATTGAACTAAATCATACGAGAAAATCGTTTTTGTTTGAGAGAAATTGTGCATAAACAAAGACTGTTGTTGGTTGTAATAGGAGCAACTCTAAGCAAAGGGTTTAATCGAGCGCTTGGGACACTATCAGCTGGAGGTCTTGCTCTTGGAATGGCTGAGCTTTCCACACTAACTGGAGACTGGGAAGAGTTATTCTGCACCCTTAGTATCTTCTGCATCGGTGTGTTTCCTGCTTACACCAATCCTTTTACATCATTCATTTTGATTTGGGATTCTCTGCTTATATTAGGCATCTCTTGTTTCAGGGTTCATTGCAACTTTTATGAAACTATACCCGTCGATGAAAGCATACGAATACGGTTTCCGGGTTTTCTTGCTTACGTATTGCTACATCCTGATTTCTGGGTTCAGAACAGGAGAGTTTATAGAAGTGGCTATCTCCCGGTTTCTTCTTATAGCTCTTGGTGCTGGTGTTAGTTTAGGTGTCAATATGTTTATCTATCCTATATGGGCTGGAGAGGATCTTCACAACCTGGTTGTGAAGAATTTCATGAATGTAGCGACTTCTCTTGAAGGTCGGTAGAACAAAAGTTTTTCTGCTTTCGAGTCTTGAGAAGAAGATGCTTGATTGATATTTTCCGTTTGGTCTTTTACAGGTTGTGTCAATGGATACCTTCGCTGTGTTGAATACGAGAGAATCCCATCCAAAATCCTCACGTACCAAGCCTCGGAGGATCCGGTTTACAAGGGTTACAGATCAGCGGTCGAGTCAACTAGCCAAGAAGAGTCTCTGGTATTTTTCATTGCCGAATCATCATAAAAAAGAAGATCTGTTTCTTCTTCCTTTGTTTCTTGTCTCTGAATCAATTTGTTTTTTTTCTCTCTCTGTTGTAATTTCAAAGATGAGCTTCGCAATATGGGAGCCGCCTCATGGACCATACAGATCATTTCACTACCCATGGCAAAACTATGTCAAGCTCAGCGGCGCTCTCAAGCATTGTGCCTTCACTGTGATGGCATTGCACGGCTGCATTCTCTCAGAAATCCAGGTAACACTTTCTCTCTAGCTTCAGTGTTTCTCATATCTAAGAAAGATTCATATTTTTGTCATTGGTTTTCAATACAATCGGATGATTTAAGGTTAAGAGAACAAAACAGATACTCATAATTTGGAAATATTTCACAGGCACCTGAAGAAAGGAGACAGGTTTTCCGGCAAGAACTTCAGGGAGTTGGCGTAGAAGGAGCCAAGTTGTTAAGAGTGCTCGGTGAAAAGGTGAAGAGGATGGAGAAGCTAGGACCAGTCGACATATGATCGACAAGAAATCTTACCGAAGAATTACAGCATATGATCGACAAGAAATCTTACCTTCTTGTCAACTCCGAATGCTGGGAGATCGGAAACCGATCCAAGGAATCACATTCTGAGCCTCAAGAACTACTCTCCCTCGAAGATTCTGATCCACTAGAGAACCACGAGGCTCCAATCTATGCCATCAAATCCCTAAGCGAGGCGGTTCTGGAGATACCAAAGAGCTGGGGCGAGAAGAATCATCGTGAGCCATTGAATCATAGGCCTACTTTCTCGAAGCAAGTGTCGTGGCCCGCACGGTATATGCTTCCGCCGCATCTGGAGACGACGAACGGAGCTTCACCGCTGCTGGAGACAACGAAGACGTACGAGAGCGCGAGTGCGTTGTCTCTGGCGACGTTCACATCGCTCCTCATAGAATTCGTCGCTCGGTTGCAGAACGTGGTCGACGCGTTCGACGAGTTGAGCCAGAAAGCTAATTTCAAGGAGCCGGAGATTGTTACGTCGGCCTCAGATGTAGAGTTGGACTGTGAAAGAGTCGGACTTGGCCGAAAGATCCGCCGGTGTTTCGGGGTGTAAGTTTTTTCGTCGGCGTTTCACTTAAACGCGCGAGCGATAATAGTTTACTGTTAATTGTAAACTAGTAACCCAAACCATACAACTAAATTAGTGAACAATGGTAAAAAAAAAAATCAGAGGCATTTTTAACCCTTGTATTATAGTATATGTGATTCACATTTTCCAGTCCAACTCTGAGGTTTGAGATCTAGTTTTCTCGGAGTTTTTTTTTTTGGAAATGAATCTAAAATGTAGAATTTTTTTTTGCAACACTCATTTTGCTCATGGGCTCCCACGAACATGGTATCATTCCCTTACATTTGTTTTCGGCAAAAAAGTAACAAAAAAACACAAATTAATAAACATTATTTAAGTTGGACATTTTCTCTTTCTTTTCTAGAGAGAGAATTCTCTCTGTACATCACAGTTTCGACTTTTTTTCTTTTCTTTTTATCAAACTTCCATCTTTCAGAAGAAGCAAAAACTCGATCCTTTGATTAAGCGTTGTTATGTTTTTCTTGTTCTGTTTTTCTTTCAATAAAATCGGGTTTTGTTCATATGTTTCGGATTTGTTCTCAGGCTCTGTCTGGAATACTTGCTTTTAGCAAGTAGTTCTCGATCTTCCTCTGCATGTGGCTGGTCCTATCGAAAAAGCTGGGTCACGGTTTTAATCTCTGTCGTGATGCTTACCTCTCTCGGATTAATGTCTTCGTTTCTCCATTCCTTGTTCATCGGCGGTACAAGGGTGGACACAAGTCAGACCAAAAATGGGTCGTGTGACTAAAGGCGGAGCTTCCTTGGAGTTTGCAATCTTGGCTGACTAATGCGGTGGTCGACGGCAACCGTTCGTGTATGACGGGATGTCCCTCTAGCTACCACGTGGTTCTCTTGTTCTTCTGTAGAATGAGTTAATAGTCCACGTGTTGTGTTACATGCTTGCTTATCCTGTTTGTTTTAATCTTTGTTTGTACTTTTTTTTTTTTTGTCATCTGATGGGATTATATTCATAAAACTGGAATACAAGAGTTTCATATAAGAAACTAAACATAGGAAACTAAAGCCCAAATAACAGGCAACCAAAACCCAAAAAAACAGGCAACCAAAGCCCAAAGAACAGGCAAACATAAGCCCATAAAGGGTTGTTAAACCTACAGCTAAAAGAAACATAAATCGGTGAATCCAAAAGATAACAATAGCAACTCAAACTTGGACGTTGTGGCAACCGCAAAAGAAAAAAGAGCGAGAAAAATCGCCGTACCCCACGGCTCACCTAGCGATAACACCAACTACCTGGAGACTCACAGTGAGACACTCTCTCACCAACCCAGAACCCAGAAACAAAACTTCATAACCTGACAAGAAAGAACCTACGAAAGTTCTCCTAAACCTCTCTCGGAAGCGGTAAAGACGCACTCATAAGCGTCTAAAGAATACCTAGATAGAAGCCCTCGACGAAACCAAATCTCCAACGAAGTCTAAACAATCCAAAACCCATCTTAACAATAAAAACCGGATTGAAAAGCACTCTTATGGAAACCAAGTTAGCCACAAAAATCCAAGTTGAGAAGCTAGAACCAAATTTAGACCACCAATTTATCCTAATAGCAGAGGAAACTTAATTTAAACTAATTCCCAAATGACCTACACATCATACCAATCCTCAAAATTGCACACCTCAGACCATAATCTAACGGATAACAACACCTTTGACGAACTAATAGAAGCACATAACTCAGACCCAAGCAGGCCGGACCACAATCTAACGGAGACAAGACCACTTGTTACAAACCTGCACATCATTAACAAAACCGTCGAGAAGAGACTACGCCTTCACCGGAAACCAATCGAAGAACAAGGCAGGCACGAGACGTGGAACAGAGAGCCTCCGGAGCACTGACCATCCACAGCCAAGCGACACACGCTGAAGAAGACGACGGAGCCAAAGGGAGAAGAAGCCACCGGAGATCTAGAAAAAAAAGAAGTTGCAGAGGACCGTGACCGAGATGCACAAGTTACTGGGGAACACAAGGCCGTCTAGTGGAGACTTCTCGCCGGCCGCCGGGAAGACATGGGATGAAGGAGAGCGGCTCCTCGATAGCAGCGCCTGGGAGAAAAAGAATTAGGGCGACCTCGTTCTTGGTGGGCTTCTTTTTTGTTTGTACTCTTTTTTTTTTTGTCATCTGATAGATTTTATTCATAAAACGAAAGTTTACAAATTCCTAAACATAGGAAACAAAACCCAACCAACAGGCAACCAAAGCCCACACATCGGGCAACCAAAGCCTACGAAACAGGCAACATAAACCCATAAAGGGTAACTAAATCCTATTGCTAAAAGTAACATAAATCGGTACATCCAAAAGTTAACAGTAGCAACTCAAACTTGGAATTGAGGTAACCACAAAAGAGAAAGAGCGAGACCAATCGCCGTAGCCCACGGCTCACCAAGCGACAACATCAACTACCTGGAGACTCACAGAGAGACACTCTCTCACCAACCCAAAACCCAGAAACCAGACTTCATAACCCGATAGGAAAGAACCTAAGAAAGTTCTCACAAACCTCACTCGGATGGGGTATAGATGCACTCATAAACGTCTAAAAACCCTAGATAAAAGCCCTACACGAAACCAAATCTCCAACGAAGCCTAAAAGTCCAACAAACGATCTAGAATAAAACCCCGGAACTAATAGCACTCTAATCGTAACCAAACCAAGTTAACCACAAACCAAGTTGAGAGACTAAGGCCAACTCCAGATCTCCAATTATTCCTATTAGCAAAGGTTGACAGATTTATACTAAAAACAAACAAACCAAACACATCCATGACCAAACCAACAGCATAACCCAAACAATACATTATACTTGCACAAACCGTAAGAGTCAAGGTCTACTCTCAAACCCAGAACTACTCCCAAACCAAACCAGGACTGACCAAGGTAAACCAGCAACTCATCCAACCCGAGGACACATCTATGCATCACAAATGCGACTGCGAGATTCTACAAAGCTCGCCCGAGATGAGAAGTGAGCCACACTCGCCGACGTTACCCGGAGAAACAAGACTGGATTCCGAAACCACCGGCGAGAAACCTCAAAGGAGGAAGCGGCGAAAAGAACCACGTCGTACAGCTAGCAACCGAACCACCACAAGCCTGAGACGGTTAGAAGCCGCAGACCACCACACCTCGAAGAACACCACCGCAACTAAGAACGCCGCCGAGGACAGAGAGCACCGTCGTCGAGCATCCTGGTAACGAAGAACGGCTCGGTCAGATCTGGAAAGGAGAGGCGACGACTCCGAAACAGAGACCGCTATACACCACAGGTACATGTTGCACACCGGAGAAGCCATAGGGACGAGGAGAGCCAATCACCACCGGAAAACTCAGAAACCTCCGCACCACCGACGAAAACCATCGCCATAACTTCGCTCCAAAGAAGCGAATATCAACACCGGCGACGGATCAATTAAGAACAGGCGAGGAAGACGACCAAGCACCACCTGCGAGAAGGACATCCCCACTAACCCGGCGAGATCCTCCGACTAACCACCGCACAACCTCCATAAAAGCAAAGCTGAGAAGAAATAAAGACGGATAAGCAAGAGATTGGACGGCGCCGGTGCTTTCGAAGCCACCACGCGCCGTCCACGCGCTGTACAAAACTGGATCTAGACGATGAACAGTCTTTGGCGGCTCAAAGAGAAAAAAGAGGGTTTGGTCTTAATTCTTTTTGTTTGTACTCTAATCACTTGTTTTTTACATAATAACAATGTTGACCAGTGTTAAAAATAAAACATTATTTAAGTCATGTTGTGAACAAACAAAAAAACAATTTTTTTTAGTCAACCCATCATTCGTTGACCTGTTGGAGGAGCCATCATCTCTTGCTGATGTGCTTGCAAATTCCCAGCCCACCCTATTGCACCAATTAATAGTAGTAATATTTAAAGGCTAAACCGCATTTAGTTAACAAAAAAACAATAAACACACGATTTATCATCACAGAAGTAATAACAACTAAAAAAGCAATTCAAAGTTTTTCCTTCTTTAATCAAAAACAGAAAAAAATGTAGAAAAAGATTAATGAGAAAATGGATTTAAAATAATGAAATTACCAATACTGGGGTCGAAACCACGGTGTTTGAACTCACGATATTCTTGACAAAGAGCATAATGCTCACAGAATAAGTGAGTGATCCAATCGGAAGCTGGAGCATCTGGTAACCCGTATTTGTTTCTCATCTTGGCCCGGAACATGCAAGAATAGATGAACGGGAACCCGGTTAGAAATATCACGACATATATCAACCCACCTGTCGCACAAGCTGTGTGATACACATTAAATATGGTTACACACTTGCACAACTGATGAAAATGTTTGTGCATGGTATATGAATGAATAACTTACTAGTCGCGCCTTCATCAACAATTTCAGCAATCTGTCCAAACGTGACGCACGGAGCTATACATGTTATCACAGCTGATCCAATATGCATGACAACACCCAAACATGAAATCGTATGATGTTTAAGTTGTTAACGATCTGATTTTTATTTTGACAAAGTTAACTAACCGTTTTCACTGTCGTTTATGCAGTCAAATAGATCAGAACTCCAAAGATTTTCTGTTTGGTTATTGACTGGTATAACTGTTGGTATGTTTGGTTGAACATGTACCTTATTGTTGTTCCGGTTACCCTGAGGTTGTGCTTGATTCGGCTGGTCAAGATTTGGTCGACCCATGGATAGTATTTACCGGCTTTTTCGCAACAAGAAGTTTCTTTTATTTATTCTTTATAATTTAAAGGGCAAATCGCCAAAAATAACATAAAAAACATCAATCGTCACAAATATAGTAATAAAGAGAAAAATTCACAAAATAACATTTATTTAAGGAATAAGACAAAATTAAACCTAACTCTAAACCCTTAAATACTAAACCTTAAAGCCTAAATACTAAACCCTAAACTCTAAATAATGAACCCTAAACATTAATTACTAAACCCTAAACCTACACAATAAACCCTAAATAATAAATTCTAAACTCTAATTTATATAATACTATAAAAATCTTTGTAATCAAAATAATGATAAAAATGTTAATTATTTTTTTTTGGTATTATATTTATGACAAAGTATGTTTTTTGTGCTATTTTATGCATTTTCTCTAACTAAATCTCTTCTCGCTTTGTGAAAGAACTATGGATGGAGCCATAGAGGTTAAGTTTATATAATAACGAAAGGTTTCTCACAGTTGAATTAGTTTAATTTTTTTTGGGGTCAAGTTGAATTGCTTTAAACATTTTTTAAATGGTGAGCTCCTTTTCTCCGTATAGTTATTTCCCTCTTGTATATAATAAAGGGCAAATCGCAAAAATGGCACAAAAACATACATTGTCACAAATATAACAACAATGAGGAAAAAATCACAAAATAGCATTTATTAAAGGGATTAGATAAAATTAACCCTAACCCTAAATCCTTAAATAACTAAATCCTAAACCCTAAATACTAAACCCTAAACCCTAAATAATAAACCTCAAACCCTAAATATAAACCTTAACCTTAAATAATAAACCCTAAACCCTAAATAATAAACTCTAAACCCTAATTTATATAATGCTATAAAAGTCTTTATAATCAAAATAATACTAAAAATGTCAATTATTTTCTTTGGTGCTATATATATAACAAGATATGTTTTTGTGCTATTTGATGTATTTTTTTATAATAAAAGATATGTAATTTACTATTGAGAAAAGTCATAAAATAGCACAAAAACATACCTTATCATAAATATAGCACCAAGGAAAATAATTCACATTTTCAGCATTATTTTAATTACAAAGACTTTTATAGCATTATATAATTTAGGGTTTA
Source organism: Orychophragmus violaceus (assembly GCA_030180135.1). Classification (NCBI taxonomy): domain Eukaryota; kingdom Viridiplantae; phylum Streptophyta; class Magnoliopsida; order Brassicales; family Brassicaceae; genus Orychophragmus; species Orychophragmus violaceus. The sequence goes on along the minus strand of CM058233.1, from coordinate 82,696,142 downwards.
GGGTTAATTATTTAGGGTTTAGAGTTTATTATTTAGGGTTTAGGGTATAGTATTTAGGGTTTAGGGTTTAGTATTTAAGATTTAGAGTTAGGGCTAATTTAGTGACAAAACATATTTTGTGCTATTTTTATGATTTTTCTTCCTTGGTACTATATTTTTGACAAGTCATGTTTTTTGTGCTATTAATGCGATTTGCCCTTTACTATTTTAAAACATTATATTATTCCCCAAACTTGTTCGCCTGTCACCGTTGGTAAAAATTTACAAATGCGTTTAGTAAAGCTTATTAAGTTTCTGTTTCATGCATGGATCCAGGGTCGGCCTTGGGCTAAAGCTGGTAAAGCCCATGCTTTAGGCGCCAAAATTATGTCAAATATTTAAAGGGCATCTAATTTACAAAATCTCTTTGTTGTGTAGTGGTTATGATTGTTCTTTCTTCCTTACAGGTACTGAGTTCGATACTTTTCGGTGACATGTTAATAACCAATTTTTTTCTAAAAGTGGACTCATGTTTATGGGCTTTAGGCACCAAAAACTATCGGGCCAGGCCTGCATGGATCATCTATATTTTTTTTTTTTATTATGTCATTTCTATCGCAATCCTTATTTGTCTTAATCTTCTATATATTAATTGGTAGATAAAAATTGTAAATAATCTTTAGTTTCTAAATCTATACTATTAAAACAGGATATTGATCATGGTACATAAATGTTGTTTCCGAAATTTGCCTTTGATTTTATTAGGAATTGTATTTTTCATTAAGAGTAAAACTGTAAAACAATTTACATTTGATTTATTCATAATATCTTATAATATCTTTTGTTTTCCTTTTTCTATTCTAATCATATCTAACGAAAATCTTTTTCAAAAATTTAATAAAATAATAATTAATTTCGAAATTAATATTAAAATAAATATTATAAATTATTCTTAACTAAAATTTAACTTAAAGAAATAAAATCAAGCATAATTAAGTTACTAAATCAATTGGTACATATAATTATATAATTTAATACATAATTATTTTATAAATTATATAATCATTAAAATTAATAAATTATTATTAAAATAAGAAAGTATTATATAATATTGTACTAGCGTGCGGGTATAAATTCAATAACTAAAATACAACACTAAAAACTGACAAAACGATATAAAATGTTAAAAACCATAAAAACCAAAACAAAAACTAATCATAACATGACAATAAAAAAATAAAATTAAACCCAGCCAACAGAAATTGTAATATAATAAAAAATGATAAATATTCTAACATTATTGTCCCACTAAATCTAAAAATTAAAAAAAAAAAGAATAAATCCGCGTTAAACGCGGGTCAGACACTAGTTTATAAATTATATGAGGATGTGTCTGTGTGACTGTGTGTAACTTTAACTTTAAAATCAATTTTCTATATTTGTTATTGATTCTTGAATGGTGGTGCGCATGGTGGTATTTTCTTTCTAAATCTATTCTATATTTCTAAACAAACATAAAACTGCAACTTACTCTTGAATACTATTGATACAATGATCGATGTTTGGTAATGGTAAACATGATTGTGTAAGAAGTGTGAAGACTCAAGAAGAAAAGGATATGGGCTGCAAGAAGAATGAATCTATACTAGGCCCATACAAAGCTCCGAAGCCCAACACACCAAATCTGTCAACGGTCCAATCTGACACAAAGAGCAACTTGAGTTACAAAAGCAGAACAAAGCTTGTTTTTCAGAAACTTAGACCACAATCGTACAACACTGCTACACACAATAGGTTTTCTGCTTTATCAACATGTGAAGAATGATGTCATGATCATTTACTCTTAAGAACTATCTAGAATCATTTTGTTGTATATATTAAAACGATTGTAATGGTTACAATTTAATTTTATCAAAATATATTTTCAAGTTAGTTCTTCTCTCTGTTCAGCCGTAAAGGCTTCTTCCTCTTTATCTCTTCTCCTTTCATGGTATCATAGCCACGACTGGGAAAGATGATTCTATGGCTTCTCCTACACTCACCATTTCTCAGTGTGTTACTCTCAAGCTCAATGAAAAGAACTATCTGTCCTGGAAGCTTCAGTTTGAACAGTTTTTTAACAGTCAGATGCTTCTTGGGTATGTCACTGGTGAGCTTCCTCGTCCTCTACCAACAATCACTGTTCGCCAAGGAGAACAAACCACAGAAGCTGCGAACCCATATTTCATGAAATGGGTCAAGAAAGATCAACTTATCATGGCCTGGTTGTATGGCTCTCTGTCTGAAGATGCACTCAAGAGCGTCTATGGTCTTAGGTCTTCTCATGAAGTGTGGTTCCATTTGTCCAAGAAGTTCAACCGTGTCTCTATAACACGCAAACTAGATCTTCAAAGACGGATCCAAACCACTCTCAAAGGTTCAAAAACTCTTACTCAGTACATCTCTGAGATTAAGTCACTCTGTGACCAACTCGATTCGATTGGTGCTCCCATATCTGAGCATGAAAAGATCTATGGGGCTCTTGAATGGCTTATGAAGAGAATATGAGTCCATCACAACAGTTATTGAGAACACTATGAATTCTTTTCCTGGTCCAAACTTTGATGATGTAGTGTTCAAGCTTACTGGATTTGATGATAAACTCCAGACTTACAACTCTTCTTAAGACATCTCTCCTCATTTGGCTTTCTATACTCAACGAGGAGGTTATGTCAACCGTGGTCGTGGACAGAATCGTGGAAGCTTCTGTGGTCGTGGGTCTTACTCTACACGTGGTCGTGGTTTTCCACAACAGTTTTCTTCAAGTGGGTCTTCTCAATCTTTTGGATCTGGTTCTGGTTCAAGCTCAACTCAAAACTCTCGACCTACATGTCAAATTTGCGGAAGGTATGGTCATGCTGCAAACAAGTGTTATAACCGCTTTGACCCTGATTATGAGCCATCTGAGCTTCCTACTGCCCTTGCTACAATGAAAATCTCAGAACAAGACAACTCCTCTGGTAATGAGTGGTATCCAGATACGGCAGCCTCTGCTCACTTCACTAGTTATCCACAGCGCCTTAACAGTTCTCAACCATACTTTGGCCATGATTCAATAATGGTAGCTGATGGAAATTTCTTGCCTATCACACACATTGGCTTTGTTCCTTTGCAGACAACGTCAGATATCATTTCTCTTAATGATGTTCTTGTCTGTCCAGGGATTACAAAATCATTGTTATCTGTTTCTAAACTCATAAGTGATTATCCATGTTCTGTAAAATTTGATGCTAATGGTGTTCGTATAAAGGACAAGCAAACGAAGCAGCTCCTGACTCAAGGAATCAAACACAATGATCTGTATGTGCTGGAGAACTCTCCCCTTGCAGCCTTCTACTCTATCAGACAAGTCACCACAAGCGCTGAAGTGTGGCACAGAAGGTTAGGTCACTGATATATCATGGTTTTTACCGGTTTTAGACCATGATATAAGTATGCTTTAGAGTATTTTTAGAGTCTTTTACAGGTGTTATTAGGTATCATCACGTTTGGAGTGGATTTGGAGTAATTGGAGCATTTTGGCGCATTTTGGAGTTTTGACCCGAGAGATAGAGCTCACTGTCCGAAACAGAGTAGTGCGTCGATCGACACACTATGTGCATCGATCGACACACATGCGAGATGGGCCAAACTCGGCGGTTTAATGAAGAATGAAGATATTGCAGTTTTGCCCAGAAGTTTCCAAGAATTACAAAGAAGCCCCAAGACGTGATTAGCTTATATAATTAGGGTTTTACATCAGTTTTGACATACGCTACCATACTTTAGAGCAGAGAGTTTTTAGAGCTATTTGGGGCTGATCTGATCTTGTAACTACATCTTGTTTTTGGAGAAGATTTCGAACCCCTTTTACTTATTTAATCTCTTTTATGCAATCTAATTATTCATTGATTATGTTTACATATTCCATGTCTGAGTAGATTCATAGTTAGGTTTAGGGATTCTCATTAAGGATTTTATGACTTGCTAGATATAATTAATTCAGTTAAGGATTCATATCAATAGATGTTCTTCAAGCTAAATTGTGTTTAATGCTAGTTCTAACTTGATCACTTAGAATCTAGATCTTAGTTTGGTAGATTGACACGAAAGTGTGGTTTAGAATCTGAACTATTTAGGTTGAGCAATTGAATTACTCGCAAAGGAATTTGGTTTAATTGAATTGTGAACATATCGAACTTGATTATAAAGCTGGTTTAATCTGTTAGTAATTACAAATACATTTGGATTGCTGCACTTAGACTTAGAGAATTCCCACAACGACAGTTGGTTAATTCTATATCCAACTGAATGATTTGTCTGCTTGTCTCTGAGAACTCCCTAGACTTAGCGCCCTTAGTTAATTGCTTTCAAACCGATCCTGCTACTGATTTACTTTCTTGTTCTGCTTTTAGTTTCTAATCACATTTGCTTTCTCCTAGTTTATTCTTTTCTGTTCTAAATCTATCGTTGCCCTGAGTCCTTGTGGATTTGATACCCTAAGTACTACATTGATATTGTTGTGCACTTGCAGTTAGTATAGGGATTAGAACTTTATGACCTATCAAGTTTTTGGCGCCGTTGCTGGGGACTCTTTGGAGTCTTCGATAGATTCGAACTTAGCGTTTTTACTAGGATTTTTAATTTTTTTTTATTTTAGTTACTGATTTTTTTTCTCCGTTTCTTCTCTGTCGCAGGTTTTACAATCGCATAGCATCGATCGTTGCATCCTTTTGTGTCGATCGTTACTAGGCGACTGAAGTTGAATCGATCGTTTCACTCTTAGCATCGATCGTTGCTTGGCGATTTCAGACGGTTTATGCAGACGCGTGAAACCAGAAGTAATCCGGATACTAATCTCGTTAACCTCCAACTTGAAGAGCTTGCTAGACTAGAGAGGACTAACAGGAGAGTTCAAAGAGAATGGATGGTACATGAACGCTTGATTTTGATACCCGATGCTCAAGGTGTCCTAAGGGACTGACAAAACAATCCGTACAATGTTGCTGGGCAACGGATTGATGATGAGGGACATGTGATCCCTGATCCTGTGGAACCTGAACAGGAACAAGGCCAAGGAGGAGGTCAGAGGCAGATGGTTGTTCATGAGAGGACCTTAGCTGGTTATAACCGTCCGAATGAGTTTCATGCTAACCGGTCAGCTCTTGTACCTCCTGGTTTTGATAGGAATGATTTCGAGATCAAGACCATCTACTACTCTCTTCTGAGGCAGAATGCCTTCCATGGTTTCCCTAATGAGCAGCCAATGGATCATATAGATGAGTTTGAGGACATAGTCACTGGGATGAAGTACTATGGAGTGAACTATGAGTACCTGTTCCTCAAACTCTTCCTCTATTCTCTCGCTGGAGATGCTGCTGCCTGGCTGAAACAGCTTCCACCTGGGAAGTTTGTTACATGGGATGCTCTAAAGAGTGAGTTTCTGCGACACTTCTATGATGATGCTCGCTATGATCAGTCGAGACAGGACATTCTCACTTTCTCCCAAGGTCCTGTAGAGCCTCTTAAGACTGCCTGGATGAGGTTTAAGAAGTACCAACGTGACTGCCCGCATCATGGATTCACTGAGGTAACATTGCTGGGAATTTTTTTTAGAGGCATAGATCTCCCTTATCAGACCGCGCTGGATAATTCCAGCAATGGAAATTTTAACACTAGGACTCCTGTACAAGCTAAGCAGTTGATAGATAACTTAGTAAGCAGTAATAGCTACAAGACTACTGACAAGAGAATGAAAGAGTCTGGTGGGAAGATAGAGAATCAGGAAATAGCTGATATTAGGAGTAAATTGGACACTGTTTGCAATCTTCTAGCTGGGAAAAAGCTGTCCACTTTGCTCAAGATGTTGAAGTGATCAATGCTGAAGAAGATGGTCAGGAAGAGGATGTGAACTACATCGGAGGATATGGTTTCCAAGGAAACAGGTTTGGAGGACAGCAAGGTAATAGATTTTTCAGTGGACAGAAGAGTGCTTTCACAAGCAATCAAAACTCTTCTGGCTTTGGACAGAATGTTGGTTTCCAGAAACCTTTTGGACAAGGTCTTCAGAGAACTTATGGATCTTCTTCTTATCAGACACCTCCTGCTGCTAGTGCTCATGAGAGAAAGATGGAGGCTATGATGGAACAGTTGATGGAGGGCCATACTAAGAATGTTGTGGACTTCAACAAGAAGTTAGATGATGTCTATGAAGATCTCAATGGTAAGTTTGAGTCTTTAAGCACACATGTGAGGCAACTGGACACGCAAGTGAGCCAAATTTCTAGTTCTGTTAAAGGAAAAGGAGTAGCAGAGACCCACATCAAGGCTTGGTCAGTCTATATTGATGATGGATCAACCCGGGATGAAAAATTTGAGTTGAACACAGCTGAATTGGTGGAAGAGACTGAAATTTTCGAAACTGCTGAAAAAATCTCGGGTGAAATCTGTGAAAACTCAACTGCATCGATCGATGCACCTTTAGCGTCGATCGTTTCATGGCGTGGACGGACAGATTTACATGAGTCTTATGTCATTGATGCAGAGGCGGATCAAGAGCTTAATCGTTTATTCCCTGGAGTGTCTGAGATAACTCAACAGGAGATTTATGCACAATCTAATCGATTATATTCTAAAGTGTCTGAGGTAATTCAACAAGAGATTGATGAGCTTAAACAATTAGAAGAGATTGGTGAAGAGTTGGAAGAAATTCCACAATCTGATGATCCACCTTATCACCCTTGTGTCCAGAGATACTTAGGAAAGATGCTGCCTTTGGACGAAGAGCTGGAAGATTGGGTAATAGTGGTTCTTCGACAGATCAGTGAGGTGTTACTAACCAAGATTCCTAAGTATCTACCTGATCCTGGTGTCTTTGTGCTGAGTTGTTCTATATTCGAAGATAGCTTCAGACGTTCTTTGTGTGACTTAGGAGCTGCTGGAAGTCTCATGCCATACTCTGTGGCAGAGAAGCTGGGGATGATGGATTTTTCACCCACTAGGACCTCTCTTGTCCTAGCTGATCAGTCAATAAGGATTCCAGAAGGAGTTCTAGAGGACGTCCCGGTGAGAGTTGGAAACTACTTAGTTCCAACAGACTTCTTGGTGCTTAAGTACGACAGTGAGTCTGATGATGCATTGATACTTGGGAGACAATTCTTAGCCACAGATGGAGCAGTGATTGATGTGAGGAACAATCTGATTGATATCCATCTGGGAGATGAGCCTCTGCACTTTGATATGGACATGCTGCACAAGCCACAGATTGATGGCCAGACCTTCACCATTAGAGATGGAGATGGAGAGCAGACGAGTGAGACATTGGTTCCTGATCCTGGAGATCATCACATTCCTTACTTTCTTGGACGAGCCCACAGTGATACAGCTTACTCTCCGCCTTGGATGAGGAGACTTTCACAGAGGCACTCATAGTCTCTGTTGAAACCTCCCGGAGCCTGATTCTTGTTCGTCCGGTCCAGCTAATGACCTTAAACAAGCGCTGAGTGGGAGGCAACCCACTGTTAGGTTTTAGTGTTTTTCTTTCTTATTTTTGGTGTTTTTCTTAAGATTTCACGATTTTATTTCATTTTTGCTAAGTTTTTAATACAGAAAACTGTCTGGAGATGTGTGACGATCGTTGCTATATGTGCAACGGTCGTTGCAGGGAAATATGACGAAGAGATGGGATCGCCTTGTGACGGTCGTTGCGGTCCTGTGCAACGGTCGTTGCAAGTGGTTCAAATTGCAAAATTAAGGTACGCGTGCTAGACCGGAATCAATTTGGTTCAACTGTGACGATCATTGCACCTATGCATCGATCGTTGCACACACGATCCAGGTAAGTGCCTTAACCCCTCTTCTCTTCTCTTCTTCCCCATTTCGCCGTCCGTACAACAGCGAGTGCACAACCCTAAATCTCTCATTTCTTCATCATTTTCTCTGATTCAAAGCTTAATTCTACTTATTTTCACACCCCCTATCTATTTCTTTAACCTATTTGCAGTGATTTCAAGGTAAGAGCTCTCATTTTCATCATTTTCGGATTCGGTTCTAGGGTTTAGAAATTAGGAATTTTAAGGCTTGAAATTGATGATTTCGTACTAATTAGACTTAATTAAGGATGATTGATGATTGAATAATGCTGTTTGTGTGATTTTGGAACGGATTTTGAAACGTTTTTGAGGATTAATTGTCGGCTGTTAAATCGCCCTGCAACGATCGACGCACTTGTGCAACGGTCGTTGCATTGCGATTTCACAGAGAGTTTTTTGCCGAGACTTATATGGTTTAATTTTTTTGTTTCTTGCAGATGCCTCCTCGACCAGCTCGCAAACGTAGAGCTACCACAACAGCTACAGCTCATCATGCTCCGCCAGTTGAGTGGTTTCATCGAGACTCACCACATCACGAGCCTTATCAGAGGAATCACGAAGCTATACAGCTGCCATGGCCTAGAGCGGATAAGGAGCTGATTCCGACATATAAGGTCTGGGGTATGGAGATTGATCAGTTGCTCAAGACCGACACGTTCATGGAGAGGCCATTACTTGACCATTGGGATGAGTTTGAAACATTGCTCTACAATGGTTGGTGTGGCATGACGCTTAAGCCGACCAAGTTTGCGGACTATTCGACTTGTAGGAGTCTAGGCATCGATGAGCAGGTGCTGACATTGTGTAAGGACATTGGTCTAGGGACAATGCCTATGCAGCATTACGAGTTGTATCCTGATCTGGTGAGACAGCTGCTGGCCACCTGCAGAGTGATTTACCCTGACCTAGAGAGCAGGAAGGCTTCAGGAGGTTTCTTTACCTTCATGTGCTTAGGAGCCAGGTATCGGATTCCCCTTCTTGATATCTGTCGGATATATGGATTCAGCACTGAGCCTGCGCGCATTGGTATATCTCTTGAGTGGGATGTGCCAGAAGCTCACTATTTCTGGGAGTGTATTGGCAATGGTCAGTATAGCTCGAGGACGACGAAGCTGATCCAGGTTAGGCATCCTGTTCTTAGATATGTCTTGCGCATCTTGGGATGTACTCTGTTGTGCAAAGATGAAGCCAACAAGATGCGTAAGAACGAGCTAGAGATGCTATTCATATGGTTGAAGGAGCAGTTTGCTGAGACAGATTTGAGAGATCCCACCAGAGGACTCAACTTGGGAGCTGTTTTTGCTCATCACTTGTGCGGTCTGTAGAAGAAGCCATTTGATGGTAAGGATACTGAGTCAGTAGGGAGTCTGCTTACTCCCATTTTCAGGCATTGCAGGATTCCCTTAGAGGGTACGGAGTGTGATGACAGCAAGGAGTTCCTTGATTTTACCCACCTGCAGAGTGCTACATGGCTGAAGGAGGGACGTATTTGGGTCTATTATGACTCCGCTACGAAGCGGGGTATAGATCTTCCTGCTGCTGGTATGACACAGATTGATACGCTGGAAGCCTTGAGATTCCAGCCTCCTACACGAGATCAGCGCAGTGTGCCTACGATGGCTCATCCACTGGGAGAGCCTTCTACACTCCCTTCTTCCTCTTCTGCGCATGCACCTGCTGCTCCTACTGATGATATTGGTCCTTATCCTGAGCCTTCAGTGCCTTTCAGTGAGATGTCTGAGCCAGAGTGGAGAGAGTGTGAGGATGGTATTCTGCGGAGCATCTGGAACTACATGCGTACCTACACTTGCAGGAGATAGCCGCAGATTCATCATCCAGGACCTTCTCGTAGACGTAGACAACGCTCTCCGACTCCAGTACTTTCGAGTGATACTGATCGCTATGATGGCATAGATGACGAGTGAGAGTAGTGGCTTGTTCAGACTACGGTTCTGTATTTCTTTTTCACTTTTCTTTTGCATTTTTTCTTTTGATTTCTTTAGGATACTTATGTTTGGATGATGTGATTGCTTTGAGACTATCAGTTGCTTTGATTTTATCTATTTGCATTGATATTCAGCTTGCAGGCTTGAAATTTGATGATTTTTCACGGACTTACCTGCTAACTTGCTGACTGTTCTCGGATATCGAAATGCAACGATCGACACGGCCCTGTGTATCGATCGTCACAATACGCAAATCGCCTTACAACGGTCGTTACATTTATGTATCGATCGATGCATGAGCGACAGAGGTAAAAATCAGACAGAACTTAACTCATCCATTAACATTTTTATTTTTCTTTTACCAACCCTTAGCTTGACACTACTGGGGACAGTGTGTTTTAAGTGTGGGGGAGGTAGCTACTGACTTTATCTTTCTGTTTTCTTAGAGTCAGACCTGTTTTCAAAATTTTGTTTTATTGAGTCAAAACGGTTTAAGTAAGAAACGATGAATTTTTGAGAAGTTAACAGCACTTGCAGGAACTTAAGTGACCATTGGGATGAAGTTGTAGATGATCTATGACTATTAGAAAACCCCAACACGGATCAGCCTACTGAGAACACCCACATCACTTCAGGTATCAGAGGATCCTTTACTGACTTCACCATTAATACTGACTTAATTTTCTCACCTAAGGGCTTGGTATACCTTGAGTCGGACTCCTTTGTTAGTTCTGACACAGCTTGTAAACCTGTCCGAGTATGGTTCCCTTCTCCCCTTCCATAAAAAAAAAGAGAGTAATAAACTGAGGATGACCTAGTAGCTCCGAAGTGGTCACGGGAGTAGTAGCAAACACTATTACCTTATGTGCGATCCATGGAATGTGTCTAAAGTACACCCCTTAACGGGAAGAGCACTGATAAAAAAAAATGATACCCAATGGGGAAAAATCAGAATGCTAAGGAAGGGAAAAGAGAAGAAAAGGAACCAGAAAAAGATAGTATGGTGGTTTAGAGGTGACAAAGTAAGAGTCCATGTGCCCTTTGATCGATAATCCTTAGGTGAGACCGCACTTAAATACTTAAGAAGTCAGTAGGGTGAATTTGAATGCTTGAATGTGATTGTGGAGTTTACTTGGGACAGTTGCTAAGTGTGGGGGGAAGTATATGTTAGTCTTGATGTCTGCAGGTGAAATCTTTCATGTGGCTTACAAAGGGGAATCTGAGTGTTGTTGCTTCTAAGATGAAAAGAGTTTCTGAAAGTTTTCAAACCTCTTCACCATGTTTTAGTTCTTTGTTTTGCTTGAGGACAAGCAAAAGCTAAGTGTGGGGGAGTTGATATATCATGGTTTTTACCGGTTTTAGACTATGATATAAGTATGCTTTAGAGTCTTTTTAGAGTCTCTTAGAGGTGTTATTAGGTACTAGCACGTTTGGAGTGGATTTGGAGTAATTGGAGCATTTTGGTGCATTTTGGAGTTTTGACCCGAGAGATAGAGCTCACTGTCCGAAACAGAGCAGTGCGTCGATCGACACACTATGTGCATCGATCGACACACATGCGAGATGGGCCAAACTCGGCGGTTTAATGAAGAATGAAGATATTGCAGTTTTGCCCAAAAGTTTCCAGGAATTACAAAGAAGCCCCAAGACGTGATTAGCTTATATAATTAGGTTTTTACATCAGTTTTGACATACGCTATCATACTTTAGAGCAGAGAGTTTTTAAAGCTATTTGGGGCTGATCTGATCCTGTAACTACATCTTGTTTTTGGAGAAGATTTCGAACCCCTTTTACTTATTTAATCTCTTTTATGCAATCTAATTATTCATTGATTATGTTTACATATTCCATGTCTGAGTAGATTCATAGTTAGGTTTAGGGATTCTCATTAAGAATTTTATGACTTGCTAGATATAATTAATTCAGTTAAGGATTCATATCAATAGATGTTCTTCAAGCTAAATTGTGTTTAATGCTAGTTCTAACTTGATCACTTAGAATCTAGATCTTAGGTTGGTAGATTGACACGAAAGTGTGGTTTAGAATCTGAACTATTTAGGTTGAGCAATTGAATTACTCGCAAAGGAATTTGGTTTAATTGAATTTTGAACATATCGAACTTGATCATAAAGCTGGTTTAATCTGTTAGTAATTACAAAGACATTTGGATTGCTGCACTTAGACTTAGAGAATTCTCGCAACGACAGTTGGTTAATTCTATATCCGTGTTTGAGTTCTAGAACTGTACCTAATTTGATCCTGACTGAATGATTTGTCTGCTTGTCTCTGAGAACTCCCTAGACTTAGCGCCCTTAGTTAATTTCTTTCAAACCGATCCTGCTACTGATTTACTTTCTTGTTCTGCTTTTAGTTTCTAATTATATTTGCTTTCTCCTAGTTTAATCTTTTCTGTTCTAAATCTATCGTTGCCCTGAGTCCTTGTGGATTCGATACCCTAAGTACTACATTGATATTGCTGTGCACTTGCAGTTAGTATATGGATTAAAACTTTATGACCTATCAGTCACCCAAGCAAGGAAATTCTCCAGCATCTCTCAAAGATCCAAGCTATCTCTATCAATAAAGTCTCCTCAAGGCTCTGTGAATCCTGTCAGCTGGGCAAGAGTTCAAGACTACCTTTTTCTCCTTCCACCTTTGTTGCTACTAGACCTTTGGAAAGGATACATTGTGATCTTTGGGGACCTTCTCCAGTTTGTTCAGTTCAGGGGTTTAGATATTATGTAGTCTTCATTGATAACTTCTCAAGGTTTTGTTGGTTTTATCCTCTCAAGTTGAAGTCAGACTTTTTCCATCTTTCTTCAGTTTCAGAACTTTGTTGAGACTCAATTCAATCAGAAAATTCATTTTTTTCAATGTGATGGTGGTGGAGAGTTTATCAGTAATAAGTTTGTCTCTCATCTATCTAATTGTGGGATTCAACAACTTATTTCTTGTCCTCATACACCTTAGCAAAATGGTATTGATGAGCACAAACACAGACATATCACTGAACTTGGATTGTCTATGTTGTTTCAAGCTAAAGTTCCTCAAGCATAGTGGGTTGAGGCCTTCTTTAAATCTTCTTTTCTCAGCAATTTACTTCCATCCTCAACACTGTCTGATAACAAGAGCCCATATGAGGTGTTGTATGCAAAAAGACCTGATTATTCTGCTCTAAGATCATTTGGCTGTGCATGCTACCCAACGCTAAGACCTTATGCATCAAACAAGCTGGATCGAAGATCACTTCAGTGTGTCTTCTTAGGTTATAAAGCCAAGTACAAAGGATATAGGTGTATGTATCCACCTACTGGTCATGTTTACATCAATCGTAATCTTCTATTTTATGAGACAACCTTTCCCTTTGAAGGCATTTATTCAAGACTGCACAAGGATTCTCCTACAACACCTCTGTTATCAGCATGGCAGAAGAGTTTCTTTGTTGAAGAAACAACATAATCAGCATCGCAACAAGGAACTGTAGAAGAAGATGTAACTGCTTCAAAATCGTCAGTGCCTAACATCTTGGTCCGGAATTTGAATCCTACAGTCACAGTTGCAGGAACTTCAGGAATAAATGTGGAATCTCAGCCTCTTGCACAAACAGTGGTTGAATCTCCTGCTTTGTCTGAAGCATATTTCTCTCCTCTAGTTCCTCCAACAATGATTGTTACTAATGAAGCTACAAACTAAATTGTTTCAGAACCTGCAACCATATCCGTAGCACAGACTGGCCATCACATGTCTACAAGACTAAAGGATGGCATTGTAAAGCCAAATCCTAGATATGTGTTGCTCACTATCAAGTCAACACCTCCAGATCCAAAGACTGTTGCTACTGCATTAAAGCATCCAGGATGGAAAGAAGCCATGAATGAGGAAATGGAGTCTCTTTATCATACAAAGACCTTTTACTTGGTTCCATACAAACCAGATATGAACTTATTGGGATGCAAATGGGTGTTTAGAACAAAGCTTAATGCTGATGGTACTCTTGACAAGCTGAGAGCTCGTCCAGTAGCTAAAGGCTTTGACCAAGAGGAAGGAATAAATTACCTGGAAACTTATAGTCCAGTAGTGAAAACAGCAATAGCTCGCACAGTTCTACACTTAGCCACAATTTCAAAATGGGAGATCAAGAAGCTTGACGTGAAGAACGCCTTTTTTCATGGTGAGTTAACTGAGACAGTATATATGCATCAAGCACCTGGATTCATTGACTCAAATAATCCAGCCTTCGTTTACAAGCTTCACAAGGCTATATATGGCCTTAAACATGCACCTCGAGAGTGGTTTAACAAGTTCAGTGATTACTTATTGAAATTTGGATTCTCTTTCTGCAAATCTGATCCATCATTGTTCACTTATCTCAAAGATGGTAATGTGATTCTTCTGCTTCTATACATTGACGATATGATTCTCACTGGAAACAACAATTCTCTCATAAGCTATTTGCTTACCACTCTCAGTCATGAATTCAAGATGAAGGATTTGGGTCGCAGTCATTATTTTTTAGGAATTCAGGCTCATTTTCATGACCATGGGATGTTCTTGAATCAAGAAAAACACACTGAAGATCTACTGCAAGTAGCAGGGATGGCTGATTGTGCACCAGTAGCAACACCTCTACCTCTGCAACTTGATCTTGTGCCACATCAAGATGAGTTGTTTCCTGAGCCAGCATATTTCAGAAGTCTGGCAGGAAAATTGCAGTACTTGACTCTCACCAGGCCTGATATTCAATTCTCTGTTAACTATATTTGTCAGAAGATGCATTCTCCCACTCTTGCTGACTTCCATCTTCTTAAGAGAATTCTGAGATACTTGAGAGGTACAACAAACTATGGCCTTTCCTTTACATTTAACACGGATTCTACTATCCATTCTTATAGTGACAGTTATTGGGCACACTGTAAAGAGACAAGACGATCCATTGGAGGATTTTGTACCTTCCTTGGCTCGAATATCATATCATGGTCAGCAACTAAACATCCCACAGTGTCTCGCAGCTCTACTAAAGCTGAATACCGCACGTTATCAGACACTGCAGCAGAGATTAAGTGGTTGGGAAATCTGCTGCAAGAGATTGGTGTTTCAGAAATGAATATTCCTGAACTCTATTGTGATAACTTGTCAGCCGTGTATCTGTCTGCAAATCCGGCTCTACATAAGAGATCTAAACATTTTGATGTTGACTTCCACTATGTTCGAGAAAGGGTTTCAATGGGCACGTTGATTGTCATCATATTCCTGCTGCCTTTCAGTTGGCTGATATATTCACAAAGTAATTATCAGCTCGCTCATTCAGTGATTTACGTTTCAAACTTGGTGTGGATCATCCCACACAAAGTCTGCGCGGGGATGTAAGAAGTGTGAAGACTCAAGAAGAAAAGGATATGGGTTGCAAGAAGAATGAATCTATACTAGGCCCATACAAAGCTCCGAAGCTCAACACACCAAATCTGTCAACGGTCCAATCTGACACAAAGAGCAACTTGAGTTGCAAAAGCAGAACAAAGCTTGTTCCCCAGAAGCTTGGACCACAATCGTACAACACTGCTACACACAATAGGTTTTCTGCTTTATCAACATGTGAAGAATGATGTCATGATAATTTACTCTCAAGAACTATCTATAATCATTTTGCTGTATATATTAAAACGATTGTAATGGTTACAAGTTAATTTTATCAAAATATATTTTCAAGTTCAGTTCTTCTCTCTGTTCAGCCGTAAAGGCTTCTTCCTCTTTATCTCTTCTCCTTTCAGATTGGTCCTTGAATAGTTGATGCTCTATATATATACATCTTTTGGGATAATTTTAATATGCTTGGTTCAAGAATGATTGATGATCTATATAATGTAAATTTTTATAGATTTATAATGTCGAGACTATAGTATTTTATTAATTTAAGAAAATATTAATTTATCAAAAAAATTAATTATATTAAAGTATTTATTTAAGATTGAATTAATTTTAGGGAAAAAAGCTGTGGTGGTACTAAAACATGTGTTAATTAATATAATAGCATCTGCGATTCTAATTTTTGTAGGCTAATATTTTGGTCTAAAATGACCTTACATGTACTTGTTAGGAAAAAAATAATTACAAGAATGCCATTACTATTTTATTTCCACATCAGCAAAAACGAACTTTATTTACGAAAATGCCACCTTCCCGAAATAATAAATCCGCACGGATTTATGACATTCTTTGTTACAGATTTAATAAATCTGCACAGAGTTATTTTCTTTTGTTGCGGATTTATTGTCTTTGTTGCAGAGTTTTATAAATCTGTAACACGTTAGAAGATTTTGAAAAATTACTATACTAGGATCATAGTATTACAGATTTTTAACCGTGTTACAGATTTATGTTCTCATGTTGCAGATTTGTTTCTTTTTTTGCTGACGTGGCACGGATTTATATTAACGTGTTGCAGACTTTTGCAGATTTTCCAGATTTGTTTTCTTAGTTTTGAACAAATCTGGAATTTCATGTTACGGATTTGTGTTACGTGTTACAGATTTATTAAAGTCTGCAACAAAGAAAATTGTTAAAATTAATTACTATTGTAGCACTCCTATGTTACAGACTTTCTCTCTTTGTAGCAGATTTGTTTTCAATGTTACGGATTTATGTTATGTTAGATATTGATTTTAATGTTACGGATTTATTGAAGATGTACATAATTCGAATAATTGTTGCCTGATTTTTTTCCTGATTTTTAGGAACCGTTTATGGTAATTAAATATTCACTTAAGAAATTCAATATTTGGCAAAAAAAAGATAACCAACAAAAAAACTTTTTTCAATTAATTTCTTAATTAAATAATTTCTTTATTATTTTTTGTTTTAAATTTTTTTACAAAATAAATATAATAATAAAATAACCAAAGAAATTTGTTTATATTAATTTCTCATTTAAATGATTTTTTATTATTTTATATTAAATTCTTGTTTTGAAATCAAAATAATAAAAATATAAGCAACAAAAAATATTTTTTTATCAATTTTTTAAAAAATTTTAGATTTATTAAAAAATTATGTTGTATTAATTTCTTATGTTTTAATTTTTTTTTAAAAAAAAAACAAAGTTAGCCAAAAAATAATGTGTTAATTTATTATTTAAATGATTTATTTATAAAATATATTTTCTATTTTTTGAAAAGAAAAAAATTAACCATAAAAAATATTTGTAATTTGTATTTAAATAATTTTTTATAAAATTATTTTTATTAGTTTCTTACTATTTATTTTTTAAAAAGAATTTATATTAACTATTTTTTTTAAAAAACGAATTCATATTAATTGTTTTTTAAATGAATTTATATTAATTATTTATTTTTAAAAACGAATTTTATATTAATTATTTATTTTTAAAAAAGTATATTAATTCTTTATTTTACTTTAATGATTATATATTATTTCTTTAAAAAATAAGTTAAGGAAAGGATAATATAGTATTTTAAACCATTATAGAATGCTACTTTAGTAAAAAACACACCTAATGCTACTCTAGTAATTAATCTTAAAATTTGTACTACCAGGAGTAATTTTCACTTAATTTTATGAAATATTAATTTATTGAATATTAGTTTATAGAAATTATACTGTATATAAAGCCTTTGTGCTAATTAAGATTCACATGCTAGATTTCAAACGAGAGATTACCGACTGAATGTAGAACACAATAGTACAATCAAAAAAATTTATTCATAAATTTTTTATAACATTATGGGTACAAATGGTAACACATAAGAAAAACTAATGGAATAAATAGTAGTGGAAGAGTGCAACTGAAAAACATTTTTGTAGGATCAATTTATTTGGAAAACATCATTCTATTAGATTCTATAAAAATCTAAGGAGTTATAATAAAAAAATTAAAACAATTCCGTATATCTCATTTTCTGAATGTAAACAATCATTAAAAATTTGTCCTTTTTGTTCCACATTTTAAACTTCTATAAATAAATAAAACTAGATGACTATTCCGCACCCTATGCGGAGTGAGTGATTTTATTGTGTATTGTTTCATTTTATTTAGGATAAACACATATATGAATATTACAAACCGTATAAATTAGAATTGTAGTGTGATTTTATAACATATGAAAATAAGAATAATAAACAAATATCGAGAAACATTTAAGTAGAATATTATTAAAAATAAACACCTAAAATAACTGTTATGATAACTGAAAATAAATCATGGAACTTCAATATCTTCAAAGGCATATCGTGCATCTAGGAATGTATCATAAACAACATCATTAACCGTCTTTAGATCTAAAAAGCCTAATGGTCCCCTTATTACATCCAATAGAAGATGTAAGTAATATAATTCTCCAATTTCTTCTGTATATACCAGTAAATCACATAAACGCGACTTACCTTTTACGCGGGATTTTCATTCATTCCTTTTATGATCCGAAACAAATTTAGTTGTTATTTCTTAATATAGAAGACTTATTGTATGAAGATAAACCAGATTGCATTTCATCCATGCTTGAAATTTACCTTCGTTTTGTTGAAATTCTAAACCGACATTATCGACTAAAAAACTTGTGAAAAAAGGAAGTACAATAGGCAAAATTGCCATAGGATCAATTAAACGGCCGAAATTACCTGAAACAAACATAGAACTGTTAAATAAAAGAGAAAAACGTTTTAAACTAAAATTAAGATGCATAGAATATGCTAACAATTTCACAAAGAATACAAATATCTTCCATTATAAATGAAAAATAACAATAATATGCATCAGAAACAATATCAAAATATATATGTATATATAAAATTAGAAAATAATGAAATATGTAACATAAAATATAATTTTAGGAATTATTAGAAGTACCTTAACATGGATCTGTCTTTAAAACTTACAAAATAATAACTTTCTTGAATCATCATCATCATCTGAAAGTATATAGAAAATCCATGTTAAAATTTCTAGCCTCCCTAAGTTTCAAGAAAAAAACTTATGCATTGTCCAATTTTGAGCAAAATATTTATATGATAAAACAATTACCAAAAAAAGGAATAAAATATCAAACTTGTTGTTAAATAAAAGGAAGAAATGGCGATTTATTTAGGTTGTGATGGCCATAGAGGATCTAGTAGTAGTACTTTATCTAAAGGATTTTTGTACGCCATGGTTTTAATGTTGAATTTTGGATTTTTTTTTTAATATTTCAGAATTTATTTTAATTTAGTGGCGAAATTTTAGAAAAATCTTTAAATATTTGTGACAATTTTAGTAACAATATATGTAATATTAATTTAAGTGGACTGATAACGTATGTTTAAAATATTTTCTATTTACTAATTTAAAGGATAACATAGATTCACAATAATTATTTGCTAATTTATGTTAATAATTATTTCCATAAATATATATTTTTCATTTATATTCGCCGATTATGGAAGATTGTGAATGAGTAGTAGATTTTTTATTAACAAATTTTAAAAATATTTTGATTTGCGTTTAGCCTGGAGTTAGATGGATTTTTTTGTTTGGAGATGTTTTTTCGATCCTTCGTTTATTTTTGCTTGAAAATCTAAGGTCGATAAATGGTATGATCATAATACAAAACCAATATTAGAGATTGTGACGTTTACCTTCTTTTTGTCGAGAAACTTCTAGAATTATTATTTTTTATTGTACATCTTTCCTTTACAAATCTTGTCACCATATTCATGTGTCCAACATAAGCTTAATATTAATATATTTATTTAGTTTTAACATAGCATAAAAATCGTAAGTAGTGGGCATAATCTGGTTAGTAAAGAAATGGAGATGATGATCGAACAAAGGAATGAAAAAGTCCAAGTCACCTTTGTAAGTCCAAAGTATGCTTGAGCCATACGTTTGTTCTATTCAAGTCAGTAGCTATATATGATTCGTCGTATTATATCTAAATGATCTAGTGAATCAGAATATTCTATAAGATTAGTTAAATATAAAATTTCAAAATATTATATTTTAATTAGTATACTATATATGATTCGTCGTATTTGCTATAATTTAAAAAAAATTATTATTATCGATAGTTATTAGTTCTTAAATTTTAGGTGAGGTGTTATTTTGAATTTGAAGAATAAAGAAATCTATAATGTACTAAATATTAATTGTAATCTAAAATTTAGGGAAGAATATAAGCAAACCATCGAATTTTTAGGAAATATCCTTTAATTGAATTTGATTAATGATTAATAAATTTTAAATATAATACAAATTTATTATTTTTGTAAGAATTTGTTATAATATATAAATATATATTTATATTTCAATAAAGAAGATACTAAAAGATATTATGAATATATATATTTTTTTAAAATCCTGAATTAAGAAACATTTAGATTAAATGTAATTAAAATTATTTTAATAATAAATTTTAATAAAAAATACGAAATTAATGATTATTATTTTAAGACGGAAAATAAAAGTATTTTATAAGATTTTTTTTTATAATCTATATATATGTAGACAAAAGATATTAAAAATATTATGAATATATTTTAGATTTAGTGTGATCCACATGTAATTTTGTTAATTCCTAATTTGATCTTAATGAATATTAAAAATAATAGTAAACTTCTAATGATATATTTCGTAATATAAACGTCAAGTAAAGATTAATTTTTCATAGACTTTATTTTTTAATAATATTGATTTAAGGTAGCTAAACTGGAATCAATTAAAGAACACAAGTTTCAAACATGAAAAGCTCATTATGATACATAAAGCTCACTCTATCACAAAAACAAATCCGAACAAACAAAATAAAAAGAGCTTTATAGCCAAAAATCCAAATCTCAAATCAGACCATCGTGTATATCATGACTCTTTCTAGAGATGATGAACATCATCATCTTAGGAAGCGGTTGGGTGGGAAGTGTCTTAAAGGGTTCTGTCATAGCAGTTCTGTTTCTCTACGGTGTTGCGAAATCAAGATCGAATCCTCTCCAAAACTCTCACGTTCTCTCATTTGTATTTGGTAAAAGTAAAGAACACAAGACCGATTTACGAGTTTCTCACAAACCGTGAGTACATCACGGCAGAGCTTATCCTACAATCCACTATATAATCGATTGATTACACACTCGGCTCTCTCTCTTCTCACTGATACAAGAATTGATCTCAATCTCTCTTGATTGAAACTACCCAGTGACTGTTAGCCCTCAACTAGCTCGCTAACTGAAGATGACGAAGACCGTTATACTTTCGGTCAACGACACAACTAAAAGAATGGGCTCCTATAACCCAACGACATTCCCTATTGATCTTGGGACTTGAAGAAACTTGGCCCAATGACTTGCTCTAACGTTAGCTGAGTAAGACAGGAACGACGTCGCAGAGAGAGTCAACCATTGAGGATAAGAACTGATGATCAAATCAACAATCTCCACCTTGATCAAAGTTCTTCCAACTTCTTCTTCTAGGATTTATCAGTCTGTGTAATCGATCATACCTTGTCACTCTGGATTGCAGTTCTGAATTCCCTCTCTGGTTAACTCCACCTTCACCGGAGAGGCCTTCGCACAGCACATCTAGTGCCGGAGAACATTAAGTTTGGTTAAGCAACCTTCAAACTTAGCCACTGGAATACACTTAGTCAACATATTTGCTGGGTTAACTGCAGTGGCTATCTTTGACACTATTAACTCGCCATCATCAATCTCATCCCTGATAAAATAATTCCGTGTTTGTATGTGCTTGGTCCGCTCATGGAACACAACATTCTTTGCTAAACACATAGCACTTTGTGAATCACTCTTTATCTCTGATGCTCCCAGCTTGTATCCCAACTCTGAGCATAACCCTTTTAGCCAAATGGCTTCCTTGACTGCTTCTGTCATAGACATATATTCTGATTCAGTAGTTGAGAGAGCAACAACCTGTTGCAGTGTTGATTTCCAACTCAAAGTGTTACCCCCTACTGTTAAAACATAACCTGTTATAGACCTCCTCCTATCTAAATCAGCTGCATAGTCTGAGTCTGAGAATCCCACAACCTTGAAGTCTCTGTTCTTTGTAAAGGTTAAGCAGACTCCTGTGTATCCTTTTATGTACTTTAGAATCCATTTGACACACTCCCAGTGTTCTCTTCCTGGTCTGGCCATGAATCTTGACACCAAACCTATAGCATAAGCCAGGTCTGGTCTCGACCCAACCATTACGTACATTATGCTACCAACATCGCTAGCATATGGTATTCTATCCATGTAAACTGACTCTTCCTCATACTCCTTATCAGTCAGACTCTTGAGTTTGAAGTGAGCACCAATGGGAGTTTGCACCAGCCTTGCCTCATTCATGCCAAATGCGATTAACACTTTCTGAAGATACTCTGCTTGAGACAATATCAAGGTGTTCTTCTCTCTGTCCCTCTTTATATCCATGCCTAGGATCCTTGTAGCTTTACCTAGATCCTTCATTTCGAATTCCCTGCTTAAGTTGTCCTTAATCAGTCTGATTTCTGCTTTGTCTTTTGCTGCTATTAACATATCGTCTACATAGAGAAGTAGATAGATATATACTCTAGATCCAAGGTCTTTTATGTAAACACATGGATCATGTTCACATCTTTTGAACTTATGCTTGATCATGAAGTCATTAAACATGTGATTCCACTGGCGAGGGGATTGTTTTAGGCCATACAAAGAACGTTTTAGTAAGCAGACCATATTTTCTTGACCTTTCCTGATGAAACCTTCAGGTTGTGCCATCAGAATCCTCTCATCTAATTTTCCATAGAGGAAGGCTGTTTTGACGTCAATCTGCTCCAACTCAAGGTCTTGGTCTACTACAACAGACATCATTACTCTTATTGAAACATGTTTCACCACTAGTGAAAATATTTCATGGTAGTCAATTCCTTCTAGTTGAGAGTAGCCCTTGGCTACAAGTCTAGCTTTGTAGCGCTTCTCTTCTACTCCAGGGATGCCAGGTTTAAGTTTAAATATCCACTTACAACCTATGATTCTCTGCTTGTCTGGTTTCTCAATCAAAGTCCAAGTTTCATTTTTCCTTAATGACAACATTTCTTCTCATGCTGTTGTTTTCCAGAACTTCTTTTCCTTGCTTTTCATTGCGTCATTGAAGTTCTTTGGTTCCCAAACTTCTATGTCCTGAGCACTTGCAAGTGCATAAGCCAAAAATCTGTGTCTCTATATCTTGGAGGCAGCTTTATATCTTCTCTCCTGATCTTGTATCTAGCTAGAACGTATTCATCTAGAGTCTGAGATGAACCTGCATTGTTTCCTCTGTCTGATACTACCTCTTCTGATTCACTTTCTGATGAGTCACTTCCCTCTGATTCACTTTCTCCTGAGTTCTCTTCTGTAGCAGCTCCACCTGAGTTCGTAAAGTCTCCTGAACCAGGAGCTTCTTCTGTAGCAGATCCAGTAACTTGATCTTCTTCCGATTTATTATTAGCCCCTGGTTGTCTAGATAATGTAGATGGTGATGGTCCTTTTATGATGTCATCACTCCACCTTACAGATTTCTTACCCTTCTTCTGAGCCTTATCTTCCTGTTTATCAAGTTCCTTTCCCACATCCTTGAACACGATGTCCTCGTTAAACACCACATTTCTACTAATTGTGCACTTGTTTTCTTCATCAATCCAGACCCTGTCGCCTTAGATTCCTTCTGGATACCCAACGAATATGCCTTTTATTGCTCTCGGGCTGGTCTTTTCTTGACTAGTATGCACATATGCTCTGCTCCCAAACCTTCTCAAATGATCCAGAGATGGTTTTGTTCCAGTCCACACTTCTTCAGGTAGTCTGAATCCCAAAGTTGTGACAGGTGATCTATTTATCAGATATACTGCTGTTGATGCAGCTTCAGCCCAGAAGCTTTGATCAAGGCCTGACTCAGATAGCATGCATCTTACTTTATCCATTATCATCCTATTTAGTCTCTCAGATACTCCATTTTGTTGTGGAGTGTAGCTGTAAGTCCTGTGCCTTTTGATCCCTGATTTCTTACAAATCTGATCCATCTGATAATTGCAATACTCAAGACCGTTGTCTGTCCTTAAGGGCTTAATATTCTTCCATGTTTGGTTGTCCTGACTGAAATCGTCTATGAAGGTAACAAAGTATTGTTCTCCTGCTAGGCTCGAATTTACTGAAGGGGAGCCCCATAGGTCTGAGTGAATGTACTCAAGTAGTTCCTTTGTGGTGTGTTTAGCTTTAGGGAAACTCTTCTTGTGTGCTTTTCCTAAAACACAATCCTCATAGAATGGCAATTCCTTTACTTCCTTCTCTTTGATGTACCCTGCCTTGGTGAGTTCTTTCATACACTTGAGACTCATATGCCCTAGCCTTGAGTGCCATATCTTAGTATTGTTTGTGGTCTGATTTGCAGTTTGAGCTTCACCTTCAATCACAGACCCTTGAAGATAGTACAGGCCATCGCGATATTTTCCAGTAAGGATCACCTCTCCTTCCTTTATGAAACATATCTTGTAGTCTTTGCCTTGATACTGACATCCTGATATTTCCAACTGACCATAGGAAATGAGGTTCCTTCCTATCTTTTGCATGTATCTCACATTTGTGAGAATAACAGGAGATCCAAACTCATTTATGATCTTAATCTTTCCAACACCTTGTACTTTGCTTACTGTGTTGTTTGCCATCATAACATCTCCTCTATCAAATTCCTCAAGATCAAACATCACCTTCTTGTTTGGTGTAATATGAAAAGTGAATCCTGAATCTAACACCCATTCTTCTTGAGAATTTGTCAGGTTTGCAGTAAGAACAGCAGGTTGCTTTGCTGCTGAAGCCAAATTTGAAGATTCAGACTTCCTTTTGTTGTTTCTTCAGGGCAGTCTCTCTTCCAGTGTGATTCATATCCACAAATCCAACATGCCTTTGGATTTGTGTTTGTCTTTCCTCTGCTCTTTGATCTCTTTCTGCTTTGAGATCTTCCTTGATGACCATTTCCTTTCTTGTCTGATCTCTTCTGTGATCTTCCCCTATTTTCAACATACAAGCCTTCTGAGTTTGACCTGGGTTTGTTTAGTAAGCCTTTCTGCCTCAGCTCTGTTTCCTTAGCATAAGCTGGCGTTTTTACTTCATGGATTGTAAGTGTTTCCTTTCCAGTACCATACTTCAGGGTGTGTACCAGGTGAGGGTAGGCTGGTTAGCAACTGAATGGTCTGATCCTCATCACTGATCTCTATCTTCAAGCTAGCCAGATCAGCAATCATCTTTAGAAAGCTATCCAAATTCTCTTCTATGGATAAGCTTTCATCCATTTTGTAACTTGCAAACTGTTGTTTGAGATGTATTCTGTTTGGCAGTGTCTTAGTCTGGTAATCTGCTTCCAAAGCTCTCCACATACCAATTGCAGTTTTCTCATGCATCACTTTTCTGAGAATTAAATCACCGAGGCAAGTGCTCAACAGGTTCCTGGCCCTGAGATCCTTATCAGATTTCTTTACTACTGACTTCTTCTCATATTCTTCTTCTTTCATCTCAGTATCTCCTTCTTTCTTCTCACTGACGTCTGTAGACCAAAAATCCTCCTGAAGAACTGATGCCAGACCTTGTATCTCAAGCTGACTGAGCATCTTGTACTTCCATAACCCAAAATCCCCCTTTCCATCGAATTTGTCCATCTAAAGTTTACCTCGTGTTGGCTCCATCCTGATAACTCTTTGCAATGGTATTTTTTGTTCTCTGCAGTTGAACCAAGAATGACTATACCTGCAAAAAAAGAATCAGCAAAGAAGCAACAACAAGAATTTGCAGAGAGTGTATATGCCGGCAATATATTTCACAGATGGTCTATTTGGAATTTAAGGCAAGGTTCCGATTCCTAGATTCTACTAAGATCAGAGAGTAAAGAATACTTCCTGATTTTGCAGAGGTGAGTGCGGATAAAGGATTGATCCGTCGACGATGTTATTGATCTCAGTCGATTTATCCGTTGGCTCTTTTCTCTTCTAGACACACACCTCGTGTTTTCTTCCCTTGTGAGTGATTGTACCGCTGTTACTGGTCTTCCGAAATTCTTCCTGAGCAAGGCGATCAATCGATCTTGATCCGATCAATTGATCTTTCTCCGATCACTCGATCTACCTCCGATCTTGTATGGCTTCTCCCGATCCTTCGATTTCTCTTGCGTGCAGATTCTCCGCAGCTCTGATACCACTTGTTGCGAAATCAAGATCGAATCCTCTCCAAAACTCTCAAGTTCTCTCATTTATATTTGGTAAAAGTAAAGAACACAAGACCGATTTACGAGTTCCTCACAAACCGTGAGTACATCTCGGCAGAGCTTATCCTGCAATCCACTATATGATCGATTGATTACACACTCGGCTCTCTCTCTTCTCACTGATACAAGAATTGCTCTCAATCTCTCTTGATTGAAACTACCCAGTGACTGTTAGCCCTCAACCAGCTCGCTAACTGAAGATGACGAAGACTGTTATACTTTCGGTCAACGACACAACTAAAAGAATGGGCTCCTATAACCCAACGACATTCCCTATTGATCTTGTGCCTTGAAGAGACTTGGCCCAATGACTTCCTCTAACGTTAGCTGAGTAAGACAGGAACGACGTCGCAGAGAGAGTCGACCGTTGAGGATAAGAACTGATGATCAAATCAACATACAGTTTTTATATAAAGGAAACATTGTTAGATACAAAAGTCATGTGATCATAATTTTATTGTTTGGGTGAATCAAGAAGAGCTTTTATGCTTACTTCTTTATCTCACGGCCATCATTAAGGGGCAAACCGTTTGATGATGATGAGATGGTTTCACTCTTCTTCATCTTGTTCTCTACTCCATCACTGCAGTTTCATAATCAAAAGTCAAATAATAGAAATACTACAAATCATATATGGTATACGATAGAAGAACCTTATGGCATATTGCCGTTAGAAACAGAGTATATGGTATACCAAATTTGCGACCGCAAGAACAAGATATTCTCTGAAACAATAAAAGTTTCATAGATCGAATCATTTATATATAAGTTGTCAGTCAAAGTTTTATAGAATCATGCATATGATTAGCCGATAAACTAATCTTGCATCTGTTTGCTGATTAATAAAATGTATAAAATTGCGTTGACTGGTGACATACCGGTGGAAGATCCGGAGGCAGAGGCGGAAGATACAACGACGAGGCTGGTGATGGTCTCGGTTAGACCGCCGTACACGTTGCTCTTCAATAGCTCAACGGCGAATATTTCTCGGTCCCGATTTATTAAAACCCGTTTTTATCCTCCGTCTATCATCATTCCCTGATCATAACACACATTTAAAGGTAAATTAATATTTTATTTAAACCATTATAATGGTAAACAATGAACATCTTTCATTTTCTTAGATAATTTCATATCAATCATTACCAAAACATTTCTGTTTTCAAAGGTTAACATTTGAAAATTTACAACGATCAAATCTTAATCTTAATCGTTTTATAAAAACCAGTATATTATAGAATAATATGAAAGCAAATCAGCCATGAATTGGTTCAAAAAAACATGAAAACCTTGAGAACTCAATTCCTTTTAGTATTGATTGGTATAAAAAACCTGCAAAATCATAAATAAAAAATTAAAAAATTAAAACTCTGATTAATCGTAAGAAAGAAATACCTTTCGTTTGCTTGGGATGAAATAAACCTGCAAATTCATCAAAACCACAAAACAAATTAGAACCATGTTAATTTCGATAGAATATAAAAAGCGTCTCGATATGTAGATGTTCTATGAGCACTGGAGAGTCTTTATTTATAAGGATCAAATTATTTAGGGTTGACTAAGTTTTCGAAATCTTCTATAGGAAGATTAGAATATTATATAAGATATTCTAAATTTTAAAATTCGAAATCTTATATATTAATTAGTAGCCATATATGATCCGTCGTATTGCCATATTTTTAAATTTTCTCATTATTATCAATAGTTATTAGTTGTTAAATTGTAGGTGGAGTGTTATTTTGAATTTAAAAATAAAGAAATTTATTAATTACTAAATATTAATTGCAATCTGAAATTTAGGGAAAAAGTTAAGATTACAATACAAAAATTTGGGAAACCACTTTTAATGATTAAATTTGTTTAATTGTCGAATTTTGATTTTTTTTAAAATATACTTTTAAAAATGAATTTTGATTTATTTTTAATGTCGAAAAAACTCTCGACCAATCAAAACATTTCATTAAAGCCATGTTATCAATGTTATCATAGTTTTGATTGGCCAAGAATCATCCACCTAAACGATTTCAATAATTCGACTTCGCAAATAATATATAGTAGACTAATGAGATTCACAATTCCATTGATAACTTAATTTTTTTATTCCATTTCATTATCATTCCACTTTTTTCATTCCAAAAGTTAATTATTCCTTTTATTCATAACATTCTTTCTAAGGAAAATTGGTAGAATATTGATAGTAACCTGAAATTTTCTTCTCTCCATGATAAGAAAAACAAATCTTGACGTGTGATGGTTAGATACATTAACCTTCCAACCAGACGATCATATGCAGTGGCATCTTCTAAGAGCGGTTCAGCAGAATCAGAACAAAGCTTTACACTAGGATCCATAGGGATGGATGAAGGTTTGGAAGCCAGAAAACCACTTTCCTCCAGAAGTTCTAGAGTATATTTTCTTTGACTTACATAAATTCCTTCTTTTGATCTTGCAACTTCAAGACCAAGGAAATACTTCAGATCACCCAAATCCCTGAGTTTGAATACTTGTTGAAGATCTAAGATGACCTTGCTGATGATTTTCTCATCAGTACTGGCCACTATGATGTCTTCGACGTATACAAGGATAGCCAAGTAAGTTCCTGCATCATTTTTAATGAATAAAGTGTGATCAGTATGGGATTTTTGAAATCCAAGAGTTAGGAGAGCAGAGCTAAGGTTGAGAAACCATTGCCTTGACGCCTGTTTAAGGCCATAAATGGATTTCTTGAGGTGACAAACTGGATTTTTAGGAAGAGTTGCCCCCTCTCTTGGTGTATAACCAGGTGGCAAAGTCATGAAAATTTCTTCATCAAGATCTCCATTAAGGAATGCGTTGGAGATCTCTAATTGATGTAGAAACCATCCTTTTGCTGCAGCTACAGCTAAGAGGGTTTTGACAGTAGTCATCTTTGCAACTGGAGAAAATGTGTCTACAAAGTCTAGACCCTTTTGTTGAGTGTAGCCTTTGGCTACTAATCTCGCCTTATACCGTTCTAGGCTCCCATCTGCATTCAGTTTGACCTTATATACCCATTTACATCCAATGGTGTGTTTCCCTTCTGGAAGAGCACAAATTTCCCAAGTAGAAGTACTTTCCAAAGCAAACAACTCAGCATTCATGGCTTCCAACCATTATGGAAAGGTCTTGGATTGTTTAAAGGAAGCCGGTTCCACATGTAAAGACAAAGCACAAATGTAGTCTTTGTATGATCCTGAAAGGTGATCATTAGATAGATAATTCACCATTGTATAAGGAATAGAAGTATCAACCATGTTGCAGAAATAATCTTTGAGACGAGCTGGTTCTTTAAGCGAACGTTTTGGTCTCTTCTCCAATGATTGATCAGCTAGGGAAGGAGGTTCCAACTCAACAATCCCACTTTTCTCTTTTGACAACTGAGCATCTATAGTGGGAGGTTCCAACTCTACCATTATAGAGTCATCTGTTCTAAGAAGATCCTCAGATGATGGAATAGGGACATTGGGAGGTTCCGACTGCACCAATGGCTCTGCATCAAACTGAGAACTAGAAACATAAGCATTATCAGGTAAAAGAGAAAAGAGATCAACCAATGAATGAGATTGGTCTGTAGTAAGTGGAAATATGTCTTCATGGAAGACTACATTTCTGGAAATGTGTATAACATTTGTCTCCAAATTTATGAGCTTATAGCCTCGGTACCTTGTATGATAGCCAAGAAATATACATAGTCTAGCTCTCGGTTGAAATTTGTGACGTCCTTTAGTAGATGTAGAGTTGTATGCCAAACAACCAAACACCTTAAGCTCAGAATAGTCAGGTGGCTTAGATGATAAAATTTCAAATTGCGACTTTCCTTGAAGTAAGGATGAAGGCAACCGGTTGATGAGGAAGACTGCAGTTAAGATACAATCGCCCCACATTGTTAGAGAAACCTGAGACTGAAACATTAAGGATCTTGCCACATTTAAAATGTGTTGATGTTTCCTCTCTACCACAGAGTTTTGCTCTGGTGTCTCAGGACAGGAGTGATAAGAGAGTATTCCTTTTTCTACAAAGAGAGTGACAAATCTCAGTTCTGGAGCATTGTCTCTTCTCACCCTTTTTACTTGCTTCTGATATTGAGTTTCAACCATTTTCAGAAAAGCAGGGAAGATCTGCAGAACCTCATCTTTCGTCCGAAGTAAGTACGTCCAAGTGGCTCTGTTGTGGTCATCCACAATAGTGAGGAAGTACTTGTAACCCTCTGATGTTGGAACAGAGAAAGGTCCCCAGATGTCTATGTGCAAAAGATCAAAAACATTAGCACAAATGTTGTTGTGAGACATGTATAGTGAATGTTTTTATTTTGTTAAGGGACAAATGGGACAATGAAATGTTGTTTTATTTCTCTGATTTAATCCAAGTACATTTGAAAGAGAAGCAATCTTGGACATTGATGGATGACCAAGACGACTATGCCATATAGTAGAATCAACAATAGCATGAGATCTGATAGAATGAGCTTGAAAACTAAGCGATGGAGTAGATGATGTATCCAAGACGTATAGCTTTCCCACCTGATCACCCTGACCAATCGTCCACCCCCTGATATGATCCTGAATAACACAAGTATCTAGATCAAAAGACACTCGGCAATGTAGATCGTCTGTTATTTGACTGACACTAAGAAGATTCAGACAAAAATTGGGGATAAACAACACATTCTTTAACACCAGTTGATTACTGAGCTGAACTGTTCCAACACCTGCAATCTGAACTCCCATACCAGTGGGAAGAGTCACTGATGATGTCACTGAATTAGAGAAATCACTGAATAAGTTTCGATCATGACATACATGGTGTGTGGCCTCACTGTCTAATATCCAGGATTCAGAGGAAAGAGCTAGCCTGGTAACTCTTAATATCCTAACAAAGTGTAATGTAGATGGTGAAAAATACATACCAGGTAAAGCTGAGATAAAACCTCCTGAAGTAGAAGCATGATTGTTAGTTGGAGAGTCCAGTGATGGTTGAAGCTGTGTGTTAAAGTAGGAAATCACATTCTGAATCTAGTCTTTGCTTAGGGTTCAAGAATGCTGGAAATATCAGAAGTAGCAACTGGAGCTGGATCAGGAGCAGTTATTTGTGCTATCACTGGTTTGCCAAAAACAGGTTTTGAAGTAAAAGGTTTCTTCTCTTGAGCTGTTTTCTTTTGTGATTGAAGTCAAGTGGATAGTGACATACCATGGATTTTAGGGTTTTTAACCATGGTATATGTTTTGTTATCGAGTCTTTTAGAGTCCTTTGTAGTACTTTTATGTATGTTTACAGGTCTAGGCACGTTTGGAGCGGAATTGGACATTATGGCGCATTCTGGAGCATTTTGGGGCATTTACCCGAGAAGAAGAAGTCATTGCTCATATCAGACATCTGTGTCGATCGACACAGTTGATATGCTCTAGAAGTTTTAATCCTATACTACTGCAAGTGCACAGATATGCAGATGTAGTACTTAGGTATCGAATCCACAGAGACTCCGGTCAACGATAGATATTAGAACAGTCGAGATTAAACTAAGATGAAAGCAATGTGATGTAACCAAAAAGCAAGCAAGAAAGTAAATCAAATAGCATGATTGGTTGTGAAAACAGTTAACTTAAAGCGCTAAGTCTAGGGCGTTCTCAGGAAATCAGACAAGCAGATAAATCATTCAGTCAGGATCTAATTAAGCACAATTCTAGAACTCAAAACACGGATATAAAATTAACCAACTGTCGTTGCGAGAATTCTCTAAGTCTAAGTGCAGCAATCCAAATTCCTTTGCAATTACTAACAGATTAAACCAGCATTAATTCCAAGTTCGATATGTTCACAATTAAACTAAACCAAATTCCTTTGTGAGTAATTTAATTGCTCAACCTAAATAGTTCAGATTCTAAAACACACTGTCGTGTCGTATTTAGCAACCTAAAATCTAGATTCTAAGTGATCAGGTTAGAACTAGCATTAAACATAATTTAGATCGAAGAACAAATAAGTTATGAATCCTTAAATGAATTAATTAAATCTAGCAAGTCATGAAATCCTATGTGAGAAACCCTAAACCTAACTAGGAATCTACTCAGACATAGATAATGAAAACATAATCATATGATGAATAAATTGCATATAAAAGATCAAAGAAGTAAAGGGGTTCGAAATCTTCTCCAAAATCAATTTCAGATCAGCCCCAAAATCTCTCTAAAACTCTCAGCTCAAAGTATGAATGCTTGATTAAAATAAAAGTCTAAAACCTAATTAATATAGCCTAATCACGTCTTGGGGCTTCTGTGTAAATATCTGGAACTTCTGGGCAATTCTGCAATATCTCATAACTTCATTACTCTCGCGAGTCTGGCCCATTCGCGCTATGCATCGATCGATGCGGGTGTGCAACGATCAACACACTCCTCTATTCTGGACAGTGAGCTTCACCTCTCGGGTCAGATCTCCAAAATACACCAAATAGCTCCATAATCT
The DNA here is from genome assembly GCA_030180135.1 of Orychophragmus violaceus. Taxonomy (NCBI): domain Eukaryota; kingdom Viridiplantae; phylum Streptophyta; class Magnoliopsida; order Brassicales; family Brassicaceae; genus Orychophragmus; species Orychophragmus violaceus. The sequence continues at coordinate 82,663,601 of CM058233.1, read as the reverse complement.
CCACTTCTGCTCCAAACGTGCGTGTACCTACTAAGACATGCAAAAGACTCTAAAGAAACACTAATAGACTCCAAAACACACTTATATCATGGTCTAAAACTAGTAAAAACCATGATATATTAACTCCCCCACACTTATCCTTTGCTTGTCCTCAAGCAAAACAAAGAACTAGATATGGTGAAGAGGTTTGAAAACTTTCAGAAACTCTTTTCATCTTCGAAGCAACAACACTCGGATTCCCCTTAGTAATCCACATGAAAGATTTCACCTGCAGACATCAAGACCAACATATACTTCCCCCACACTTAGAAAATGTCCTAAGTAAACTCCACAATCACATTCACGCATTCAAATTCACCCTATTGACTTCTGCGAGTATTTAAGTGCGGTCTCACCTAAGGAGTATCGATCAAAGGGCACATGGACTCTTACCTTGTCAGCTCTAGACCACCATACTATATTTTTCTGGTCCCTTTCTTCTCTTTTCCCTTCCTTAACAACTGATTTTTCCCCACTGGGTATCATTTTATTTTTTTATCAGTGTTCTTCTCGTTTTGGGGTGTACTTTGGACACATTCCATGGATGCACAGGATATGATAGTTGTAGCTACCACTCCCAGAGACCACTTCGGAGCTACTAGCTCATCCTCAGTTTATTATTCTCTTTTTTTTTTTTTACTTTATGGAAGGGGAGAAGGGAACCAAATAGGACAGGTTTACAGGCTGTGTCAGAACTAACAAAGGAATCCGACTCAAGGTATTCCAAGCCCTTAGGTGAGAAAATTAAGTCAGTATAAGGTGAAGTCAGTAAAAGGATCCTCTGATACCTGAAGTGATGTGGGTGTTCTCAGTAGGTTGATCCGTGTTTGGGTTTTCTAATAGTCATAGATAATCTGCAACTTCATCCCAATGGTTACTTAAGTTCCTGCAAGTGTTGTTAATCTTCTCAAAAAATCATTGTTCCTTACTTAAATTGTTTTGACTCGATAAAACAAATTTTGAAAAACGGACTGACTCTAAGAAAACAGAAAGATAAAGTCAGTAGCACCTCCCCCACACTTAAGACACACTGTCCCCAGTAGTGTCAAGCGAAGGATTGGTAAAAAGAAAGAAAAATTAGTTAATGGATGTGTTGAGTTCTGTCTGATTTTTACCTCTGTCGCACATGCATCGACCGTTGCACTAGGTGCGTCAATCATTGTTGTGCGATTTTCATTTAGGATCGATCGTTGCTCAGGAACGCAACGATCGTTGCAATGCGATTTCTTTCGTGTTGTGACGATCGACACAGTGGTGTGTCGATCGACGCACTGCGAATTCCGAGACCTGTAGACAAGATCACCAAAAACAGAAACAAAACGTAAAATCCTACAAAAACACTAAAATTAAAATGCAAAAACGAAAATAGTGGGTTGCCTCCCACTCAGCGCTTGTTTAACGTCAATAGCTTGACTGTGGAAAGGGATCAGACTCATGGGGGTTTCAACAGAGACTTTGAGAATCTCTGTGAATGTCTCTTCATCCAAGGAGGTGTATAAGCAGTCGGATCATGAGATCTCCCGAGGAACGAAGGAATAGAATCAGGGGGGGGAGCGAAGCTTGGGTGGGATTCTACGTTTTCCTGCATTCACAGCTGATGGATTAGGAGGTTTAAGTTTAGGATTTTTATACATGTGCTTTGGTGGATGCAAGAGATCAGGAGCTTTCTGCTTAAGAGCAGTTGCAGTTTCTGAAGATGTTAGAGCAAGTTCAGAATGAACTGCCATCTTCTCCTCTCCAATAGGAACCTCTGGTTCCTCCTCAACACTGAAGTTATGTCCATCAATGGTGGCTTTCTGCTTCCTATCCATCACTTCCATGCAGTTAGCCACTTCTAGCTCCTGTTTATACAGTTTAGGAACCTTAGGATACGGCACAGAGGGCTTATAGACTCGTTCTGGGACTGTTACAGGTCTCTGGTCACATATGTGTTCTGTGTCGATCGATGCACGAGATGTGTCGATCGACACAAGGCGATTATGTTCAGATCCATCAGACGTATCAGGGATGTATCGATCGACATCGAGAGTGTGTCGATCGACGCATGTCTCAGACAGACAATATTCATCCAGAAAATCCGAGATTATGCTCTCTTCTTCTCCTAGCAAGTCAATTCCATCTCTTATGGTCACAACATTGATGTACAGCTTCTGTTCAGCTTTCCCAACTTCATTTTGCCTTTGAATTGCTCCAGCTGTTTGTTGAACTCGGACATCTAGCTTCTTCACATGTGTGCTCAAAGATTCGAACTTTACATTAAGATTTTCATGCATAGCATCCAGCTTCCTGTCGAAGTCCACAGCAGTCTTAGTCTGAGCCTCTAGCAACTGCTCCATCATGGATTCCATCTTGCTCTCATAGGCATTAGCTGCAGGAGGTACCTGATAGGAGGATGATCCATAAGTCCTTTGATAGGAATTACCTCGCTGATTTCCATACCTGTTTCCTTGAAACCCAGAGCCACTTATGTAGTTCATATCATGTTCATGTCTTTTCAGTAACTGCTCCATCATACTCATCAGCTTATCAGACTGCGTATTTTGAGGGGGAACAGGCTGATATGATGAAGATTCATAATCCCTGGTGAATGAATAAGAACCATAGTCTCGGCAGAAAGAGTTATTCTGCTGATTTTCCAAGATCTGTTCCATCATTCCCATCATCTTACGCGCTGTGTCGATCGATGCACAGTGGTGTCGATCGATGCAAGTGCGAACATGTGACGATCGACACACAGGACCATGTCGATCGATGCAGAGCGATTACAGGCGTACCTGAAACGCAAGAAAAAGAAGAAAAGAAAAAATTAGTAAACAAAAACAAAAACGAAAAATCTAGTCTAAACCCTAAGTTCAAATCTATCGAAGACTCAAAAGAGTCCCCGACAACGGCGCCAAAAACTTGATATGCTCTAGAAGTTTTAATCCTATACTACTGCAAGTGCACAGATATGCAGATGTAGTACTTAGGTATCGAATCCACAGAGACTCTGGTCAACGATAGATATTAGAACAGTCGAGATTAAACTAAGATGAAAGCAATGTGATGTAACTAAAAAGCAAGCAAGAAAGTAAATCAGGTTGCAGGATTGGTTGTGAAAACAGTTAACTTAAAGCGCTAAGTCTAGGGCGTTCTCAGGAAATCAGACAAGCAGATAAATCATTCAGTCAGGATCTAATTAAGCACATTTCTAGAACTCAAAACACGGATATAGAATTAACCAAATGTCGTTGCAAGAATTCTCTAAGTCTAGTAAACCAGCATTAATTCCAAGTTCGATATGTTCACAATTAAACTAAACCAAATTCCTTTGCGAGTAATTTAATTGCTCAACCTAAATAGTTCAGATTCTAAAACACACTTTCGTGTCGTATTTAGCAACCTAAAATCTAGATTCTAAGTGATCAGGTTAGAACTAGCATTAAACACAATTTAGATCGAAGAACAAATAAGTTATGAATCCTTAACTGAATTAATTAAATCTAGCAAGTCATGAAATCCTATATGAGAAACCCTAAACCTAGCTAGGAATCTACTCAGACATAGATAATGAAAACATAATCATATGATGAATAAGTTGCATATAAAAGATCAAAGAAGTAAAGGGGTTCGAAATCTTCTCCAAAATCAAGATGAAGTACAGGTTCAGATCAGCCCCAAAATCTCTCTAAAACTCTCAGCTCAAAGTATGAATGCTTGATTAAAACAAAAGTCTAAAACCTAATTAATATAGCCTAATCACGTCTTGGGGCTTCTGTGTAAATATCTAGAACTTCTGGGTAATTCTGCAATATCTCATAACTTCATTACTCTCGCGAGTCTGGCCCATTCGCGCTATGCATCGATCGATGTGGGTGTGCAACGATCGACACACTCCTCTGCTCTGGACAGTGAGCTTCACCTCTCGGGTCAGATCTCCAAAATACACCAAATAGCTCCATAATCTCCACTTTTGCTCCAAACGTGCGTGTACCTACTAAGACCTGCAAAAGACTCTAAAGAAACACTAATAGACTCTAAAACACACTTATATCATGGTCTAAAACTAGTAAAAACCATGATATATCAACAGTATGTGCATCGATCGACACAAGGATGTGCCAGACACATCTCGCGAGTTTAATGAAGACTTGTGGAAATTGCACTTTGGCTCAGAAATTTTTCATAATTACAAAGAAGCCCCAGCCGTGATTAGATCATTATATTAGGGTTTTTAAGCCATTGTTTAGGCTACGCTTTATTTCTACATTTAGAGATTTTTAGGGGCTGATCAGATACTTGACAGAGAGAAGATTTTGAACCCCTGTTTCTTATTCTGTTTTATGATATTCAGTATTCTATTCATCATGTCTTTTGTTATGATTGTCATGTCTGAGTAGTTTACCTGTTAGTTTTAGGGATTCTCACAAGGGATTTCATGGAATTATAGGTTAATCGATCTGTAGGGATTTATATCTGTTAGTTCTTCATCTAGGGTTGTTCTTAATGCTTAATCTGAAGTAGCTACCCAGATTTATGATGTTAGGTTGATTTCCACAACGAAAGTTGGTTAATTAGCTAGAAAGAATCTAGATGAGCAATTTGATCTACTCGCTAAGAAATTTGGTTTAGAGGAATTGTGAACGAAAGAACTTGAGATTAATGGAACTCTAGAATTCGCAACGAAAGTTGGTCTCCTAGGTTGTTAGACATAGATAGGATTCGCAACGAAAGTTGGCTTCTTATACTTCTGTGATTCCAGTTCTAGAACAGTTCTTAATTAGTCCCGATTGATTGATTGCCTATATTCCTGATTTCCTGAGAACTCCCTTGACCTGACGCTTTGCCTTCTTGTTTACAAACCGATCTATTTACTTTATTGCTTAATTTACTGCTTTCATACTGCTTTACCTAGCTTAATTCGACATTCTACAATCTATCGCAAGAGTCTAGAGTCTCTGTGGATTCGATACCATATATACTATTGGTTCACGTCTGTGCACTTGCAGTGTAGATCTAAGGATTAAAACCTGATCGTATCAGATAGCCATGTATCTTGTAACAAGTATCCACGGTATGACCATTGTATCCGCAATGAGAGCAGATTGGGCGTTTTGTTTTTGGTTTAGAACCATTAAACTGAGCTGCATTCACTGAAGGTTGTTCTGCATTGCTGACTTGGAAAGCAGAGACATTGAGTGAAGGCTGAATATTTCTCTGGTTGTGGTCTTGATCCAGTAGCTTGTAGATCTCAGAGAGACTCGGTACATGTTTCTTCATGATGATTTGACTCTTGATGACATGATACGAGTCATTTAATCCGGCTAAGAACTTTATAACTTTCGTATGTTCTGCCTTTTATGATGTAACTTCACAGCATTGACATTCTTTACATGTCGAAATACAGGAAGCACCATCAAGTTCATCCCATAACGTCTTTAATGATGTGTAGTATGTACCAAGATCCATAGATCCTTACTGGAGAGACCAAATATGCTGAGATAGTTGGTATGATCTTGGAAGACCGGTGATGTGAAACCGAGTTGTAAAATCATCCCAAATAGCTGAGGCATCTGAAAACCTAAGGATGCTTTTGTATATCTATTTATTAACGGAGTTCATAATCCAAGATTTTACCATGGAATTACATTGAGACCAAATCTTGAAGAATTGATCTGATTGCAATGGTCTAGGAAGAGATCCATCGATAAAAGCAATCTTATTTTTCGCATCTAAGGGAGTCATCATAGCTATCCACCATTCATCATAGTTATTCCCATCAAAGATCTCGGAGACAAGCGAAATACCTGGATTGTCACTATTTGTGAGATAGAATGGTGAATGAATACTATCGAGCGGATTGATATGTGAAATGTTGAATGGTGGTGAAGTCACATTCAATGATTTTTCTTTGGATGAAGACGATGATCCTTCGGGATTAGAAGGTTTCTTTGCAGATCCAGCTGCGGTTTTTGTTGTACTTCTAGTAACGATTCTTCGCGCCGTACCATTGTTGAATCGAAGAAGGTTTCTTTGCAGATCCAGTTGCGGTTCGATCGATGACGGATGAGATGATGAATACGAAACGAGTAGCGGAAAAGATCGATGATGATGGAGGTTCAGCTCCATCGCTCTGATACCATATTAGGAAAGCTTCGAAAGATCAACAATGGAGGAACTCAGAAGAGAGAGAGTGATAGTGTGCTAACTGAAACTTTCATTAAATTGTATTGTTACAACTGAAATCTCTTATATACAGAGTGTTCTGGTTTAGTTGGTTTAATAATAAACCGAATACATGTTAATGATCTAAACCGATATTTACACTCTGATAGTTTCTAAAGGGGAAACCATTTGCATCCTATGTTGAGAGAGGAGAAAAGGTAGTGAGATCCCTTGACAGTTTGATATTTAACCATATATATGGTGAAAAAGGTGGTGAGATCCCTTGGTTAATTCAGGAAAAAAAGGTGAAGTACTGATGTAGAATGAACTTTTGGTTAACCGGGGGCTTTAACTAATATTTTTCCACAATGTAACTAATATTTTGAAAATTCGGTAAAAATTCATTTACACGTCTGGGGACGCATGAATCGTCACTTTGTTGTGAGTTTCGATAAATTTGTGCAAAGCGTTGGACATATAGTTGAGCCTTTAGGCCCATTGGATTTCATATTGCTTCTGGTTAAATATTTTTAAGCCTGTTTAGGACCAATACCCATACAAAAGCAGGAACGTTTTAAGTAGCAAATTACTATTTTACCACCAAAACTCTTAAGCAGATCCGATCGGAGTAGAAAATTTTCCAGGAAAAAAGAACAAACATTCGGAAAACTCACTTGTTAATTCGAAGAAGAAATCTCTTCCCAGAAACTTTATTCGTACTGAAGTCTTGCTTCTGTTCTTCGGAAAGCGAAATCGGGATCCGAGGACGAGGAGAATGGAGGCCTTACCAGATGGATCGGAGAGAGATAAAACAACTCCACCTTCTTCTTCTTCTTCCTCCTCTCCCATTCCTGTCGTCACCAGTTTTTGGAAAGGTTTGTTTCAGATTCATTTTTCTCGAGCTATCTATTCGTTTGCTTCGACTCCTCGGTGACGCTGAGGGGTAGCTTGCTATAGTAGGAGAAATTCGTGTTAAGGTTTATTTTGGATACCATTGAAGTAGTAAGACTGAATCAAACTAGAGACGTGATGAAATTACCATTGGATGTTCAGGAGAACACAATGATAGCTTAATGTGATCGGATTGAGAAAGTTTCAGTTGATTGCTTAGATGTTATCAACTTTTTTTAGTTTTTTTTTTTTAAAGTATCCTTCTGCTTTTGTATTTGTGACATGGAAACAAGTCTCAACTCGATAACTGGTTGTGGTTGCTTGCTGTTCATCTGGTTTGATAGATATCATTGAAAAAGGTTTTCCCAAATGATACACCAGTCGTTAAAATATTTGTTTCAGAATTTGGTTTGGAGAAGGAAAAAAGTCTGCTTGACGAGCAAGGGCTTAGAATAGCTGAGAATCAAGAAAACAGCCAGAAGAATCGGCGAAAGCTTGCAGAGAGCACGAGGGGTACTTTTTTGTTTCACCTTTTATTTACCTCCTTTTATATCCTAGGGAATCTAAGTAGTTCCAGCTACGCACGAGGTGTTGGTTTTGCAGACATACGAGTTATATGAATATAATGAGAGATGTTAACATATTATATGGTTATCTTGGTAACAGACTTCAAAAAAGCATCACCTGAGGACAAACTTGGTATGTTTAACTCCTTGCTCAAGGGGTATCAGGAAGAAGTAGATAATATTACCAAGAGGGCCAAGTTTGGGGAGAACGCTTTCCTAAACATCTATCAGAAACTCTATGAAGCACCAGATCCGTTTCCTGCTCTTGCTTCTATTGCTGTAATTCTCCAATTACCTAACGTTACCATAATAGAAACCTTTAGTCCTCTATCCTGAATGATATGCAACTGAACTTATTATTTGCTGTATTTCAGGAGCAAGAACGTAAATTATCTGAAGTGGAATCTGAGAATCGAAAAATGAAAGTTGAACTTGAGGAATTTAGGACCGAAGCGACTCATCTGAAAAATCAACAAGCCACAATAAGGAGGCTAGAAGAACGGAACCGCCAGCTTGAGCAGCAGGTCAGCTTGCTTTTTTTCTTGTGTTGTAATTGGTATTGGGACAAAACTAAATCAATGCTATGTGACTGTCAGTAAAGCTTAGCTCCCTTGAATGCCTGAGCTTATTCTGGGAGGGCAAATGCAAACTTGTACACCGAGCCATAAAGACGAGCTTTATAGAAATGCTGTTTTGTGATCTTGTAACTGATAACTGTTGAAGATTCACAGTCATATTGTGTTGTTTTTTTTGGATTCAGATGGAAGAAAAGATTAAGGAGGTTGTTGAGATCAAGCAACGAAATCTGGCTGAGGAAAATCAGAAAACGTTGGAGCTTTTAAAGGATAGGTAAAATATTTTTCTTCCCTGAATGATCTGGGTATTTAGGTGTTTTTAAGCCATCACCAACATTTCCATATTCACCTTTTATACAGGGAGCAAGCTTTGCAAGATCAGTTAAGGCAAGCAAAAGACAGTGTCTCCACTATGCAAAAATTGCATGAGCTGGCACAGAGCCAACTTTTTGAACTTCGAGCTCAATCAGGTTGCTCATTGACCCTGAATATGGTGAATCATTTTTTGTGCTATCTCTTTCTTATTTCTTTGTTCGTTCTTGTCTTGTTAATACACATTGCTTTTATCAATAATATCAGACGAAGAAAAAGCGACAAAGCAATCTGAACTTAGTCTATTGATGGATGAAGTGGAGCGTGCTCAAACGCGACTCCTTTCACTTGAGAGGGAAAAGGTCTTTCACAGAATGCTCTTTAAATGTCATGTTTATATAAGGGAAGCGGGGAATCTTGCGCCCTAATTTTGTTATTGGTTTGTAACAGGGACATCTTCGCTCTCAGCTGCAAACAGCTAATGAAGATACTGAGAACAAGAATAGGTGAGTACGTTGACACTTAAGTGTCCAGTTAACAAGGCACAAAAATTAAAATAGGTCTCGTTTAAGTTTTTGCTTTGTTTTGATTTTTGTAATTTTGTTGTGCTCGTTCACTGCAGTGATAATGTAGATTCAAATAGTATGCTGGAGAATTCCTTAACTGCAAAAGAGAAGATTATATCAGAGCTTAATATGGAAATTCACAATGTTGAGACAGCTTTAGCAAATGAGCGAGAAGATCATGTTACCGAGATAAAGAAATTGAATTCGTTGCTCAATAAAAAGGTGGCAGTTGTGCTATCTTTTGTCGTTTATGTTGAGAATTTTACTTATGTTTTGTAAATCAGTTTCTTATCGCTTTCCATGTCTAATGTTAGCATGCCGTCTTTTTTTTGTATTAAACTAGGATACTATCATTGAAGAGATGAAGAAAGAGCTTCAAGAAAGACCATCAGCAAAATTAGTTGATGATCTGCGCAAGAAAGTGAAAATTCTGCAGGTATTATCATCTCTGGTGTTTTTTGGTGCTTCCTTATTTTCACTTTTTTTCTGGCTTCTTGCCACAGACACGTCCTCTATTCTTCCTCGTAATAATATTATCGTGTAAAGAGTAATGCTGTTATTGTATATTAGGCTGTAGGTTACAATTCAATTGAGGCCGAGGACTGGGATGCTGCTACCACTGGTGAAGAGATGAGCCGAATGGAGTCGCTGCTTCTCGATAAAAACAGAAAAATGGAGCATGAGGTCACTCAATTGAAGGTACATAACCCTTTACGGAATGAACCAGCACCATCCATAATTCTGTCTCTTTGTTACTCTTTCCCTTTTCAATGACATGAGCATACACAAGCTAATGTCATTGGTCGATTAAACCACTTTTTATCCCAGGTTCAACTTTTTGAGAAAACCTCATTGCTTGAGAAGGCTGAAGCCAAGGGAGAAGAACTAACAGCTAAGGTTAATGAACAGCAAAGACTGATTCAAAAGTTGGAGGATGATATTTTGAAGGTATGTAAGTGTATAGTTACCATTATAAGGTATCTCTTCTCATTGTGTTTGTTTGTTGTTTTTGGATTTCTTTTTTTTTGTAAAAATTGTTTTTGGATTTCCTTTTTATTATTTTCTCTGTATATGTGTTGTATATTAGTTTTCTGGGATTTGATGATTTTGTCACTCTGTACACTGAAAAAAAATATTGTTTTGTGCTACTCAAGAGGAGAAGCCATATCAGAAACTTTGATTATACTTAAAACCTTCTCTACTTTTAACACAGGGTTACAGTTCAAAAGAGCGAAAAGGTGCTCTATTTGATGAGTGGAAGTTCTCAGAAGCAGGTGTGGCTGAGCAGTCTGAGGTACTTCTGTCTGACCTATGTATATGAGTCATGTAGTTTTTCACGCAACACTCTTGAAGCTTAGAAAAGTCCTCGAAAGAAAAGGGAAAGGATCAAATGGTTCAGAACATAGAGCTTTAAGTTCATTAGTAGATAATTTTAAACATTTTAATCTGTATGGGTACTCTGCGTTCTATCTATGGCGTGAAGGAAAATATATATGTTAAAATTTCGATGCCAAAATGTCTGAAAGTTTTCATATATACCTTACTTAATAATAAACTCATCACTAATTACTGCTCATCATTTTTTTTTTGGTTTCCTTTTGATTAGTCTATGGATCAGAAACATGTTCCATCAGATCAAGATCAAAGCTCAATGCTGAAAGTTATCTGCAGCCAAAGAGATCGGTTCCGAGCTCGGTTGCGGGAAACAGAAGAGGTAACAGTAGTGCACACTTGGAAGATTCACTTTCCTCTATCTCGTCTATTTTTTTCTGGTTAAACTCATTTGAGCTGAATAATATTCTGGTGGTCTCTTTACATTTTTGGCAGGAAATAAGGCGATTAAAAGAGAAGATAGGCTTTCTCACAGACGAATTGGAGAAGACCAAAGCTGACAACGTCAAACTATATGGCAAAATCCGTTATGTCCAAGACTATAACCACGACAAAGTTGTTTCACGAGGATCATCAAAAAAGGTATTTTTCTTTTCTACATTACATTTCCCTTAAACCCCCTTTTCTGTCCCACAGTTGGATTGAAATGTAGTCCAACCTCAGTATGTGGAAGATCTGGAAAGTGGATTCAGCTCAGATGTCGAATCCAAATACAAGAAGATATACGAGGATGATATCAACCCATTTGCTGCATTCTCGAAAAAGGTACTAAAAAAGAACATTGTCCTATTATCTACACAAGCCTTAGGTAGTATTAACCATTCCAGCCTCGTATATGTGTGTGTTGAAACAGGAAAGAGAGCAAAGGGTCAAAGATTTGGGAATCAGAGATCGGATTACGCTAAGGAGTGGCCGTTTCCTTCTAGGAAACAAGTAAGTCACTCGTTCTTTCTTCAGATTCAAATTGATTATATGACACGATTATGTTGGCTTATTATTAGGATGTTTATTTCAGATACGCGAGGACATTTGCATTCTTCTACACAATAGGATTGCATGTTCTTGTTTTCACGTGTCTCTACCGTATGTCTGCTCTCAGCTATCTCAGGTACAAAATCCACCAAATCAGATTTTTTGTTTTTATAACTTTTTGTTATAACTTCATTATCTGTTTGATTTTGATAATTTTTTCTCTGTTTAGCCATGGAGCTGAGGAGACTCCGATGACAGAAACAACCACGAACCTTCCTCGCGGTTTTTAATCATCCTTAAACTTTTCCTCTTTTTTTTTTGTTTTGTTTTTGGTCTTCTCCTTAATTAAATTGTTTTCTGGGCAATTATGAAATCTTTTGTACAGAGAGGGATCCAAATCACTACATACATATATAAAAGCCATATAAAGTTTTAGAAATTGCGGAACTTTTATATATAACGGTATACAGACTGAAATATCAAGTGTTTACATTAACGACGTGGTATAGAAGAGAAAAGAAACACCAAAAAGTAAGTCGGTGAAATGTTTATCAAATCGCAAAAAATTCACACAAAGATTGCAACCCGAGATGAAAAAGAGTCATACACACCACTTTTGGCGACTTTCAAAGTCTTAAACGAGTCTCTTCATCCGTCAACTTTGGTACAAGTATGGTCATTTGGGTTTTGTGTGTTTATTCCCTGTAACTTTCATGATATTGTCCTTCCTTTCATTTTCAGTCCCCCATGTTCTAGTTTCAACACTAAAAGCCATTCTTCTTTTTCTCATTTTGTTTTGACAAATAAGGTCCCCCATAATTACTTGTCATCACCCTTTAACACACAAGTCCATTCCCCTCTAGCATACATGTGAAAGGTATCATAATTGCTTAGTCTCTTTTACCCTACAAATGTATGTTTATGTATGTAACGCCCCTTTCCCATTCTCCGCTGACCGCCGAGCTGGCCGGTCAATAATCAAACAAGAACATGACCGATCGAACCCGAGCAAGTCGAACAGGAAAAGTTCGCCACAGGACGAAGCCAAAGTTGGTTCGGGTTGAGACAAAAGGCTCGCACCGATCCACCTTCGACTCCGCTATCCTCACTTCCATAATACAAGTCGGCCGTCTTGTACTACTTCAGCGAGTTGTGTCGGTTCGGACTAAACACAATATCAGGAAAGCATATTCATTTCTGAATAAATTAAACATTCAGCACAACGTTTAATCGTCACTTTACAAATCGTTTTCATCAACAACCAATCAACACGCAAATCAATAAAAAAGTGGCGTCAAGCCGAACCGAGAGAAAAACCCCAAAACCATCGAATCAAAAATCCCGCCCCAAGCCATCCCGAAGCTACACCGAGGACCTCCCGCGTCCGTCGCTGCTTAACCTGAAAACACAAAAAGAGTCTAATGAGCGATCTAAGATTACCCAGTGAATCGGCTCCCCACTAAGGCTTCTAATCTATCTATCATCTATAGATTCCCGCCCGAAACCCCAAAACAACAATCAAACATAACAAAAAGCCGATCACGCACTACCACGTCGCGTCGAGCCCACACACAATCAATTGCCAAAAGAAAGAGAGGCGATTAGAGGAAATCGGGAGCACTGCGGCACATGTCCCCGATTGAGACTCGATCTAACTACCGCGCAACACCATCTACACCTAAACACACACGCTGGGCCCCTACGATCTTGGTAACTTCCACGGGTTTTCACCGTTACCGATATGGCAACTAACCCCCGACTCCTAGCCGTCCACACAATGACTAGGACACCGTTCTCTGTCCATCGATACGCGGTGACTCAGGCTACCCCTAGATAACCCAAGCTTCCATGCAGTCCGGCCCTAGGACGCAACCCCGTATTCTCCGGACCACACACCTACAGGCGTCACTCCATAGGTTAACACCATAACCAGAATCGCCACGGTCCGGTTAGGTAATTACCCGAGGATCCAATCGGGTCGGAAGTACCAGAACGTAATCACACACCTAGACTTGCGGGATCTAACGCACCCTAGAGTCCTAGTGCAGAAATATAAACACGCAGACTCGCTTGGACTCTAGCAATCAATCTAAATCAATCAATAACAACAATCCACTCAACCCCGCATCCCGCAAGTCTACTCACACACACCCCCGCTCTGACCCGGCACCGTACCGAGTCAGCACCACAACTTAACCGGCCCCGTGACCGAGTTAAGTAACAACAAGGATCGCTCGGCCCAACACCGAGACGATCTAAAGGCCTGTACAAAAAGTTAACCACAACCACACAGCAAACACAATCACGCAATCAACAGTCTACTCGGCCCAACACCGAAGTAGACTCACAATCACACAAACAGGCCTATTAGGGTTTCTAACATCTTTTAACCAATGCACACCCGCTACCTTGGGTTAGCAGCTTGCTAACCCGTAGACGGTTCACCAACCACTACACTTCTCATTTCTTAATCTTTCCTAAACATCTTTTAACAACTCCTCGATCCGTCGGTTTAGAGCTAGTAGCTTACTAAACTACCCGAAGTCTCATCATTCATTACTTAATTCATTAACCCTCGGGAACCCCGACACCATTCATACTCTATACGTTCGTTCGTTCAGGTTTAACTTCCGTATTTTAACTCGTCTCAATTCTCGTATATAAGTTCATTTAATATTGTTCTTTACTTATATATATATATATATATATATATATATGCATATACGGCCCTAGTCATGCAACGACTATATGAATGCATCACGCAACGCTACTACCAACCTAGCGGCACACAATCAGGTTTAATCCATTTTAAGTCTAACATGCTTCTTTAACCCTAGCCGGTTTAACTTTGATTCAATCATCAATCAATTCTCAAGTTAATTCAATTCAAACGATCGGGTATGCATTCCTATCTCTACGGTTTCCCATTTAACGTTCTATATGCATCTACGGTGTTTGAGTCGACTCACAGTGATTTCGCGGAACGGTGGACCGGATGCAGATACGGCTTCCCGAGATCCGAACGAAACCCGAATACTCTGAATACCCGAACACGAACTCCCGAAACTCCACGAACACCCGCACACACAAACCGTCCGGAGTCAACGCGTTGACCAGCGTTGACCACGACGTTGACCGGCCGTTGACCGGCGTTGACCGACCGTTGACTTTTACCCGGTTGACCGTTGACCACTTCCGGTTTACCCCCTTGACCCACTGAACCACCAATTGAACCAAACCAACTCCAAATCAACCGGTTTAGTTAAACCGGTTTTGGTCAAACCGTTGACCGGCGTTGACCGAGGCTTAACTGGTTTGACTAGACCGGTTCTTCCACTGAACCAAGACCAAACCGACTCCAATGCATCCCCATTTCACCCTTGAAGAACCGCTTGAAGATTTGACGGCGAAAGGAGGTTTTCCGGCGAATCCTCCGGCGTTGACCGCGGCGGCTCCGGCGTTGACCGTGGCGGCGATGGCTTTCTCCGGTGAATCAGAAGCTCTTCCACCCACCAATCTGCTCCTCTTGACTAGATCTACCCCTCAATGGCCTTGAATCCTTGAAATAAGTTGAGGAGAGAGAGTAACCCTTCAAACCCTAACCGGCGACTGCTTCTTTGCTGATTTCCGGCGAGCTCCGGCAACGGCGGTGACGGTGGCTGGCTGGAACTTGAAGAGGAGGACGAGATGAAGCCACTGGACTTTGCAGAGAAGGATTTAGATCTAGGATGAAGAAGTTATGCCCTTTCTTGCTCACCAAGGCATAAAGAACATCTTGAACATATGAAGAAGATGCTTGAAGATTCAAGGAGCTAGATGACTTCTCTGAAGAAAAAGGTTGAAGCTGATGAATCTGGAAGAGAGAAGAGAGAGCTCGAGAGTGAGGAGAGAGAGAGAGATTCTTTGCACAACAAAAGATGATGTGATGCATTATACTCTTTTGATGCATGAATCCTTTTTCATGCAATGCATGCACAAGGGTTGGGTGGCGCCTACAGGGAGAAGACACTTGTAATCTTGGTGTGCATCTGAGCCAGGTAATCATCTCTTAATCCCTTAATCTTCCCCTTAATCCCTTATGCTCGGTTTGCTCGTTTTCCCGATAATTGTTTTAGTAAATACCCGAAGGTTCCCATAAATCTCCAAACCTCCATAAACTGATTCTCCTTTCTTTTAGATGAATTTAGCAATTTGAATCATCCCATTTGGAGTTTCCTAGCTCCGGTTATGAATTTCCGAAGTTTTCCCGGTTTTGCTCGGTTTTCACCCGATAAGCCGAAAAACACGTATCCGCTCCGTTTCTTCGAATTTTTATCTTGTAAATGTTCTTTATGATTTAAAAAGAGAACATTTGGCCCGTCACGTCTTCCGTCTCGAACTTTGACAAATTACCATTTTGCCCTTGGGTTTGACAAATTACCATTTTGCCCCTGTTGACTTTTATTCTGCCCGTTGACCGTATTTTTGGATACGGGGTATCACATTCTTCCCCACTTACAGGAATTCGGTCCCCGAATTCTCCGTTACTACCAGACTTTGAATTGGCACCAACTTCTGTAAGTTGCTCCGATACTTGCTTCTTACGCTTTCTTACTCGCACACTGCTGCATAACTCTGACATCTCGCTTTCCTGCGCTCCTCCCAAACTTTCCATTTAACTTTACACTGATTCCCATTTCTGACTTCCCCACTTCGCTTCGACCCCTACATCCTTTTTTACGCTTACTGGTTTGTCTCCCTAAGACACTCTTCCAGAATTTTGATTTCTGAATCCGACTTTGCTAACATTCTATTCCATTCACACTGATTGCTTCACCCTGGTTTCCACACGGCCACTGTCGCTAATGATCCTTAAATCTCTTTTGCTAACTCATCATACCAACCGCTTCTCTCCTTCCGCTGCTCTGTACTGACACTTTCCCACTGACAATCCATACTGACTGCTTCACTTCCCGGGTCAACTTGTCTCACGGCTTCTTTACACTCCATCTTGCTTTCGGGTTCGGGTTCGGTCTCGTATTCGTATCGCATCGTCCATTCCGTCCTACATTCAACACAACAACTTTCACTGGAGCGGTGAATTCAAACTAATCCATTCCTCGATATCACTTCCTCATAGAGATATAGTTAGTTAATCATGTACCCAATGGTCACCTATGATTAAGTAACAATATTCTATAATTCCGCTCTCTCGCGAATCGACAGTCGAGTCCAACCATTCTCAAGTTAGCTCAACACCTTACACGAAAAGGTTCGAACACTACTATTCGCAACAACTAACGATTGCAACCAATTTAAACTACTCAACCAAATACCTTACCACGCCACTCACACTCCGCACATGCTAAGCATGCCCTAACACTAGCACGTTCACAGTGCTACACCACAAACGAAACACAATCCTAACTATCCAATGCACCACACAAGCATTAGATAAAAACATGCAAGCAATTAACGCAAAAGCAAACAATTACCACACACAACCAAACAATCATCAGATCACTCCGGATATGTCGTCAGTCTGGGTTTAAGTTATGATGAACGGTCATCAGTTCCGCTCATCATCAGACTTCACATGGTAATTCGTTTGCATCCCAAAACCATCACACGCATGCAAACAATTACTACGAAAGTCATAATGATAAGGTGAACAATCTGCATCACATACATACACAAAAACAACAACACACATGTTTCGAAGTTAATAGAAATACATAAGGACACAGAAATACAACCACAAGATGTCCGTCATCAACAACCCAACCCACAAACTGCACCGCCATATCCTGGAGATGTTCAAAACAACATACGAAAACCGTCGATCTGGTTACACACAAACAACATAGTTAGTGCCCAACTCACCTGGCCTAATTATCCTAGTCCTAACAGCCCCAACACGACCGGAATGCCATACACAGACGGCATCGCGGCTCGCGATTGTAACCACTGGCAGGTGCGCCGGGAGGGTGTGGTGGGTGCGCATCTCTAGTCGGCGGTCCAACCTACTGCGGCTCTGCCATCGGACACAACTGCGCTACATGACCTCCGCGACCACAAATCTGACAAACCGGAACGGGCGCTGGGCGTGGCCCACGGTAACAAGCTGCTGCCTGATGATCTGTCGCTCCACACAGCTGACAGGAAGAAATAGACCCCAAAGAAGGCTCCTGAAAACACTCGGCTGCTCGATGTCCCTGACCTCCACAAATCTGACAGACAACTGGCGCTGAGCGGGACCGACGAGAACTAGACCGGCGGGAACAAGCGGATGCTCTGTGTCCCTCGTCTCCGCACCTCCTACAACTCCTCGATGGTCTCGGTGGCTGCTCCAATGGTGGCTGCGCTACAGGTGACTGTGCTGCTGGCTGCTGGATAACTGACTGCCGAATAAGCCCACCATCTCGACGACTCGGACCAGGTCGATACTCCTCAGGTAACGGGGCACGATGCGGCTCTGCGTCCGACATACGAGGTTGGGGCTCTGCGATCGGGCAAATAGGTGCAAGATGGCCGTCCATCCCGCACACCTGACAATAATACGGGGCCGGCACTGGCTGATACGTCTCACGGTAGCGCGGATCCCCTGGTCGGGTACACCAATACAAATGGAAGCCCTGAACTCCGCAGGCGCTACATGTCCGGTACACAGGCATAGGCGGTACTGAATCTGGCGTGTCGGCTAGTGGAATCTCCGGTGGTGCAACCGGCTCGGTCGGTGGTGCCTCTGGTGACGTAACTGACTCAAACTGCGAGTCCGATCCTGCCATCGACATCGGCTCAACTCCTGTGGTTGACTCCATCGCTGAAAGTGGCTCGGTGGAACCGGGTGATGGAGCTCCTGACCTCTGCGGCGATCCTGGCTGATGATGCGGCCCAACATGCTGCTCCAACACGTCCTCTAGTATCGCCATCTGCTCGTCCATCTTCTGCGCCCACAGCGCATGCTGCTCCGGATCCAACGGCTCCATGTCCATGTCAAAAACTGGGTGTAACGGATCCAACTGAAAGTCCCCTCCACCAAGTGGAATGAAGTCCGACTCATGCAGACTGAAGGGTAGTGGCACATCATGTGCCTCAAGCTGCATCCCCGATGGTACTGTAGGTGCCTCGAGCTGAGGTGGAAACGGTGGCAACCCATAGTCTGTGAATCCCAAATATCCCATCACTCATGCGGTCGGGTCTGCGGTACCTGCATCGTCCTGTAGTAAAGGCGGTAACGGGTCCGGCAATGGCCTCCAATCCGCAGTGGCTGCTCTCGCTCCCTGATGCACACGGGGAACAACTGGCGGTCGATCTGATACCCGAGAACCTTGCGACTGACCCTGTGGTGCTATCCTCAGACCTGCCTGATGCTGGTCTACCAAAGCCTGGTACTCTGCCCGAGTCATCCGACGCTCACCCATACTGCTTGCTACTATCGCTCACACCCAATGCACACACCCACACACACACCGTCCAGGGACACTCCGCTGCTGTCTGCAATCATAAACCACAAATAAAAGTTAGTTCACATAATACAAATTTTCTACCCCATCCCAACCCCGGATTTACGAACGCGGCTCGGTTTCCTAATGGATGCTTGGGTAAGACACAATTTTGACTCGATAAAACCACGGAAAACACTCAGAAATGAATAGTTTCGAAACCCATGCAGAACCATGCTCTGATACCACCTTTCTGTAACGCCCCTTTCCCATTCTCCACTGACCGACGAGCTGACCGGTCAACAATCAAACAAGAACATGACCGATCGAACCCGAGCAAGTCGAATGGGAAAAGTTCGCCACAGGACGAAGCCAAAGTTGGTTCGGGTTGAGACAAAAGGCTCGCACCGATCCACCTTCGACTCCGCTATCCTCACTTCCATAATACAAGTCGGCCGTATTGTACTACTTCAGCGAGTTGTGTCGGTTCGGACTAAACACAATATCAGGAAAGCATATTCATTTCTGAGTAAATCAAATGTTCATCACAACGTTTAATTGTCACTTTACAAATCGTTTTCATCAACAACCAATCAACACGCAAATCAATACAAAAGTGGCGTCAAGCCGAACCGAGAGAAAAACCCCAAAACCATCGAATCAAAAATCCCGCCCCAAGCCATCCTGAAGCTACACCGAGGACCTCCCGCATCCATCGCTGCTTAACCTGAAAACACAAAAAGAGTCTAATGAGCGATCTAAGATCACCCAGTGAATCGGCTCCCCACTAAGGCTTCTAATCTATCTATCATCTATAGATTCCCGCCCGAAACCCCAAAACAACAATCAAACATAACAAATAGCCGATCACGCACTACCACGTCGCGTCGAGCCCACACACAATCAATTGCCAAAAGAAAGAGAGGCGATTAGAGGAAATCGGGAGCACTGCGGCACATGTCCCCGATTGAGACTCGATTTAACTACCGCGCAACATCATCTACACCTAAACACACACGCTGGGCCCCTACGATCTTGGTAACTTCCACGGGTTTTCACCGTTATCGATATGGCAACTAACCCCCGACTCCTAGCCGTCCACACAACGACTAGGACACCGTTCTCTGTCCATCGATACGCGGTGACTCAGGCTACCCCTAGATAACCCAAGCTTCCATGCAGTCCGGCCCTAGGACGCGACCCCGTATTCTCCGGACCACACACCTACAGGCGTCACTCCATAGGTTAACACCATAACCAGAATTGCCACGGTTCGGTTAGGTAATTACCCGAGGATCCAATCGGGTCGGAAGTACCAGAACGTAATCACACACCTAGACTTGCGGGATCTAACGCACCCTAGAGTCCTAGTGCAGAAATGTAAACACGCAGACTCGCTTGGACTCTAGCAATCAATCCCAATCAATCAATAACAACAATCCACTCAACCCCGCATCCCGCAAGTCTACTCACACACACCCCCGCTCTGACCCGGCACCGTACCGAGTCAGCACCACAACTTAACCGGCCCCGTGACCGAGTTAAGTAACAACAAGGATCGCTCGGCCCAACACCGAGACGATCTAAAGGCCTGTACAAAAAGTTAACCACAACCACACAGCAAACACAATCACGCAATCAACAGTCTACTCGGCCCAACACCGAAGTAGACTCGCAATCACACAAACATGCCTATTAGGGTTTCTAACGTCTTTTAACCAATGCACACCCGCTACCTTGGGTTAGCAGCTTGCTAACCCGTAGACGGTTCACCAACCACTACACTTCTCATTTCTTAATCTTTCCTAAACATCTTTTAACAACTCCTCGATCCGTCGGTTTAGAGCTAGTAGCTTACTAAACTCCCCGACGTCTCATCATTCATTACTTAATTCATTAAACCTCGGGAACCCCGACACCATTCATACTCTATACGTTCGTTCAGGTTTAACTTCCGTATTTTAACTCGTCTCAATTCCCGTATATAAGTTCATTTAATATCGTTCTTTACTTATATATATATATGCATATACGGCCCTAGTCATGCAACGACTATATGAATGCATCACGCAACGCTACTACCAACCTAGCGGCACACAATCAGGTTTAATCCATTTTAAGTCTAACATGCTTCTTTAACCCTAGCCGGTTTAACTTTGATTCAATCATCAATCAATTCTCAAGTTAATTCAATTCAAACGATCGGGTATGCATTCCTATCTCTACGGTTTCCCATTTAACGTTCTATATGCATCTACGGTGTTTGAGCCGACTCACAGTGATTTTGCGGAACGGTGGACCGGATGCAGATACGGCTTCCCGAGATCCGAATGAAACCCGAATACTCTGAATACCCGAACACGAACTCCCGAAACTCCACGAACACCCGCACACACACAAACCGGCCGGAGTCAACGCGTTGACCACGGCCGTTGACCGGTGTTGGCCGACCGTTGACTTTGATCCGGTTGACCGTTGACCACTTCCGGTTTACCCCCTTGACCCACTGAACCACCAATTGAACCAAACCAACTCCATATCAACCGGTTTAGTTAAACCGGTTTTGGTCAAACCGTTGACCGGCGTTGACCAAGGCTTAACCGGTTTGACTAGACCGGTTCTTCCATTAAACCAAGACCAAACCGACTCCAATGCATCCCCATTTCACCCTTGAAGAACCGTTTGAAGATTTGACGGCGAAAGGAGGTTTTCCGGCGAATCCTCCAGCGTTGACCGCGGCGGCTCCGGCGTTGACCGCGGCGGAGATGGCTTTCTCCGGTGAATCAGAAGCTCTTCCACCCACCAATCTGCTCCTCTTGACTAGATCTACCCCTCCATGGCCTTGAATCCTTGAAATAAGTTGAGGAGAGAGAGTAACCCTTCAAACCCTAACCGGCGACTGCTTCTTTGCTGATTTCCGGCGAGCTCTAGCGATGGTGGCTGGCTGGAACTTGAAGAGGAGGACGAGAGGAGGACTGCGTCTAGGATGAAGAAGTTATGATCTTTCTTGCTCACCAAGGCATGAAGAACATCTTGAACATATGAAGAAGATGCTTGAAGATTCAAGGAGCTAGATGACTTCTCTGGAGAAAAAGGTTGAAGCTGATGAATCTGGAAGAGAGAAGAGAGAGCTCGAAAGTGAGGAGAGAGAGAGAGAGATTCTTTGCACAACAAAAGGTGATGTGATGCATTGTACTCTCTTGATGCATGAATCCTTTTTCATGCAATGCATGCACAAGGGTTGGGTGGCGCCTACAGGGAGAAGACACTTGTCATCTTGGTGTGCATCTGAGCCAGGTAATCATCTCTTAATCCCTTAATCTTCCCCTTAATCCCCTTAATCCTTTATGCTCGGTTTGCTCGTTTTCCCGATAATTGTTTTAGTAAATACCCGAAGGTTCCCATAAATCTCCAAACCTCCATAAAATGATTCTCCTTGCTTTTAGATGAATTTATCAATTTGAATCATCCCATTTGGAGTTTCCTAGCTCCGGTTATGAATTTCCGAAGTTTTCCCGGTTTTGCTCGGTTTTCACCCGATAAGCCGAAAAACACGTATCCGCTCCGTTTCTTCGAATTTTGATCTTTTAAATGTTCTTTATGATTTAAAAAAGAGAACATTTGGCCCGTCACGTCTTCCGTCTCGAACTTTGGCAAAATTACCATTTTGCTCCTGGATTTGGCAAAATTACCATTTTGCCCCTGTTAACTTTTCTTCTGCCCGTTGACCGTATTTTTGGATACGGGGTATCACAATGTATGTCTTCATACCTAGGCTTTGAATGATAGTAATATTGGTGTTGATTAGTTCGCAAATTATTATTTACCATTCGTAATATTTGGTTTGCCCGAATCAAGTATAAACCATTTTGTGAACAAATAAATTTACTTGCGGTGTATTGTTATCGGTCCCAAAAATATAATAATTTAGTTCACATATCATTTAGTCAGCTGTTACCATTGTACCATTCTAAGCGAAAATATATCTTCATCCCCGTAATATCTATTTCACACCCCAACTCATAAACAAATTTATGAAACGAGATTCAGGTAGAAGAATCAACGTGAATAGAGTAATCACGAGAAGTATCCAATGTGCTCCGCATCTTGGAACTTGTAAGTAGAATTTAATGAATTTGCATGACCCCCTTCACTACTACGGTATAAATCAGTTAAAACAAAGCGCATTTAATGTCGCATTCTGCTCTTTGCATGGTCCTAATTTCTTATATATTTTCTGCGCATTTATTTATACCTTTGATTAAATATTACTCCATGTTAATCTGAGGTTTCATTATCTTTTCACAGGTCGTTTCATATTTTGATAAAACATAATTCATTTTCGTTTAGTCTTATTGTAACTACACAGAAACATTATTAGAGAAATGAATTATAAATTTTTAGAAATAGTTTAATAGATGTTGTAGTATTGTGAAATCTATTAAGTATATAGTATAAGAGATTAATTCTTTGAGCTGTTGTTTTCAGGCATTTGTAATTTCCAAAGATGAAGGCGTCAAAATCTATTCTTTAGCCGCTTCCAGACTACAGGACATCTTTTTGCCGACGATAAGTGAGGGCATAACATGACTGGCCCCATTTATATAGTGACTTCACGAACATTTACTGAAACTCAGTTAACGTCTTCTTACCAATCCCAATGTAATTAGTGTTTCTAAGAAAAATAGTACTCCTTCTGTTTCTTAAATACTTATTAATGTTTTAGATATTTCACATAATTTAAAAAATAATTAATATTTAGTTATAAATGCATATTACTCTTTCATAAAAACACTTTCCAATAACTATTAACTAATAGTAATTCAGTATAGATTTTAGAATTCACAGTTAATAAACATTAATTAGCAAAAGTTGCATAGAAAACCTAAAACTTCAATTTTATTGAAACAAATTTTTTTTCTAAAACATCAAATACTATTATAAAACAGAAGGAGTACTATCTCTGTTTCATTCGTTTTAACATTTAACACATATTAAAAAAAATATAGAAATTTCTGTTGTACTATTAATTAATATACTATATGAATTTCTCTTTATAAATAATAAACTATAAAATAAGGATAAAATTGAAATTTAATTTAAACATTAAAAATACAAACACACTCTTTCTGAAACAAAAATAAAACTTAAGAACGATATTCTTTGTGAAAAATAGTGAATATTAGTATTTCTATATCCTCATAAGTAAATATTTTTTTAATTGAGTTTTAAAATTTTTGGGTTTTTACCTTTTAATCTAAGTTATCAAATCCAAATTGTCTTAGTTTATTGAAAAATATCTTAGTTCATGAAAAAATATCTTTTTATATAAAAACAAAAATGACCACTCCAAAGATTGTTTTTGGAACAAATGAAAATTCCATTAAACTAGAGTTGTGTTATATAGAAAGGCACAAGTGGTCATCAAGATAGAGTATTTAGCTTAAACCATCTGTCGTTACATTAGCTAAACGATTGACAAAACTGATATTGATAACTGTAATTTGGGGATGAGATATCGAATATCAGATAAAGCTCCGAAGATTTCCTTGTCCTGCTCACCATCAACTATTAAGCGCACTAGCTCTTTCGCAACTGATTTCACCCATAATTTTGTGTGTTCCCCTCTTTAAGGTTTGAATTAACGCAGCATGGATAGCTAGTGTCTTTGACATTATGGGAGATAACACTGAATGTTCCGATTTATTGTTGTTGGATACTTCAATTCCTGAAAGTTTAGTGAAAATCCAACCAAAATCCGCTTGTTTTGTTGATTCCTTCCAAACTGCATCGGTGTGACATGTGATTAATATTAAGATCTATGAGATTCCAACCTAAAACCAATTAGTGATAAGTAGAGTGGTCCATATCCCTTATATATTATTAGTGATCCCTTACAACTACCGATGTGGCTCTTTAACCATTAATCTCGGAATGTTCGGACTGGATTGACGGTACCAATTTTGGACCTGGGTTGTCGATGGTTAGATCAATTTTGGATCAGAACGGATTGGAATGGTGCGGATCAGACTCTGATACCATATTAAGATCTATGGGCTTCCAACCTAAAACCAATTGGTGATAAGTGGAGCTATATCCCTTATAGATTATTAGTGATCCCTTCCAACTACCGATGTAAGACTTATGTCCCTAATAATTAAGTCTCTTATTAGTTAAAGAGAGGATAACTGAATATGAACTTCATTAATTGTTATTGTAACTGTACAATACATATATATACCAGCTCTACACTACTCTATACACTGCGGATTATGTACATGTATAACATCTACACTATTAGTCCCCCTCAAGATGGCAGTAGAATGTTAGTGAGACCCATCTTGGACATGAGCTTGTGAAATAGAGTAGGATAAAGTGGCTTTGTGAAAGGATCCGCAAGTTGATTCTCTGAGCGTACATGCAATGTTTTGAGAATCCCAGCCTCTATCTTCTCACGGATCGAGTGACAGTCCTTTTCAATATGTTTGGTTCGCTCGTGAAATACCGGGTTCTTGGCTATGTGTAAAGCTACGGTACTATCACAATAAAGAACAGGAACCGTAGGACTAGAAACCCTGAGTTCATCTACCATGCGAGTAAGCCAAACAATCTCTTTTGCTGTGTAAGACATGGCTCTGTATTCAGCCTCAGCAGATGATAATGAAACAACGTCTTGTTTCTTAGATTTCCAGGAAACCAAAGAATCACCAATGAAAATGCAGAAACCACTGATGGATCTTCTACTGTCTGGACATTGTGCCCAGTCTGAGTCACAAAAGGCTTTGATATGAAAGTCATTATCTGCTGGATAGAAGATGCCCTGACCAATAGTACCCTTTAGATAGTGAAGAACTCTATAAGTTGCCTGCATATGAGGCTGTCGTGGTGTTGCACAGTATTGGCATAGCTTGTTTACAGCAAAACAGATATCAGGACGAGTGATGGTGAGGTACATCAGTTTCCCTATCAGTCGTCTATAAGACTCTGCATCAGGTAGAAGATCACCGTCGTCAGCAGCAAGTTTATTGCTAGGATCCATAGGAATTGTGGCTGGTTTGCATCCCATCAGTCCTGTATCATGCAGCATTTCCAAGACATATTTATGCTGGAAGAGAGAGATTCCAACTTTGGAACGAGCTATTTCCAAGCCTAAGAAGTATTTAGGCTGTCCCAAGTCACGAAGCTTAAAACAGTGTTTAAGTTGCTCTATGAACTTTGAGACATCATCTTCATGAGTGCTAGCGATGATGATATCATCAACGTAGACTAGCACTATAATGAAGCTTTGATCAGAGGTATAGAGGAACAAAGTATGATCTCCATGAACTGTTACAAATCCCAACTTGATCAATGTACCTGAAAATTTCAAGAACCATTGTCGTGAAGCCTGTTTCAAACCGTAAATTGATTTCTTGAGTTTCAAAACAGTGTTGGGTGACAGTTTGTCCCCCTTTCTTGTAGAATAGCCTGGAGGTAGATCCATATAAATTTCCTCTGTGAGATCCCCATTTAGGAAAGCGTTTGAGATATCCAGTTGATGTAGAAACCATTGTTTCTTAGCAGCAAGAGCAAGTATAGTCTTGACAGTAACCATTTTGGCGACAGGAGAGAAAGTTTCAACATAATCAACTCCCTCCTGTTGAGTATAGCCTTTGGCAACTAGACGCGCCTTGTATCTCTCTAAACTGCCATCAGCATGAAGCTTGAGTTTGAAAACCCATTTACAACCAACTGTTTTCTTTCCTTGAGGTAAAGAACAGACATCCCAAGTATCAAGGCCTTCTAAAGACTCATACTCCTCATCCATAGCCTTACACCATTCTATGGATTTCTTTGCCTCAGTAAAAGTGTGTGGTGTAGGAGCAAGAAGGACAGAGTTAACAAAAGAGAAATGAAATGAAGAAAGCCGATCATAAGAGAGATAAGATGATAAAGGATAAAGAGAATGAAAAGAATTGCACATATAGTCCTGCAAATAGGAAGGTGGTTTTCTGTTTCTCTGGGATGTAGTTGTCAAAGGCAAACTAACATCAGATGGTGATTCAGCCAAAGGCTCACGATCACCAGAGGATGAAGATACAGAAGGTATACTTGCATCAGGAGTTGCAGAACTAGGAAAGAATGCTTTTGCTGTGTCAGAAATGGAAGAAGCAGCAAAATGGAATATATGTTCATAAAAGACAACATGCCTGGAAATGGAGATGATGTTGCTTTCAAGATCCAGAAGTTTGTATCCCTTAAAACCAGTGGGGTAACCTAGAAAGACACATGCTCTGGCTCTAGGATCAAACTTAGTTCTACCCTTGACAGAGGTGCTTTTGTAACAGAGACAACCGAAGCTTCTCAAACCTTTGTAATCAGGATTTTTATTCATAAGAAGCTCAAAAGGGGTTTTATTATGTAAGAGAGGAGAGGGTAGTCTATTGATTAAGAATACAGCTGTAAGGACACATTCACCCCAGTAACAAAGACTAAGGTTAGATTGATAAAGAAGAGCCCTAGAAACATTAAGAATATGTTGATGTTTTCTTTCTACAACTGAATTTTGTTGAGGGGTTTCTGGGCATGAATGAAAGGAGAGAATACCTTTGGTTTTGTAAAGTTTCTCAAAAGCTAGCTCAGGAGCATTGTCGGATCTAACTGCCTTAATAGTTTTGTTAAACTGATTTTCAACAAGAGTGATAAAAGCAGGAAATACAGTTAACACATCAGATTTAAACTTAAGGAGATAGATCCAAGTTGCACGACTATGATCATCAACTATTGTCAAAAAATATCGATAACCTTCATGAGTAGAAGTAGAGAATGGACCCCAAACGTCAATGTGAATGAGATCAAATATAGCAGTACTCATGTTATTATCAGAAGGAAATGACAACCGTTTCTGTTTAGCTATAGGACAAACCTTACAATGAACAGACTTATTAGATGAAGACCTACTTAATGAAAGAGCATCAGAAAGTAAATCAATTCTATTCTGTGAAGGGTGTCCTAAGCGAGTATGCCAAGTGTAGTTATCAATAACAGATGAACAAGAAATCTGATTCTGAGTAAACGAAGATGCAGGAATAACAGAACCTGAATCAAGCACATAAAGGTTGGAAACAGCTCTACCCTTGCCAATCATCAATGCCCGAGTAAGATCCTGTATAAAGCAAGCAGTTGAAGTGAAACCAATCATAGAATCAGTGTCTTTGGTGAAGGAACTAACACTTAAAAGATTAAAACGAAATTGTGGCACAAACAAAACATTTTTCAGAATGATATTGTCATTGAATTTGATAGATCCTAGTCCAACAATGCTCACTGAGTTACCAGTTGGTAAAGTAACAAAGGTATTCAGAAGAGGTTTTAGGGAATGGAATAAGGATTTTTTATGACATACATGATGTGTTGCCCCTGAATCTATAACCCATGACTCACTTGAAAGAACATCATTTCCAGAAGAAAGCAAAAGAGGCATATTGAGAATAGTGAAAGTATATAGTGGTAAGAAAGTACCAGACGCTTTAGAAGCGGATGGTATAGCTGAAGGTGAGGCAAGGATTCCATCTTGTGTGGGTGCAACACTATGGTTGTGGAGTTGAGAACTGAAGTAAGCGATGAACTGTTGCATCTGTTCTGGTGATAAAGATTGAGTGATTGGAGAAGGGCTCCCTGAGATTTGAGGAGATTGTGTTGAAGAAAGATCACTCTGACTAATCTCTGGAAAAGATCCAGTAGTCATATTTGCAGAAGGTGTGATGTTTACAGAAGATGCATTCAAGTTCTGAAAAGGTTTCTTCTGTTGGAATTTCCCTTTTGGTTTCATACCTGGAGGATATCCATGAATCTTGTAGCACCTATCCACCACATGACCAGCCATACCACAATGACTGCAAATTGGTCTCTTATAACCATTTCCATAAGACTGATTAGAAGCAATCTGAAACGCAGATGGTTCAACATCGGTTTGAGAAGAGGTTCTAGCTGAACGTTGACTGTCATCTTGATCTAGAATGTTGTACACTTCAGATAAAGATGGTAGACTTTTATTCATTAAGATTTGACTGCGAATGTGATCGTAACTGTCATTCAATCCCATGAGAAAGTCTATCACACGGTTTATTTCATTCTGTAACAGAAGATCTTCAACAGTTCTTGCTGGAACTTGTAAACTTGTCAGCTCTTCCCAGAGAGATTGAGTCTGCGTATGATATGAAGACAGATCCATATTGCCTTGTCTCAGAGAATGAATTTGGTGTCTTAGCTTGTAAAGTCTTGGCAAATTAGATTTGTGGAAGCGAGTATGAAGATCCTTCCATATATCAGATGCAGCTCTAAAATACAAAACACTTGTGTATATCTTCTTGGATACACAGTTAAGCAGCCAAGACTTCACCATGCTGTTACAGCGGCACCAGATCTTGTAATATGGATCAGTTTCAGCAGGCATTGGAATAGAACCATCAATAAAACCAATTTTGTTTTTCGCTTCTAAGCTAGTAGTCATGGCAATGGTCCAGATTCCATAGTTCGTTCCATCTAGAGGTTCAGAAGCTAATACTAGTCCTGGATGATCTGAGTTAAGCAGATGATAAGGACTGTGAACATTATCAGGAGAATCTGATACCTCGAAGTGATGTGGTGAACGCGGAGGTGGAGTCGGTGGAGTAGTATCTTGTTTGGACATTTCTCGACGCGAAGATCCAGATCCTTCATTGTGCGATTTGGAAGAATCGCGGCCAATTGGAGATCGAGGTGGACTTGTTGTGCGATACTTCAAATTGCATTTCCGTTTCCCCATGGCAGAAACAGAATCGAATGATTTTGAGGATTTGAAATTGACGAACGAGTTTCAGAGAAATTGAGCTCGATTCGCAATGAAATTGAAGAAGAAGAGATGAAGACGATGATCGGAACAGTGATTGATTGAAGAAGAAGATGGCGGAAGAAGATGGATTGAATGAAGTCAAGAAGATCGAGATCGATCGTGAGAGCTAAGCTCTCCGCTCTGATACCATATTAGTTAAAGAGAGGATAACTGAATATGAACTTCATTAATTGTAATTGTAACTGTACAATACATATATATACCAGCTCTACACTACTCTATACACTGCGTATTATATACATGTATAACATCTACATTATTATCTCTCGATCAATCTCTAGTTGCAACACAAGGGTCGGTTGGTTGGATTTTGAGATAATAGAGATTTGAGCTAATTACTAGTTTCTTGCGTCTAAAATTGCTTTGTGGATAATATCTTTTTAACAAACAAAAATTTGTGGAAAATTTTGTTTGTTTATAAAATAATATATAGTTTACTTTTTTTGCTTACTATAATACAGTTTTTTTAATCAAAATTAATAAAAACTTTTAGATACAACATGTTTCAGAATGAATCAGTTTGCATTTTGATTACAAAACTATATACACATTTTTCTTACGGACTAATTTCAATTTGCTAGATAAGTAGTATATCATTTGTAGTAATAGTTTGGCGTCATGTATTATATCCACGTGACAGCAAAATCTAATGTGAAAGTAATAGTACTGGTAAGTAGCCATCATCCGCAAGGCTACAGTGACACGTGTCGTCTCATTTGGGTTAAGATCTTACCGACAAACAGATTCAAGTGGGGGCCCGGATGCGTATTAATGAGGACCACGAGGGAACGGTGCTCCTTTACTTCCCTCTCTCTTTTGTCGAATTACCACTCTTAAATTTGTTAATACATCAATTCTATGCAATTAATAGTTGCTAATAGATCACTAACATGCAATTATTCAAAAAATTAATCACATACAAATCTGATCTTTTAAAAAACTTTTACAAATCTGATTAATTACATCACTATAGGATGAGTTGATCGAAAGTACGTACTACGTAAGTACAAATGAATCACAAATGAATGAAATTACCACTAGTCCGAAATCTTAAAATCAACGTACGTGATCGGATTTTTTTTTTTTTTTGAATTTATACACTCGCAATTTTAACTATCATAGGGTTTAAGATAACAACAATATAAAGCTGTATTTTACATAAAATTAAACAAATATCAAATATGTTAATATTTGTTGGTGTTGTGCCGTAGAATATGATTATTTTACATATTTGAGACAGAAATTGCGTAGGCAGCATTCATATGGCATTGTCCAAAAATAGCATAATGAAATGGGGGTGGGGGCACTCTTGCATGTGACTCTTAACTCACCTCTCTCATCTCCCACAGCGACATTACGTCCAATGGTAAACCTTTTAAATTAAACGGTGGAATACTAGAACATCGATATAGTTGGTACATTTCAACAACAGTGATATTTTAATCAGTAATTAACATGAAGAATTCATTAGTAAGAGAGTTGGGAGAACAAGTTTTTATCCCTTTTTGAAATTCTACTATTACTCCCAATCTAGCATGTATTGTAACTAGCTTCTTAAGTATTTGAAATTGTTGGAACAATTATTTTATAAAGTCATGGGCTTTATTAAAACGTGTTTGTGTGAAAAGAAATGTGTTAAGCCCATAATGATATGGAAGAGAGATTTTCCAATTTGTGGAAACTTGCTAGACAAGTAAATTTCCAATTTGAGGAAACTTGCTAGATACGTAAAATTTCCAATTTGTGTAAACTTGCTAGACAAGTAAATTTCCATTTTGTGGAAACTTGCTAGACAAGTAAATTTCTATTTTGTGGAAACTTGTGAATCCTATATAAAGGACCCCTAAGCCTCTGTTTTAGAGCATCGAAAAACACAAATCACACAGAGAAAAACACAAACAGAAGTTCCTTCAATTCTCTTCTGTTTTAGGTTAGTGTTCTAATTTCGAGAGTATCGTAGTTCATATGGTCGACATAACCGATATCGAGTGTTGCGATACGCTTTCATATGGTTGTATTCTGGGACTCATGAATCATGATTTAACCTGTCACACTGCGGGTGATTCTTTGAGTTAAGGAAAGAGATCAAATCTCGCCTCCATATATTCTGATTTCTACTCCTTCTGTCCGATTGTTTTGATATCGTTTCCTTAACGTCTATTTTATTTTCGTGATTAAATCGCTTTTAACGTAGTGCTGTAAATTTTGGTTCTACAATCTTAACTCAAAGAAATCCGTTTTTGTTTTTATGAACATCAAACGGATTTTAATCGCGAGTAAATAAACGTTTTCAAATGATTTCTCTTCCGCTTATGATACTAAGAACGTTATCAACGCTGTTTTAGCAAGGATTCGTTAATGTAGAGACGGATTAAAACCAGTTTTCAAAACGGTCTTGAAGGAAAAACGCAGCGTACATCGCGAATCGTTTCATAGCGATCTTCGTTATTACTTTGTGCGTTTCACACAAGTTTATTGATTGTGATCGATAAACTGTTCTACTGCGATTTCTAAACGGTTTATAATCGTTAGAATCGCAGTTTATTGAAACATAAACCCGATTATCAAACGCGTTATAAACGCTTTGACGAATGCTCTGCGGAGATTCGATGTTGAGAATGCGCTTTTAGCGGTTCTAATCGGTTCGATAATGGTTTGTGTAAATTGCGATTTAAATTCCATATCGAAGCAAAGAGTGTATTCAGATTTTGATCGAATTCTCTTTCCGTTTAATTATCTATTAATTAAAACGGTACTAATTAGGGTTTCAAAAACCCTAAATAAGTCAACGCCATAATCGTTTATGAGAGAGGCTAAATCTTAGTCTGGTTCTCTTTGTTTAAAGATTTTGGTTAATTGGTCAAATTAAATCATTAAAACAAAGTGAGTGGACCAATTGAACTAATTTGCTTACGATTATTCCACAAACTGGATAATCTTCAACAATAAAGCAATTTATTCTAATGGATAAAATTGTCTTATAGAGTTGTCTTTGCATTGTTTAAAGTGCTTAATCACTAGTAAATCACTAGTAAAGTGATGTGTTTGGGTTTTGGTTAGTATATTAATTCATTTTTGTTCTTGTTAACGGACTTGAATTTCAATATAGCTAATCACACCTATGTATGTGATTGGAAACAGATCTTGTGAGTCGATACTCCAAATTGCGGTTTGGAAGAGGTCAGCCACTTGTGATCCCTTGTGAACTAATATGAAGTTATTGAGAAAACGATACAAATGTGACAAGACAAAGACAAGAGAATGGCTCAAGCCAATTTGATCAAGATAGACATGTGTGGTGTTATCTCTGAAGTCAATATGGTTGAGCATAGCCCACATGAGTGGAGGTATGATACCGGTGTGACGGTATGATGATAAAGGGAATGTTTCCCACCGATCATAAAACAACTAGAAGTTGTTCATGAGAAACAATGCACTTTCAAAAGCTGCAAGTTGTGGTGAAGTGGTGATAAAGCTCACTCTCACCAATGTCAAGCATGTGTCAGATTTGCGGAAAATCTGATTTATAGCACAATGCTAAGTAAGCATGAATTCACTCTCAATTTCGAAGCTGATTAGCTTGTATTGACAAAGAATAGTGTGTACGTAGACAAATGTTTTGTTAAGGACGGGCTGGTCCAAATTAATTTTGAGACATTCGTACTTAATATTAATGTAACCAACGAAGGTGACATTAATGAAAAGAAAGGGAAAAGGTTTCGTTTCTAATGGGTTGATTAAAATTTCTGTTGAGGCAGTCATTCGAAAAACTGATGTAACCGAGGTTTCTACCTCGAAGAACCTTAAGATGAATGAAAAGAAACCAATTGCTTATATTGCGGAGTCATTTAATATTTGGCACGAAAGCCTAGGACATGTTAATTTCAAGTCTATGAGTAGATTGATGAACATGAACTTGATTCATAAAAGCAAGATAAGCAAATGTGAAGTTTGTGTCCAAGCCAAACTCACAAAAAACGCCATCAAATAGCGTAGTAAGAACAACTGAACCTCTAGTGTGATTTAAAATCTGTGAAAACTAGAGGTGGAAAGAAGTACTTCGTAACTTTCATAGATGATTGCACTAGATACTGCTATGTGTATCTATTACGAAGTAAAAATGAAGCCTTGGAAAAGTTAAAAGAGTACAAGCTCTAAGTTGAAAACCAACTTGATAAAACTATCAAAATGGTTAGAAGTGATCAAGGAGGTTAATACAATGAACCTTTCGATGCGTTCTGTAGATAAAATGGTATTATTCATCAAACAACCGCTCCTTACTCACCAGAGTCTAATGGAGTTGTGGAACGAAAGAACCGAACTCTTAAGGAGATGATGAATGCAATATTGCAGAAATCTGGGTTAGCCCAGAACATATGGGGGGAAGCGCTGCTTACCTGAGCAAAATACCACACAAAGTGACTGGAAAAACTCCATATGAACTTTGGAAATGTAAAGTACTTTCGTACAAATACCTGAAAGTGTGGGGGTGCCTGGAAAAAGTAGCAGTGCCACTCCCGAAAAAGGTCACCATCGGACCTAAGACGATAGACTGCATATTCATCGGATATGAGCATAATAGAAGTGCCTATCGTTTTCTGGTATATAAGTCAGATATACCAGATATCCATGTGAACACGACAATGGAGTCAAGGAATGTTTCCTTCTTCGAATAGGTGTTTCCATGCAGGGATAAGGGAAATCCTAAGAGAACTCGTGATGAACGAGATGCTAGCAATGAGGCAAGCACTTCTGGCACTTCTACAAACGATGTTGCAGAAGAAATTGAACATAGACGAAGCAATAGAGCTCGTAAAGAAAAGATATTCGGCTTGGAGTTTATAACGGCATTTCTAAAAGAAAATGGGCCAAGAACTTTCAGTGAAGCCATGTCTACACCTGATGCACCTTCATGGAAGGAGGCTGCTAACAATGAAATCAATTCCATTATGAAGAATCATACATGAGAATTGGTTGATTTACCGCAAGGGTGTAAACCTCTTGGGTACAAATGGATCTTTACTACAAAGTTGAAAATAGATAGATCCATAAACAAGTACAAGGCCAGACTTGTGGTGCAAGGATTCCGACAAAAGGAAGGGTTGTATTACTTTGACACCTATTCTCCGGTAACGAGAATAACTTCGATTCGTATGCTGATCGGGTACAGCATTAAGAGATCTTGAAATCCATCAAATGGATGTAAAAACTGCCTTCCTAAATGGAAATTTAGAAGAAGAAATCTACATGCATCAACCTGAGGGTTATGTCGCTCCTGGGCAGGAGAAGAGAGTGTGAAGACTTGTGAAGTCATTATATGAACTTAAACAAGCGCCAAAACAATGGCATGAAAAGTTTGACAATGTAATGATGTCAAATGGCTTTCACACTAATGAATGTGATAAGTGTATATACATCAAAAGTACTCCTCATGGATACGTTTTGCTCTGTTTATACGTTGATGACATGCTCATCATGGGAAGCAGTAAGGATATCATCAAACAAACTAAGAACATGCTTAGTGGGAAGTTTGATATGAAAGACTTGGGACTAGCAGATGTAATTCTGGGAATTAAGATCACTCGAAATTCCGAAGGAATAATCATGTCTCAAGATCATTATGCTGAAAAGATCCTAGAGCGGTTTAAAAACTACTCAAACAGGATAATAAAAACTCCAGTTGACCCTCAACTTCATTTGACAAAGAATCAAGTGAACCTGTGTCACAGGTGGAGTATGCAAGACTGATCGGGAGTCTAATGTACTTGACGAATTGTACTAGACCCGATTTAGCGCACTCAGTAAATGTACTAAGTCGCTACACGAGTAATCCAGGTCATACTCATTGGAAAGCCATAAATAGAGTATCTGAGAAATACTAAGAGTTATGGGCTTCATTTTGGAAAAGAACCAGCAGTACTATAAGGGTACAGTGATGCTAATTGGATTTCAGATTCAAGAAACTCCAAATCTACGAGTGGATATATATTCACTCTTGCTGGTGGAGCAGTATCCTGGAAATCTTCCAAGCAAACACTCCTAGCTCGATCAACCATGGAGTCAGAGTTCATAGCTTTAGACAAAGCAGCAGAGGAAGCAGAATGGCTTCGGAACTTTCTGGAAGATATCCCGATGTGGGAAAAACCAGTGCCAGCTCTACGCGTACACTGTGATAGTCAGTCAGCTATATCACGGGCACTGAGTAATTTGTACAATGGTAAATCTCGTCATATACGAAGACGACATAAGACCATTAGATATTTGATCTCAAGTGGTGTAATAACGATAGATTACATCAAGTCGGCTGATAATTTAGCGGATCCATTCACAAAAAGCTTGCCGAGAGATCAAATTGTGAAATCATCAAAAGGAATGGGTTTAAAGCCTATGAACAAAGATGACGTTTGATGGACACCCCACCTATGTGACTGGAGATCCCAAGATCTAGGTTCAAAGGGAAAACAAAATTGAACTGATTCAGGATTGAGCACTATAACTCTGCCCAGTTCCTCGGATGATAAATAATGTTATATGTGTGTGATGAGGTTAAGCGTTGGCTTTTAATGATTCCATAGCTTTGTAATAGCGGAGTATAGACGGATACTTCTAGAAAGAAAGCTGATGGCAGATCACCTAGTGAGTGTGAAATGGGGCCGTTTCTAGGAGAATGAATGTAAGGCTATACTCTCCAACTTCACTCACGAATACAAGGCATGTTCAAGGCCACAATGAACACAATAGAGAACATAGTTCTACGAGAAGATGTAGCTGTGCGATATATGTTGTCTCGGTTTACACCAAAGTCCGGGTGGTTCAAGACATCGCGTTCACCTCCTGGCCGAGTAAACCCGACATATATCAAAAATGATTGGTTCAAGGCTGAAAAATGCTACCTATCAAATGCAGTTACATTTTCGTATACTCTCGAAAGTCTGTCTAGTCTAGTGAAGTCTAGTCTAGTCAAGTCTATCTAGTTCACTGAGTCTGTCTAGATAGTTGCATCTGCATATGTTTAGAGTCATTTCTATTCATGTGGGGGGATTGTTGGAACAATTATTTTATAAAGTCATGGGCTTTATTAAAAAGTGTTTGTGTGAAAAGAAATGTGTTAAGCCCATAATGATATGGAAGCGAAATTTTCTAATTTGTGGAAACTTGCTGGACAAGTAAATTTCCAATTTGAGGAAACTTGCTAGATAAGTAAAATTTCCAATTTGTGTAAACTTGCTAAACAAGTAAATTTCCATTTTGTGGAAACTTGCTAGACAAGTAAATTTCCATTTTGTGGAAACTTGTGAATCCTATATAAAGGACCCCTAAGCCTCTGTTTTAAAGCATCGAAAAACACAAATCACACAGAGAAAAACACAAACAGAAGTTCCTTCAATTCTCTTCTGTTTTAGGTTAGTGTTCTAATTTCGAGAGTATCGTAGTTCATATGGTCGACAGAACCGATATCGAGTGTTGCGATACGGTTTCATATGGTTGTATCCTGAGACTCATGAATCATGATTTAACCTGTCACACTACGGGTGATTCTTTGAGCTAAGGAAAGAGATCAAATCTCGCCTCTATATATTCTGATTTCTACTCCTTCTGTCTGATTGTTTTGATATCGTTTCTTTAACGTCTATTTTATTTTCGTGATTAAATCGCTTTTAACATAGTGCTGTAAATTTTGGTTCTACAGAAATCTCTTTTCCCATTTGAGATATAATAGGGACGGCCTCTCTTCGGATTTGTGTACTGTGTCACACTCACAGGACTTTGGATTAAGCAACACCATCACGCAAAATTTTTGTTGGTGAGTTTCGAATGCTATATCAAACTTGGTCCATAAACCTAGTTCATGCTATATTGTAGTTTTAGCATCGATCGTGAGAATAATGTCTCCAGACTATGCAATCGTGGGAGGATATCTAAACAAATAGGGTCGTTGAAAAAAAAAAAGGGTATGGCTGTGAGAATCTGAGATACTGGATATCGTTTAGTTGAAAGTGATTTATTTAGGTTAATTAGTCTAATTAAAATTCATAGAGCTTGATCATGCCCTTGAGCTACATATTCATTTTCACTTATTAATGTAAATACGTTGAAAGATTTGTAACATAACTTATGAACCGATCGACCTAAAACACATGCAAATATATTAATCGAAAACTTCTGAAATTATCTCAAATGATTTGATCAGTAACATAAATAGCATTTTAAAGTTTCCCATAAGAATGTTCTGCCGTCACTGGTTCCGTTTACGTCATCTAACTTTAAATACAATATGGCATCTTCTTGAAGTTGTTAAAATGTTATGAATTTTTCTGTCTATACTCTGCATATAGCTTATATCATATACCACCGCATATACCGAACCGTATTACCCAAATTATGTGAACCATCCTATTATGAGAAAATGGATATTTAAAGAAAATAAACTAGAATTCGATATGAAAGAAAAAAGATCAATG
The DNA here is from genome assembly GCA_030180135.1 of Orychophragmus violaceus. Taxonomy (NCBI): domain Eukaryota; kingdom Viridiplantae; phylum Streptophyta; class Magnoliopsida; order Brassicales; family Brassicaceae; genus Orychophragmus; species Orychophragmus violaceus. The sequence goes on along the minus strand of CM058233.1, from coordinate 82,625,385 downwards.
GAAAAGACTTTAATGACGAAACTAGAAACGGGCCAACTAACTCTCCCGTGACTTCATATATGCACATGATCTACTCGGTAGTTGCTAAAATGGCTAAGCTAAGTAAACCCTAAAAGTCCACCCTCGTCCCTCGTTCCAAGGATGGACGTGGCTTTCTGCATGTATGCTTACGCAGACGATGACATAATTTTCCAATGTTTTTGTTTAATTTCTTCCGTAATTAATGTGAACAAAAATAAAATGTAAATTTATCGTATACGTTTTTCCAATTGTTAATCGTATATAAGTTTTTCGGTTTGTGAATAAGTTGTCTTCAAAACTTGGTGGAATTAAACTATGGCCACAACATATTATTATATAGAATTAAACTATTCTTTTTTTTAGTAAAAGGCTTTCATTAATTTTAAAATTAAAGATTACAATAGGAAAGCAAATGAGCAACTAAAAATAAACATAAGAAAGATGGGATGAGCAAGTAAAAGTAAACTATTTTATTTTTAAGACTCAATAATCTACTATATAGTAAATTTATTTGTTTATAAAAAATAATTGAATTTTTAATACATCATAATTTTTTTTTATCCCATCACAATATCAAATAACGGTAAATAAAAACATTTTTGTCCACTCTCATTGATTCATCCCGGCCGGCGGCCGGTACTATTGTTATTGAAACCTTTAATCGACAATAAATCCAGTGATTAGATAGATAATCTGATTCACTCACAGTTCCATGTAAATTTTATACTATTCTATTTTTAGCGTGACTGTTAAAAAGGCAAAATTTCAACCCTGGCTTAACTTTTCACATTCGAACTAGTCAGGAAAAAAACTTTACTTTCACACATTGATTGTCTCAGACAGTTGGTAGATTCAGACAACAGTTTAACATATAGAGGGCAGGGCCCACAGGCCACAACAAAAGTTTTTTTTTTGAATACTTTTCTTTAACTACAACAAGGCCCTATTTTTATATAAAATTAACTTAATGACTTTTTTCTTTGTTTTTATTCCTGCTCTTTCTTACAGAGACAACAAACTATCAAACAATAACTAAAGCCTCTGGCTCAGACAACATTTTCAAATTATATAGTAATAATTAATCCTACTATTAATCGATAAAAAGCCGAAAATAACTGCTGATTAATTAAAAAAAAAGACAAAAGAAAAATTCACACTTAAGATTTTCTTTCCCATTGTAGAGAACCAAGAGTTTTACTGAGATATATCTGTAAAACTACTAATTAATCATCCACTTTTTAGCATTTATTCGCTGACAGTCCGATAAGATTATTCGCTAGATCGTAAGTGATACGTGTCCCTTGTTGCTGCACGTTCCCGATGATCGACAACGAAGACGACGTCGGAGCAAAAGCAAAGCAGAACGTTCCGGCATCATCAATAGGGATCAAGTAATTCTTCGCCGGCAAATTAAGCGACTTACCACCGGTGAAATGTAACGCGACCGTCGGGACTTTCACGGTGGAGAGAGACGAGAAGTCGTAGCAAGTGTCGAAGAGAGAGATGCTCGATGTTCCCTTTTTCAGATTCGCGGTGAGTTTCAAAAACGCGTCGCGCAGTGAGTTATAGGCCTGAGTCTGAAGACGAGTCACGGCGGTTCCACAATCCAAGATCACACCTCCGGCTCCCGATGCGTCGACTGCGAACACCGACGAAGGAATCGAGACTTGTTGGCCACCGACGCTGAATCCGCTGAGTCCGACATAGTAGAAAGTGTCGATCTTTTTGTTACGGAGAAGCGGAGCTGTCGCGTCTCCAGTGCCGAATTGGACCGAGTTGAAATCGAGACTTGACGATTTCCCCGAGTCACGATCAACGAGACAGTACGAAAACGACTTCGCTTTGATCTGATTCGTCATCGACAAAGCTCCACCGCCTAAACCGAGTAAACCGGCTGCTCCCATGAAAAGACCTTCGTTATCGTGACCACACCCCAAAGCAACGTCGTTTACCTTCCCGGAGTTTCCAAACGTCACCGTATCAGTAGCGTAATCTCCGACGGTGAAAGATCCGTCGCCATAACTAACTTGGTAGAGACATTTATCTGAGCGACAAGCGGAGACTTCTAGAGCAGCGCACTGTGGAGCAGAGCAAGTGAGCGATTTGAACGTGGAAGACGAAGCCGGGTCGAAAATCGGGTCAGATTGTTGGTAACAGTCGGAGCAAGGTTGGCACTGGATCCAGTTAATGTCGCTTCCAGTGTCGAGCACCATGTACATCTCTTTCGCCGGAGTTCCGACTCCGATTCGCGAGAAATACTCGCCGCTACCTTGGCTAGCTCCGGAGACGACAGGTGTCGTTAGATCCTCGGGTTGGTATCGGGTCTCGTCGTTGTAAACGGGTTTGAGATCGGATCTATCGATACCCTCGACGGCAAATCGGATTTTTGCGGCGATTCCGGCGACTCGGGATGAGTCTCGTTCGAGTCGACTCAGTACTAGGCTCTTGTAGTCCTTGTGCTGCGATGCGACGAGAGTGTCTCGGGAGTGAAGCTCTAGAGATAGTGGAGAAGATGAGTTGAGGAAAACCGGGCCGGTTTCGGATTCAGGTTCGGGTATGGTGGTGGTGAGTGAGGAACGAGTTGGGTCGATTGAGAGGATGTGTTGGGTTTGCTGGAGAGATGATAGGACGTCGAGCACGGTGGTTTCATGTGAAGTTGGTATAGAGCGAGAGGAAGCATCGGTCGTGGTGAGGATAAGAGAGAGAGTGACGATGGAGAGGAGAGAGAACAATCGCACGAAAGCCATTGTTTCCGGCGAATATAGGGAGGTAAGTGGAAGACGCAAAGAGGAAGAAATGTTTTACTTATAGGAAAAAATAAATAAAACTTGCGGAGAGAGAGAGTCACGCCAGAATTGCTGTGGTTATAAAAGCGACGTCAATAATCTATTAGCGACGTCAATAATCTATTATCCTGTCTAGGATTCACATTATCACTTTTACATAATTTATACAAAAAAGAGTTTAAGTATCTAAAACTATATACATGTGTACATGAAATCATAAATATCAATGTTATCACTTATCATATGATCCTATTTAACCCAATAAAAAATGTATAGTTAGTATACTTTTCATGCCCTCCAAAAAAGAAGTGTACTCGGTAGAATTTAACACAAATTTACAGCTAAGTGTACGGGACCTGTGAAGTAGGTCATAGTTGATAGGGATTGGACCTGGTAATTTCTTACTCCAAACGATTTATCCATTATTATTGTTAACATCCTAGAGATGTGTGACTACGTGTAATTACTATTTGTTTATTGTAAAGAACTTCGACTAAACACTTAATTTTTTTTTTTTTTTTTATAAGTATGTTAATATCATTAATGAAAATGAATTGTTAAGAACATATGCAACGGCAACTCTTAGCCACGGTCCTTAGCAAAAAAAAAAAAAAAAATATTGTGTGGATTCCACGTGGACCCCACACAATTTTAACAACCGAGATGCTAAATCTCTTAAATAAGGACCGCCTCTTAACTGTTCATGCCACGTGTCAGATAATGATTGGTCCTTTTTTTTTTAATTTTTGTTTTTTTTTGCATCTGAAAATAAAAATAAAAAATTATTAAATTTTTTTTTTTTAAGAACCCCAAAAAGTATCACCATTGGGGATGCTCTAAGTGTTACAACTTGCCAAAACAAATTGCTAGACTTAATAGCAAATCTCATGCAAAAAAAAGATAAAAAACATGAGAAATAAGACAATCGACGATTTGCTGTGAGGCAAAAAGTCGATAAACATCTCGGAGTCCTGGAATGGCGTAGTCGGCCTCAGAAGGAGCCGCGTCCGAAAAAGACTGATGTACCAATTTTGAAAGCTACAGGAAGTTGTTTCATCCGATAACCCGAGAAAAATAGGTCCATTCTACAGCAAAGTCTTTAGAACCGAGCCAGATTGCCCTCCACATCTACGAACGGTCACAGAAAACTCCTGGATCCGGCCCTATACCAAGGGATTATACAAGCTAACGGTGCTTAATAACCGAAGCATCACCACTCCGAGCCTTACTACCTCCTCATAAGCTAATGAACCAGTACACAGATCAAAACCAGGGCTGCATCAAACCTAAGCCAACCTTCACATTCCCAACTTCCGAGTCTAACCATCTCTCCACAATCAATAAGGCGTAACATAGGTTCTAGCTTTAGTTAAAACAAGGAATCGCAAGCAACAACAGCTTAACCCAACTATCATTACCCAAGAGACCGAACCGATGAGAGAGAGGCACTAACCGCTTGCAATCAATCAAGCAAAGCCGATAGCCGGGAAGGAGAAATTAACCGCCGTTGGGGAGAAATAGTGAACCGGCGGGACTACACCGGAGACGTAGCCGCACAGCCGTCGCCGTCAACACGTACCGCCGTCGCCCCACTGAACCGAGAGAACAAATTTGCCGCGAGCTTGGAGCCAACAGTGACCGAGAGCACCTCCGCGAAGAAAACCTTTGACCTAACTGCGCCTTCTCCGCCGCGGTCCTCAAGCAGCAGATCCGGACAGCAGCTGGTTAGATCGAGCCTCGAACCACCGCGAATCTCCGTAACAACGCCGCCGGAGCAAGCATCTTGTCGCTCGTCCATATCGATCCACAGACTCCGACTCACGGGCGCCTACTCCAAAGCATACACGACCTCCGTACAGAGAACAAGCACGAAGAGAGATGAGCCCTCCCCGGTGGCCGTCGAATTTCCGACTCCGGGGAGGCGAGACGCGCCGGAATGGTGAGCGAAGCTTGCGGGAGATGTTGAGAGAGAAAGCCTTGACGCGTAAGGCGGACGCACTCCTGTTCTAGAGAGTTCTTCTAAATCAACACTTGATTTTCTATTAACCACAAATGGTTCTGTTGATCTCTAGACTCTATTAAGAAATCAATATGTTTACGTGGATATTAATCATCCAAGGCTTTGGCTTTGTGTATATAGTATAAGATGGAGTGCATGTAAATAAGGTTAAAATGGTAGTTAATGAGAGAAGTAGGTAAGTTAAGTTCGTTAGATTCGCCATAGGACAGAGGATCGCGCGTGTGGATTCTACGCGACCGATCTTTTCTCTCTCTTTTTCGTATTGTCGTCTTCCTTTCGCTTTGGTGTTCCCGAGGCTTCTCCGGTGTTCTTCGATCTTCGTCGACGCCGTGAGAAGCCTCCATTCGGTCTTCTAGAGCTTAATCTTACAATCGCGGAGGCTATGGGGTGACCGGAGTTCCTCAGCCTTCTCTCTTTCGTTCTTGCGAGGTGTGGATCTTCTTTCTCGGCGGCGCGGTTTCAGATCCTTGCTCGAGTCTTCATCCCCGGGTAAGTCGCGAAGCCGGAAATCGCTAGAGGACGTGCGGTGGAAGGACGAGCGCAAGGGAGAGAGGATCGGCGAGATATGGGGTTTTGTGCTGGTCGGTGAGAAGTTGGTGGGGTGCGAGACGTGCTAAGCAGGCGCCGCGGCGGTGTTGGCCACAACGTTGCGGCTGCGGCGAAGACGGGCGGTGAGGTGCCTTGTTGCATGTCGGTCTTCCCGGAGTATTTTGCTTAGCAGGAGGCAAGAAGGTTTGAGAAGGTCGGAGAGGATAGACAGTCGTCGGTCGCCCGTTGCGGAAGAAGAATCGCCAGCGGGAGCTCGCCGGGAGCAGCTCTACCGGGTGAGACCGAGAGATTCAGGCGAAAACCTGCTTGCCGGGAGAAGGAGAGAAGAGTATGGGCTGGTGGCGCTGGAAGGTCGGCAAGGGTCGGATCCTTTCGTCGTGCACCGCAAAACTCGCCGTCTCATATCCGCCGGCGGCGGAATCGGAGCCAGTCTGGCCCTAGAGAGTGGCGATGGCATTTTCCGTAATTTAGGTGTCCGGTTTGATGGTCCCGCTCCGGTTATTTAGGGTTCCTAGGGTTTTGGTTTGATTTTCTTTTAATCCGGTTCCCCTGGTTTTGTTCCCGGTTGATCCCGGTTAATGATCGGTTGGTTTATATTTAAATATAATATATATATTTAAAAAAAAAAAAGTTAACTTCGTTAGACAATATTGTGTTTATTTGGCTTTCCCTGAATTAATGGTAACGCACCCTTTTGGCCTTTGTTTGTTGCGTCTCATTTATTTCTTCTGTTTTTCATCTTATTATATCCATTTTCTTTACCCACTTTACTTTTTCCCTAAATAAGATTATGCATTAATAAATCAATAACGGTTTTATAACTTACTTATATCCCTTAGGCTTAAGGGAATTACTTTTAAGCAGTGTTCTAAAATACAGCGTATACGGCCGTATATACGACATCTATACGCTATACAGTAAAGGATTGTACTGTTTTTGTCTATACGGTAAGATAATACGTTTTAAATGATACAATCAATTATACAGCGTATATACAGCTGTATAAACAGTTTATTCAGCCGTATATACGATACTTATACGTTTTTCTCAACACTTTTATACAGTTTATAATAAAAAAAAATTATATATATTTTTTTAAATTACAATTTCATTGATTAACATACTATTTGAAATAACTTTTATTTTAGTAGTATTAATTGAAGAATTATGAAATTTCAACCAATTTAGTTTAAAAAAAAATATAATCTTATTATAATTTAAATACAATCTTTTATCTATAATTTTTTATGTTTACTGTTCATATTTTAAATTTTTTATTTTCTAAAATCATAAACTATATTAGTTATAAATACATATTTTATTTAATAAATCAATATAAATTATATATGATATATATATATATATATATATTTTTTAAAGAAAATATTCACCGTATATACTCCGCATAAACGTCCGTATATACATCTATACGATATACGGTGGCCAACCGTCCAGCTAGCGTATAGCGTATTTTAGAACACTGCTTTTAAGTTTTATACAACTTTTAATTTAAGAACATTATAATGAAGACGCAATAATAGAGTTTTCCTTTGTCAAAGGCAAGATTGCAAAAAAGAAAACACGAGCAGACAGACAGTATAATTGATGCTTCAGTTAAGGCGACTGTACCATTATACTAGGCATGCTAAGAGAAATTAGTAAGGATGTAAATATTATAGTATAAAATATAAACAATGTATGAGTATAAAAATTATATAAACAATCTCGGATTGACAATGATTTTAATTTCTTGAATGTAAGGAGCACAAGAATGGAATTATATTTGTATGGGCCTGATAATGGGCTATGGCAGAGTAAATAAAATGGTCTGTTTTAGAAGAAACTTGGGAAAAAAAATATCCATATGGCGCCAAGCGGTGTGTTGTGTGTGTGGTTTTCCATTTCTCTTGAGTTTTCCTCACAAAATGAAAATGCGTTGCGTGGGTTGTTCTTGGTCACGGCCAAGATCCGCTTTCCGAATCTCATTGGGTGATCATTTTTTATTGAAATAATGTGTGTGAGAATTGTCATACATTAGAAATTAGAAGTGACCTCTCCCGTTTCCCTAGGTAGTAGTAGTATGATGATCTTATCGTTCCTACTCATTGAATGTTAGATATATCCAAATATTTATGAATTAAGACACCAAACTTGGTAACGAGTTTCTTCACAGGGGAGATTCCATACGGCTAGTTTGATATTAGCTAGGATCTTACATTTTTTCATTTTTTCTTTTGGTTCTAGCAAGATTAGAATCTCTTAGCTCATTCTTTAATTCACAAACTCAACAAAGAAGCACCAGATGTAAAGCAATTTTTTGATTGAATACAATTTTACATTTAAAAAAAAAATATTAGCTAGGATCGAGTTTCTGTTCGTCTATGTACACTTTCCCCATGAAGCAAATGAAATTGAATTAGTGTCTTTATGTGATAATATATATAGATTCAGAGAGGTTCATTGTAGTGTCTTGCAACATACTGGGAGATAGAAATTCATCATATCAAGTGGGGCTACCGCAAAAGGTAGATATACGAGGAACTGATTCGTCTCAAACCAGACATAATCTGTATGCAGGTACAATATAAACTCTCTTTCTTTTTCTTGACTAGCTAGGAGAGTTATGTTGATTTTATTGTGGATCCTTGTAGGAAGTAGACAAGTACTTCGATCTATTCACCATGATAGAGAAAGTTGGCTCCTACAAGATTTCATGTATTTCCTCTTGAGATTTGATTTTGTTTATAATAATGTGGCATGACATGTAAGATCATGGTTGGTTGGTTTCATTTACCTTTTCGTCTGAAGCCTCAGAACATTTTTTTTTCTCTATAGAGGACTACAAATATAAGCTTTGCAATGGCAGCGAAGAACTGGAGATAACATTGCAATGTTTTGGAAGGCCAACAAGTAAGCTAAGATTGTTTGACTCAATATTAGCCTCAAAATCAACTCGTTGTTTAAGATATATGTTTCTTGATGAAAAGGTTTCGGGTTTTGGAGAGGGAAAACATTGAGTTTAGCCAGTTTGGGATGCGTGATAATGTTGCACAACTTTCTGTACTCGAGGTAGTACTTCTTTCTTAGTGTTTTTACAAACTTTTCATGTATATGCTTAGGTGAATTCCATGATTGATCTAGTCTTTTTTTTTTGGGTTTCCGCCAGCTGCAGAAGTCTATGTCAAGAAAGCTACTAGTGGGCAACATTCACGTGCTTTATAATCCAAGTAAAGGAGATGTGAATATGGGTCAAGTAGGTGTCGACATTTCAATTGGTAGATGCACTACATGAAGTTTACAAAATGTTGATTGGTTCTCGTGGCTTGAAGTGAAGATGTTTTTTGCATGATTTTTAAGGGGAAAACCCCCTAAAAATACACGACTTTAATTTCTTTTGCCAAAAAAATATACCATTTATTTTGGTTGCCATATAAATATCTGACGTAATTTTGGTTGTTCTTTAAATACCTGTACTTTCAAAAAGGTGTATTTTGACACCGATTTTTAACCACAGTTAAGACAACTAACAGATTGATCTTAACGCCGTTAAGAAGCTAATCCGAATTAGTGTTTATTAACTCGAAATGTCATTTTTGCCCTTGTATTAGTTTGCCTATTAAGAGGTGAAACCCTAAACGTGAACACAGATTCATTGTCTTCTTCTTCTTCTTCTGTTCTCAACATTGTCATGGCTATGGAGAGGAGTATAAGTTCAGGTTCAGATGCAAGTTCCTTCTACCAGAGTTGCGCACAGATTGAGGCTCCTCTTTGTCATTGCAGCAGGCCGACAGTAGTGGTGAAATCGGGGACAGAAGACAATCCGGGACGAAAGGTTTTTCAAATGTGATTTTCATGGATTCTTTTTATGGGTTGACAAAGAAAAAACAAATGGTTGGCAGAAGGTGAGTTTGTTGGAAGCAAGAGATCAGATTCATCGTCAGAAGGAAGAAATTCGAGAGCTAAAATATGCCATTAAAGCCATGAATCGCCAGAATGTTGGTGGAGGAAGCCCTGAAACCTCACTGGTTAACTACGAGATGTGGAAGAAAATCGCAGATGAGAAGATAAAGCTGGAGGCTGAGCTAATGACTTCGAGGGAGAGGGAGAAATTGCTTCGACAGTTTGTAGTTGTATCTTGGGGGAGGGTTCGTTGTTGTTACTGCTATGATCCTGAAAATGTTGAAGAACTAGAGCTATCATTTGAATTGTTTGGTGTTGTTCTTGTTCTAAGTGTGTTTCTGTTTTGTCTTGGTCTTGTTGTTGTGTTCATTTGTTACAACTTGGTTTGCGGTTAATGTGATGTTGTCGTTTGTTATGTTTTGCTCTTCCTGTGCTTAGACTAGATGTCAAGTTTTCCATTGTAATGTGATGCAATTATAACAAATTAGAAGACAAGATAGAGTGCAAGACCATTAATAGCATTCCTAAGACATGAAAACAAACCCACCGATCATTCGTTTTACACAAAAACCAAACCAACCGAGCATTCTAGGACATCAAAAAAACAAGCTGACCCATCATTCCAAATCCAAAAAACCTTACATGCCGATCATTCCTAATACATTAAAAACGATAAGTAAAACCAATATAAGGCTGTCGTGGTGGAGATGCATCCACATCAGTAGCTCTAGACCCCCAAACTTCAAATTGTCGACCTGTGAAAGGAGATATATATCATCCATATCCTCTAGGGATGGGAGGTTCTGTAGCTCGGCCATGCCCACGACCACACCCTCGTCCACGCCCACGCCCACGACCACGTCCTCTGCCACGACCACGCGATGTTGATGCAGGTGAGCAGTTGATCGCTGCTCATCACCACCAAGCTGTGACGGTTGTGAAGATCTTACCGCATGTGTTGACTGGCTTTGAGCTCTCCTTGTCCTCTTTGGTGCATTCTCGATGCTCCATGGATCGATCTCCTATTACACAGCTAACATCAATCTCATGGACAACCAACTTCAATCGCATAAAGAGAATGTAACGAAGCCAGTCATACCATTGGTGTCTTCTTTGGTCTCCCCCTCTTTTTCTTTGGAACAGTTGGCGCAACAACATTAGTACATGTTCCAGTGTTATGCCTAGTCTGTCTACAATTGCTGCAGGTAACCGTTCTTCCTTCTCTTGTCGCCTTAGTTGGATTTGTTGCTGACTCTTGCGGCTCCTTTATCCTATCAAATTTCTTTGGACGGCCTGGCATTCTCCTTTTTCTGGTATTTGAATAGGTTCTTTATCGACTTTCTCCCACAATCTTTCTCCATTCACTGGTTTGATGTTATCTTTGTAGGTGTCTTGCCAAGTCGAAGTCAGATAGTAATCATCAACATAGCTGCATTATTTGGGAGAAAAGAGAGTTAGATATGAAGTCTGCAAAGCTTAATATGATAAAACAATTGTTATTACTTACTCTTCTGGATCACGATTGAGTTCGCTGATGACATGAATAGCATGTCGACAAGGTATGCCGGTGATATTCCATTGATTGCAAGCACAATGCTTCTCCGGAAGACATACTGTGTAACTACAGTCATTCTCAATCACCTCGTAAAGGCTTTCGCTACTTTGAATTATGCTGCAAACCTCACTGCCCACACGGTTTTCTTCAAAAAGCTCCATAATGTTTGGTGTAAACTTGCTTTCCCACTTTCCTGTCTTCTCACGCCTGCGAGATATACGCTTCATAGCTAGCCTCCTAATCTCTTCAAGCATGTTGATAACAGGTAACTTACGAGCGTCTTTGATAGTCCGGTTGAAGCTCTCTGACAGATTGTTGCACACATCTTCACATCTTGCTTGTGAACTGAAAAATGCTATACACCAAATCTTTGGGTCTGTCTTGAGCAGATCATTATATGCATCCTCATCAAAAGCCTTCAACACGTTCATGTTGTACTTATAGTCGCCTTCACATGGACTATGTGCCACAGCCCAAAAGTAATCTTCATATTCACACATACCATAAACCTTCTTCCAATTGGTGAGTATGTGCCTCGCACAATGTCTATGATCTGACTCCGGCAAGAGTGACGCAATTGCATTGATCAATCCCTTCTACTTATCGGAAATGAAGGTGTATCCTTTCCCTAAACCGAGGCCTAACTCCACCTTCAACTTGTCAACAAACCATGCCCACGAGTCATTATGTTCAACTCTCACTATTTCCCAAGCAATAGGATAAATCCAGTTATCTGCATCTCGGCCAACAGCTGCTAGAATCTCTCCTTTTAGCTCCCATTTCATAAACGACCCATCCAAACCAATGATAGGCCGACAGCATCTCTTCCAAGTGCTCCTAAGTTTTTCAAAACTTATGTAGAATCTGTCAAATACTTGTTTACCATCATGACGAGGAATGGTAACAATCTCAGTTATGGTTTCCTTATTTGACCTCCTCAGCTCGGCCTCATAGTCCCACAACTTAGAGAATTGAGCTCTCTGCGTTTCTATAACCATGTCGAGTGCGTCTTCTTTCCTTCCTACAAATCCACTTGGACACCGAGAGATTATACATGATCATGATCTCATCCTTAATGTCAGTCCACTTAATTTCTGGCCTTCTTCTAGATTCATCTTTGAACAAACAAGCTATGGTGTTCTGCTTCAACATCCTCGCTTTACTGCTCTTCATATGATTATGTTTATCAACATAACTTTTCACCATCCATTTCCCTATTCTTTTCTCCACCGAGCAATAAATCTTCCACTTGCAACCCTCCTTAGTACAAACTGCAGCCAGCTTATGTTTCTCCCATCTGCACAACTTCACATCATAGTTTATCTTCAACACGTATCTAAGAAGCTGCTCTTTGAACTCATCTCCAGTTCTGAACTTCTGCATCAACCACAAATAAGGAGGGTTCTCATTGCTGTAGTTGGCTCTTGAAATCTCTCTTTCCTTCCTGTTGAATACTTCCCACTCGTCATCAATATCCACAACAAGTGTTGGGTGGTTTTCGTCTACACACTGTCTCTCAAACTCAGCCTCGTCTGGTCCCTCTTCCCCATCACGACCCTCTTGCTCACCAACAGCAACATCATCTTGAATTCTACCTGATCCGAGAGATTCTTCAGTATTGATTTCATCAAAAATTCCTTAAACTGATCATCTTGTCTTATAACTTCTTGAACGACATCTTCTTCAACATCTTCTCCACCTACCCTATCTTCTTCTCAACCTTCAGCCTCGTCACTGTCATCTTCTCCTTCATTCTCAACTTCTTCTTCTTCTTTATCAGATTCTTCTCCTTCCTTTCCAACATCTTCTCTTTCTTTCTCGGTTTCTTCTACTCCTTTCTCATCTTCTTCTATTTCTTTCTCTGTTTCTTCTACTCCTTTCCCAGCTTCTTCCACTTTTTTCTTGGCTGATGCTATCCTCTTATTCTCCAAGTAAATATCAACCTCCCCTTCTTTCATAGCTTCATTACACATCTTGTTAATCTCTCCATCTGAGCTGTGTTCAAATATAGTCATCACCGAATTCATGCTCTGCTTGGGAAACTTGTACCAAGCTCGTACAACCAAACCTTCAATTCCGTAGTCCTTACAGAAACCATCAAACATCTACCATGTCATAAAGTCGGGATCTATGACAATATCCGTCTTCACTAAGCCTCCATCATAAATGTAATTTCTGCCAACATGCTTCATCGTCCCACCATAGTGAAGGTTCACTTTACTTGTATCAAAAATGCAAAAAATAACCCAGAATCAAACAAGGCAGAACAATTTGATACGAAATCAATTATACATCCGTGAACTAAGTAGAGACGAAATCGGTTTCCAAGAATCCAACAATCAAATCAAGAGACTGAAATCGAATTCCAATTTATGAACTAACTAGAGCAGAAACCGATTTCAATGTAAAACAACCTAAACCCATTCGCGCTTATGAACTAACTAGAGCAGAAAATACCTCATTTTCTCAGTCGTAACCACTTAAGAGACGATTCATTCGATGATGTGAGATATTTGTAGCACCGATTGAGTGAAAGGAGCAATGGATTTGGGAAGAGAACAATCAGGAATATGAAATTAAGGTTCGAGAGTTAAATCGATTTGGGGAAAATTTTGTTAACTTATTCGATTTTCAAAAGGGTAAAATCGCCATTGGATATGCTTAACTTAACCACAGTTAATTAAACTAAACACCCATTTAATCAACCCGTTTATCGGGTTAATAACGTTTAAAAATCGGTGTCAAAATACAGCCAAAATTACGTCAGATATTTATATGGCAACCAAAATAAATGGTGTATTTTTTGGGCAAAAAAAATTAAAGTTGTGTATTTTAGGGGTTTTTTTCCATTTTTATTTTAGCTTTCAGTCAAGAGATTTTTAGGTTTTACGTTGTTCCTAATTGTTCCTGTGGCTTATTCTTGATTGATAGATCCGTTCGCTCTGCTCAAAGGCTTACTTGCTCTCTAAGATATGGGGTGATATTCCCATTTGTTCTATGCGGCGTTATCAACAACACCTTAGGTACATATTTTTCAACTAAACGCATTCTCTTTGATATTCTGATTGGTATATCTTGTGTATTTGTTTATCTCATTATGTGATATTATCTAATCACGCGCAGAGTCCATTGTACAACTTCTTAACGTCCTCTAAGGTATGGACATTTATAGTCTTGCTTCAGACAAACTACTCATTTGTCCACTTATGGTTTCTTTAAGTTGGATTATGTTTCTATCTTACAGATGAATATCATGAAACATGACGAAAGAGAGTTGTCTGGCCAGAGAAATTGTCTTCCAAACCAAGTTCTTGAGACCAGAACCAAACCTAGTAATAAAATAACTTCCATAAGCAGATCAGATTATTTTCTTAAAGATTTGATCAGGTTCTGCAGTTAAGGGTTGTTTGGTGTCTGCCCGATGTTTGTGTTCACTTGTGGTTGATGTTTTTGATTCATAAATTGCGAATATAAAAAGTTATAAAAAACAGTTTTTGATACTCATTGGTTTCAGATGCTTAAGTAGCTCTTGGACCAACGAAGAGATCTGTGTCGCGACTGGGCAAGAGAACTCGTACTGGGCTGTGCATCCGTTGAAACTCCGTAGCTCATACGCCCCAGTTAAGGTAACACACACAATGCATTACAGTCTATACATGACAAGAAATAGTGGAAGAAAAAAATTCTTTATATATGTATGTATTTTCAAATGTGCATCAAAAAGCTAAATATGATCATGTTCATGGTACACGACAGGGCTCAACATATACCAGGGATTCTGTTGGTGAACCTCTAGCAACCTCGTATCACTCGAAATTTCTAGGAACAGTTGATTACTGATGCATCATATCTTTGATAAAGATTGCCTTTTATTTCAGTGTTTATCTTTTGGTGTTTTTAGGCTTATCTAGTTGAATAAATCCCTTGTTGGATACGCATAGGATTAGGGTTTTTGGTGTTCGTTGTTATCCTCTCGGATATAACATCTATTTAAGGAGACGTCCTCATACGTTTGTAGTCACGTTTTATTATTATTGATTCAATTCAAGTCAAGCTTTCAGCTTACAACTTGCATCTCGGCTATTCTAGTTAGAATCAACGAGCTCAAGTCTCCTTGTTCGGCCATTCTTGCGAGAATCAACGAGCTAAAGAATCATATCGTGTTTTAGGCTGCGCCAATTTGGTATCAGAGACTCTTTTTGATCCAGATTTTTTCCGGTCAATCCAAAACATGGCACCTAGACGCAACGCACAACATAACAACAAGAGGAACAATGAAGAAAACACTAATGAGTGGGCAGAACTTCGTTTAACTCTTTTAGCTATGCAAGAAAACATCCAGTATACTATTATTAATTCATTCCATGAATTAGCAGAAACTTTGTTGCATAATCGTATGCCAAGGTTGGAGTCGGACGATGGGGGATCCGTTCATTCACAGGGCAACCCGTTTGCTCATCAACGCAATCCGCAACAACAACTTTGTTGCATAATCGCGAACCTGACGACCGTCGCTGGGAGTTAGGGTTCAAGATGGTCTTGCCGGAATTCCATGGGAGTACTCGCAGAGACGAACTGTTAGACTGGATGGTTTCCGTGGAAGAACTGCTGGAGTTTAAGAAGGTACCGGAAGATCGCCAAGTTGCTTTGGTCGCAACCAAGTTTCGCGGAAGAGCAGCTTCTTGGTGGACTTAATTGAAAACAACTCGTTCACGGACGGGTAATCGAAGATTAATACGTGGGTTAAATTACAGAAGCACTTGCGCCAGACCTTCTTACCGCAAAATTATGATCGGACGTTGTATACAAGGTTACAGAATCTACGTAAAGGCTCAAAGACGGTCGAGGAATACGCTGATGAATTTTTTCTACTCATTACGTGGAATGAAATTTTCGACAGCGAAGTACAATTCATCTCACGTTTTGTGGGTGGTCTTCGTCCGCAAATACAAACAGCCATGAACCAGTTTGACCCGACATCCCTAGCTGAAGCTCAATGACGCGCGATTGCCTTTGAGCAACAATTCAAGGGTAACTCTGCGTGGGCATCGGGCAATAGACACAGAGCACCAAGCGTCAACGCGGAAGTTCTACAAGGAAGTACTAACCGAGGTAATGAGGATGCGACTGGGGCTAGACCACAGAAGGATACCAATGTGGATGCACAACTATTACGTCGCTCCACTCGGCCTAATGTGCTACAGTGTTTTACTTGCAGCGAAACAGGGCACATACAGACTGTCTGCCCAACCAAAACTCGTCGCGGATTGATAATGGAGGAAACAAGGTGGGACGATGAGTACGATGATATGCCTCCGGATGATGATCTCCCTGAAGATAGGCACGAAGGGGACAATGATCCTTTGCTGGTCTCTCGGATGTGTTTAGCTCCTGCCGTGTGTGAGGAACCTTGGTTGCGATCCAATATCTTCCACTCGACATGCACTATTAAGGGGAAAGTCTGTAAGTTTGTCATTGATTCGGGTAGCTGTCGCAACGTTGTTTCCGAATTGGCTTGCAGGAAACTTGGTTTAAGCTGGGAATATCATCCTGTACCATGGTAACTGACATGGCTGAAAGAAGGAATTGAAGTAACAATTACTCAACGTGCTTTGGTTTCCTTTTCGATTGGTCCGCATAACAAGGATAAGATTTTGTGTGATATTGTTCCGATGGACGTGGGACACCTTTTGCTGGGCCGACCGTGACAGTATGATCGTGATGTTACGCATAATGGCAAGACAAACGTTCACAGCTTCGTTTTTGACAATCGCCGGATTGTGCTCATTCCGAGCTCGGACCCATCTCGTCCGATTTCTGATCATCCCACCGCGGTACCGCCACCAGCAGTTTCGACCGGTTCGGCTATTCTCTATTGCTCAGCATCATCGTTTGAGTCCGAATTCAAACAATCAGTCTTCGCGGTTGTTATTCTTACGGCTAGGTCCAATATAACCGATCCACAAACGGTCCATCCATTGATCAGAGACGTTATGACTGACTTTGGTGATCTTTATCCGAACGTTTTACCACAGGGTTTCCCTCCGCTTCGACAGATTCAGCATCACATTGACCTCGTTCCAAGGGCAGCATTACCAAATCGGCCACACTACCGAATGAGCCCGCAAGCACATGAGGAGCTGCGGCGTTAGGTTGAGGACCTCTTGGCCAAGGGTCATATACGAGAAAGTCTTAGTCCGTGTGCAGTACCTGCGCTTTTAATTCCCAAAAAGATGGTACATGGCGCATGTGTGTCGACAGTCGGGCTATCAACAAAATCACTGTTCGTTATCGCTTTCCGATTCCACGCCTAGATGATCTTCTCGATCAGATTGGCAAAGCGTCCGTCTTCTCGAAGCTGGACTTAAAAAGTGGTTACTACCAGATTCGGGTGCGTCCGGGAGATGAATGGAAGACCGCGTTTAAGACTCGCGAAGGGCTGTTCGAATGGATGGTCATGCCCTTTGGTTTATCTAACGCACCGAGCACTTTCATGCGTGTGATGAATCAGTCTTTGCGTCCCTTCATAGGCAAGTTTGTCGTCGTATATTTCGACGATATTCTCATATTTAGCTCGTCTTTGGATGATCATCTCGGTCACTTGCGACAAGTACTGACTGTTCTTCGTCATGAAGCCTTCTTCGTTGCCAAACAAAAGTGAGAGTTAGGGGTATCGAATGTCCTATTTCTCGGCTATGTGGTGTCATCGGCGGGTTTGTCTATGGACGAGTCTAAAGTCGAGGCGGTGAGATCATGGCCTACGCCGAAGTCTTTGACAGAGGTACACAGTTTTCACAGCTTATCTTTGTTTTACATACGTTTTGTATCTCACTTCAGCTCGATCATGGCACCTTTGACGGATTGCATGAAATTGAAAACGTTTGCATGGTCCTCGGAAGCTCAACTCGCATTTGATACGATTAAAGACAAGATTACTACAGCGCCAGTGTTGGTTTTGCCGGACTTTGATATCTCTTTTGAGCTGCATTGCGATGCATCTAAGCTTGGTATAGGCGCCGTGTTAAGTCAACGTTCGCAACCGGTAGCGTATTTTAGCGAAAAATTGTCCGATGCAAGGAGTCGTTATAACACACATGATGTCGAGTTTTACGCTGTGGTCCAAGCCGTGCGACATTGGAGGCACTATTTGGTCCACTGAGGCTTCATTCTATTCACCGATCATGATGCTCTTAAACACCTTGATAGTCAGGTGAAAGTGTCTTCGTGTCATGCGTCGTGGATTGCCTATCTTCAACAATTCACGTTCTCTATTCGGCATAAATCAGGGAAGCTTAATAGGGTAGCGGATGCCTTGAGCCGACGACATGTTTTGCTTAACACTATGCATGTGTCCGTCCGGGGTTTGCTTCCTTCTCGGATCTCTATGCTACCGATCCATTCTTTCACCGCATCCTTGAACAAGTGCAAGAGGGTTCCCGTTCTAACTTCTCTTTGTTTGACGGTTTCTTGTTCCGTGGGAGCCAATTGTGTGTACCAGATTGCAGTTTGCGTTTACGCATCATCGAGGAATTACACACCGAGGGTCACATCGGTCGGGATCGCACTCTGCAGTTGGTTTCAGCCACGTACTATTGGCCAAGTCTACGGCGTGACGTTGAGCGTTTTGTCGAACGTTGTCGGTCCTGTCAACTCGCCAAAGGAGGTGCTTCTAATGCTGGCTTATATCTCCCTCTGCCCATTCCTACACAACCGTGGACTGATGTTAGTATGGATTTTATTCTTGGGCTTCTGAGATCTCAACGTGGCAATGATTCCATCTTCGTAATGGTTGATCAGTTCTCCAAAATGGCACATTTTATAGCATGTAAGCGTACGTCGGATGCTGTACGAGTGGCCCAACTATTTTTCCAAGAGGTCTATAGGCTGCACGGTTTGCCTACTTCAATTGTCTCGGATCGCGACACGCGCTTCTTGAGTCACTTTTGGCGTTCTCTGTGGAAGTTGCTCAACACAAGTCTGGATATGAGTACGGCGTATCATCCTCAAACGGATGGTCAGACGGAGGTTACGAATCGCGCTTTGGGTAACATGTTGCGCTCCTTGGTGGGTGATAATGTGCGTTCATGGGAGCCAAAGCTTTGCCAAGCTGAGTTTGCTCATAACCATGCCTTGAACAGGAGCTTGGGATTCAGTCCCTTTCAAGTTGTTTACAGTATGTTGCCGAGGGGACCGTTGTATCTTACCCCATTGCCGGATAAGAAACGTATTCATGGAGGAGTTGCAGAATTTGTTGATTCCCTTCGTGACACGCATATGCAGGCTCATTCACACTTATCGGCAGCGACTGCTCAATACAAGGCGCGAGTGGATGTTAAGAGGCGGGAAGTCATTTTCGAACCATGAGTGTCGGTATGGGTCGTCCTTACTAAGGATCGTCTACCCTTGCATGAATACAACAAGTTGAGGTCACGCAAAATTGGCCCGGTTGAAGTGCTTGAACGGATTAATAACAACACATATCGTTTGCAGCTTCCGTCTCACATCAAGACGGCCAATGTGTTTAACGTAAAGTATCTCTCCAAGTATCGCGGCGACAATGACGATCCAGATTCGGGGTCGAATTTTCTCAAACCGGGGGATGACTGATGCAACATATCTTTGATAAAGATTGCCTTTTATTTCAGTGTTTATCTTTTGGTGTTTTTAGGCTTATCTAGATGAATAAATCCCTTGTTGGATACGCATAGGATTAGAGTTTTTGGTGTTCGTTGTTATCCTCTCGGATACATCATCTTTTTAAGGAGACGTTCTCATACGTTTGTAGTCACGTTTTTATTATTATTGATTCAATTCAAGTCAAGCTTTCAGCTTACAACTTGCATCTCGGCTATTCTAGTTAGAATCAACGAGCTCAAGTCTCTTTGTTCGGCCATTCTTGCGAGAATCAACGAGCTAAGGAATCCTATCGTATTTTAGGCTGCGCCAATTACCTTTGGTAAATTAAAACATTTGTAAATAAATCCAAATTTGATTTGAAAAAAAAAAAAATTAATAGTTGGCTGATGAAACTTATTGTAAACACATATGTGTGTCTGGTTCAGGTAGTCGGATGGTATTGTCCCTGCAAGAGTTCTTGATACACTTCCCATTGATGTTCTCTGCAAAACCAGAGGTCTTCCTTGTCAAGTAAGTATTATTAAACAGAATTAAAAAGTTTGGTGAAATTGGTTTTGTTACTAACACAATAGATGCTTTAGCCTTGTTCGTCTTTGGTTTTGCAGGAATTGGGAAGTGATCACTTGGCACTGGTTTCCGAATTTTTCTTTGAACCGAATGGTTGATGGAATCTGAAACCAGCTTAGTTACATATTTGTATATGATAAGCGTACCGAAATTTACCGGATCATGGTACGAAATCAAACCTACTGTTCGGTCAATAATTGAATGTAAATACACCAGAATCATCTTCTCAGTTTACTTTGATTTTGACCCATCCATTTTCTTCTCTCTTTAAATAATTAATTCTGAAAATGAACCGAACCGGATATGATATGGGTTTTGAGAGAAACAAATAAAAATCCAAACCAAAATAAGGTATTGAACCACTCGGTACGGTTCTTATCTGGTTTGTGATAGTTGTAAACTGTTATCAAAGCAAGGTAAAGACTTGACAAAAATAAAAGCAAAAGAAGAAAGCGAGGAAATGGTGTTACGCACGGATCATAGCTGGAACACTTCTCGGCAGGACTCTCGGATTCTGTGTAATGCATCGCGTCGAAGTTAGCTATAAGGTCAGTTTATTCTTCTCTCTCAGAAAGCTCGTGCTCAACTCTTTAGCTGTGATGGTTTTTGTATATATTTTATTTTTTGGCACTTGGGGTTGTACGCAGATGAAGATGGAGGAAGCGTTAAGGCAATACGAGAAGGAAATGAAGAAGAGAATCTCGGTCAGATCAGTGATGATTCCGTTTAGCTGTTCTGACTAGCGTGGGCATGCATTCAAAGTGTTCGAGGAAATGTCCAAAAGGTTTTTTATTTTATTTCTGTTTTCTGTAATTTTCAATCTGATTGACTGTTTAGTATTTTTTTTAAAGATTTTTTTGTCTCATCCTAATTATATGAATCAATTACATCATATTAATTTATTTAATAAAAAACAAAAAATTTATTTATCTTTTTAATTATTTATTTGTTTCATTCAATTTGGATATATAAGAAACATTTTATATAATTTAGTAAGATATTAAATTTTATTAAACAAAACTCGAAAGTAAAAATTGAGTGATTATTAAATTATTAAGTAGAAAATAATAATAATGTAAAATATTAAAAAGTAAAAATGAGGTTGTTGAATTAAAAAACCATGGTGAATAGCTTAACTATTGAAATAAAACTCAGTTACACAAAAAATCATATACAAGAAATGATAGAAGGAAAGAAGCAAAGTTGCACAATATTTTTTTTCCTGGAAGGTTTTACTCACAGTTATCTTAATTCCTTGTAATAAATTGCATGTGATATGAGAGGTTTGGACGTTCAGTCCTTCGATTCGGTTTGGTTTCTATTGTTCTTCGGGTTTTAGGCATTTAGGATCTATAAGAGAATTGCATGAATTTTGGTTTGGTTGGTTCCGATATCTTTCAGTTTGGTTTGGTTCCTACGGTTCTTCGATTTTTGTGATTTCCGATTACCAAATACAAAATCTTAATCTTAAGTTTAAAAGTACAAACCTTAAACCAATATGGTCCTAAAATTTCAACAAACCAATGAAGTTTGACAAAGTTTTCTCTAATATTAAAGAAAGTAAAGCGAAAAAAGTATACAAGTTTATTCTAGTCCACAAATCATTAATTCTCCATTTCAGTTCTCATGTGACACAAATAACAAAAATTACAGACCAAACAACATCGAACTAAAAAAAGAAGAGTATATAAGATTACTTGTAGCTTCTTTGGCTCTCTCATAAGCCAAACTCTAAAATTAAAAAAAAAGAATACCTGGTGAATCAGTGATGAAGATGAAGTGTCGATTAGTCGATGAGTGAACTAGGATTTGGTTTTATCGCTCTGTTCCAGAGAAAATAAAAAGGTGTTACAAAAAATTTGATGAACTAATTTTCAATTTGGATTAGGTGGGTCAATTGGGCTTGGGTTTAGTTTATGTATTATTGGGCATGTAAAAATTCTATTTTATTTTCGATTCTATATGGATATCTGATATAAGAAATTTTTAAGTTCTTAAGGTCAATTACTCAACCCACAAGATAAATGTCATTGTAGTATAAGTTAAGGTATTAATCCAAATTGGGTTAAGTTTAAAAACACCAAGAATGCATACAACTCATTAAGCCAAGCCAATCAAAGATGGTTTTTAAAACTAACAATTCTAAATGAGAAATGAAAGCAAACAAGTAAGAAAATAAGAAGTTAAGACAATGATAAAAGAGGGTCTAAGATAAGGTAATGAATCAAAACTAGATAGAGATGATCATACTTAGGACTTTTTAAACAATCAAACATGCAAGAGATAGCTAAATGATCCTATAAGTAGTTAATCATGCCCTTAACTCTATGCTAATTATGCAACAATTCATTTATCAATCTCAAATCACACATTAGCATGCATTCATCTCAATCACAACACCATCAAGCAAGCTTAATCCTTAGTCTAGAACACAAGCCATCCTATCTCTAGGCAAAATCCCTTTAATCAATTCCCATTCAAGAACAATCTCTCAATTGTGATTAAGAACCAATCAAGCATGCAAAACAAGTTCATATGACTACTAAACACCTTAGACATCAATTACCATTGGCTAAGCATGCAAAATCTTTAACTAGGTTCTTTCAAGCATTTCATCAAACACCTTTCGGGCAATAAAAAGTCTATGATCTAGATTCAATAATTCCTTGCAATCTAACCCAGATAAAAATCTAATAGAGTAGGATTAACATTAATTAAACACTAAACACCTTATACCATCCCTAATCCAGTCCTAATTTATCTCAACTCAAAGACCCATAGTGACTACTCACTAATCATAGAGATTCTCACAAAACCCATATAGATAATATGAGAATCATGATTAGGAATAGAAATAAAAAAGAAATTAAGATTAAAGAAGAATTACATAATTAAACTTAAAAGAAAGAGTTTACAATCTTAAGAACCCTAAAATGGGTTAAAAATGCATAAGAGAGAAGATAGAGTCCAAAATATGTCTCAAAACATATATATAGTGCAAAGGCACCACATTGGCAATTTGGTAAATATGTGCTTCGGAGGGTCCAACATCGACCACGTCTCGTTGATGGAACATGTCGATGTGAACAGGGTCTTCATGCGGGAGCAAGCATCGGCTGCACTTGCTCGATGGAGTCATGCCGATAGAATCACTGTGATGAACGCTTGATCTTGGACTTGGTTATCCATCGGGCAGAGCTGGTCGATGGGGACTCGATCGATGGGACATAGTAAGTGGCATCGAGGACATTTAGTCGATGTTCTTTGCTCGATAGAATCTCTGGAAATCATCACGACATCGAGCTTGGTTAAACATCGAGCAAAGAAAGCCGATGTGAATTAATCTATGGGAAGTGCATGTTGATATCGAACGAGTTAACGCGATGCTTCCAAGCCAATAGAATTGATGTGATGTCTCGAGGACGAAATCCTATCTCCATCGACCGCATTTGGTCGATGTAAGGCGGTCGATGGTTGCGGTAACTCCTTTTCATTTCCTTTTGCTTCATTTGGCCTCCAAATCTCACCATCTTCTTTCCTCAATTTCTAAGAACCTAGAAAGGTATGAAAAACACTCCAAAGACACTAAAATATGCAATTTCCTAGATCTAATGCACCTAAGTTACTAAATGCAAGAAATCCTAAGAAACTAACATGATATAATGAAAATGATGCTAAATTATGGATACAATTGAAGGAATTTCTAGCAGTTCTAATCACATTAGGCAACCCTAGGTATAAATTCCATAGCCTAGGATCTAGGGTTCATGTTTATAATTGAATCTACAGAGAATCTCGAATATACCTGGATGATTATGCAGCGGAAAGTGAACAGGGATTCGAGATTGAATAGCGCATCAAGTGCTGCGCCTCTACTGGTATCCACACGCACATAAACTGGAACGGACGGGATGCTAGTGCCGTAGAGATCAGATCTCTTAGAGGTTTCTCAGAGGTGGCTGTGAATTAGGTCTGGTTGCTGTAAAAGTCGAGCATATATCATATATATATGAAATTTTACCACAACCTAGATAACCAAGGATCAAAACGTAGTTAATTAAGTCATAAACCAAAATCGTTATTTTGGTCCGCGATCTGTGTCGATCGATACACATGTTGTGTCGATCGACACTACCTCAAAAACTCGTTATTGAATGTATATCAAATATACATTCACTAGATCATTACACTAATGATCAACCCCACATAAGACATCCAGTTTGCTTAGGTGTGTGACCCTGTAGGATCATATAATACTAGCAATGAGTTCTAAACTCATTGATCATAAGTGGCTTCTAGCAAAGCATTATGATTACCCAGTATCATATGACTGTCTCATCTCGACAATACAACTTTCACTTAGAGTAAATACAATTGATTTCAGGACATTCCCAACAATCTCCCACTTGTACTGGAATCATCTATTCCTATAATCCATTTGTCACTATATCTCGATCTGGCATGAGGCAAGAATTGTGTCATCCTTATTAAGCTAGATCATGTTTATCGAAATCTGCTTTATATTGATAAAACAAACGACTGACAATCACCTCGTTTGAGCGCGGCCACGCATTTCTTAGTATCAAATCTTCGATAGGCTCAGAGATATTTATCTCCTGTTTTATAGTCACCTGTTATGGCTGACGTTTGACAAAGTCAAGACGGACCAATCCATATGTAAGAAATCATGATGAACTCAGGTCTAAGGACTATACTCTATAGTCGTAATGAGAAACTCTTATGACACTCATATAACTATATTGTAGAGTTCTCATTAACGGGCCAAGTCCGATACTATGTTCTCTAACATATATCTATGTGATTGACTTTAATACTCTTATTAAATGACTCCATGAAACTTAGTCATCAGTCACCTCACATACTAGTCTCACGCGGTTGTTAATGTCCTATTTTAACAACCTTGACCAGGGACCAACATAATTTATGTCATTTATTACTTATAGGGTTTCATGATCAAGTCACATACTTGATGACCTATAAGATGTCATAAATTACTTTGGGACTATTATTTAATAACATAATTAAATAATACTGAAACAAATTTCATTAAAATAACATAACCATAGTATGTTTTCATGAACACCATAACATAACTAAAAACCAAAAATATCTCCCACTGAAATCAAGATCATATCTTAAGAAATCTAATGCCTATAGCAGTAGTATGACTTTCATGCTTAGGCCTTGGGAGAGGCTTAGTTAGAAGATCAGCAACATTCTCATCCGTCGGGACTCTACTGATCTTCACATCTCCTCTATTTATGATATCACAGATAAGGTGATACCTCTTCTCTATATGTTTGGACTTCTGGTGGGACCTAGGTTCCTTCGCCTGCGCAATGGCTCCATTGTTGTCACAATACAAAGACACTGGCTCAGAAATACTAGGAACCACACCATGTTCAGAGATGAACTTCTTAATCCAAACAACCTCCTTTGCCGCTTCAGAAGCGGAGAGGTACTCAGCTTCGGTCGTGGAATCTGCTACGGTCCTGCTTGGAACTCTTCCAACTAACTGCACCGCCATTCAGACAAAAGACGTAACCAGATTGTGATCGGAAATCGTCTTTGTCCGTCTGAAAACTTGCGTCTGTGTAACCACTTACTACAAGCTCATCACTTCCTCCGTACACCAAGAATTTATCCTTAGTATTTCTCAAATACTTAAGGATGTTCTTGACAGCTCTCCAGTGACTTTCACCTGGATCAGATTGGTATCTACTCGTTGATAGGTGTAAAGTTTTAACCCTATACTAACTGCAAGTGCACAGTAATATCAATGTAGTACTTAGGGATCGAATCCACGAGGACTCTAGGCAACGATAGAATTAGAACAGTCAAGCTTAAACTAGGAGAAAGAAAATTGTATTGAGAAACGAAAAAGCAGAACAAGAAAGTAAATCAGTAGCAAGTTGTGGTTGTAAGCAATTAACTAAGGGCGTTAAGTCTAGGGAGTTCTCAGGAAATCAGACAAGCAGACAAATCATTCAGTCATGATCTAATTAAACAAAGTTCTAGAACTCAAAACACAAATATAAAATTAACCAACTTTCGTTGTGAGAATTCTCTAAGCCTAATTGCAGAAATCCAAATGTCTTTGTAATTCCTAACTGATTAAACCAGCTTTAATGATCAAGTTCGATATGTTCACAATCTAATTAAACCAAATATCTTTGCGAGTAATTATATTGCTCAACCTAAATAGTTCAGATTCTAAACCACACTTTCGTGTCAATCTAGCAACCTAAGATCTAAATTCTAAGTGATCAAGTTAGAACTAGCATTAAACACAATTTAGATTGAAGAACATCTATTGATATGAATCCTTAACTGAATTAATTATATCTAGCAAGTCATAAAATCCCTATTGAGAATCCCTAAACCTAACTATGAATCTACTCAGACATAGATAATGTAAACATGATCAATGAATAATTAGATATCATAAAAGAGATTAAACAAGTAAAGGGGTTCGAAATCTTCTCCAAAAACAGGACGTAGTACAAGATCAGATCAGCCCTAAATAGCTCTAAAAACTCTCTGCTCTAAAGTATGATAGCGTATCTAAAAACTGAAGTTAAAACCTAATTAAATAGCTAAATCACGTCTCAGAGCTTCTGTGTAAATATCTAGAACTTCTGGGCAACTTTGCAATATCATCATTCTTCATTCACCGCCACGAGTCTGGCCCAACACGCTGTGCATCGATCGATGCTGATGTGCATCGATCGACACACTCCTCTGTTTCGGACAGTGATCACAAATTCTCGGGTCAAAACTCCAAAATGGTCCATTTAGCTCCATAATCTCCAAATCCACTCCAAACGTGTGTGTACCTAATAACACATGTAAAAGACTCTAAAAGAACACCAAAAGACTCTAAAACATATTTATGTCATGGCATAAAACCGGTAAAAACCATGATATATCAATTCCCCCACATTTAGCCTTTGCTTGCCCTCAAGCAAAACAAAGAACTAAAACATGGTGAAGAGGTTTGAAAACTTTCAGAACTCTTTTTGTCCTAGAAGTAACAACACTCACATTCTCCTTAGTAAACCACTGAAAGAATCAACTGCAAGATATCAAGACCAACATGTACTTACCCCACACTTAGCAACTGTCCTAAGTAAACTCCACAATCAATCCAAGCAATTCAAATTCACCATACTGACTTCTTAAGCATATTAAGTGCGGTCTCACCTAAGGATTATCGATCAAAGGGCACATGGATTCTTACCTTGCCAGCTCTAGACCACCATACTATCTTTTTCTGGTTCCTTTTCTTCTCTTTTCCCTTCCTTAGCATTCTGATTTTTCCCCATTGGGTATCATTTTTTTTTTGTTATCATTGCTCTTCCCGTTAAGGGGTGTACTTTGGACACATTCCATGGATCGCACAGGAGGTAATATTGTTTGCTACTACTCTCGTGACCACTTCGGAGTTACTAACTCATCCTCAGTTTATTACTCTTTTTTTTTTAATGGAAGGGGAGAAGGGAACCATACTCGGACAGGTTTACAAGCCGTGCCAGAACTAACAAAGGAGTCCGACTCAAGGTATACCAAGCCCTTAGGTGAGAAAATTAAAGTCAAGTTAAGGGTGAAGCCAGTAAAAGGATCCTCTGAATACCTGAATTGATATGGGTGTCCTCAGTAGGTTGATCCGTGTTGGGTTTTCTAATAGTTATAGATAGATCTTTCAGCTTCATCCCAATGGTTACTTAAGTTTCTGCATGATGTTGTTAACTTCTCCAAAATTCACTGTTTCCTACTTAAACTTGTTTTGACTCAATAAAACAAATTATTTTTTGAAAACTGGACTGACTCTTAAGAAAACAGAAAGATAAAAGTCAGTAGCTACCTCCCCCACACTTGAAACACACTGTCCCAAGTAGTGTTAAGCTAAGGGTTGGTAAAAAAGAAAGCAAAAATGTTATGGATGTGTTGAGTTCTGTCTGATTTTTACCTCTGTCGCGCATGCATCGATCGTTACATAAATGTAACGACCGTTTCTAGGCGATTTTTCGTCATGTGTCGATCGTTTCTCAGGACCGCAATGATCACTGCAATGCGATTTCTCATTTTGTGACGATCGACACAAGGTTGTGTCGATCGACGCACTGCGATATCCGTCGAAACCTGCAGACAAAACTCACCAGAAACAAAAACAAACGTAAAATCCTAACAAAAATACCAAAAATGAATAGCAAAAACAAAACAGTGTGTTGCCTCCCACTCATCGCTCTTTTAGCGTCAATAGCTTGACGGGACGAACAAGATCAGGTTGTTGGAGATCCTGACAGAGACTGTGATTGCCTCTGTGCAAGTCTCCTCATCCAAGGCGGAGAGTAAACATCATCAGTGTGATCTCGCCCAAGAAAAGAAGGAGTAAACTGATACAGTGGATCTGAAACCAAAGTCTCGCTTATCTGCTCTCCATATCCATACTTAATAGTGAAGGTCTACCCATCAATCAGCGGCTTACGCAGCATGTCCATCTCAAAGTGCAGTGGCTCATCTCCCAGATGCATATCAATCAAACTGTGCCTCACATATATTACTGCTCCAGCTGTGGCCAAGAATGGCCTACCCAATATCAAAGCATCATCCTGCTCACTGTGGTACTTAAGAACCAAGAAATCCGTCGGAACTAAGTAGTTTCCAACTCTCACTGGGACGTCCTCAAGAACTCCTTCAAGAATCCTTATTGACTGATCAGCTAGGACAAGAGAGGTCCTAGTGGGTGAAAAATCCATCATACCCAGCTTCTCTGCCACAAAGTATGGCATGAGACTTCCAGCAGCTCCTAAATCACACAGAGAGCGCTTGAAACCATCCTCAAAGATAGAACAACTCAGCACAAAAATCCCAGGATCAGGTAGCTTCTTAGGAATCTTAGTCAATAGCACATCACTTATATGTTGAGGAACAACTATAACCCAATCCTTCAGCTCTTCATCCAAAGGCAACATCTTATCCAAGTATCTCTGCACACAAGGGTGATAAAGTGGATCATCAGATAGTGGAATTTCTTCCATCTCTTCATCAATCTTTTCCAACTGTTTAAGCTCATCAATCTCTTGTTGAATCACCTCAGACACTTTAGGATATAATCGAGTAGATTGTGCATAAATCTCATGTTGAGTTATCTCAGACACTCCAGGGAATAAACGATTAAGCTCCGAATCTGCATCTGCATCAATGCCATAAGAATCCTGTGAATCTGTCTGTCCACGCCATGCAACGATCGACATTAAGGGTGCATCGATCGATACAGTTGAATTTTCACAGATTCCACCTGAGAGATTTTCCTCAAAATCAGAAATTTCAGCCTCTTCTACCAGTTCAGCTGTATTTAGCTCAAATCTTTCACCTAGGTATGATCCATCATCAATGTACAATGACCAGGCCTTAATATGGGTGTCTACTACACTCTTTTCCTTGATGGAGCTTGAAATTTGGCTCACCTGAGTGTCCAATTGCTTCACATGAGTATTTATGGACTCAAACTTCCCATTGAGATCCTCATAAACAGCATCCAACTTCTTGTTGCAGTCCACATCAATCTTAGTCTGTCTTTCCAGCAGCTGTTCCATCATAGCCTCCATCTTGCTCTCGTGAGCACTAGCAGCAGGAGGTGTCTGGTAAGAAGAAGATCCATAAGTCCTTTGATTACCTTGCTGGAAAGATTTCTGAAATCCGCTAGTCTGTCCAAATCCAGAAGAGTTTTGGTTGCTGTTGAAAGCACTCTTCTGTCCTCCATTGAAGAACCTATTACCAGACTGATTTCCAAACCTATTTCCTTGGAATCCAGATCCTTCGATGTAGTTCACATCCTCTTCCCGACCATCCTCTTCAGCATTGATCACTTCAACATCTTGGGCAAAATGGACAGCTTTCTTCCCAGTTAGAAGATTACAAACAGTGTCCAGCTTAGATCTAATATCAGCTATCTCCAAATTCTCTATCATTCCACCAGACTTCTTCCTTCTCTCATCAGTAGTTTTGCAGCTATTACTGCTTACTAAGTTGTCTATTAGTTGCTTAGCTTGAGCAGGAGTCCTACTGTTGAAATTTGCATTGCTAGAATTATCCAGCGTAGTCTGATATGGAAGATCTATACCTCTAAAGAAGATACCCAGCAATGTTAGCTCAGTGAATCCATGATGCGGGCAGTCACGTTGGTACTTCTTGAACCTCATCCAGGCAGTCTTAAGAGGCTATGTCGGACCTTGAGAGAAAGTGAGAATGTCCTGCCTTGACTGATCAGAGCGAGCATCATCATAGAAGTGTCGCAGAAACTCACTCTTCAAAGCATCCCATGTAACGAACTTCCCAGGTGGAAGCTGTTTCAGCCAGGCAGCAGCATCTCCAGCGAGAGAGTAGGGGAAGAGTTTGAGAAACAGATAGTCATAATTCACTCCATCATATTTCATCCCAGTGACTATGTCCTCAAACTCATCTATGTGATCCATCGACTGATCATTAGGAAAACCATGGAAGGCATTCTGCCTCAGAAGTGAGTAGTAGATGGTCTTGATTTCAAAATCATTCCTATCAAAATCAGGAGGTACAAGAGCTGACCGGTTAGCATGAAACTCATCCGGACGGTTATAGTCAGCCAAAGTCCTCTCATGGACAACCATCTATCTACCTTGGGCCTGTCCTTGGCCTTGGTTCTGCTCCTGGCGTGGTTGCTCAGGAGGATCAGGGATAACATTCCCTTCAGCATCAATCCGTTCTCCAGCAGTATTGTACGGATTGTTTTGTCGGTCCCTCAGGGTACCTTGAGCATCAGGCATTATGATCACACGTTCAACAACCATCCTTTCTCTTTGAACTCTTCTGTTAGTCCTCTCTAATCTAGCAAGTTCTTCAAGTTGGAGGTTTACGAGATTAGTGTTCGGATTACTTCTGGTATCACGCGTCTGCATAAACCGTCTGTAATCGCCAAGCAACGATCGATGCTAACAGTGCAACGATCGATTCAACTCCAATCGCCTAGTAACGATCGACACAAGAGGTGCAACGATCGATGCTATGCGATTCTGAAACCTGCGACAGAGAAGAAACAGAGAAAAAATCAGTAACTAAAATAAAAAAAATAAAGATCCTAGTCTAAACCCTAAGTTCGAATCTATCGAAGACTCCAAAGAGTCCCCGGCAACGGCGCCAAAAACTTGATAGGTGTAAAGTTTTAACCCTATACTAACTGCAAGTGCACAGTAATATCAATGTAGTACTTAGGGATCGAATCCACGAGGACTCTAGGCAACGATATAATTAGAACAGTCAAGCTTAAACTAGGAGAAAGCAAATTGTATTGAGAAACAAAAAAGCAGAACAAGAAAGTAAATCAGTAGCAAGTTGTGGTTGTAAGCAATTAACTAAGGGCGCTAAGTCTAGGGAGTTCTCAGGAAATCAGACAAGCAGACAAATCATTCAGTCATGATCTAATTAAACACAGTTCTAGAACTCAAAACACATATATAGAATTAACCAACTTTCGTTGTGAGAATTCTCTAAGCCTAATTGCAGAAATCCAAATGTCTTTGTAATTCCTAACTGATTAAACCAGCTTTAATGATCAAGTTCGATATGTTCACAATCTAATTAAACCAAATATCTTTGCGAGTAATTATATTGCTCAACCTAAATAGTTCAGATTCTAAACCACACTTTCGTGTCAATCTAGCAACCTAAGATCTAAATTCTAAGTGATCAAGTTAGAACTAGCATTAAACACAATTTAGATTGAAGAACATCTATCGATATGAATCCTTAACTGAATTAATTATATCTAGCAAGTCATAAAATCCCTATTTAGAATCCCTAAACCTAACTATGAATCTACTCAGACATAGATAATGTAAACATGGTCAATGAATAATTAGATATCATAAAAGAGATTAAACAAGTAAAGGGGTTCGAAATCTTCTCCAAAAACAGGATGTAGTACATGTCAGATCAGCCCCAAATAGCTCTAAAAACTCTCTGCTCTAAAGTATGATAGCGTATCTAAAAACTGAAGTTAAAACCTAATTAAATAGCTAAATCACGTCTCAGGGCTTCTGTGTAAATATCTGGAACTTCTGGGCAACTTTGCAATATCATCATTCTTCATTAAACCGCCGCGAGTCTGGCCCATCACGCTGTGCATCGATCGATGCTGATGTGCATCGATCGACACACTCCTCTGTTTCGGACAGTGAGCACAAACTCTCGGGTCAAAACTCCAAAATACTCCATTTAGCTCCATAATCTCCAAATCCACTCCAAACGTGTGTGTACCTAATAACACCTGTAAAAGACTCTAAAAGAACACCAAAAGACTCTAAAACATACTTATATCATGGCATAAAACCGGTAAAAACCATGATATATCACTCGTCATGCTTAAAGCACAAGCAACATCTGGACGAGTGCAGAGCATGGCATACATGATGGATCATAGAGCAGAAGCATAAGGAATCCGACCCATGCGCTCTCGCTCAGCAGGTGTCGAAGGACACTGCTTCTTGCTGAGAGTAATGCCATAAGACATTGGTATGAAGCCCCTCTTGGATTCATGCATACTGAACCTGTGTAAGACCTTATCAATATAAGTATCTTGACACAATCCAATTAACTTGTTCAATCTATCTCTATAGATTCTTATTCCAAGAATGTATGAGGCTTCTCACATGTCTTTCATTGAAAAACAACTTCCGAGCCAAGTCTTAACAGACTGAAGCAGCGGAACGTCATTTCCGAGAAGAAGTATGTCATCTACATACAATATGAGAAATGCAACTGCGCTCCCACTAGTCTTCTTGTAAACACACGGTTCCTCTTCGTTCCTGATGAAATCAAACTTTTTGACCGCTTCATCAAAACGAAGATTCCAACTCCGAGATGCTTGCTTCAATCCATAAATGGATCGATGAAGCTTGCATACCTTTCTAGCAGCATTAAGATCAATGAAATCTTCAGGTTGTGTCATGTACACATCCTCTTCCAGAATTCCATTAAGGAAAGCTGTTTTCACATCCATTTGCCAGATTTCATAATCATAATGAGCGGCGGTTGCTAGGAGAATCTGAATAGACTTAAGCATAGCAACTGGGGAATAGGTTTCTTCATAGTCAATACCATGAATTTGCTTGAAACCTTTTGCCACCAACCTAGCTCCGTATATCTGAATATTACCATCCACATCAATTTTCTTCTTGAAAATCCATTTACACTCAATGGCTTTTGCACCATCGGGTAAATCAACCAAAGTCCACACTTGGTTCTGTGACATGGATCCCATTTCGGATTCAGCGACTTTCAGCCACTTTTCGGAGTCATGGCTCATCATTGCTTCTTCAAAATTCGCAGGCTCGTCACTGTCAATGATCAACAGATCATGACAATTAGTTACGAGAAATCCATATCTCTCGGACTCGTGACGGATCCTTTCGGATCTGCGAACTTTAGGCTCCACAGGTGTGGTTTCTACAACTCTTTGTAGATCCAACTGATGCTCTTCCTCAACGGGCTGAGCGGTCTCCTGTGGTTCTCGAACTTCTTCGAGCTGTACTTTACTCCCAATGTTCTTCTTGGAAAGAAACTCTCTTTCAAGAAAGACGCAGTTCCGAGCAACAAACGCTTTGTTCTCGGATTGGTTGTAAAAGTAGTAAGCCTTGGTTTCCTTAGGATAACCAACGAAGTAGCATTTATCAGATTTGGGTTCGAGCTTATTAGTGATTAACCGCTTAACATAAGCCTCACAACCCCAAATCTTCAGGAAAGACAAGCTTAGAACATTTCCAGTCCACATCTCATGTGTGTCTTTGCAACTGATTTTGATGGAACCCTATTTAGTGTAAACGCAGACGTTTCTAGAGCGTATCCCCAGAAGGATAATGGAAGAGATGAGTGACTTATCATTGATCGAACCATATCTAATAAAGTCCGATTCCTCCTCTCGGACACTCATTCCATTGGGGTGTTCCAGGAGGAGTGAGTTGTGAAACAATTCCACAATCTTTCAAATGATCACTGAATTCTTGGCTTAAGTATTCACCTCCACGATCTGATCGAAGAGCTTTAATACTTTTGCCAAGTTGATTCTGTACTTCATTTTGGAACTCTTTGAAATTTTCAAAAGATTCCGACTTGTGTCACATTAGATAGACATAGCCATACCTACTGAAGTCATCAGTAAAGGTAATGAAGTACCGAAAGTTTCCTCTGGCACTAATGCTCATTGGACCGCACACATCAATATGTATAAGGCCCAATAGGTCATTGGCTCTTTCATTTTGTTTGTTGAAAGGGGGCCTTGGTCATTTTTCCCAATAAACAAGATTCGCATTTCTCACATGATTCGTAATCAAATGAGCCCAAAAGCCCATCACTATGGAGCTTCTGAATCCGTTTCTCATTTATGTGGCCCAAACGACAATGCCAGAGAAAAGTCTGATTCGTGTCATTTGACTTGAATCTCTTGGTACTAATGTTATAGATTGGCATGCTTTGGTTTAGAACATAAAGTCCATTCTCTAATGGACTGCTACCATAAAATATATCATTGTAATCAAAAGAACAACATTTATTCTTAATTGAAAACTGATATCCTTCCAAATCCAAACAAGGAATAGAAATAATATTTCTGCTTATAGCAGGTACATAGTAGCATTTATTGAATTCTAAAACCAAGCCAGAAGGTAAAGACAAATGAAATGTTCCTACGGCTAATGCAACAACTCTTGCTCCATTTACCATGCGCAGGTCCACTTGTCCTTTCTCCAAAGTCCTACTGTTGCTTAGGCACTGCATATTTGTACAAATATGAGCACCTCAGCCGGTATCCAGTACCCAAGAAGTAGAACCAGAAGTAGTAACATTTACTTCTATAACATAAATACCTGAAGATGAAGTCTCGAAAGTCTTCTTCTTCTTCTTTTTCTCTTCCAAGAACTTGTTGCAGTTTCTCTTCCAATGCCCAAGCTCATTACAGTAATGGCACTTATCAGTCTCAGATGGGCCGGGCTTGGGTTTGGAAGAAGACACAGGCTTATCCTGATTCGCAATCTGGACGGCCTTGCACTTTCCTTTGTCCTTGCCAAGTTTCTTAAACTTCTTACCCCCTTGTACCATAAGTACATTTGGAGTACCCTTCTTGATATTAGGCTCAGCTGTTTTGAGCATGCCATGCAGTTCAGTCAACGTCTTTGTCAAGTTGTTCATATTATAGTTCATAACAAATTGATCATAGCTTGACGGCAGTGACTGCAGGATGATGTCAG
Organism: Orychophragmus violaceus; assembly: GCA_030180135.1. NCBI lineage: Eukaryota > Viridiplantae > Streptophyta > Magnoliopsida > Brassicales > Brassicaceae > Orychophragmus > Orychophragmus violaceus. The sequence continues at coordinate 82,590,051 of CM058233.1, read as the reverse complement.
TAGCCAACTCTTGGCTAATGGGACAATCCAGTTTCCCCAGGTTATCAATATAACCCATCATCTTTATGACATGAGGACTAACTGGACCGTCCTTTGGTAGCTTGCATTCAATGAGAGACTTAACCGTCTGGTATCTCTCAGTTCGTGCTTGCTCCTGAAACATACTTTTTAGGCTAGTGATCATCTCCATTGGAGACTCCACGTTCTCGAATTGCTTCTGCAAGTCCGAGTTCATGGTAGCCAACATGAGGCAACACACATCGACCACATCATTAGAATGTTTATCCCAAGCACTCCTTTATGAATGTGCGGCATTGGCCCTCGATTTTTCAGGGAGAACATTTTCTAGGGCATAGTTCCTTTTCTCCTGCTTGAGAACAATTCTCAAATTCCGATACCATTCGAGAAAGTTCGATCCATTTAACTTGTCCTTCTCAAGGACGGATCGCAGGGAGAAAGTGTTGTGATGAGTGTTAGTCATAGCTGAGATGAAAGAAAGGAAAAAGGTTTAGTTATGATGTTCAAGAATTGAGAAATATTAACTATTAAGAAAACTCGTATTATATTCAAACAATGTTTCCTCAAATGAATATAATGATCCAAGACCCATACTTCACTAAAACTTGAGTGAGCTATGGCTCATCGCCCAAATTTCAGCTATCTAGGTAAGCAACAACCTTGCTAGTTATATCCAATATAACTCTTGGTTGTGGATTGACATCTCATGTCCAATCCACCCGATGCCTCTGGGCTCAAAACGATTTTGATGGCCCAGTCAAGTAAACCAATCTCTTAAGTCATGTAATTGTTGACGCCTTGCACTGCAAGCCTATCAACACGATTACCTCCTGCCTTACTCATGTAATTGTGGACACCTTGCACTGCAAGTCTATCACACAATAAAACGAGTCTTGACAGTTGACAAGATTGGAAAGACATCGAAAGACACTTGATATTTAGTTGAGGAACAGAACTGTTTAAAACAACTAATTTTATTAAGTTTTAATTATTCTAAGAATTGAGTTTAATTTTGGTTCGGCTCTGTGATTTCAGGTTCAATAACCGAAACCATCGGATTCTGTGTCGACCGACACTACTTTAGCGTCGATCAACACAATCCTTCCAAAACCAAATTTTACGATAACCGATCAATCCAATTGACCCGGTTTTGATAACCGGTTAGTGTCGATCGACACTACATTAGTGTCAGTCGACGCCAACCAAATCAAATCGATCGCAATAAACCGTTCTAACCGGTTTAACCAATTCTAACCAAGCTCGATAACCGGTCCAATCCAATTGAACCGATTAAACATATTCACAAGGTTTGTGTCGACCGACACAACTCTTGTGTTGATCATCACTATAGGGCGAAACCTAAAATTTTATTCGGGTTATCATTCTGTGTCGATCGACACCGGATTGGTATCGATCGACACCATGCGAAAAGTCCTAGAATCGTTTTCGAACAAAAAACCCTAAACGAGATTAGATTGATCAAAACTCAATTTAGCATGCATATATCATATATACAACGATCCAGATTCAACTAATATAATCAACATGCTACAGATTCAACTGGAACCCTAAGGCTCTGATACCACTAAAGGAATTTCTAGCAGTTCTAATCACATTAGGCAACCCTAGGTATAAATTCCATAGCCTAGGATCTAGGGTTCATGTTTATAATTGAATCTACAGAGAATCTCGAATATACCTGGATGATTATGCAGCGGAAAGTGAACAGGGATTCGAGATTGAATAGCGCCTCAAGTGCTGCGCCTCTACTGGTATCCACACGCACACAAACTGGAATGGACGGGATGCTAGTGTCGTAGAGATCAGATCTCTTAGAGGTTTCTCAATTTCTTAGAGGTGGCTGTGAATTAGGTCTGGTTACTGTAAAAGTCGAGCATATATCATATATATATGAACTTTTACCACGACCTAATTAACCAAGGATCAAACCGTAGTTAATTAAGTCATAAACCAAAATCGTTATTTTGGTCCGCGATCTGTGTCGATCGATACACATGTTGTGTCGATCGACACTACCTCAGAAAATTGTTATTGAATGTATATCAAATATACATTCACTAGATCATTACACTAATGATCAACCCCACATAAGACATCCAATTTGCTTAGGTGTGTGACCCTGTAGGATTATATAATACTAGAAATGAGTTCTAAACTCATTGATCATAAGTGGCTTCTAGCAAAGCATTATGATTACCCAGTATCATATGACTGTCTCATCTCGACAATACAAATTTCACTTAGAGTAAGTAGAACTGATTTCAGGACATTCCCAACAACAATATAATGCTAAAAACCCCTAAATTATGTTTCTATCAATATCCATGGGTGTTTGGTTTGGTTCGGTTCGGTTTCAGATACCCATGGATACTGAGGTTGAAATCCATTTGATAATTTGGTAATATCCATGAACTATTCGGTTCGGTTCTTTTCGGCTCGGTTTAGTTCTTCGATTTTAGTTTTTATGCCCAAGCCTAGATGTGACTATTGTTCTTGGTTATCACCTGTTCGCAAATGGATATGTATATACAGATAATAAAAAGCATCGTGAACTAGCGCGTAACCCCACATGCTCTCTCTCATCTCTCCCAAGACATTTCCGCATAAGCTTCTCCTGTGACGGCGCACGACGCCTCTCCGGCGTCGCGAGAGGCCCCCCTCTTTTCAGTTTGCTCTGTCAGTCCATGTGGGTGAGAAATTTTACGGTCGTCTTACGGCTGGATCTACCTTTTCAGCTGGGACCTCTCTTCGTTGCGGTGGCTAACGGCGGTGTTCGGGCTGTGACAGCTCTTCCTCCCTTTGTGCGCATTTCTTGATCGGGGATGGTGGGACGTAAGCTTCGTGAGGTGTCGTCGACTCTGCGTGCAGTGTCTTCTCAAATCTGCTTTTGTGTGGCAGAGTATGTGGGTCTCGGGTTTGGTTTCGGCTAAGATTAATGCTGAGATGACATGTGGCGTCCACGGTGGCACCGTCTTTGTCATCTGTCGGTGGCTAGGTCAGTGGTCGGAGCGATGTAGCGTATGCAATTTCTCGTTTTTTTTTGGACGGCAAATATCGTTGGCTCTTTCGGGGTATGGTGGAGTTGTCCTCTTATCGGATCCGGCGAATATTTTTATTCTCCGGCTTTAATTGTTCGCTTCGGTTTAGGTAACCGGTTCGGAACATTCCGAGTCCATTTTTGCCTTGCTGCCGGTATTTGGTTTGTTCTGCTTAATTGGCAGGTCTTCTTTGGATCTTGCGGTTGGTTTGCGGTTTTGTTTAGGCTTTTGGTCTAGTTCGGTCTAGTTCGGTCGCACTAGTAGATTTAGGAGGAGGTAGTAAGGCTTTGTATTGGTGACGTGTGGTCTCATATCTAGCCAACATCGGGGAAGATCTTGGTAGATTGAACAACCGCTATTAAGCTTCGTGAGTTAGTGTAATCCTATGTTAGTGTCGGATCTAGGTGTGTTAGTGAGCGTCGATCCGACGATATGGAGGGCAGTCGGTGATCGGATCTCTCTGCCTTTGTTGAGGAGTGACTATTTTCCTAGGTTACCAGATGAATCAGCTTTCTAAATCTTAGTTTGTGTGTTCTCTTACTAATTCGGATTCACATTTTCCTGTCACGAGCTTGGCTTTGCAGGTTTCTGGTTTTCGGAACATTTATCACTATTTTGATTCTTAAGCTACCAAGTAAGAGTTTTCAAAATACTAATTGTCTTTGTTTTTATGTTTTTTTACTTTTTTTGCATGACTAATTTATAGGTGTAACAAGTTGATAATCTCAAATTGTAACACCTTATGTTTATTATTTATAATAATATTTACCGTTTCGCGAAGAAAATAAACTAAAATAAAATAGATAAATAGAAAGAAAGTCCAAAAACCAAAATCAAATTCTCAGATATTAAAATTTAAGGTTGTATACTTGTATTGAGTTGCACCAGCCAGCAGACAAGGGATGTCTTGTCAGCGTGAACTTCACGTGCATGGTGCATCCCCTCCACATTGCCCTTTCGTGCTTTGTAAAAAATCGTGATTAATAAGTTTGATTACTCGAGCGGTTGAGGTAGTCCAAGTGGTAGAAGGATCCGAGGTGGCAAACACCACCCGGGTTCGACTCCAGGCGGAAACAAAAATGCCTCCTCTGCTCATAACGTGGGCACTGGGCCTAAGGCCCAGGGAAAACCCTCCCAGGTGAAGCTGGCCTGCGGCCTGACTGGGCCCAGGGAGATTAGTCTGGACCACGGTCTGGGATCCTCCCTGGATTATCAAAAAAAAAAAAAAAAAAGGTTTGATTACTCTTTTCAATCATAATGAAAAAGATGTGATGGATTAGACCTTTTACTTGCTAAATTTGAATATATTATAAATTCTCCCATGTGATTTCCCACTATTTCTGGAAAATGAAAACCACATAATTTGATTCTCTAATGCATCTTCAATAGTGAGAAATGAGAATCTCAATTTAGGGTACTATTATTTCATATTTTACTTTAGTTATAGAATTAAAATTTAGTTTAAAAATAAATTTGAACCAATGAAAAAAAGATATATATCATATGAGTTTCTCAACAAATTTTTCTTTTACAAAAAAAAGTTTCTCAACAAATTTTCAATGAAAATCATATTTTATTATTTTTCTTCTCTTTTCATTATTTTTATTTTAAATCTAAAAACTGCCACTAAAAATCTTTGTTGGAAATGCTCTCAAAAAATCTATTTTTAGAAGCTTGTAATGCAATTTTATATCTCTTAATTCAAAATTATTTTCTGTTTTGTCGTTTTATCTGAAAAAATGATAAACATTTGTCCAAGCTCTAAATTTCCTTTTTATTTTTCTTTTTAATCTGAGTTGTGGATTCAATAAATACACGTTTCAAGTTAGAATCAGAATCACCAAACCTTAATTAAAAAAAATAAAATAAAAGATGGAATCGCCAGATGTTCCATATAAAACAAAAGGAAACATAAAGATAAAATCCTGATTATATGTTTGTCTAGCCTTAGTGGTGGTAGTTGTAAACATTTTAGTCACTGTATAACTCATAAACAGTTTATATTTCTTTTGACCAAAGAAAATTAATTTCAATTGCCGGAAAATATATAAATATATAAATTAATTAATATAGTTCGAATTTCACCCTAGTCAAACCCGAAAAGAGAGAGAGAAATCAACGTTGAAAAAGAAGCAAAATTTGCACCGCCAAAATAGTAAGAAACAAGATTTGAATGCAATTGCTTAAATGCAACTTTTATTCAAAATAAAAATATGTGCATCGTATTAAGTTATATTAACTTGTCTTAAAATCAATTGATAATAAGTGGACTGATGTATATACTTTATATATTATTTAAGATTCTTTATTTTCGATGTGAAATTTTATGTTTTAGTATGCTCTTTCAAGATAATAGTTTTTTGACTATTTATTTCGGAATGTTTGGTAAAACTCGATAAACTAATTTTTGGATTAGATCGATTATAGATTGGATTGGACTGTGTGAATCGGATTCTAAAACAATATTATATTTTATGAGTTCTCAATTTAAAACCGATTGGTAATGAATATATTAACTCATATCCTTTATATACATGTAGTTAAAACGATAATTTATAATGTAAGGAAACTGTTTTTTTGCCAAATATCATAATATTCTTAATGAAATGCACAAAGAACTCATAAACCAGTAATATTCGTGGAAATAAGTAACTAGCTATAGTCTATACATAGAAAACTACGTTACTCTTCCATTCATTCGTTGTTGGCGTCAGCTACATACTTTATATGAGGAGTATCTATGTGGATTCAATAAGATACACAAAAGCTTATGATTATGAACACTAATATGTCTAAGAGGTCCCTAGCGATTTACCCGAAAATGAGCTGTCTCCATATTGTAAGGAAGAATGACTTGACCTTAGTTCGTCATGGTTTTGAATTATTTGAGATGACCAGAGATTAAAAAGCCAAATATCATAGTGACAGCTGGAGTCAGTAGAGTAGGTGATATATTTTGAAAACTATAGTAATTTACGTTCTTGATTTCACAGTTTTTTGTTTTTGCAAACCCTCTTGATTTTAAGAGTTAAATGTTGAAATGAGAGAGTTATGATAAGATTCAGTCGTACAGTAGTTCTAGTATATAAGAATATAAATATATATATATATATATATATATATATATATATATGTGTGTGTGTGTTTGTTTAAAATATATATATGTGTGTGTGTGTTATAATTTTGTGTTGATCTTCATCGTCTACAACTAATGGTCACTAAATGTAAGTTGATTAACTAGTGTTAACTGCAGGTTAGTTTGCATGACCAATTTAAATTAAAAAAAATAAAGATCAGATTTGGATGGCCGCATATATTAACCCAATCGTACTATAATAAACCTGTCACAAATACCTCCATTGATGATGAATCTTTGAACTGAAAGGAGACAAGAAAACAATACATCAAATATTTTCAACCATAATGAGAAGCTAGTCGGTCACACTCCATACAAGTGGCTTTTGTTTTTGGGTTGTTACGTTGAAGGGTCTCGAATCAATGGTGTGTAATACTTTCTCCTTATCTCCTTTTCTCTCTCACTCCAATATAATGATGAACCTTAATTCATTTCCTTTTAAACACCCTTTAAACATCACACAATCATCAAGTTACACCTGAACATAGAGAGAGAAACAATGAGGGAGAAGCCAAAGGAGGAGACAGTGAAGAATTGGGAGAAGAAGAACAATTCTTCTTCACCAAAAGGAGCTGGGGAGTTTCTGAAAAAAAAAAGAGGAAGATTCTACATTATTGCAAAATGTATTACTATGCTTCTTTGTTCGCACGACTAATCATCGTCAATATACACATTTGTATATATATATAGATGATGATAAATGCATGAAAAGGAGACATATATAGCTCACATGTTTACTTTATCTCTGCCGTGTTTTTCTCTGAGTACGGGTGTGTTGTTGTTGTTATATATATAACATCATTACTCAACATTTTCTTGTCAATGGATGGATTATTTATTAAATCATATTGTATAAATTGTTTTCATACAAAGATAATTTCTTTTTAGAACATGCGACATTATACAAACCGTAGGAATAAATAAATTGACAGTATTTGTCAATGCCATTACCTTAGATCATCCTCCATCCTCAATATCATTTGTGAAACTCAAGACGGCATTGGCTGCAACATGCTTTCCCCTACCTACCACCCATCTTATTTGTACCATATTGACAAAACCGTTAGGAACAGGATGAGTTCTCTACGATACCAAGACTCGTCAAAGCTTGCTCTGCTCATATACTCCAAAGATGGTTTGAGGCTGGGGTCATGGTTCTTCTACAAGTTTTTTTAAAAAAAACATTTCTTAATTTCATTTGTTTTATATTCATTTTTCTTTGTATAAATACCATACCATTATTTTGTGTTGATTAATACATTTTTACATTTTTATTAATTTATATAGTTTTTTTTTTCAAGTTACCATCAAATATTTATACTTTGCACTAATAATATGGGATTTGAGAGAAACATTCAAATTTACACATATATGCATGAAAAGGTTAGTTTAGGGGTCTATCAACTTTTTTAGAGAGAGAAAACAAAGAGGGTGCTTTTTAAGTACTATCGAGACTGCAGGCAATTAGTCTTACTAAACACTAGAGGGATATCCGCACCTGCACAAGCGGGGTTTTTCAATTAATATTTTTCTGATTTAACAAATAGATTATTCTTTTCTGTTTTGTTAAAAGGTTGTCATATATTGAATTTTTTTTTTTTGAAACACATGGTACAATGATGAAAATTAAACCTAAACCTAATAAACCAAATAAACCGCTCTAAAGCGAAATCCCAAAAGGGCTCGGTTAAGTGGAAATCGCCGGAGGCTGCAGACAGTGGCGGAGCCAAAAAAAAATTTGACCGGGGGCATAATATTTTTTAAAATATTAAATTATAAATTATTATTTTCCTCAAATAGTATTAATTTTAGTATTAAATCAAACTATAAAAAAAATTTGCAAAGAAAACTATAAAATAATTATAAATATATATATATATATATATATATACTCTAAAATTTAAACGATAATATATAGATTTTTGCATATAAAATTTTATTGTTGTTTATATATTTAATATATTATACTAATTTTCTTATTTTATTTTGATGATTTGCGTAAACACTACTACTTAATTTTAATATAAATATTCAGTTTGTTAAAAGAAAATTAAGTAAACCATATGAGGTAAGAAAAAATAGCATATCACAGTATATTATCATAGATAAGAAGTATTGGTAAAAGGAAATATAAACAACAAGTCATCATACAAATATAACAGCAACGAGGGACAATAAAAAAAGGAAACAAAGAAATAATTATTTAAAATGATGTCTAATATGGAAATTTAGAAAGGAAAAAAAAAAGCTGAAATGCGGAGGAAAATCTAACTCGGTCGCTCGAACCCTTGAGCATGGGGGCACACATAATTTAGGAGGGGGGGGGGGCAAATACCAGCTGAGCCAATTACTTTCAATTGTTTTGTACCTACATTTTAATAATTATCCAAAGTTACCGGGGGCAGCTGCCCCCCTTCCCACCTACCTAGATCCGCCTCTAGCTGCAGATACAAAACACGGCTACGAAAACCGTCACTCTCGCCGGAACAGAAAAGCCACATCGGCTAAGGAGCACGCTCGCCGGAACCACCTAAACAAATAGATACTTACATTGTTTTTGGGAATTTTTTTTGGCATTCCATTATAGAACTAGAGTCTGATCCATACTAAGTGTGCATGTATTTTTTTATTTTGATTTAAAGTGAACAAATTATTGATATTTTTAATTTATGTTTTTACCAATTTTTGTTTTGATATGTAGTAAGTAAATTGTTACTTTTCTGTTTAAGTTTTAGATGTTTAACTACAATGATTTTATTTTTTATTTATTTATATTTTGAGTTTTGGAAAACATTTGATTTTGTTTTTATTCGTTTTAAAACATTTTATAATTGATTATGTTTACTCTCAATTACTATTCCAAAATAAAATAAATACTAACCAAAAAAATATTAACCACGCTGAGTGCAGAGTATTAGTTTGATGATTCTTTTTTTTATTTTTTTAATCTTTTTTATTAGAGAACGTTATATTGGTTTATACTACTATTTGTTTTAATTATTTATGTTGTCTGAATAAATATTTTTTATGTAGTTTCGGATCTGCATAGTAATCCTTTTTAGATTATATAGTGTGGATATTTTCTTGATCCGCGTTGGGTGATAATTAGTTTGATGACTTTTTATTTGTTTTTATTTGTTTTTTATTAGAGATCGTCATGTTAGTTTTTGGAACGGATCTTACGGAATAACAATTTGAAAAACAATTTCAAAAGTAGTATGTGATGTTTTTTTTTTTGGATCAAGACTCTGATTAAAGCTTAAGAGTCTATGCCCATGGGGCTGAGTTGATACAATGCTGATTTAGAAAGAAGATCGGCTGAGCTATTAGAAGCTCGATTAACATAAAGAAAAGATAGATGAGTGAAGAGGGTTGCAAGGTTCTTGATGTCATCAAGGAGGCCTGCAATCTCTATCAGCTCCGTCCCTTGAGCAAGGGTGGTGATAAGGACATTTGAGTCCGAGCAGAGTTGAAGCGAGGTGATGTTCGAGGCGAGAGCCGCCTGAAGAGCAGCTCGTATGGCCAGAGCTTCCGCAGCTAGAGCAGATGGGACAAAAATCTTGTTCGACGAACAATGGAGTATTGTGTTCCCTGTCGATGGCTTGATTATATCCAACCCATTCCTGCTGCACTTGATGCTTTTGTCCACACTCCATCAGAGTAAGCTGTAGGCAAAGAAGCCGACTTGGTACATGTGAGAGGAGAGAGGCGCAGTCCAATTGCTTGTTTCTTGAGTTGAGCTTCATACCATTCTTTTGCATTCAAGATTTCTTTAGTCACTATATCCATTGACTCATATCTTTTGTCTTCAAATACAAGCTTGTTTCGTGTTGTCCATAGATTCCAAAGAATCCATGGACAGAGAGGCGTGGAAGAGGAAAGTCCCACTGGGGTAAAGTTTTGTTATTCACATAGCTCGAGAAAAGTATTTGGGCCATCATGGGCGATGCTAAGACTGCTTCTCCGATAATCGGAGCCAAACGCCAAGTCGAAATTGCAACAGGGCAGTAATACAACATGTGCAGTATCGTTTCTAAACCCCCACATCTTTTAAAAACGATATTGTTTGGGATACCTCTAATGAAGAGAAGAGAGCCGTCGAGTAGCGCATCATTTTCTACTCTACAAAGAAAGTTGGAAACTTTTGGAGAAGTTTGGACTGACCATATAGCTTTTATCCAATTGAAGGAGCTTGGCGGATCAGGGTGGGAAAGCTGAACGGATGCTCGGTAGCCCGACTTTGTAAAGTATATACCTGATTTTTCTCCCAACCAAGCCAAGGTGTCTGGCGGTTTGTTTGTTCTGGGTATAAGGCATCGAATATGGGCCTCATAATGAGGTAAGTGTTATCGGATAGCTGAGACATTCCACTTGTTTGATATCGGGTGAAGAAGATCTGCCACTTTGAGATCTCTGTTCTGGAAAGTTGGTGGACCAATCGGGGTTAAGGCGGCAGAAGTAGAGAGCCAATGGTCATTCCATACATTAATATTTTCGCCATTTCCAACTATCCATCCCAAGCCCTTGGTAAGTAAATTTTTACCCACAATAATTCCTTGCCATCCATGGGACGAGCCCGCTTGGAGTTGGCAGTCTAGAAAAGCTCCGTCCGGGCAGTATTTACCAAGCAAAACATGTGCTAATAACGAGCTTGGTTTCTTGAAGATTCTCCAGCTTAATTTGGCTAAGAGAGCCACGTTGAATTTCTCTATTTCACGGAAGCCGAGCCCTCCTAATTTCTTTGGAAGAGAGAGCTTTTTCCAAGCCACCCACGACATATTTCTTTTATCCGGATTAGCATCCCACCAAAAGCGTGTCAAGATAGACTGGATTTGTTTACAGAGAGAGAGAGAGAGAGAGAGAGAGAGAGAGAGAGAGAGAGAGAGAGAGAGAGAGAGAGAGAGAGAGAGAGAGGAGAGAGAGAGAGAGAGAGAGAGAGAGAGAGAGAGAGAGAGAGAGAGAGAGAGAGAGAGAGAGAGAGAGAGAGAGAGAGAGAGAGAGAGAGAGAGAGAGAGAGAGGGAGCTTGAACAAGACATAGTGTATGTCGGTAAAGCTGTGAGGACCGTCTTGAGCCGAATTTGCTTCTCGGCGCTGGATAAAAACTTCGTGGTCCAAGAGAGGGATTGTTGGCGGATCTTGTCGACCAAGCTTGAGAAAATTCTCTGGTAGCCCGAGATACTTTCCTACTCCTCCCTCCTTTTCAATTCCCAAAACAGTTTTGACCCTGTTTCTGACTTCCATGGGCGCTTTCCGAGAGAAGGTGACAACGGACTTTGAAGCATTAATACATTAACCATAGCAGGCTTATTAATTTTTCAAAATATCCATAAGAGCATGGCAACAGTCTGAATTAGTTAGACAGAAGAACATGATGTCATCCGCGAAGAGGAGATGATTAACAAAAGGCGATTTTCGAGATACTGAATCCCTTATAGCTTGTTGTTAGCTTGAGCATTTTGGCAAAGTCCCGACAGTACTTCCGTACATAGAATGAATTAAGTACGGAGAAAGCGGATCACCTTGTCAAAAGCCTCTAATTGGGACAGCTTTACCTTGGGGGGAGTCGTTGATAAGGAAGGAGTAAGAGACCGAGCTGACACATTCCATAACTCAATCAACCATGTCTCTCTGTACCCGATATGAAAGAGGAACTTCTTTAGAAAACCCCACTCAATGCCATCATACGCTTTGCTCATATCAGTTTTTACCGCCATAGAGCACCTCTTTGTTGCTTCCGGAAGTTTTAAGAAGTGGAGTGTCTCATGAGTGATCAAAACATTGTCCGCTATTGCTATCCCGGGGACGAAGGAAGATTGATGGGGCGTGATGAGGAAATTGAGTAGAGGTTGGAGCCTGTGGGTGAGAATCTTTGCTATTATCTTATAACGGACATTTCAAAGAGTTATGAGCCTATAGTCCCCCGGAGATGCTGCTGCTGTTGATTTGGGAATGAGGCAGACATGTTTTTCATTTAGTTTAGGCTCCATCTTTCATGAGATAAAAAATTTCCGGACTTGCCGGAAAATTTCATTTCCAATGACGTTCCAAAAAGATTGGTAAAAGCCTCCCGAAAAGCCATCCGGGCCCGGAGCTTTTTTTGCATTGATATTGAAGGCTGCCTTACGGATTTCAACATCATCAGGGATCTTACAAAGATCATAATTCATCAGACTTGAGACCGAGGTGTGTTGAGCTTCACGGACTGTTATGAAATCTGAGTTCCCATTTGATGTAAAGATCGATTGAAAGAAGCTGCTGAATACTTCTCTGATCTGATCCTCTTCATGCACTGGTTATCCCTGGGCATTCTCTATGACCGTAATTCTATTACCAGTCCGTCTTAGCTTCGTTACTGAATGGAATAAACGAGAGTTACGATCTCCACCTTGAAGCCTTTGGACCCGACTGCGTTGACGCCAATAACTTTTTTCCGCTTTGTAGGCAGCATCCAAGCGTGATGTAAAAAGTCTGATCGCGGAATTATCTGGAGGCGAGGAGGACATAGCAGATTCTAGAGCATCCTGGTATTCCAAGATTAGCTTGGCACTGTTTTCTTTCTTTGCTTTTGACCATGAGATTAACACTCTCCGGCATCTATTCACTTTCTTTTCGACCCTCTCTATCTCAGAAGAATGCCAAGCTTCTTCTAGTACTTTCCTAGCTTCTTCATCTGTATTGCAATCTCTGTTGTAGCAAAAAGGTCTCTTATTTTTAAGATTCGACGTGTCCAAATGTGTGAGCATAGGTCTATGGTCTGAACCTTCAAAGCAGAGATACAAGCATCTTCCCGAAGGAAATATATCAGCCCACTCGCAGTTGGCTAACACTCTGTCTAGCCTCTCTTGAATAAAGTGGTCACCTCTAGTTCCTCTCCAAGAAATAGGGTCTCCCGTATGTTTAAGATCCCATAATCCATTGGAGGATACAAAGATGCGGAACTGAATAACGAAACCTTCATTCCTTTCAGGTCCACCGACTTTTTCAGCTTGTTCTAAAATGTCATTAAAATCTCCAGCTAGTAACCAGGGGGAGTTTTCTCTTGTCGCACCAATAGCTGAGATGAAATCCCAGAAGTTTCCACGGTTACTTTGAAGAGGAGGACCGTAGATTCCTGTTAGAAGAAAGTAGAGGACCGATAAACTATCTCAGCATCAATGAAATTTGGTGAGGAATCAATGATACTTATATGTTTTTTTTTGGACAAATATTTTTCAATGATACTTATATTGATATCAGATTTCCACATTAAAGCAAATCCTCCGCTTAAGCCAATTGGAGGTACAGTAAAAAAAATTGTAAATCCCAACTCATGGGCAGTCTTGATTACAAACTCGTCTTGGTTTTTAGTTTCTGTTAAGAAATTACATCCGGGTTTAGTGATTTCCTTGTCTCCTTGTCTTGTTCTTTTGAAAGAGCATTCTATATGACGAACCTCAAATTTTGCAAATATAATATTTTTATCAGCAATTAAGTATTTTGACCAAGAATTTTACGCCATGCCGGGACAATTTTTTTATTTTTTTGCAAAAATTATTTAGTAAACATTTATTTTTTGGGTTATGCTTTTTAAATTTTACTTGAGTTTAAACAGAGATGTTAAAACGGACTTATTTGACCCGTTTATATTTAAGACACATTTAGACTCGTCTGTTTAAACCCGTCAGAAGTAACATATTCCGATTTTGATCTGTGTAGGTATGTTTATAAATTTTAGTTTTAAAAAAAAAATTTAATACAAAATACCGAAATTTTAACTTTGTCTAGTTCTCTATATATATTTTACTCTGATTGAATTCAATACTTCTGAGCTATTTAAGAAAAAAATTCTTCTTACAAAATTTATTTAGTAAAATATTTATTTTTTGGGTTTGCTTTTTAAATTTTATTTGGGTTTACATAGAGATGTTGAAGACCCGACCCATTTAGATCTATTTATATTTAAGAAACATTTAGACTCGTTCGTTTAAATTCGTCAGAAGTAACACTTGCTTATTTAAATCCGTTTATATCTTTTTATTTCTTTTTTAAAAAATTAATACAATATATTTTTTTAACTTTCTATATTTCTTTATACATTTTTACTCCAATTGAATCCAATACTTCGCAACTATATAAGATATTTTTTCTTCTTGCAAATATTACTTAGTTAAGCATCTATTTTTTGGGTTTTGCTTTTAAAAATTTTAATTGGGTTTATTAGAGATGTTAAAAACAGCAGACCCGACCCATTTAGACTTTTTTATATTTAAGACTCATTTAGACCCATCTGTTTAAATCATTGAGAAGTAACACATGCATATTTAAATCCATTTAGATCTATTTATAAATTATATTTTTTATAGTTAATACAAAATACATAAAATTTTAACATTCTATATTTCTCTATATATTTTTACTCCGATTGAATCCAATACTTTCCAGCTATTTTTTGTTGTCTAACAATCATCAAACTTTACAACAACATTTTAAAAAACACATTTGTAACAAATGTAATGTTCACTAACTCAAAATCTACACATATTAAATATATATTTGCATTTCAAATTTTATTGTTATTTAGTTTAAATTATCATTTTTTGGAAAGTAGTTATTCTATAGCATATTCAAATATTAATAGTTTATTATAAATAAATCAAAAATAGCTGAATTTTTTTAAGTGAAAACTGGCGGAAACATCCATATGAATGAAGTTTTGATTTTCAAATGTTCGTTTGACCTATTTATATAGTAAAAATAACATATGGTTTTTTTTTTCATAATCTTCTAGTAGAAGTTTGATATATTTTAATATGATACTTTTACCTTAAAATATCGAACAAATCAATAAATCGGGATTCTTTAAATATTTTAATATAATCTTGGAAACTAATTGAATTAGTTCTGATTTAGTTTTCTCGGCAATGTATTCACCTACATATATGAGAACATTCCAAACTGAATTTGATTTCTTTTATTTAAGCAAAATTAAAATATAAACTAATTTTTCAAAAAGAAATTGCATTAAGTTAAGAATTTAAAGGTGGCAAGCCTTTTAAGGTAATCATCAATTATATTTAAAATTTTAAAATCCGTGATTTATATTTATTAAGATTTTTAATTTTAAATATATTCAAGCATTAAGTTAAGAATTTATTAAGATTTTTAATTTTAAATGTAGAAAGTTGAATATATATAATATTCAACTTTCTACATTTATGCTAATATTAACAATATGCCATAAATTTTGGTTTAAATCTTTCAAATTTAATTTTTGGTGCAATCTCGGAAAATATTCGTTTAATATTTTATTTTAATCATGATATTATTAAGATTTAGTTTTAAATACAAAATAATATTCTATCAAGGACATGCTAACCTTTGTATTTGTTTCATCCATCAATGTTTTTGTATATCCAGTTCCTGGAATGTAGCCACTTTCATTCACATTTTTGAGCTTCATCCCACATACACCAATTTGGTAATAAATTCTATGGATCAAATACAAGTTTTATCTTAAGTTAATGCATGTGAAACCAAATTAAGAAGACATGTAAGCAAAATCTTCAATTCGAATGTATAAGTTTCAAACGTTTTCTTATGTAGAACATATGCCTTTGTGTTGTAGGTTTTGTTTTTTGTTACGTAGTTTGCAGCTTCAAGTGTGTTGTGTACATGTGATTTACAGTAAATTTCATTCATCCACCTCAACGGCATCGATCCATAACAACACAAAATTTTGATAGTTTTCTTGTTGTAATGAGACACTTGCCAAGTACGTGAAGGGGACAAATATTGTTTGTTCTAAAATAATATTTAAAAGACGAAACGTACTGGAGATATAATTGAACACAACCCGCACTAGTTTTTTCCAGGGACACATAGAAAGTTTACGTAACTTCTAGTTTTACAGATAGATCTACAAATTTATAGGTTCCTATATATGTTCCTTGAAGATAAGAGAACGCAAAAGCAGGCATGTTCTTCTTTGGTTCTTGACAAAGCCTTTAATCTCTCCCATCCTTCTTGAGGGATGTTGAATCATGTACCATCTAAGGACCTGTGGTCGAAAACTCGTTAGGCGCTAGTCGGGCGGTGGGGTTGGGCCTAGCGCCTAACGAAAAATCGGAGAGTACACAGGATTTAGGCGAGATTGGAATTTTGGCCGATTTTTGTATACTTATTAATTTTCGTAAGACATCACACAAAGTATAAGTTAGTCTAGTGGTTTCGGCGCTCGGTCTCTCTATCTTCTTCATAGAGACTCTGCAACCCCAAATTAACTTGAAGGCGGCTCCATTTTTTTTCTTTCTTTCTCATTCTTTTCTTTCGTTTCTGCTTGTAAATGTACTTAAAAGGAACACATCTGCTAAAGAATCTTTTATTTTTCATGGAAAAAAACAAATGAAAACTGAGTTTATCTAAAAATCCAATTTTTTACTCCGATTATAGCTACTCGCGGCGGCTCCTAGCCGCGGAGCGCCTCGCCGGCGACTAAACGGCCATAGACGGCGCGTTTTCGAACATGGCTAAGGACTAAGGAGAGTGACCAACACGCAGTAATCTGTAAGAAAACCTGCAAGAAGGATGTAATGTTTAACGGCCTGTTGTAGAAACTTGAAGTTATGATTTAAATTTTTCCTGACAATATCATTCACCTATCGATTTTTCCTGAAACTCGAAACAAAACTGCAAGGTAAAAAATGAAGACGGAACCTCAGAGTTGGTAGTTCACTCTACACCTAACATTATGTAGCTCTGTATCAAGCTTGTTGGAAAGCCTGTAATCGAATTTGGAGATTGTACAACCTGCAACATCATAGTTGTATTAATTAGACCAAAAAGAATATCAGAGTTGTAGCAGATGAGCATACTCATATATCATGTTTCGATCGAGGCAAACTTAGTTTTGGAGTATATAACTGACATGCACTACAAGAAAACTGTTAAATAGCCACAAACTAGCCAAAAAATTTTCGTGGCTACGTAAAACCATCCACTGTTAGCCACGAATAGCCACAAAATTAAAAAATAGGATTTCGTGGCTATCCGTGGCTATTATAATACCCTAAACCCTAAATAAACCCTAAAGTATAAACAAAATTTTAATAATTGAACTTCAACACTTATAAAAGAGAATTTATATTTTTCAAATATATTATTTTCAAATTTTAATTTGAAATCTTTAATATATAACCTTTTAAACGCTAAATAAACCTCTAAACCCAAAGTATAAACAAAATCTAAAAATTAAAACTACAGCACTTAAAAAAAAAGAATTTCTATTTTTCAAATATATTATTTTCAAACATTAATTTGAAACCTTTAATATATAACCTTTTTAAAACTCTAAATAAACCCTAATACCCTATAAACAAAATCTAATAACTAAAGCTCTAATTGTTATAACATATCAAAAATTAAGATTTAACATTTATAAAAAGAATTTTCTATTTTCCAAATATACTAGTTTCAAACATTAATTTGAAATTTCAATATAACCTTAAACCCAAAATAAACCCTAGACCCTAAATAAACCCTAAACCCTAAATAAACCCTATAAACATAAATCTAATAACTAAAACTTCAACACTTATAAAATACACTAGTTTTGAAAATTAAGATCAATTTAACCTTAAACCTAATCTCCAAACATATACCCCCAAACAACAAACCCTATACTTTTAAACCTAAAACCTAAATATAATATGTAAAACATTATATATTATTAAACAAAAAAACATTTCAATAAATTTCAAATCAAGTCATATTTTATATCTTAAGTTCCCGCTCCTAAATTAAAAACTTAAATTTTAAACTCTAAATTATGGACCCTAACCCTTAATTATTATTCTCAAACAAAAAAATAAACCTAAAACTAAAAAACTATAATATAATCAATTAAACATTTTTACTCAATATATAATTATATAAACATTTTTTTACTAAATTTATTTTAAACATTAACTTAAAACATTAATTTAATCATAAACTATAATCTCAAACTCCAAACCCTAAATTATAATTTATAAATCTGTAACTATTAATCATAAACTATAAATCAATATATAACCACTAATATATTTTTTACTTAAAACAAATATTAAAATCATTCACATTATTTGTAAACTAATGTTTACAACTAAAATATTCCTATTGGCTAAAATTCTTATCACATTGATCACTCTCTGAACCGTTAGATCTCATCTAATTTTTAATCTCAACCATCCATTGTCTTTTAACCTAATTAATTAAGTGCCCCCTTCTTCATTCCCTCATCCTCACGACAGCGCCATATACTCTTTTTCTCTTCATTTTTTTGTAACAAAAACATTCAAGATCTATCAACTCAACTCATCCTTCATCATCTTCTTCTTTTTTTTGTATCAATTCGACAAGTACCTGAAAAGACTAAGGAGAATCTTTATCAAATTGTTTTAAGTTAAAGACGAAGGCGAATCTGAGATTTGATTTCATATCTAACAATCTCCCCTTCAATTCATCTGTATCAATTCAGATTTGCTCCTCTCTCTCTCTCTGCATGTGATTTGGTCGAAGATGATGACGAAGACGAAGCTTTGGGGGAAGAAGATGAAATGTTCTGGGACTGGATTGCGAAGAAGATGTAACGTTCTAGGATGGGGAATCGGTGTGGAAGAAGACACCATGTTTTCCGGCGACCACCGGAGTCTTCCTCCCAAGGCTTCAGAACCGCCGGAGCTTGGCGTCGTCGGAGTATGAGATTGACAGCAGCAGACGAAGGCGGCGATCTCGGGAAAGGTGGAGTTCGAGGGTTTAGCAGTGTCGGTGGTGGTGGCGGTTCCATAAGAGGAGCAGGTGGTGGCGGTGGTTACGTAGGCTATGGTGGTGGGGGTTGTTACCGAGGCGGAGGGCCGTCGGCGCTATACGGATATTGATATATATGTATTTCTTATGTTTATGTTTTGTATTATTTTTATATTTTTGTATTATTTTTGTATTTTGTTTATAGATAATAAATATTTAAATGATTAATTTTTTTGTATTTTTGTATTTATTTATTTTTGTTATTTTTTAAAACTGCCACAGAAAAGTTTGTGGCTATTCGTGGAAATATAGCCACTAAACGTTCTGTGGCTAATACGTGGTGAATAGCCACGAAAAATTTTGTGGCTAATCTGTGGAAGGCTTCCCACGAATTGCCACGATTTTTCAATTTCCACGAGCCCATAGCCACAAAATATTTTTGTGGCTATCCGTAGCTATGGTCAAAATAGCCACGAGTTTTGGTTCATAGCCACGAAAAAAATTCGTGGCTATGGAGCAGTTTTCTTGTAGTGATGCTTCTTATTAAGAACGAACAAAACACGCTGCAAGTAGCAAGAGAGTGTGCACTTCCTGGGGATACACATGGACTGTAGGCCAATGAGTCTTAACTCTTCTCCATTATGAAGCTCCTTGATGATCTTGACGTCTTTGGAGAGATTCGAAATGAACCAATCAGTATCAGATATTTCTTCAAAGTTGCTGCACCAAAGAAGTTTTATGTTAGAAAGAAGCAAGAAAACTATGTTCTTATCCTTCAAATAGAGAATAGAGAGGGACAAGACATAACATGACATGATGTCCTCCAAGTATGATTTTTCCAGTTTAAGGGTCACAAGAGTGGTGTTTAGAATGTAAGCCGCAATCAAAACATCTATTATCTGCAGTTGACAAAAAAGTCATAAAGAAACAGGCTCAGAGCAGTTAGCATAACGTCAGTCGCAAGAAACTCACTTCTGTTCGATGTTGGTGTAACCCTCCGCTTGTAGCGATTAATAAATATCGATCTGCTTGACTTGTCTTATTCAAAACTGTCACCATTTCAATAACCATATGAAATCATCAATAAATTAAAATAGAGTAAATGTTTTAAGGGTACGTTGCGTGCTTTGATAGGTGTAAGCCATAGTAGAAGTTGGACAATTTCGAGCTCCATAATCGGCGATCTGATCTTCCGCCATTTTTCTGAGATACAAAAAGATGATTGTGAGTTCGAATTGAGGTGAGTTTCAAAAATTTTATTCTGCTAGAAACCCTTAAAAAAATTAAGACCATCAAAAATGTCGATTAAAATCTTATGTGAGGGAAATGTATTTATATGGGAATGAATTAGGGTTAAGGTATGAGATATTTTGTTAAGCTTGCTATGAAAGTTTTAAAAATATTGAGATTTTTTTTAGAGAGAAATACGGTGATTTGAGTTTGAATTTTTTTTATCATATTTTTTGATAACCGTGAGTATCCCAAAGGCTTTCTAGGCCGAAAGACTAATCCCACGAGGCCTTGCATCCTGGTACATTTGAAAATTTATTTCAAATTTAAAGCGCGGCTAGGTGGCCAGGAATGTTCGAACCTAAGTGGCGGAAGGGTACTACCACTACCTTTACCACTACGATACGAGCTCATGTTTTGTTTTTCATTTTTTAATGAAATCTTCTACTGAAAGATTCTCATTAAAAATAAATTCTTACTAACTAAATTGATATTTGTTTATTATTTAGATTTATTGAGATTTATAAAAATTCAGAAATCTTTATTATTTTAAACAAATTTATTGAAAGATTTAATATGAGCTTGTTTTTCAAGTTAAATAAATTTGTTTTCATAAATTTGTTAATATGGAAAATGGTTATTTAAGTTGGCATATTCGATGGTATAAATATTATTTTAAATAGATATTGTGTTTAAATGGAATATATTATAGTTAAAAGGTTGTTTGGAAAGTATTTATTGAAAATTCGAAATAATCAAGTGCATGCTTATGTATAGTTGGTTAGAATTCACCACATGATTTGTTTAAAAAAACCGAATACACTTTTTCCCTTACTTAGTTTGCAGTCTTACAAAGGAAATGAGTGGCATGGATTGTAACTAAATGGAAAACTAAGGGGAAAACAATATTATTTGTGCAATAGATGTTATATGTGAATTGACATAAAAGCAAAAATCATTTAATAGATTGGTTAAAAAAATCAATAGTGAAGGTTTCAATATTTTCAAAATATTTTTGAGTAGATTAGGAAAAAAATTACGGAAATTATTTAGTGATGGATACATAAACGTGTGGTTAGAATTTATTGTTAGATATTGTTCTCATATTTTCACATTTTCAAACTGTTTTATTTAATGCTAACAAATATTTAAATTAAATATGTTCCACATCGTTTTTGATATTTTATTTCCTAAAATATAGGAAACTCGTTTATAAATATATTTGGCGAAATATTATAATGTGTGACTAAAATTTATTAAACTAAAATTACCATTAGTGATTAATCTAAAATGTGAGCTATTTAAGGTTTATTTTGATATTCGAATGTTATAACTATATCAATTTATATATATGATAATATGAAATGTTTTCAACCAGTATAGACAATGAAATAAAAATAATATCAAAAATTAATGTGGAACAAAATAATATTATTTTCTGGACAAAAAATAATATTATTTTTCAAAATAAAATAATGTTAGTAATAATAAACAAATCTTATTTCGTAAAAACTAATATTATATTTGAAATAATTTCTATAAAATTTGGATTACGTGATATTCATCAAGATTGTAAAGAATATTTATCATGATTGCAGATTTCTGTTTCCTAAAATATAGTTTACGAAAAATAAATATAAATGGTAAATCTATTGACAAAAAAATAAAAATAAATAAATGGTAGGATTAATAAAATAAACTAATCAGATATATAATATTAAATCTATGAAATAAACGATTATAATTTAAAAAAATAGGATCCGCGTGTATATCCATATTCTAAATCTGGATCCGCCCAAATATCCTTATATGTGACTAAAATTCATTAAAACTCAATGGCAGAACTCGTAATACCAAGGTTAATTCTATAAATGGTCCTCTATTTTAATAGATTAGATGTACAACTTTGATGATAAAGATCGGTATTTTATTTGATTCGAAACCATGATATTTTATATAGACAGTAAGAAGTTAATATGGTGATTCTAAAATTGAGAGAAATCATTACATGAGTTTACTATTGTTGATAAATTAAGCTTCCTTTGTATTTGTCAACATTTGTTAAGCCTTTAATAATCTCTCTGTCTCACAGACTCTAAAGAGCTCTGCCAATGATACCCCCCTTTGTCTTTATCGAAAACCACTGCGATTCTTTTCTCCTCATCAATAAAAAACTTCTCAATGTAAAAAAAAAAAAAAACCCACATCTCCATCCAGTGGCGGAGTTAGTGTACAACCAAGAGGGTCAATTGACCCATGTGAATTTTATAATTTTTGCTTATATGTATATATGTATTTGACATTAAATATATAGTTTGTTTGAATTAAGTAAAATTTGACACATGTAAAAAGAGAATCTGCCTCTGCAACTGTCTCCATTTCACATGTTTTTCGCTGAAATAACACCGCAAGGTGCTTGTCTGTATGATTATACATATTCTTCCCATTCCAATGTAACACCACAAGCCTAGTTTTGTCCTTGGTCAAGAGTATAAGTGTTGCAGAGTAACTTGGATAAGCTTTAGTTTGTTTGGTGTTTATCTCTTTGATGTTTTTAAGTATATCTTCTTTTGTTTAATCATTAGATACACACAACAAGAAGATAGGTTTTGGTGTTGTTGTTATCCACTTTAGATACAACTTGTATTTAAAGGAGTCGTCCTCCTTACTTTGATTCACGTTATTAATAAAATTTAGAAGCTTTCAAGCTATTTCTTCTTGCTCTTGGCTATTCGATCGCGAATCAATGAGTAACAAGTTCCTCTTTTGTTCGGCTATTCCTTGAGTCAACGAGCAAACGAGTTTATCATGTTAAGGTTGGGTCAGTTTGGTATCAGAGACTCTTTCGTTCCCGGAAAAAAAATTCTTTACCACACAACAATGGCTCCTTAACGTAACACACATCAACATTAGAAGAGAACCATTGACGACAATCACAACGAGTGGGTGGATCTTCGACAAATCCTCTTGGCGATGCGAGAAAACACACAGAACACGGTCGTTAATTCAATTCATGAATTAGCGGACGTCGTGCTCCAGAATCGCATGCCGCCTTTGGAGTCTGATGATGGCGGCTCGGTGCATTCCGAGAGAAATCCGTTCGGTTGAGATCTTAACAATGGCAATCATAATCGCAACAACGATTATAGGGATTAGGCTCAAGATGATCGTCGTTGGGAGATTAGTTTCAAGCTTGAATTGCCCGAATTTCGTGGTAGTTCACGTGGAGACGAACTGTTAGGTTGGATGGTCTCCGTGGAAGAATTGCTCGAATTGCAACTAAGTTTTATGGTCGAGCTGCTTCGTGGTGGCTTCACCTGAAGACAACACGGTCGCGCATAGGCAAGACAAAAACCGACACTTGGGCTAAATTGCAAAAGCACTTGCGTCAAGCATTCTTACCACAAAACTATGATTGTACTATGTATACGAGATTGCAGAACTTGCATCAAAGATCACAGACAGTGGAGGAGTATGCAGATGAATTTTTCCTTCTCATCACGAGAAACAAAATCTTCGATAGCGAGGTTCAGTTCGTATCGCGTTTTATTGGTGGCCTTCGTGCGCAGATTCAAATGGCGATGAATCAATTTGATCCAACGTCATTGGCCGAAGCACAACGGCGAGCTATCGTATTTGAACAACAGTAAAAATCGAATTGGGCATCAAAAACTCGTAACAAAGGAGCAGCATATGTTGTGTCTGATTCAGGTCCCTCTACTACCATGGCTAAGGAAGGTGACGATGCTACAGGGGCTCCTTGCGGCAGTCAACATAACCCAATGTCCTACGATGTTTTGGGTGCGGAGAAGTTGGTCATATACAAACGGCTTGTCCCGCAAAGACAAGGAGAGGATTGTTGATCGATGAGGCTATTTGGGATGATGACGACGCTAACGACCAACACAATGACAACTTACCAGAAGAGTGATACACGGGTGATACAGGCCCTTTGTTGGTGTCACGTATGTGTCTAGCTCCGGTTGTTTGTGAGGAGCCGTGGCTGCGATTAAACATCTTTCATTCCACCTGGACAATCAAGGGGAAGGTATGTCAGTTTGTTATCGATTCTGACAGATGCAGGAATGTGGTTTCCGAGGATGCTTCTCGGAATCTTGGCTTTAGGCGTGAAGAGCACCCTATTCCCTTGAAATTAACGTGGCTCAAGGAAGGTATGAGGTTCTCATCACACAACGGGCATTGGTGTCGTTCTCAATCGGTCCACACTATAAAGATAAGATATTATGTGAAGTTTTTCCTGTGGATGAAGGTCATCTTCTTCTCGGGCGACCTTGGCAATATTGTAACGCCCCCTTCCCGTTATCCGCTGACCGACGAGCTGACATGCCAACAATCAAACAAGAACATGACCGATCGAGCCCATGCAAGCCAAACGAGAAGAGTTTGTCACAATACGAAAGCCAGAGACGGTCCGGTTTGAGTCAATGGCTCGAACCAAACCATCATTGACTCCGTTTACCTCATTGACTTTTCAACCCGTATCGCTTCCACGAGTTGTGTTTGGTTCGGAGTAAACCGTATATCAGGAAATATTCCGTTTTAAGTATTGTAAATATTTTAAATATGTTAATCTAATTTAAGAGTTTCTTGAAAGATAACTTATGGAGCTCCAAATCCGAAACCGAAATAAAACCATGAAATCGAGTCGAAAACAAACCACATCCTCATGCGCATCCCGAAACTACTCCGAGTGCCTTACGCGTCCGCCGAGCTAAGCTAAACCTGAAAACACAAAATGAGTCTAATGAGCAATATAAGATTACCCTGTGAGTTGGCTCCCAACTAAACATGCTTCTAAAAAGCTAAAAGAATCCCACCCAAACCCAAAATAACTAACATTAACAAGCAGTAAAGTAAAATAACTGATTACGTGCTACCAAGACGTAATGAGCTCCACAATACACAAGCATTCAAATAACACATATCATCAACGAAGGAAATCGAGAATACTGCGGCACATGCCCTCGATTAGACTCGATATACACTAAACGCATCTCTAACGCAATCTCCACACCATGGGCCCCAAACGCGAACTCGGTAACTTCCACGGGAACGCTTAGCTACTCCACGGTAATTAAAACCTCCCACGACTCATAGACGAAAACACAAAGTCCTACGACTAGGACACCATTCACTTTCCATCGATATGCTGCGACTCGGGACCACACACCTACCGGCGTCACTCAATAGGTTAACACCATAACCAGAATCACCACCCGAAGGCACGTGAACCTAACATGTAACTACCTGAGGATCCAATCGGGTCGGAAGTACCGGAATGCTATCTCTAGACTTGAAGAATCTAACATATCCTATAGAGTCCTAATAATAGTAATGTAAACAAGCAGACTCACTGGGACTCTATCACACAAGACCGACAAGGTCAATTATAAACACTATATCAATCCCCGTATCCAGTCTATCCCGCAAGTCCTACCACCATTCATCAACACAACCTGACCTATCCGGTCCCGCACCGGAATAGGTATCTATACACAGACTTACCCGGTCACATACCGGAGTAAGTATCTACCAAAATAGTCTACTCGGCCCAACATTGAAGTAGATAAACAATAAAGCAATCAACAGTCTACTCGGCCCAACAATCACACAATCAATCACATCACTAATCAGACAATTACTTAGGCTTAAATCCTAATTCATTTTAATCTTAATTCTTTAGTTTTAATTATTCAATTATTTCACCGCTATATTGGAGTTAGTAAAATTACTAACTCGCTAGACGGTTTAACCCCAGATTATATCTTTTAGATTCCTATTTCAATAGTTCTATGTTTAATTACCCCGGGTCCGTCATATTGAGATTAGTAAACTTGCTAATCTCTTGACGTCCCAATAATTCATAATTAATTACTTAACCCAACCCGATTATCATATTCTAATTGTGTTATGTATTTTAATCTATATTTTAATTTAACTCTTAATTTTACGTATATAGATTCATTTAGATACGTTCTTATAATATATATATATATATATATATATATATGCATATATTCCCTAGCATGCCATTCTATATGTATGCATCACCCAATCAAGCAATCAATAATACTCAATCAACCAATGAGTGATAAATATATGCAATACATATGTCTTATCCGTTTGGTTTAATGGGTATGCATTCCTACGATTCTATGGTTCCATAATTCCGAGGTCTATATGATCTACCTAAATGCATCACACAATAGTTTATCTAACTCACAGTGATATCGTGACGACGGATGAACGGACTGACGGAACCACGAGACCCGAAACGAACCCGATGCTAACCCGAACCTTCCCCGAACCGTTGACTTGATTTGACTCAAACTTGACCCGAGCGTTGACCATGGTACTTCTGATCGTTCCTACACACGAACCTCCGGACCGAACTTACAACTACGAACCATACTATAACCCGCCTATAACGGAAGATAAAGTCGGTACATGGGATGAACATTGAAAATATCCGCTTAAGAAATATTTCTCCGCTCCTCCGTCACCATCCCAACTCTTATTCACTCTCTCTCTCTCTCTCTCTCTCTCTCTCTCTCTCTCTCTCTCTCTCTCTCTCTCTCTCTCTCTCTCTCTCTCTCTCTCTCTCTCTCTCTCTCACTCTCTCTCTCACACACACACACACACACCGCCGGATCCTCCTTCTTCTTCTTCTTCCTCCTTCCTCCGGCTCCTTCGTCTTCCCTCCGGCTCCTTCTTCTTCCCTCCTCCTTCTTCTTCTTCTTTCTCCTTTCTTCCTCTCTTCTTTCTCTCTTCTTTACTCCTTTGAGTTTTTGGTGTGAAGAATAATGGATGGGAAGACCTCCTTTTATAGTGAAAATGAAGTGAACTCCACCCTCCATTTGTCTCACTTCTCCTCTCCATCTTCCTCCACGAATTCACACAAAAAACAGCCAAAACATTGCATTTCATCACTTACCTTACACATGTAGCTCACTTCTGGAAGCCTCTTGGATGGTTGCCACCTCAACATGGATTCAATGTATTTAACATTACAAACAATTCATCTATTTTTTTTCTAGAAAGATTTCGTAGCCCATGATCATTCTTGGGCTTGAATTATGTCCAAAACAACTTCATTTCTTAGCCCAAACCATCTTGATCCAAGCCCAAGCCCCCATGATTTTATTTTGAATTTTTAGCCATTAATTACCTCTTAATAGTCTAAAATTTATAACTTAATCTAGGGATAAAATCATATTAAACATAGCTCATAAATAATTTAATAGAGCTGTGGTCAAAATTTCATAATTTTTGGAGCACTTTAGAGGCATTTCCGTCTTTTTCTCTGTTTTGTCGGTTTCCATTCCTGACAGCCCGTAAAACCTCTAAAATTTCTTATTTCAACGCTCTACGTCTTCTAAGCAATCTTTTTAAATAAAATAAGATTAGTTGGCCCGTCAAAGCTTTCCGTCTTCGCTTTTGGTGAATTTACCAAAATACCCCAGAGCTTCCAAATTTACTAAAATGACATCCGATGACTTTCCGTTGACTTGTAATCTGCCCGTTAATGTTATCTTGAGACAGGGTATTACAAATACGATCGCGAGGTGACTCAAAATGGTAAGACAAATGTTCACAGTTTTGTCTTCGACAATCGTCAAATTGTTCTTCTCTCGAGCTCGGAACCACCTCGTTCTCTGGCGAGTCCACCAGAGTCACTTCACACATCTAGCAACATAAACAAGTCTATTATCTTTTGCTCGATCTCATCTTTTGAATCCGAGTTCCGTCAAACGGGCTTTGCTTTGGTTCTTTTGACTGCGCATGGCAAGACCGACGCTCAACTCCAGGTTGCACCGGCCATCTCATCCATCCTTGACGAGTTTCAGGATGTATTTCCAGAGAACCTCCCTTGCGGTTTACCACCGTTACGGGAGTTACAAACATTGATCTCGTTCCAGGTGCTTCTCTTCTGAATAGACCACACTATCGGATGAGCCCACATGAGCAAGAGGAGCTGCGACATTAAGTCAGGGAGCTATTGGAAAAAGGTCATATCCGCGAGAGCCTAAGACCTTGTGCGGTTCCAACATTGCTCATTCCTAATAAGGACGGGTCGTGGTGCATGTGCGTTGACAGTCGGGCCATAAACAAGATCACGGTCCATTACAGGTTCCCGATTCCCCGCCTGGATGATTTGCTGGATCAGATTGGAAAGGCATCCATATTTTTGAAACTGGACTTGAAGAGTGGTTACAATCAGCTTCGTTTACGACCCAGTGATGAATGGAAAACAGCGTTTAAGACGTGAGAAGGTTTGTTTGAATGGATGGTGATCCTCCAAGCACTTTCATGAGTGTGATGAATCAGGTTTTACGTCCGTTCATCGGCAAGTTCCTGGTGATTTACTTCGATGATATCTTGATCTTTAGCTCGACCATGGAGGATCATTTACACCATCTCCGACAAATTTTGCTTGTTCTCCGTCGCGAGACCTTCTTTGTCTCTCGACAAAAGTGTGAACTAGGCGTCGCAAGGGTCTTGTTACTTGGGTACGTTGTGTCGTCGGAAGGCTTATCCATGGACGACAGCAAGGTGCAGGCTGTACGGCCATGGACAAAACCAAAGACGGTTTCGGAGGAACTTTCATGGATTGGCGTCTTTCTATCACCGTTTTGTGTCACACTTTAGCTCCATCATGGCGCCTCTAAATGATTTCATGAAGATGTCTAAATTCGTATGGACGGAGGAAGCTAGCAAGGCATTCGAATTGATCAAAACAAAGCTAACATCGACACCTGTTTTGGTCCTCCCAAACTTCGACTTGCCATTCGAATTACACTATGATGCGTCGAAACTCGGGATAGGAGCCGTCCTAAGTCAACAAACTTTGCTTGTCGCCTACTTTAGCGAGAAGTTTTCTGGTGCTCGAAGCTGTTACAGTACGTATGACGTGGAATTTTATGCGGTAGTGCAAGCTATCAAACACTAGTTGCACTACCTTGTTCATCGAGACTCTGTTTTGTTTACGGACCATGATGCATTGAAACATTTGGAGGTTCAGGTCAAAGTCTCAGCGCGGCACGCCTCTTGGATAGCTTACTTAGAGCAATTCACGTTCTCCATTCGCCACAAGTCAGGCAATCTAAATTGGGTAGCGGATGCTTTGAGTCGTCATCATGTACTCATCGATACAATGCATCTGACATTTCCTGGTTTTGAGACATTCTCCGAGTTGTACCCAACCGACCTGTTCTTTAGCTTTTTGTTCTTACGAAGGTACATGCGGGTATAACAACGGAATTCGCATTGTCGGAAGGGTTCCTCTTTCGTGGAGTTTAACTTTGCGTCCCTGATTACAGCTTACGTTTATGCATAATCGAAGAGCTTCATTCCGAATGTCACTTGGATCGTGACTGAACCCTTCATCTCGTCTCGGAAACATATTTTTAGCCAAGCTTGCATCGCAACGTGGAGCGATATGTGGAGCATTGCCGCGCCTGTCAACTATCAAAGGGAGATGCATCGAATTCCGGTTTATATCTCCCATTGCCTGTTCCGACTCAACCGTGGACTGACGTTAGCATGGATTTCATTTTGGGGCTGCCACAAACATAGAGAGGTAACGATTCTATCTTTGTTGTTGTCGATCATTTTAGAAAATGGCACCCTTTGTGGCGTGCAAGCGCATGAAGGATGCAGTCCGAGTGGTTCAGTTGTTCTTTCACGAAATCTATCGGTTACATGGTTTACCAACGTCAATTGTATCCAATCGAGACACAAGATTTCTGAGCCACTTTTGGAGATCATTTTGGAAGATGTCAAATACGATTTTGGATATGAGCACATCATATCATCCTCAAACGGACGGACATACTGAGATCACTAATCGAGCCTTGGGGAATATGTTGCGAGCTTTGGTTGGTGATAATTTGCGATCGTGGGAACAAAAGCTTTGTCAAGCTGAATTTGCTCATAATCATGCGACAAATAGGAGTTTGGGCTACAGTCTGTTTCAGGTGGGTTACATCTTAGTTCCGTGGGGACCATTGGAGCTCACATCCGTCCCAGATCCTAAGCGTATGCACGGGGGACCAGCTGATTTTGTGTCATCTTTGCAGGAAACACAAACACATGCTCGTTCCAATTTGGAGAATTCAGTCGCTAAGTATAAGGAGGGAGCCGATTGGAAGCGTCGGGAAGTGGTTTTTGAACCCGGAGAGTTGGTCTGGGTTGTGTTAACAAAGGATCGGATCCCATTGCATGAATATAACAAGCTTCGGTCAAGTAAAATTGGTTCGGTTGAAGTGCTAGAAAACATAGACAACAATGCTTATCGTCTCAAACTTCCGCCGACTATTGATATATCATGGGTTTTAAACGTTTGAGCCATGATATGTGTACATAATCGAGTCTTCTATAGAGTCTTTCGAGTCCTTTCAGGTACTTTACAGGTTTTAGCACGTTTGGAGCTTACTTGGACATTATGGCGCATTCTGGAGCATTTTGGAGCAATTGCCCGAGAAGAAGAAGTCACTGCCGATATCAGACACTTGTGTCGATCGACAGATATTGTGAATCGATTGACACAAGGTCGTGACAGAGTTATCTCGCGAGTTTTAATGAAGATTTGGAAATTGCAACTTGGCCCATAAGTTTTTCATAATTACAAAGTAGCCAAAAGAGTATTTTAGCTTTAGTTAGGTTTTACAGCCATTGTTTAGGCTGAGCTTTTCTTAAGTTTTATTCTGAGTTTTTGTTCTGAGAGATTAGGAGATTTGGGGCTGGTTTGGTTCTCGAGAGAGACCTGATTTCGAACCCCTGTTCTTACTCTTTTTGATTCATCTATGATATCTATTTTGACTATGTTTTCTATTATGATTGCTATGTCTGAGTAGATCTCTTGTTAGGTTACAAAATTCTCATTAGGAATTTGAAGGAATGCTAGATTAACTGATTAAATTGGATTCATCATCTAGCTCTTCATTTAAATCGTTCGTAACGCTTAATCTGAACTGGCCATTTAGATTATTGATATTAGGTTGATTTACACAACGAGAGTTGGTTAATTAGCTGTAAAGGATTTAGGTGAGCAACTTATCTATTCACAAAGAGATTTGGTTTAGAGAAGTTGTGAACAAACGAACTTGAAATCAATGCATGTTTAGAACTCTAGGATTCGCAACGAGAGTTGGTCTACTAGGTTGTTAGACATAGATAATTCTCGCAGCGAGAGCTGGATAGTTTTACTTATGTGATTCTAGTTCAAGAGCACTAATAGATTGAATCTAATTGTTTGTTATCTGATTTCCTGATTTCCTGAGAACTTCCTGAAACCTGGTGCCTTCGTTAATTGCTTACATTCACCTCACTTCATTTGTTTAATTGTTGTCTTGTTTACTGCTTTACAATCTACTTCGCTTAGCTTAATTCGATCACTCATAATCTATCGTGTGACCGTGAGTCCTTGTGGATTCGATACCCTAAATACTACAATAGCATAACTGTGCACTTGCAGAATAGGGATAAAACTTTACACCTATCAAATTAGAATTTAGACTAAGCATTTTTCTTTTATTTTCTGTTTACTCACGTTCTTGTTTATTTGGTATCGCAGGAATCGCATAGTGTCGATCGACACTCATAGTGAATCGATCGACACCAGACGCGACCAGAGACAGCGAGAGCTTGAGCACTTAGCGGGTTTCTCTCTCTATGGAACCTGTAATTCTGATTCGCGGTGAAGACGGCATTTTACGAGACCAAGAGGGTCATATACGCAACGCGAAGGGTCAGAAACTAGATGGAGAAGGAAACCCCATCATACCAGATGTTGCCGTGGGCGCGGAACATCCACGAGAAGAAGATGGTCGCGAGAAGACACTTGCTGATTAAACAACAGACCGGATCAGTTCTATGCTAATCGGCCTGCGATTCGACCACCTCCATTTGCCAGAGCTGAGTTCAGGCTGAAACCAGAGTACTATGCATTGGTTGGGCAGCATCAGTTTCAATGTCTCTCTAGCGAGCATCCTATGGATCATATAGAGACTTTCGAGGAATTGGCTAGCAGTATTAAGGCTGAAGGAGTCTCATTCGATTATCTTTTCTGCAAGCTCTTCCCATATTCTCTTAATGGAGAGGCAGCCTACTGGTTAAAACAGCTAACACCAGGATCTTTAATTACTTGGGATGCGGTTAAGAGAGAGTTCCCTAGACACTTTTATGATGATGCTAGATCCGACCAGCTTAGACAAGATCTTTTGACATTCAAGCAAGGACCTACATAGCCTTTTAAGACTGCTTGGGTAAGGTTCAAAAGGTACCAAAGAGATTGCCCACACCATGGTTTTTCTGAAGTGCATCTGTTGTGTGTTTTCTTCAGAGGAGTTGATTTGTGGTATCAGACAGCTATGGATTCTGCAAGTAATGGGAACTTCTATACCAAGACTCCAGAGGAAGCTAAAAAGCTTATTGAGAACTTGATGACTATCAGTAGTGTCAAGAATGCTGATAAGGAAAGACAAAGATCTGGTGGCAAAGATGACAGCTTGCAGATTGCTGAGATGAGGGACAAGGTTGATTCTGTCCACAACATCCTACTTAGAAAGAGGCAAATCCGATCTGATGCAGAAGCTGAAGAGTTTGCAGAGGTGAACTATGTAGCTGGGGGTGATTATCATGGACAAACATATGGAAATCAGCAGAGACAAGGTCCTAGTTATGCTTCGAGATCGAGAGATTATGGCTATTCATCTCACCAAACTCCTCCCACTAATGAGCAGACAAAGATTGAGTCCATGCTTGAGCAGTTGCTTCTTGGGCAGAATAAGATGACAGTAGATCTGAATGGAAAGCTAGATTCCATGTATCAAGATCTGAGTGAGAAATTGGAAGCTTTGACAAGAAGAGTTAATGATCTAGATACTAGGATGACGCAAGCAGAGGTCGATGTTAAGGAAAGGATGACTTGATCTCAGAAAGAACAAGTTAAAGCAGTTTTGGTAGAGGACGAAGTTGAGCAGAATTATGAAATTAAGGCTTCAGAGCTGCAAAACCCGAGAGAAATTCAAAATAAAGACCCTGTGTCGATCGACACACATACGTGTCAGTCGACACGAGTTTCGAATTTTCGTAACGAACCAAAATCGACCCATCTCGACATCAAGGTCGACTCGAATTGAGCCAATGTCGATCGAAACCACTTTCATGTCGATCGACATCATGGACGTGAGCAGCCAGTTTGTCCAGAAAAGCCGAATATAGTTGAGGAAAAGGTCTACAAACCGAAGATTCCTTTCCTAAGGATGTCTAAGCAAGAGATTCAGTCGGAAAAGTACAAGAAGATAATGAGGGATAAGCTGATTGAAGTCCCATTGATAGGTGCTACTAAGATCATTCCTCTGGTGAAGAGATGTTTTACAGACATAATTTCTAGTAATATGACTGACGAAGAAGGTGTCTTGATGATCTCTGAAGTGTGCGATGCCGTTATTCATGGCAGGATTCCTGAGAAGCTAAAGGATACATAGAGTTTCATGATAGACTGTTCTAAATACAGAGACAGATTTGAAAGGTCATTGTGTGATCTTGGCTCAAGTGTAAATCTCATGCCATACTCTGTGGCTACGAGATTGGGATTGTTGAACTTCCAGCCCACTAGGATCTCTCTTCTCCTAGCTGATCGATCGAAGAGGTATCCAGAAGGAGTTCTTGAGAACATCCCTCTCAGAGTTGGAAACTACTTTATTCCAACGGACTTTGTGGTACTGAAGTATGAGATTGAGCATGATGATCCTCTACTACTTGGTAGATCCTTTTTAGCCACTGCTGGAGCTGTAATTGATGTGCGACATGGTCTGATTGATCTCCACCTGGGAGATAAACCTTTGCAGTTCAAGATGGATGGGTTGCAGAGATCCACTATTGATGGACAGAGTTTCAGTGTTGAGATAGAACCAGAGACTGCGATTGGAGAGGAGAAGATGGCGGTTCATACTGAGCATGCTCTAACATGTTCAAAGCCTATAGCTGCTCTTAAGCAGAAAGCTCCAAACATCACATCTAAGCCACATCTGATCAAGCCAAGGTATGCATTCTCTGACTTTAAGTATGCTAACTCTGATGCTGATTTTGCAGGGAATAGAGTCAGAAAACGAAATGTTCCACTTGACCTTGCTGTCATTCCCAAATTTCTCGGTCAGTCTCATGCACACAATGCATATACGCCACCATGGATGAGGAGAATTTCGCAAAGGCATGCTTTGCCTTTGGCGAAACCACCTGACATCTGACCACGTGCCAAATTCAAGCTAATGACTTAAAACAAGCGCTGAGTGAGAGGCAACCCACTAGTGAGTCTGTACATATGAGTTTTCGTTCTAATTTTTCATTTTTGGTTTTTCTTGAATCTTTACAGGGAAAAGTAGCGACATGAATGTACTGTGTCGATCGACACAAACTATGAATCGATCGACATGGAGGCAAAAGAGTCGATCCAGCATTTTGGGTCGATCGATCCACTTTTTCGCAAAATCGAGGTTTGACCTCGGCTAGACCACTCTGACCGGTTCAAATTTCAAACATCATGTCGATCGGCACAAATAGGTTGGATCGATCGACACAAAGCGTCCCGAGGTAAGTAGTTCTTTTCTTTCTCGCGACTGTTCTTCATTTCACCCGAAAACCTCCATAGCCGAGAGCTTTCTCAAAAACTCGATCTCCCTCATTTCTCAACCAAATCCGACGATTCAAAAGCCTAACCTGAGCGGATTTTTGCCCTCTATCCATATCTATAATCCGTTTGTGTCGATTTCAAGGTATGCTCTCTAAAACCTCAATTTTCAGATTCGGTTCCAAAGATGCATCGTAAGAAGAAGAGCCGCACAGGCGGGGCGAGTTCATCTGGTTCAGAACCAACAGCACCAGCAGAGACACCTCCACCTATGACTCCTCAGTCTCCTCCGGGTTCTCCACAGTTACCAGAAGAGGTTCCTACAGACCCATGGCCCAGAGATGAAAGAGTGAAGATATTGACAGAGAAGGTGTGGGATAAGCCAGCCAGGCTGGTTGTGTTAAGTAATGATTGTATGCACAAAGAGGTGTTGGATACCTGGGATGAGTATGACACCCTGTTGTACAATGGGTGGTGCAATGTTGAGATTGAGCCTACAAAGCTGGTAAGCCCTGACTTTCTGAGGATGACTGGTATGCGAGAGCAGGTTGTGCTATGCTTGAGGATGATGGGTTTAGGTACCATGCCCTATGTCTGGTATGCTCTGTATCTGGAGTTGGTACGCCAGTTTATGGCTACAGTGCGAGTAACGTACAAGGACTGGAACGCCAAGAATGCGCAGGAAGGTCATTTGTGCTTCATGGTACATGGCAGGAGATACAGACTTCCAGTGCGAGACCTCTGTGCTATCTATGGGTTCAAGAAAGGCTACACACGAGCTACACTTCTAGAGGGCTTTCCTGACCTTGATAAGTTTTGGGGTAACTTCGGTTCTACACCCTATTTCGCCAGTGATACGAAGATGAAGGATTTACGACATCCGGTCCTGCGATATGTCGTACGTGTCTTGGCTAACACTCTCCTGTGCAAGATGGAGCCGAACAAGATGAGGATGCATGAGCTAGTACTACTTCATCCAGCAGTGGGACATCTGTGTTCCCATGAGTATGAGCACGAGGGTCCCTACGAGAGGACCAACCTGGGTGCGGTGTTTGCAGAGCATTTGGTCACACTACAGGCGAAGCCATTCAGAGGTTCTGGAAAGACCAAGACAGAGTCAGTGGTCAGTCTTCTGACACCTATATTCCAGCATTTCAGGATACCGCTGCACGAGTATACATGCGAGCAGTCTTTCGCTGAGATCGATGAGTCACATTTGCTGAGCGCAGGCTGGCTGAAGCCAAATTTGGTTTGGTACTACAGAGATGGTATGCAGGATCTCACAGTTGACATACGACATGCACCACTATCGATAGACACGCATGATGACTTACGTTTCAG
The DNA here is from genome assembly GCA_030180135.1 of Orychophragmus violaceus. NCBI lineage: Eukaryota > Viridiplantae > Streptophyta > Magnoliopsida > Brassicales > Brassicaceae > Orychophragmus > Orychophragmus violaceus. The sequence goes on along the minus strand of CM058233.1, from coordinate 82,553,851 downwards.
ACCTGATCCGAGTATTGAGAGGCGGGCACCTGCTGCTCGTTTCCGCAGAGGAGCTTCTTCCCAGGCTGCTCCTACTCCTGCTGAGGATGAGCCTATCCCTGACCCTGCTGGGGGTCCACACCCACATCCACATTGGTTTCTTCCACTGGATGCCCCTCCACCACTTCCTGGTTATGATGCGGATCCACACATGAAGTTCCTGACAGACACAGTTCGATCACTTTGGGGTGGTATTGCTAGAGCTTTCAGCTGCACCTGCGCTTGTCCTTCTCACGGTCGCAAACGTCAGAGGTCACATACACCATCGGAGGGACACGACGATGATTCTGATTCTTAGTTCTTTCGTGATCCTAGCTTTTCCCTGAGTTTGCTTTTCTTTTCCTTTTCATTTTTCTTGAGTCAGCTTTGATTTTGTTTGAGTCAGTTTGTCATGTTTCTTTTGATTTGAACTTTATGGAACTCTTTTATATCCATCTTGTTGCTTTTGACTTGTTTTTGAGTGATCTGACAGTGCTGACATTGAGGAAATCATGTGACTAAACACAACTAATTCGGATCCTGTTCAAGTCTGTGGCGTTGGTACTGAAAAATGCGCATTGTGTCGACCGATTCAGAATGCGTGTCGGTCGACATGAAATGAATACTGTGGCGATCGATCAGGTACACGCCAAAACATGGGTCGATCTAAGCTTTGAATCGATCGATTCAAGCTGTGTGTCGGTCGACACCATTAACGACAGAAGGTAAGAACATAGTTTCCACACAGGTTTCACCCATATTTCGCTTACTCTATACTCGGTAACACTGGGGACAGTGTTATTCAAGTGTGGGGGAGGTAGTTACTGACATCGTTTTCTATTTTCTTGGTGTCAGTCCCATGTTTTCACTAGTTTTCAAAATTGTTTTATTGAGTCAAAATTTGTATGAAACTATGATTTTTCGAGGAAATTTTTCGCTGGAACAGGAACTAAGTGACCATTGGACAGACTTGCAGAAGTTCTACGACTATTAGAAAGCCCCAAACGGATCAACTTACCAAGGACACCCATATCTAACCAGGTATTCAGAGGATCCATCACTAGTCTCACACTTAATCTTGACTTTAATTTCTCACCTAGGGGCTTGGTAATCTTTGGATCGGATTCCTTTGATGTGTTTGGCACAGCCTATGATCATGTTCTAAAGTATGGTTTCTGATTTTCCCCTCCCTTGAAAGTAAAAAAAAAAGAGATAAAACCGAGGATAAGCTAGTAGCTTCGAAGTGGTCACGGGAGTGGTAGAGACCCCTATTACCTCCTGTATATCCATGGAAAGATCCAAAGTTAAACCCCAATAAAAAGGGAAGAGCCCTGATAGAAAAAATAAAATGATACCCAGTGGGAAAAAATCAGTGCTAAGTGAGAAAGGGAAAAGAAAAAAACCAGAAACTGACAGTTTGGTGGTCAGACACTGAATAGGTTGAGTCCATGTGTACTTTGATTCGATAGTCCCTCTGTAAAACTGCACCTAATTGTATACAGAGGCTAGTGTGGTGAACTTGAATGTCCTAACTTGATTGTGAAGTTTACTTGGGATAGTTGCTAAGTGTGGGGGAAGTTCCTAAGACGAAATGAGTTTTCAGTGGTTTACTAAGTGAATGTGAATGCAAAAGTTCCTAAGACGAAATTAGTTTATGTGTTTTCAAACCTCTTTTCTTATGCTTTGGTTTTTTACTTGCTTGAGGGCAAGCAAGAGCTAAGTGTGAGGGAGTTGATATATCATGGTTTTTAAGCGTTTTGATCCATGATATATGTACATAATCGAGTCTTCTATAGAGTCTTTCGAGTCCTTCAGGTACTCTACAGGTTTTAGCACGTTTCGAGCTTACTTGGATATTATGGCGCATTCTGGAGCATTTTGGAGCAATTGCCCGAGAAGAAGAAGTCACTGCCGATATCAGACACTTGTGTCGATCGACAGATATTGTGAATCGATCGACACGAGGTCGTGACAGAGTTATCTCGCGAGTTTTAATGAAGATTTGGAAATTGCAACTTGGCCCAGAAGTTTCTCATAACTACAAAGTGGCCAAATCGTGTTTTAGCTTTTAGTTCGGTTTTACAGCCATTGTTTAGGCTGAGCTTTTCTTAAGTTTTATTCTGAGTTTTTGTTCTGAGAGATTAGGAGATCTGGGGCTGGTTTGGTTCTCGAGAGAGACCTGATTTCGAACCCCTGTTCTTACTCTTTTTGATTCATCTATGATATCTATTTTGACTATGTTTTCTGTTATGATTGCTATGTCTCAGTAGATCTCTTGTTAGGTTAGGGAATTCTCATTAGGGAATTGAAGGAATGCTAGATTAACTGATTAAATTGGATTCATCATCTAGTTCTTCATCTAAATCGTTCGTAACGCTTAATCTGAACTGGCCATTTAGATTATTGATATTAGGTTGATTTACACAACGAGAGTTGGTTAATTAGCTGTAAAGGATTTAGGTGAGCAACTTATCTATTCGCAAAGAGATTTGGTTTAGAGAAGTTGTGAACAAACGAACTTGAAATTAATGCATGTTTAGAACTCTAGAATTTGCAACGAGAGTTGGTCTACTAGGTTGTTAGACATAGATAATTGTCGCAGCGAGAGCAGGATAGTTTTACTTCTGTGATTCTAGTCCAAGAACACTAATAGATTGAATCTGATTGTTTGTTATCTGATTTCCTGATTTCCTGAGAACTTCCTGAAACCTGACGCCTTCGTTAATTGCTTACATTCACCTCACTTCATTTGTTTACTTGCTGTCTAGTTTACTTCTTTACAATCTGCTTCGCTTAGCTTAATTCGATTACTCATAATCTGTCGTGAGTCCTTGTGGATTCGATACCCTAAATACTACAATAGCATAACTGTGCACTTGCAGTAGAATAGGGATAAAACTTTACACCTATCAACTATCAAGACTTCTAATGTCTTAAGTGTGAAGTACTTGACCAAGTATCATGGTGACAATAGTGATCGAGATTCGGGGTCGAATCTTCTCAAGCTTGGGGAGACCTGATGCAGCGTAACTTGGATAGGCTTTAGTTTGTTTTTGTGTTTATCTCTTTGGTGTTTTTAAGTATATATTCTTTTGTTTAATTATTAGACAAACACAACAAGAAGATAGGTTTTGGTGTTGTTGTTATCCACTTTCGATACAACTTGTATTTAAAGGAGTCGTCCTCTTTATTTTGATTCATGTTATTAATAAAATTCAGAAGCTTTCAAGCTATTTTTTCTTGCTCTCGGCTATTCGATCGCGAATCAACGAGTAACAAGTTCCTCTTTTGTTCGGCTATTCCTTGAATCAACGAGCAAACGATTTTATCACGTTAGGGCTGCACAGATAAGAGTAAGAGGTTGCAGTGAAAAAACTTATGATATTTCGACTTGATCTGAAATTTTGTAGGCTATTAATCTTACACATATTCGATCAACCAAGTCGCAGTTGTGGGTTTCACGGATATTGACGCTCATCAACCAACCCCTAATATCAGACATGGCGATTAACTGCCTCGCAGCTTTACCAAAGCTGCTTCTTTGCAAAAATCGGATCTTTAGATAAAGTGTTCCACCGTTTTGCATGTAAATCGGATTCGTCATAAGATGTCAATGGAATCCTAGACAATATGTTCTTTTCTAAATCCCGTAGAAGATCGGACATCATCGTCATTGTTTCAGTTGGTAAGTTTCAATAACGGCTGTAATATAAAAATTAGGGCTTTACCTTCCCCCCTCTTTTTGTTTATAATAGCCAAATCGAAAAGTGGCTAGGTTTACCATTTTGCGATGCACGTTACCGAATGGAGAAAATAAAAAATAGGGTCGTTGACTCACATCTGTTAATGGGCTTTTATTCTTATTGGGTTACAACTATTCAGCCCAAATAATCTCTTAGCACTAAAAAAGTCTAAACGTCGTCGTAGTCGTCTCTCTGTTTGCGCCATCGTGGTAGGTTTCGCCGAAAGAAGATTATTTGCTCCCTCGCCGAAATTCAATAGAGAAAAAGGCAATTGTTGGGTTCTGGATCGGCTATCGATTAGGAAATACACAAAAAAAAAATCATATTCTTGATTCTTGAGAAAATTCTTTGTTTCTTTACTTGTATATTTGCACATCTAAGATTTTTTCAGCTGTTTAGTAGTTTCAGTGACTATTGAGGTAACAATGGTTGTAGAAACTCTCGAGAGTTCTTGTGAGGGTTCAAAAAGAAAACATGGCAACAGTGGTGACGGAAGCCCCCTCGGTGAGTTTACTCTTAGTGCATTTCCAGGGGTTTCTGGGTTCTTCTGCACTTGGTGATATCGGCCATTGTTATGTCTTACGAAGAAAAGAGCTACGGTGATAGTGATGTTGGAACATATTTTTACATATAATCGATTGTGGGCTTTATAAAATATGTGTGTGTGAATGAAAAATGAGATGGGCTATGGGCTAATAATATGTTGGTACATTTAAATGAGGAAACATGTGCATAAAATGTCTCACATTGGTTAGATGGAAAATTTATCACTAGTATAAATAAAGACATTTTCATGTCATTGTTCAAATAGCTTGGACCACACTATGGAGTGTAAGAGAGAGGCTGTAAAGACCACTCGCGCGCCGCCCCGCCGTGCCGGGCCGGGCTTGGGCTTGGGTCTTGGTAATAGGACCGAGCGCGTATTATTTTTTTGGAGAAAATTTTGTTAAACCAAAATCAAGTTGGTTTAATCGGTTTTGTGGTTTAATTAAACTAATTATTTTTGGTTTAATTAAAAGGTTGATTCGAAGAGAATCTGCTCTCGATTATATCCTTCTTAACAACTTTGCTGAGTCTGCTGCTCCACTCGCCCTTATCTCGCGCATGTTCAACACTCTCTCGATCTCCGGATCAGTTCGTTTCAAAAAGAGACTCTCGTAGCTTTCCTCTATAAAAACGAGCTGAGGCTCATTGTTATATTCACGCAAATACAAAACTTGTTCACAAGAAAAGTTCCTTCATCTTCTTCTTTAAAGTAAGTCTCGAGAGTATACGTAGTGCTTTCGTTTGTTGGGAACGTTTTTCGAGTGATAGCAAAATCGTTTCGATATCGGTTTTATCCTAGGATTCGATTGTCACGCATAACCGTCTCACTGCGGGTGATAATTCGAGTTAAGGAAAAAGACTTCATAGTATAGACTCCGTTCTTCTTTCCTTAACATTTATACATTCTGCAATTGACTCACCATTTCTCGCAGTTCCCATTATTGGGGTCCTACAGTCTTAACTCGAATTAAAAATTCGTTCTCTGTTTCATAACATTGAAAGGATTTTGGTGAATTGCGCTTGTATTCTCAGTTTTTAAAAATTTGTGATCGTTTCACGACGTTCTTCGCAAACGGGTTAAAAGGAACGAATCTGCGAATCGTTTTAGCGATTAAACGGATTGAAAGTCGAATTTGTGAATCGCTTATCTGCGGTTACATGAATTGTCTTTCATTTTTCAGTTCACGATTAGCCTCATAGCTTCTCCGTGATTGTATATCGTTTTAAAGCAAACAATTTTGAGTCCAACATTAGCGATTCCGCTTCACCGCGTTTCAACCGCCAATCGTTTTAACGATTCAAAAAATGTTTCTGGATTTGTGAAACGCATCTTAAGCGCTTACATGAATCGTTTCTAAACGATACAAATATCTGGATTTGTGAATTGCTTAAACGCTTTTACACGAATCAGTATTTTTTCGCGAATCGCATTACGGTTCGGTTCAAACCAAACAAAATCGCGATTGCGTTTGCTATTCACTTTTGCGATTGCGTTTGCAATTCGTTTTAGCGATTGCACTTGCGATATAAAAAACGTTTTTAGCGTTTCCGCGAAACATATAATTGTTAAAAGCGTTTCTTTTTTTTTCATTCTGAGATCGTTTATTTGAAACGTAAAAGCTGACACATTTTTTTAATTGTGTCAGGAAAATGACAAACGAAATCGACAATGTGGTGGGTTCGACACCAAACTCTCCTCCGGATGTAAGCGCAGAAGAAACAACTCGCAGGCTTTGTTTCAAGCTGATTCTGAGAGGATGGAAAGAGATAAAGCTGAGAAATCAAAGACTTAAAAAGAGAAAGCTGAGAAAATGTGGTGTTTCATGCCCCTCCTCCGCCCTCGCCAACATTTTCTTCTCTCCAGGCCTCGTGCCAAGGCTTATTGCCCGATAAGTTCAACGGCGAAAGATGGAAGATGTGGTCGAACCAGATGAGGTTCTATCTCCATGTGATGCATCTCTCGCGGTACCTCGAGGAGGATCAACCCGAAATTGGAGAAGGAACCGGTGATGTGTACACCATCGGAACTGTGGATGCATGGAATCAAGGAGATTACATGACGAAAGGATGGATTCTTGGCCGTCTTGTTGAGCCGATGTATGCAATCTACTGCGAGCAAAAGACCGCCAAATCCTTGTGGGCTGCTTTGGGGAAAACCTACAAGGTCGAGGATGATGGATGCCAGAAGCACGCAATGGCAAAGTTCTTGGAGTTCCAGATGGTGGACGACAAACCTATAATGGAACAAGTGGAAGCGTTCCAGCGAATCTGTCAGGAAGTCGCTACGGAGGGAATGTCCATTTGTGATATTTTCACGGTGAACAGCTTCATCGAGAAGCTTCCTCCAAGCTGGCTGACTTTTAAGAACTACCTCAAGCATAAGAGGAAGGCTATCACACTGGAGGGCTTGATCCAGAGGCTGAACACGGAGGATTGGAACCGTCAAGCAAACGGTGTCCAAATCCGTGAACACAGTGTGAATGTGGCTACCCACCACAAGGAGAAGGGTAATGTGGACAAGGGAAAGGGCAAGGCAGTTGCTAAGTCGCCCTTGAAGCCTAATGAGAAGAACTTCAAGAAGCATAGCTCCTCGTCCGCCCTTGCCCCCACTGAGGACAAGAAGAAGTTCTTCAAGGGAAAATGCCACGCTTGTGGAAAGAATGGTCATAAGTCCAGTGAGTGCTGCACCAAGGAGAAAGCGGCAAAGTATCAGGCTAATTTGACCGAGGAGGACCTTTGCGCCGTGGTAACAGAGGTAAACATGGTGGATGAGAAGACCAATGAGTGGTGGAATGACACAGGTGCCACAACTCACATCTACAATGATAGGTCCATGTTCAGTACCTATCAGAAGAACAAGTCTGAGGAGGTGCTCTTCATGGGAAACGAGGCTGTCTCCAAGATCGAAGGAAAGGGTTCAATGGTGTTGAGGATGACCTCAGGACAGGAGATCACGTTGAAAAACGTAAAACATGTGTCCGACATGCGGAAGAACCTAATTTATGGTTTGCTGCTGAGCAAGGCCGGCTTCTCGGTGATCTTCGAAGCTGAAAACCTCACCCTCAAGAAGTGGGGCATGTACCTTGGAAGAGGATTCATCAAGAATGGACTGATCAAGATGTGTGTCCAGGCTATCCTCAGGAAAGATGAAGCAAGTACCTCAAAGAACAAGAATAAGAATGTTGTTGCTAAGAATAATGTTGCAAATGTTTCCACCGTTGTAACCGATTCTGCAATGAATAATAACAAGTCCGTTGCTTACTTGCTTGAGTCTTTTAATATTTGGCATGAAAGATTAGGACATGTGAATTATAAATCAATAAACCGATTAATGAATTCAAACCTAATCCTGAAATGCAAAATGAGTAAAGAAAAATGTGAAGTATGCGTACAGACTAAGCTCACAAAACACCATCGCCCCAAGTCGAAAGGGCAACCGCACCTCTAGATTTAATTCACACAGATTTAATTGACTTAAAGTATGCTCCTACTAAGGCGGGAAAAAGTATTTTATTACTTTTATCGATGATCATACGAAATATTGTTATGTATATCTACAACATAGCAAAGATGATGCGCTAGATAAGTTTAAGGAATATAAGATGGAAGTTGAAAACCAACTTAGTAAGACTATTAAGATAGTTAGAAGTGATAGAGGAGGGGAATATGATGGCCGATCAATGCTTTCTGTGTGGAACATGGAATTATCCATCAAACAACCTCTCCTTATTCACCGGAATCTAATGGAGTTGCGGAACGAAAGAACCGAACTCTGAAAGAAATGATGAATGCAATGCTTCAAGAATCTGGGTTAGCCCAGAACATGTGGGGGGGGGGGGGGAGCGCTGCTTACATCAAATTATATCCTTAACAAGATTCCACACAAGGTCACCGGCAAGACACCCTATGAACTTTGGAAAGGTGTTATACCTTCGTATAAATACCTGAACGTGTGGGGGTGCCTAGCAAAAGTAGCAGTGCCGCCTCCGAAAAATTTCACGATAGGACCGAAATCTGGGGACTGTATTTTCATCGGATATGCGCACAACAGTAGTGCTTATCGGTTTTTGGTTCATAAATCGGACATACCGGATATCCATGTAAATACCGTAATGGAATCTCGCAATGTATCCTTCTTTGAAACGTTGTTTCCGTGTAAAGATAAGTCTTATCCTAAGCGGACACGTGAGCAAAGAGATGCAAGTGATGCTAGTACTTCGGGTTTTTCAGCTCTTGAAGTCGTAGAAGATGAACCTAGACGCAGCAAGAGAGCTCGTAAGGAAAAAGACATTGGCGAGGATTTCATGATGTTTTTTCTTTTAGAGAATGAACCAAATACGATCACATAAGCCATGACTACACCTAACGCACCTTTTTGGAAGGAAGCCGTTAATAGTGAGATTGATTCTATTATGCAGAATCACAGTTGGGAGATAACCGATCTACCTTAAGGGTTTAAGCCACTAGGTGTAAATGGATTTCAAAAACCAAGTTGAAAACCGATGGCTTGGTAGATAAGTACAAGGCCAGGCTTGTGGTTCAACAATTTCGTCAAAAAGAAGGCTTGAATTTCTATGACACTTATTCTCCTGTAACGAGAATAACTTCAATAAGAATGCTGATCGGCATAGCAGCATTAAGAAACCTAGAAATCCATCAAATGGATGTTAAAACTGCTTTTCTAAATGGAGAATTAGAAGATGAGATTTATATGAAGCAACCCGAAAGGTTTCTTGTCCCTGGACAAGAACACAAGGTATATAGACTTGTGAAGTCATTGTATAGACTTAAGAAAGCTCCAAAACAGTGGCATGAAAAGTTTGACAATGTAATGATGTCGAACGGTTTCAGCATAAACGAGTGTGATAAGTGTATCTATGTAAAATGTACTCCACATGGATATGTCTTGCTATTTTTATATGTAGATGACATGCTCATCATTGGCAGTACGAAAGATATGATCAATCAAACTAAGAACATGCTTAGCCAGAGATTTTATACGAAAGATATGGGACTTTTGCATGTAGTTTTAGGGATTAAGATCATTAAAACTACTGAAGTTATAACATTATCCCAAACCTATTATGCTGAAAATATACTTGAGAGGTTTAAGGCTTACTCAAAAGGGACAGCAAAAACTCCTGTTGATACTCAACTTCACTTGAAGAAAAAATCTAGTGAAGCAGTTTCACAATTGGAATACGCAAGGGTGATCGGCCGGGAGTCTGATGTACTTAACAAATTGTACTAGCCTTGATTTAGCGTACACAGTAAATGTACTGAGTCGTTATACCAGTAATCCAGGACATAAACATTGGAAAGGTATAACTAGAGTAATGAATTACTTACGTCACACCAAAGATTATGGTCTGCACTATGGTTAAGAGACGGCTATTTTGGAGGGATATAGCGATGCAAATTGGATATCTGACTCCCAAAACTTGAAATCCACGAGTGGATATGTCTTTACACTTGCGGGTGCAGCAGGGTCCTAGAGATTTTCCAAGCAAACAATTCAAGCCAGATCCACGATGGAGTCAGAGCTCATAGCTATAGACACCGCGACAGCTGAAGCGGAATGGCTTCAGAATTGGCTGGAAGATATCCCAGAGTGTGATAAACTCGTGTCCGCTATTCGTATGCATTGTGATAGCCAATCAACGATACTGCGGTCAAAGAGTACCTTGTATAATGGTAAGAACCGCCATATTAGGAGACGTCATAAATCCAATAGGAACTTTATAACCACCGGTATAATCCATATAGATTATATCAGAACGAATTGTTGGATCCCGATGGATCTAGGGTTTGATATATTGAAATTGAAACCAACCTCGTTCTTACCTTTTGGCAGCGGAATTGAGATGGTGAACGAGATCAGTGGAGCAACACAGATGTCTTGCCTCTACCAGATACACACGCACGCTCGCTGGAAACAGGATACTAGTGCCGGATCACTTGGGATCGATGCTCTCTGGTGTTTCTTCTCTTTCTGTCAAGAAAAAGTCGACGGCTACCTGTTTAGGTCGAAACTCTCGAGTTTTATTCGACCTAAACATGTTTAACGGGCCAGACTTAATTAAGTCTTAATTCGAAAAGCCTTTTCGAAAAACCCGAACTGTGTCGACCGACACACAAACCGTGTCGATCGACACAACACCATTTCATCGATTATAATGTGTATCTAATACACATTAAGATGATCATTACCATAACGATCATTCCCATGTCGTAGCTTCCAGTTCGCTTAGGTGTGTGACCCTATAGGATCATATAGTACTGGCAGTAAGTCTGTAACTTACAGGTTGCAAGAGGCTTCTAGCAAAACATTGCAACCGCCCAGTTCTATACGAATGTCTGATCTCGACATACAACTATATCAGGAGTGAGCACAAGTGTGATTTCAGGACACCATCCCAACAATCTCCCACTTGTACTGGAATCACCAATTCCTATAATCCTTTTGTCTCTATATCTCGATTTGGCATAAGGCAAGATTAGTGTCATCCTTATTTAGCCAACATCGTGTTTATCGAACTCCTGATCTCATACTGAACATTACAAACAACTGAACTACAGTTCGTTTGAGTGCGGCCACACATTTTCTCAGTATTCAATCTTCGATAGGCCCTGAGATATTTATCTCCCGTTATACAGGAGGGACAAATTCCATCTTGTTCCATCCCTGTTTCAACGCATACTTCATGATATACCCGAACAGTGCCGTTATAGCCGCCAGTTACGGGTCGACGTTTGACAAAGTCAAAGTGTACCAATTCATATGCAAGAGAGCATGATGAACTCAGGTCTAAGGACTATACTCTATAGTCGTAATGAGAACCTCTTATGACACAGATATAACTATCTTGTAGACTTCTCATTAGCGGGTCATGTCCGATCATATGTTCACCAACATATATCTATGTGACTGACTGCGATAATCATATCATTGGCTCCATGAAACTTAGCCAACAGTCACTTCACAATCTAGTCTCTGTCGGTTGTAAGTGTCCCAATTCTACAACCTCGACTAGGGACAAAATAATTTATTAACTTATAGGGTTTCATGATCAAGTCCTCAACTTGATGACCTATAATATGTAATAAACTTATTTGGGACCATTATTTAGATCACAATAAATAATGCTGAAATCAAATTTCATTAAAACACTTCCAAAAGAATGTTTACATGAGCATCTTATTATAACTAAAGTAAAACCAAAAACTCCCACTAGAATCAAGATTACATCTTAAGATCTCTAATGCCTACAGCATTCGTATGACTCTCATGCTTAGGCCTTGGGAGTGACTTAGTCAGAGGATCAGCGACATTCTCGTCTGTCGGAACTCGGCTGATCTTCACATCACCTCTATTGATGATATCTCGAATTAAGTGATATCTTCTCTCCACGTGTTTGGACTTCTGGTGTGACCTTGGTTCTTTTGCTTGAGCAATGGCTCCGTTGTTATCACAAAACAAAGCCAATGGCTCCAAAGCACTAGGAACCACACCAAGTTCAGTCATGAACTTCTTGACCCAAACAGCTTCCTTTGCCGCTTCTGAAGCAGCAACATATTCAGCTTCCGTTGTGGAATCAGCTACGGTATTCTGCTTAGAGCTCTTCCAGCTCACTGCACCGCCATTTAGACAGAAGACATATCCAGATTGTGATCGGAAATCGTCTCTGTCTGTCTGAAAACTCGCATCGGTGAACCCATTCACCACAAGTTCTTCACTTCCTCCATACACAAGGAATTTATCCTTAGTATGTCTCAAATACTTGAGAATATTCTTGACAGCTGTCCAGTGTTCTACACCTGGATCAGATTGGTATCTACTCGTCATGCTCAACGCGTAAGCTACATCTGGACGAGTGCAGAGCATGGCATACATAATAGATCCTATTGCAGAAGCATAAGGAAAACTATTCATTTGCTCTCGCTCAGCATGTATCTTCGGACACTGCTTCTTGCTGAGACTCATGCCATGCGACATTGGTTTGAAGCCTTTCTTGGAATCCTGCATATTGAATCTGCGTAACACCTTATCAATATAAGTGTCCTGGCACAATCCAATAAGCTTGTTTGTTCTATCTCTGTAGATTCTGATCCCAAGAATGTACGCTGCTTCTCCCATGTCTTTCATGGAAAAACAACTTCCAAGCCAAGTCTTAACAGACTGAAGCAACGGAACGTCATTACCGAGAAGAAGTATGTCATCGACATATAGCACAAGAAATACAATTTTGCTCCCACTTGTCTTCTTGTATACACATGCTTCTTCTTCGTTCTTGATGAAACCGAATTGTTTTACTGCTTCATCAAAACGAAGATTCCAACTCCGTGATGCCTGCTTCAATCCATAAATGGATTTATGAAGTTTGCATACCTTCTTAGCGTTCTTAGGATCAACAAAACCTTCAGGCTGTGTCATGTACACATCCTCTTCCAGAATACCATTCAGGAAAGCGGTTTTGACATCCATCTGCCATATCTCATAATCATAATGAGCAGCAATCGCTAGAAGAATCCGAATGGATTTAAGCATAGCGACTGGGGAATAGGTTTCATCATAGTCAATACCATGAATTTGTTTGAAACTTTTAGCCACCAACCTCGCTTTGTAAATCTGTACATTGCCATCCACGTCAATCTTCTTTTTGAAGATCCATTTACATTCAATGGCTTTTACACCATTAGGCAAATCGACCAAGGACCATACTTGGTTTTCTGACATGGATGTCATTTCGGATTTAGAGGCTCCAAGCCACTTTTCGGAGTCCGGGCCCATCATAGCTTCTGTGAAGGTCGCTGGTTCGTCACTATTAATGATCAGCATATCATTTGAATCAGTTACGAGAAATCCATAGTATCTCTCGGGTTCGTGACGGATCCTTCCGGATCTGCGAACTTCAGGCTCCACAGGCGCCGGTTCCACAGAACTTTGTGGATCCAACTGCTGCTCTTCCTCAATAGGTTGAGCAGATTCCTGTGCATCTTGAATTTCTTCAAGATGTACTTTACTCCCACTGTTTTTCTTAGAGAGATACTCCCTCTCAAGAAAAGAACAGTCCCGAGCAACAAATACTTTGTTCTCAGATTGGTTGTAAAAGTAGTATGCCTTGGTTTCCCTAGGATAACCAACGAAATAGCATTTATCTGATTTGGGTGCAAGCTTGTCAGAGATTAAACGTTTGACATAAGCTTCGCAACCCCAAATCCTTAGGAAAGACAGACTAGGAACATTCCCAGTCCACAGTTCATGTGGTGTCTTTTCCACTGACTTAGATGGCACCCTATTTAGTGTAAACGCAGACGTTTCTAGAGCGTATCCCCAAAAGGATAATGGAAGATTAGAATGACTCATCATAGACCGAACCATATCCAATAAGGTTCGATTTCTCCTCTCTGACACTCCATTCCATTGAGGTGTTCCAGGAGGAGTGAGTTGTGAAACAATTCCACACTCGCTCAGATAGTCGCTGAACTCTTGGCTTAAGTATTCTCCTCCGCGATCCGATCGCAGAATTTTGATACTTTTGCCAAGTTGGTTCTGTACTTCATTCTTGAATTCCTTGAATCTATCAAAGGATTCTGACTTGTGTCTCATCAAATAGACATAGCCATACCTACTGAAATCATCAGTAAAGGTAATGAAGTACTTAAAGTTTCCTCTGGCAGCAATACTCATTGGCCCACATACATCAGTATGGACAAGGCCCAATAAATCACTGGCCCTTTCATTTGGTTTGTTGAAAGGGGCTCTAGCCATTTTGCCCACCAAACAAGACTCGCATTTCTCACAAGATTCAAAATCAAATGAGCCCAGAAGCCCATTTCGATGGAGCCTCTGGATGCGTTTCTCATTAATATGGCCCAAACGACAATGCCATAAGAAAGTCGGGTTTTCGTCATTGGACTTAAACCTCTTTGTATTTATGTTAAAGACAGGCATTTCTTGGTTTAATACATATAACCCATTATCTAATGGGGCGCTACCATAATAATTACCATCACGATTAAAAGAACAAACTTTATTCTTAACAGCAAAATCAAAACCTTCCAAATCCAAAACGGAAACTGAAATTATGTTTCTGCTAATCGCAGGTACATAGTAGCAATTATTCAAAATTAAAACCATGCCCGAAGGTAAAGACAACTCGTAGGTGCCTACGGCCAGTGCAGCAACCTTAGCTCCATTCCCGACTTGTAGCTCTACTTGTCCTTTCTTCAGCGTCCTACTGTTTCTTAGTGCCTGTACATCAGTACAAATATGAGCACCGCAGCCGGTATCCAATACCCACGAAGTAGGACTAGAAGACATAACATTAAGTTCGATAACATAAATACCTGAATCAGACACCTCATACGTCTTCTTCAGCTTCTTGTAATCTTCCTTGAACTTCTTGCAGTCTCTCTTCCAATGCCCCAAGTTCTTGCAGTAGTTGCACTTATCCTCAGGAGAAGGCCCGGATTTGGGCTTGGGCTTGGGCTTGTCTTGACTTTCAGTCTCGACAACCTGGGCCTTTCCCTTATCCTTCTTAGGTTTCTTAAACCTTTTACCCCCTTGTACCATCAGGACACTGGGAGTAGCCTTCTTGAGATTCGGTTCTGCTGTCTTCAGCATACCGTGCAACTCAGTCAATGTCTTAGTCATGTTTTGCATGTTGTAGTTCATGATGAACTGATCAAAACACGACGGCAAAGACTGCAGAATCATGTCAGTGGCTAGCTCCTGGCTAATGGCACAGTCCAGTTTCCCCAGGTTATCAATGTAACCCATCATTTTAAGGATATGAGGACTTACTGGACTGTCCTTAGCCAGCTTGCAATCCATGAGAGATTTAACCGTCTGGTATCTCTCTGTGCGAGCTTGCTCCTGAAATAAAGCTTTCAGGCTGTTAATCATCTCAATGGGTGACAACACGTTCTCATATTGCTTTTGAAGCTCAGAGTTCATGGTCACCAGCATTAGACAAGTAACGTCTTTGACATCCGCTGAATGCTTATCCCAAGAATTCTTTTCTGTCTGCGGAGCATTGGAACGTGGCCTCTCGGTGAGAACTCTTTCAAGGACATATTCCTTGTTCTCCTGCCTGAGAACTATTCTCAGGTTCCGATACCATTCCAAGAAATTAGATCCATTTAACTTGTCCTTCTCAAGGACGGATCTTAGTGAGAAAGTGTTGATGTGATTTGAGACAGACATAGCTGTAATTCAAAAAGAGGTAGATTTTAGTTATAATGCTCAGGAAATGAGAAATCTTATCTAATAAGAAAACTCGCATTGTATTCATAACAATGTTTCCTCATATGAATACAATGATCCAAGATCCTCAGATTACTAAAATTCGAGTGAGCGACTCGCCGTTACTCAAGCTTTAGTTATCTAGGTAAGCAAATCATTGCTAATTGTACTCAGTACAACTCTTGGTCGTGAATGAGACAAACTATGTCCAATTCACTCTGATGTCTCTGGGCCCAGAACTTCTGACAGCCCAGTCAAGTATAACCAATCTTTTATCTGTCTTGTGATCACTGACAGTTGCACTGCAAGTCTGTCACTGACCACCTGCCTTACCCATGTTGCAGTGGATATCAAGGACTCCAAGATATCCAACAAACGACACGAGTCTTGACAGTTGACAAGATTGGGCAAGACATCAAGATCACTTGATATTTAGTTGAGGAAAGAACTATTTTATCTTGATGTACATCCAATATACAATCAAGAGTTTATTAATTTATTTTAAAACATTCAGTTTTATTTAGTTTAGATTCATCTGCAACTTTTAGGATTAAATTGTTCTGGTATATGCGAATATGTAGTCCAACTAGCATATCTGCGAGTATTGTGTCGATCAACGCCAACCATTGGTATCGATCGACGCAATCGGATTTAAACCGTTCTTCGATAACCAGTCAAACCGGATCGAATTTACTTAACCGATTCAATCCAATTGAACCAGTTCGGTTTAATGGTCTAGGTCGATTGTCACACACTGTGTATCGATCGACATTGCCAAACCAGAACCAATTTTGGCTAATAAAATTAACCGTGCCAGATAACCAGTCCAATCCAATTTAACCGATCTATCTTATCGTATTGCCTGTGTCGACCGACACACCCAGCGTATCGATCGACGTAGAACGATTACAGGTACTCGATCTCAGATCGAAACCCTAAAATTCTTTTTACGGATTTTCGCTTTGTGTCGACCGACACACGCTTTGTGTCGATCGACACCTTGCGACAAACCCTAAATTTTATTTGCGAGTTTTCGCTCTGTGTCGACCGACACACGATTTGTATCGATCGACACCATGCGACAAACCCTAAAATTTTATACGCGTTCTGCCGCGGCGTGTCGACCGACACACGCTTTGTGTCGATCGACACAGTGCGTTTTTCAACAATTCTTCGTCTTTTCAACATGAACAAAAAACGAGAATATAATATGAAAACACGATTTGAGCATGCAAAAATCAATTCAACAACATCAAGATTCGAATTATTTTGCAACAAATTCAACAGCTAAACCCTAACACGCTCTGATACCACTGTTGGATCCCGATGGATCTAGGGTTTGATATATTGAAATTGAAACCAACCTCGTTCTTACCTTTTGGCAGCGGAATTGAGATGGTGAACGAGATCAGTGGAGCAACACAGATGTCTTGCCTCTACCAGATACACACGCACGATCGCTGGAAACAGGATACTAGTGCCGGATCACTTGGGATCGATGCTCTCTGGTGTTTCTTCTCTTTCTGTCAAGAAAAAGTCGACGGCTACCTGTTTAGGTCGAAACTCTCGAGTTTTATTCGACCTAAACATGTTTAACGGGCCAGACTTAATTAAGTCTTAATTCGAAAAGCCTTTTCGAAAAACCCGAACTGTGTCGACCGACACACAAACCGTGTCGATCGACACAACACCATTTCATCGATTATAATGTGTATCTAATACACATTAAGATGATCATTACCATAACGATCATTCCCATGTCGTAGCTTCCAGTTCGCTTAGGTGTGTGACCCTATAGGATCATATAGTACTGGCAGTAAGTCTGTAACTTACAGGTTGCAAGAGGCTTCTAGCAAAACATTGCAACCGCCCAGTTCTATACGAATGTCTGATCTCGACATACAACTATATCAGGAGTGAGCACAAGTGTGATTTCAGGACACCATCCCAACACGAATGACAACCGAGTGGATCCTTTCACCAAAGGGATGCCGAGAGATAAAGTTCTAAAATCATCAAGAGGAATGGGTTTGAAGCCTACGGATTAAGAGGAAATTTGATGGAAACCCTACTTACGTGACTGGAGATCCCAGGATGTAGGTTCAAAGGGAAAACTAATTCAAATAAAACCGAGCATTGCAAGACTTATGTCTTTACCCAATTCCTTGAATGATAAACAGTGATACATGTATGTGAATAAGGATAAGCATTGGCTTTTATTGATTCCATAGTTTCACAATAGTAGAGTATGACATGATACTTTTGAAATAAACTAATGGCAGATCACCTAGTGAGTGTGAAATGTGGCTGTTTCTAGGATAATGAAAGATAGGCTATATTCTCCAAGTTCACTCATGAAAACCAGGAATGTTCAAGGCCAAAATGAACAAAAACAGAGAACAAAGTTCTATGAGAAAATGTTGCTGCGCAATACCTATTGTCTCGGTTTACATAAAAATCCAGTTGGTTCAAGACATCATGTTCACCTGCCAGCCAGTAAACCCGACAGATATTAAAAATGATTGGTTCAAAGCTGAAAAATGCTACCTATCAGACACAGTTACATTTTCGCATATACTCTCGAAATTACGTCTAGTCTAGTCAAGTCAGTGTCTAGTCTAGTCAAGTAAAGTCAATGTCTAGTATAGTTCTTTCGAGTCTGTCGAGTCTTCGTATGTTTAGAGTAATTTCTATTCATGTGGGGGATTGTTGGAACATATTTTTACATATAATAAAGTTTTTGGGCTTTATAAAATATGTGTGTGTGTGAATGAGAAATGAGATTGGCTATGGGCTCATAAAAGCCATAATATGTTGGTACATTTAATGAGGAAACATGTGCATACAATGTCCCACATTGGTTAGATGGAAAATATATCACTAGTATAAATTAGGATATTTTCATGTCATTGTTCAAATAGCTTGGACCACACTATGGAGTGTAAGAGAGAGGATGGAAAGACCACACGCTCGCGCCACCGCCGTACCGGGCCGGTCTTGGGTCTTGGGTCCTTCGGGACCTCCGCTCGCGTATTATTTTTTTGGGGGAAATTTTGTTAAACCAAAATCAAGTTGGTTTAATTGGTTTTGTGGTTTAATTAAACTATTTTTTTTTGTTTAATTAAAAGGTTGATTTGAAGAGAATAGGCTCTCGATTATATCCTTCACAACAACCTCGCCAAGTCTGCTGCTCCACTCGCCTCGATCTCGCGCACGTTCAACACCCTCTCGATCTCCGGATCAGTTCGTTTCAAAACGAGATCCTCTCGTAGGTTTCCTCTATAAAAACGAGCTGAAGCTCATTGTTATATTCACGCAAATACAAAACTAGTTCACAAGAAAAGTTCCTTCATCTCCTTTTTAAAGTAAGTCTCGAGAGTATATGTAGTGCTTTCGTTCGTTGGAAACATTTTTCGAGTGATAACGAAATCGTTTCGATATAGATTTTATCCTGGGATTCGATTGTCACGAATAACTGTCTCACTGCGGGTGATAATTCGAGTTAAGGAAAGAGACTTCATAATCTCGACTCCGTTCTTCTTTCCTTAACGTTTCTACATTCTGTAATTCGTTCACCATTTCTCGCAGTTCCCATTATTGGGGTCCTACAAGTGATTGGGAACCTGTGCAACAGACCACGCCCGTTGAGTTTCTTAACTGGTGTTGCGTCAATTTAACTATGGCGAAACCTGGTGATATGGCCCATTTTTATGTACGTTTGAAACATGTTCCTACTGATGCTTACGCTTGAAAGAGCATTTGTTCTGATAGTAATTCTTTGCAGTGAAAACTGAATTCTCGCCATGAGATGTATAATAGTCCCGCAAAATGCATTTAATATTGTTTAAACAAACCAAAGTCTAGACCTTTCGATAAGTAACAAAAAGTTGGACTTTCAAAACTCACCTTGCGATCAACGAATCTAACAGTTCTCGAGTCCTGAAAGCAAAGAACAATCAAAACCCACATAAGCATTGATGGAGAAATTGTACATGCATACATTTGCTTGAATCTCTAATCTTAAGGCATCTCGTTTCCGAGCTGAATTGGCGGAGGTTATTGCAATTAAGGGCTTTATACAATCCTCCAAGAAATAGAAGAACATAAACAAGACTTACATTTGTTAGGGTTTTAAAGATGGAGAAAAACCCTTGAGCTTTTTTAGCATCTTAAATTGAAAAATACGACCATCATCAGACCTTCTGTAAAACCCACAAACACACAAATGAAACATCTAATACGAGGAGAAAAAGGCTTAGGGTTTTACGTTACCCAATTTAAGCTCTGGAAGCTTGTTCGGCTCCTCGAAATTACCCTCCATCGACAGATAGTGAAAGCGAAAATCTTTCGGCTATGTTCTGTAACTATGGAGCAAATATTCCTTTCTCCTAGGTAAATCGATTGGAAATTTTCAAGGCAGATTATGGTGTTGAATTTGGCGGGAAACAACGTTTCCTTACCGGCTACGCGTGAAGCTATGTTGTGTGAGCCACGTGTTATGTGTGGATGTTGGTCTATCAAAAACAAAGGCCCATAAACCCGCATTGGGTTTTCTGGGCTAAACAAACACTTGTCTATAATTATTCGAAATCACACAATTTTGAGGAGAGTGTATGTTATTACAAGAGAAAAATATTTCATTCTTTTGTAGAGACATGAGATAACGACAGCATTGTTTGGATAATGATACATATTCAAAAATCATTATCGAAATAATTTAATTTATGTGATTAATATTATAGATGATAAGTGATATAGGACAACTTTGGACAAAGGGAAGTGGAAGGTTTGTACTAGAGAGCACTATATTGATTTGGCTATAGAGGACGATGATGGCCTTTTATGCCACAAAAGTCATATTAACTTATAGTGATACAGAAAAGCAAAGTTTATTAAGGATAAGTAACTTTGTACAAAACAATACAGTTGTTTTTATTGTTATATCATTTGCCAAAAAATCAGCGAGTGTATATATGTCTAACAATTTACGATTGTAAATCTTTTTGTGTAAAATGTCAATTAGATTGTAACAAGTTGATTTTGAAACCCTATGAATATTGACATTTTAATTATATTTTGTTTTGCAGCGTAATTTTTTTTAATAATAATTTCGCTTCGTGTTATATATCGGTTTAGCACCCCCATCTAATTAGCAGGGCCTAATACATGTTCTCTATACAAAGGTCGGCCCAACAGAAACAAACTTGGCCCAATAAGCGAAGGCCCGAATATACAGCTCGGTTCCGCTACAAGCCAAAGGAATGTACAGCTTGGCCCATCTCGTCATCAAGTACGGCCCATCCACACGAGCTCGACAAGTGGTCAACGGTCTGTAAAAAGTACGACTATATTATACTATAAATAGGAGTCGTCACTGTACATTAATTGTAACTTTTTGGGATTTGTGCAGTTCTCACTACTTTTTCTCTCTAGAGTCAATATTTCCCGAACTGTAAACCAAGCTCATCTTTCGACTAGCTCAGGATTTCCCTTTGAATACAACACGCTCGTTACCGAGCAACTCATTCTCTTTACTACTTAAATACCGAACATCTCCTCTCTCCCGATTCATCACCGAACCTAGTCAGTTCTTCTTAAAGATAAACTTTGACCCTCGGACCCGAGCACGTCAACTCTCCCGAGCAAGACGCGCATTCGAACCTTTGTGACAAGCTCGGTTATCACAATTGGCGCCGCCTGAGGGGAGTTAAAGTTTTTTCTTCACTAACCGACAGGATCAACAATGACAGGATTGCCACCGAACTGGAACTTCGTTCTCGTGACAGATAATTCCATATCGGGGACGAAGTCTTCTCAAGCAAGGGGTCAACCTCAGCCTCAGCACGTCTCTCAGGTCGCAGACCCAATCATTCAGCCGGTGGGCACCGAGCAGCAATCTCCAAACACCGAGCAGCCTCGACAAGAAACGAACGACCAACAAACTGAGCAGAACACTCCTGTCCTGCTCAGAGCTCTCATGACGCAAATTTCCGAGCTATCTCGAGGGAGTAACGCCCGATTCGACCAGCTCGCAACAGCGCATGCAGTATGCCAAGGTCAGATCAATGATCTGCGGATGGCGAGCCAGCAGGCTTCTGCTCCTCGGACTCGTCTCAACCGAGCATTGTTCAATAACGCAACCCCTCTGAATCCTAGGAGTCGCACAGTCTCACAGCAAACCGAGGAGATCAGAGAACCTGCCGACGATGGAATCTTAAACAACTCAACACATGATACTCACAGGGATAACGAAATTGAGGACCTGAAACTAATGCTGAAAAGTATGATGTCAAAAGTCCACCAGGCGATTAGCTCGGCACCAGAAATCGATCGTGTGATAGAAGAGACTCAAAACACTACTTTTACTCAACGACTCATGAATACTCAAACCGAGCATCCAGCTTCCGCAGTCAAGATCAAAATGATGACATACGATGGAAAGACCGACCGAGGCAATTCCTGACGGCCTTCCGTATAGCGATGGGCCGAACCCACTTCAGCCTTGGAGAACAAGACGCAGGTTACTGCCAACTGTTTGTCGAGCATCTGACTGGATCCGCACTAGATTGGTTCTCTCGTCTGGAACCAAACTCAATAGATGGATATGACGACCTGACACATGCCTTCGTCAAGCACTATTCAATGTACATACAAGATGAAGTATCCAGTGCCGACCTGTGGGCCATTACTCAAGGACCAAAAGAAAGTCTCTGATCTTACATAACCCGCTTTAAGAGCGTGCTCGCCAAGATTACGATCACAGACAGCGAAGGCCTGCCCGCTCTAAGGAACGGCCTATGGTACGAATCGAGCTTCCGAGAAGAACTAAAAAAGAACAGACCAAGCTCCCTTGAAGACGCCCTTCACCGAGCATCAATTTTTATTGACCTCGAGGAAGGAAAAGAAACCCTGGCAAAGAAGTTCGGACCCAAAAGTTCCAACACAAAGGAAAAGGCCGAGAAGAACTATGAACAGTACGAACCGCGGCAGCACTTTGATCAGGATTACAAAAGGTCCAAAGAAGAAGACATGGCAAGAAAGGGCAAGTCGTCCTATTACGTCAACGACCAGGACCACGAACAAGACGAGGAGCGACCATATCAAAGCCAGCGTCAGGATCGGCCCCTGATCCACCCGCAAGACCGACCGTCTCAGGGTTTTCAAGATCAGAATCAAGGTAAGCCGTGGAACAACAAATTCATCCGAGGCGACAAAAGCAAACTCTTTTGCGACTACCACCAGCGAGCGGGCCACAGTACTGCAGAATGCAGAAATCTACACGCTCTCCTCTACGCCGACTACCAAAAAGACGACAAGAAGTTGGTACTAAATCGCAACCAACCTCCTCCGAAGCAGATCAATCAGGTAACACAGCAAAAAAAAATGAAGCTGAATGCTTCAAGCTTGTCCAAGAAGAAAGAAGGAAGCAAGTAACCTTCGCTGAGGAAATTGAGCAGATAGACGCCAACACGGCAGCAGCAAACAAGCGAGCTCGTGACGAAGAGGAAAAAGAAGGGACGCCTCCACCGAGAAGACGCATCAATATGTTCATGGGACGACTGCCGATGATCAACGACTCGGTCCGATCAATCAAGGAATACGAGCGCCGAGCAGCCACTCTTCAACAGTGGCAACGAAACACAAACGATGAACTCAGAATCGGCAGCGACATCACCTTCACCGAACGAGACGGAGAAGGAGTAGACCGACAGCACAACGTTCCACTCGTCATTGCGATGAGAATAGGCCATTGCGAGGCCTCCAAGATCCTGGTCGACACCGGAAGCTCGGTCGACCTAATTTTCAGAGAAACGATACATCGAATGGAACTCAGTAATTATCGCATTAAGTCGTCCGCAAAACCGTTGACAGGTTTCTCCGGAGATTCGATCAACACGATCGGAACTATCAAACTACCCGTCTACATCGGCCGAAATTCCAAGTTGATAAAATTCGTGGTCGTCGACCGACCAACAATCTATAACGTCATCCTCGGTACGCCGTGGTTCCACGAGATGAAAGAAGTCCCATCCACATATCATCAGTACGTCAAATTTCCTACCCCGTTCGGTGTCTTCACCCTACGAGGGGACCAACGGATCTCTCGAACATGCTTCCGCATCGAGCACAAACTGCGCCACAAGTCGCAATCTTACTTGGTCGCTGAGCCAAGAATCGAATTACCACCTCTCGATCGACCTCAGAAGGACGCTGTCACTCAAGTCAACATTGACAACAGCGATCTCGAGCGTTGCATAGGGATCGGAGCCGACCTCCAAGAGGATCTGCGAGACAAGTTCGTCAAATTCATCAAGCAAAACGCCAAGACGTTTTCCTGGACCACCAGTGATATGACCGGAGTGGACCCATCAATCTCATACCATGAACTACATGTCAATCCAGTTTTTAAGCCGATCAAGCAAAAAAGAAGAAAACTCGGTCCCGAGCCCGTGAAAGCTGTAAACGATGAAGTAGAGAGATTGCCAAAGGCCGGATCAATCACCGAAGTGAAGTACCCAGATTGGTTGGCGAACCCAGTAGTTGTGAAAAAGAAAAACGGCAAGTGGCGAGTTTGCGTAGATTTCACCGACCTCAACAAAGCTTGCCCCAAGGACAGCTTCCCTCTCCCACA
The DNA here is from genome assembly GCA_030180135.1 of Orychophragmus violaceus. NCBI lineage: Eukaryota > Viridiplantae > Streptophyta > Magnoliopsida > Brassicales > Brassicaceae > Orychophragmus > Orychophragmus violaceus. The sequence goes on along the minus strand of CM058233.1, from coordinate 82,529,664 downwards.
CATGGACCGGCTCGTCGAGGCAACTGCCGGGCAGGACCTCCTATCATTCATGGACGCCTTTGCGGGATACAACCAGATCATGATGCATCCCGACGACCGAGAAAAGACTTCTTTCATCACCGACCGCGGTACTTACTGCTACAAGGTCATGCCATTCGGGCTCAAGAATGCAGGAGCAACATACCAACGCCTAGTCAACCGCATGTTCGCCGACCAACTCGGCAAAGCGATGGAAGTCGATATCGACGAAATGCTCGTCAAATCCACCTCGGCGGACGACAATATCTGTCATTTGGCAACATGTTTCGCGAGCCTAAACAAGTACGGAATGAAGCTGAACCCAACCAAGTGCACATTTGCAGTCACGTCGGGTGAATTCCTCGGCTACATCGTCACACGAAGGGGAATCGAAGAAAACCCAAAGAAGATAACGGCGATTACCGAGCTCCCTTCCCCGAAGAACACACGAGAGGTTCAAAGGTTAACTGGACGAGTCGCAGCTCTGAACAGGTTCATCTCACGATCAACCGAAAAATGTCTCCCGTTCTATAACCTCCTCCGAGCAAACAAAAAATTTGAGTGGGACGCCAAGTGCGAAGATTCGTTTCAACAGTTAAAAACCTACCTATCGACCCCACCGATCTTCGCCAAACCCGAGGAGGGCGAGACGCTCTACTTATATATTTCCGTATCCATTTCGGCGATAAGCAGCGTGCTCGTTCGAGACGATCGAAGCGACCAGAAACCAATTTTCTACATAAGCAAAATCTTTGACGACGCGGAAACACGCTACAACACACTCGAGAAACTTGTACTGGCCGTCGTCGTCTCGACAAGAAAGCTTCGTCCCTATTTTAAGTCACATTCGGTGGTCGTGCACACAAACCAACCAATCAGAAAGATCTTGCATAGCCTGAGCCAGTCATGTAGAATCGCCAAATGGGCAGTCGAACTAAGCGAGTACGACATCGAGTACAAACCAAGAACCAGCGCCAAGTCACAGGTCCTAGCAGATTTCCTAATCGAACTGCCACCCGAGCTAACCATAGCCGAAATCAGGTTTCAAAGGAGAAGTGGACATTATTCGAGGACGGCTCTTCATCAAGAAACGGTTCCAGCGTAGGAGTCAAGCTAACATCCCCGACAGGCGAGCTCATTGAGCAATCTTTCTGACTGGCGTTCCCAGCCTCTAACAACGAAGCCGAATACGAAGCACTGCTCGCAGGTTTGCGGCTAGCCGAGGTAGTAGGGGCAAAGCAAGTAGAACCGTTTACTGACTCCCAGCTCGTGGTGAACCAATACAACGGCGAATACGAAACAAAAAACGAGTGTATGGACGCGTACCTGAAACTTGTCCAGCAGATCGTCGCACGAATCGGATAGGTTACATTAACCAAGATCCCCCAAAGCGACAACTCTTCCGCAGACGCTCTGGCCGCCTTAGCCTCGACCTCCGACCCCGACCTCCGTCGAATCATCCCAGTCGAATGCATAGCCCGACCAAGCATTGCCCCAGCCAAAGACGTACTACTTATCACGAAAGAATACGAAGGAATGGACGATGCTTACAAAAGCAACGAGGAAGTCATCAAGGTCGCCGAACTCTAACCAACTGAAGCCATCGACTGGAGAGACGAAATCAGAGAATACATACTCAACGGGAAGGTCCCCGAGGACCGTTGGGCAGCCTGCCGACTAAAAGCTCGATGTGCGCAGTTTGTAACGATGAAGGACGAACTGTTTCGCTGGAACGCGTCAAAGGCTCTCCTGCGATGCATAAACGGACAAGAAATCCAGTGGGTCACCGAGCAAACTCATGAAGGAGCAGGCGGAAATCACACCAGTGGCCGACCTCCGTCGAATCATCCCAGTCGAATGCATAGCCCGACCAAGCATTGCCCCAGCCAAAGACGTACTACTTATCACGAAAGAATACGAAGGAATGGACGATGCTTACAAAAGCAACGAGGAAGTCATCAAGGTCGCCGAACTCTAACCAACTGAAGCCATCGACTGGAGAGACGAAATCAGAGAATACATACTCAACGGGAAGGTCCCCGAGGACCGTTGGGCAGCCTGCCGACTAAAAGCTCGATGTGCGCAGTTTGTAACGATGAAGGACGAACTGTTTCGCTGGAACGCGTCAAAGGCTCTCCTGCGATGCATAAACGGACAAGAAATCCAGTGGGTCACCGAGCAAACTCATGAAGGAGCAGGCGGAAATCACACCAGTGGCCGAGCATTGGCCGGCAAAAATTAAACGACATGGTCACTTCTGGCCGACCTTGATCGCTGGTTGTGAAAAATACGTGTCCCGATGCGAGAAGTGCCAGAGGCACGCGCCGAGCATACATCAGCCTGCCGAGCTCCTCACCACTGCGGCTACGCCCTACCCCTTCATGCGATGGGCAATGGACATCGTCGGACCCCTCCCAGATTCGCACCAAAAGAAATTCATCCTCATAATGACCGACTACTTCACAAAGTGGGTCGAAGTGGAGTCCTACTCGGAGATTCACGACCTCGATGTCCAGAAGTTCGTCTGGAAATACATAATCTGTCGCCACGGTATCCCGTACGAGATCGTAACCGACAACGTATCTCAATTCATTTCTAATCTGTTCGAAGGGTCCTGCACAAGATGGAAAATTCGCCTGAGAAAATCCACCCCGAGGTACCCACAAGGCAACGGGCAAGCCGAGGCAACAAACAAGACGATCACTGGCGGACTCGAAAAACGTATGGAGAGAAAGAAAGGCCTCTGGGCCGACGAACTCGATGGCGTCCTATGGTCCCACCGAACAACGCCAAGAACTTCAACAGGTCATACACCTTTCTCCCTCTCCCACGGAATGGAAGCAATGTCTCCCGCCGAAATGTGCGTCCTGACAATCCGTTTGAGCATTTCACCCGAGCATAAAAGTATCGGTCCTGCCAGTCATCAACTTTTGACGGCTTCGCAATAGAAACTTTGAGACCGAAGCGGGTTATCATGCTCACATAGCGAGTCCCGAGAGTCATCCCATTTGAGGAGATCGACAAAATCTGTTCAAAAAAACGAAGACTCATATTCACGCCACATTCGGCAGCCAGAATGGTACAACCGACCAAATTCTGAACGGCCGAAGGGCTAAGTTGGGACAGTGCGATCCTCCTCTCCTCGCAATAAGAAACGAGCAACTTCGGGAGAGGAAACCTCAGGTGGATATGCCTAAACCAAAAGTCGTATAGACACACCCACCCTTTTGGAAAATGCCAAGGTCTCTGGTCCGGTTTGGGTCTACGCAGCTCGAGTCGACCAGCACCACCACTGGAGAAATTTTCAACGAGCCACTTCAAGTCATCGTCGGTACATTTAGTAGGAAGAACTGGGCGAAGGGGACGAGTTTTCTTCGACTTCTCGGAGTCACCCGAGGCTTACTGACTCATCCTTTTTTTGACCTGCTTGGGACGGGAGAAATCATACCGAGTAGCGCCTGATCAACCAGATAAACGTCTTCTTATTTCAAGGGAAGATGAACGGCAGAAGAAGGTCGCCAAGGTCTCGCCCCATCGTCGTCTGAAAATAGGAGGTGTGGAATTTGAAAGCTCGGGTCACTAATCGCAACAGGGAATGAGCAAGACGGATCGCCTCGCGGGCTCGGTCCGATGATTTCTGTACGCTCCGAGCTTACCAAGGAGCCCGACTGTGCAACAGACGAACTAGATTGAGCAGAATTCCCCGGGGACAACCGCACCGAATGTAAGTCATTGTGGTCGAACGACGACTGAGAATGAGACTCAATTCTCATACTTGCAAATAATAATAATACAACAAAAATCTAGAGCGAGAAACATCTAGAGAGAAGGGAGAGTGAAATACCTGTGGAAAGAGAGAAATGAAAATAAGAAGAAGCGGAGCAAGGTATTTATAGGCGAAGCGGGAAGCTTTCGAGGAAAGCGCAATTATTACGCCTATGCGACTCTTCAGTTTCCAGCAGTTATAGGCACCATCATTACGTCGACGCGACTCTTCAATATCCAGCAGCTTCTCAAGAAACCCTTAAGCTTTTTTAGCATCTTAAAATTGAAAAATACGACCATCATCAGACCTTCTGTAAAACCCACAAACACACAAATGAAACATCTAATACGAGGAGAAAAAGGCTTAGGGTTTTACGTTACCAAATTTAAGCTCCGGAAGCTTGTTCGGCTCCTCGAAATTACCCTCCATCGACAGATAGTGAAAGCGAAAATCTTTCGGCTATGTTCTGTAACTATGGAGCAAATATTCCTTTCTCCTAGGTAAATCGATTGGAAATTTTCAAGGCAGATTATGGTGTTGAATTTGGCGGGAAACAACGTTTCCTTACCGGCTACGCGTGAAGCTATGTTGTGTGAGCCACATGTTATGTGTGGATGTTGGTCCATCAAAAACAAAGGCCCATAAATCCGCATTGGGTTTTCTGGGCTAAACAAACACCTGTCTATAATTATTCGAAATCACACAATTTTGAGGAGAGTGTATGTTATTACAAGAGAAAAATATTTCATTCTTTTGTAGAGACATGAGATAACGACAGCATTGTTTGGATAATGATACATATTCAAAAATCATTATCGAAATAATTTAATTTATGTGATTAATATTATAGATGATAAGTGATATAGGACAACTTTGGACAAAGGGAAGTGGAAGGTTTGTACTAGAGAGCACTATATTAATTTGGCTATAGAGGACGATGATGGCCTTTGATGCCACAAAAGTCATATTAACTTATAGTGATACAGAAAAGCAAAGTTTATTAAGGATAAGTAACTTTGTACAAAACAATACAGTTGTTTTTATTGTTTTATCATTTGCCAAAAAATCAGTGAGTGTATATATTTCTAACAATTTACGATTGTAAATCTTTTTGTGTAAAATGTCAATTAGATAGTAACAAGTTGATTTTGAAACCCAGTGAATATTGACATTTTAATTATATTTTGTTTTGCAGTGTAATTTTTTTAATAATAATTTCGCTTACTGTTATATATGGGTTTAACACCCCCATCTAATTAGTAGGGCCCAATACATGTTCTCTGTACAAAGGTCGGCCCAACAGAAACAAATTCGGCCCAATAAGCGAAGGCCCGAATATAAGCACTCGTATCGAGCCCGTTACCATTAGCTCGGCTCGGCTCGGCCCACAACCACAGGTCAACTCGGCTCCGCTACAAGCCAAAAGAATGTACGTCTTGGCTCATCTCATCATCAAGTACGGCCCATCCACACGAGCTCGATAACTAACAAGAAATATTGAGTTATTTATTTTTTTGTAAATTGTGAAAATCTTATTGACAAAAGATATTATTTTCACATCAAAAAATTTAAGTGTCCCCAATTTCTTGTTATGATGATATATCAAAAATAAGGTTACAAAAAGTTCGCCCTAATTTAAAAACCTCCAAGACACAGATACTGAGACAGTCGTCGACCAATTTTTTCTGCAACCTCTTGGCCTCTCCGGCAGGTGACGCTCCTCGTCACCGCGGGTGAGGCCCTTGTATCTCTTTCTTTCATCATTTTCGGCTTCCACATTTATTTTCCAGCTCTGGTGTATGGGTGTTTAGATCTTTTATCCTTCACCGGCGACGATTTTGATGGTGTCGCCTCCTGCTACTTTTGCAGTGGTGGTTCACGTCATTGTCTCTTCTCAGTTCCTCCGATTTACTCATCTTTTCTGCTTCTGAAACCACCATCACCTTCTCTTCACCGCTGGCCTTTGTTTGTCGTTGTCTTGTGCCACCGTGTTTGTCCTCGTTTGCGTTTTCCTCCGGCAAGGTTGCTGCTCCAGTCGCCGTCTGGTGTTGGTGCTGCACATGTCTCTTTCGCCGGCTTCGGTCAAATTTTTGTGATGTGGATTGTCGGGTTTCTATGTTTCCCGATTCATTGGCTTCAGATTGGGTTTGTGTATTGGTTGGAATTTTCTGCTTTGGTCTTGGGTTTAGTTAGTATAGTTGGTTTAGTTTGATTAGACCGTCTGTTTAGGAGTTGCTGGTTTAGGCTGGTTATCTTCTGGTTTAGTATTTACCTCTTATAAACTCTTGGTTGGTTGGTTCAGTTTCTAGTTTTGGCTTCTTAGCTTGTTGTGTTTTGATTCGTTGCGGAGTTTGCTGTGAGTGATTTCCAGTCGAATTTCTTATCGGATTCATTATGTTTACGGTGGTTTTCGGGTGGTTGAGCTTCGTTTTCTCTTTTCTGGTGAGAATTGGGTGTGGTTTCGGGCTTCTATCTAGGGGTTTTTGAGCGCATAGGATTGCGTTGCAGCTGTACCCGGAAGAGTTTGTGGAACTTATTGAGGTTCCCTCATGTCGGGTTATGAAGTCTAGGTTCTTTGGGTCTCTGAGTGTGTCTCTCAGTCGTGTTTCTGGAAGCTGTTGCTATCGTTTGGTGGGTCGTGGGCAACTTCGGTAATTCTCACCCAAGATTCTCCGCAAGGATTAAATTCACAAGTTTATTTGTCATCGCTAGGTTTTGGATTTCATCGATTTATGTTTGTTTAGTTGTAGGTTCTAGTTCCCTTTCAGAGGGTCTTCTTCCGGGAAAATTAATTTTTCATTGGTTTATGTTTCCGGGGATATTCCGTTAATCCGCCGACTTATTTTTTTAGGCTTTATTTCGGGAGAAAGTTTTGTCTTCTGCTAGCTCTGATATCTCAAAAACGCATCTTATCTTAGTTATTAATATAAGTATAACTTTAGGAAAAAAAAAAGATATATCAAAAACTTTTAGAGTACAACCAACCTAACCAAGCCATGATATAACACACAAACTTATATATACATATACAACATATATCATTTAACTAGGAATTTATATATGTGTATGTTTGTGTAATATAATTGACAAAACATATTTTGCAATGTCTTTTCCCACCCAGTTCGACATTGTGTGACATCAAACTTTTAAGAACACTAAGTTCTAATTCGAACTCCTTCGATAATTATTGTTAGAGTCAAGATTAGCACTTTCCTAAAGAGGCCTATTCATGAGTTTAGGCCGGCCCAGAAGGGAAAGTCGGCGACAAAGCCCAAGGCGGTAAAACTAGGTTAAACCGAACTCGGGCTAAACCGGCTTTCACTAGGGTTTGGAAGGTGTCTAGTCCAAGGGCGCCGTACGATAAAGTCGGCAAAAGGGAATATTCCATATCAAGGCATAGCCGAGTTATTAGGAAATATTCGTAATTATCTCGTACTTTCCTTTTATTAATAAACCGACTTGTAACCCTATAGAAGGGAACCCCGACATTCAATGAAAGATACGTTTTTCTTAATATTTTCGGCTTGAGAGACTTTAGAGCGACTTCTGACCTAAAATCTCTCCGGCGACTTTCTAACCATTCTTCACCGGCTTCCATCTCGGAAACGCCGGCTTACAAACCCTAATTTCCCAAATCTCACCGTGTTCTTAATTTCTTCTTTTAGAATCCCTAATTCCAAACCCTAAAACTCTTTCTATCTTTAGATAGACCGAGTTGAGATCTTACAATTGGCGCCGACTGTGGGGATTTCTAAGAGAAATTTCTGAAACAAGATGTCGGGAAACGGTAACGAAACAAATTCGGAAAACCCTAAGGTTGACCTAAGCGACCATGAGGGAAGTGATTACAACCAGAGTGATCACGAAGACGATGCGGCCAAAGGCGGCAAGCAGCCGCGAAACACCGCCAAGACCAAAGCTCGGGATGACGGCAAACATGCCCCGTCACTCAGCGAAACAGAGGCTCAAATCGAGCAAGACAAGACCTTAGCCACTCTAATGGCCAAGATCGAGTCACAGAACGACTTGATCAAAACGTTCTCAAAGAAAGTTGACCTACTGCAGACAGAGCAAGCAAAAATCCTTTCAGGACAACGGTCGAGAAAACCCAGGAGAGAGGTGCCTTCAAAGGTGAAAGACAAAGTCGCTAGACGACTGGTCTATAGCACATCTGAGGAAAGCCACCATGAACAGAGCCATGGCAGCGAATCCAGGAGCAACCCGCGTAAGGAAAGCGACAAGGATACTCGCGAGCGGAGCTCACATCGGAGGGAAGGTTCTGAAAGACCCAAACGGAGCGAAAGTCAGAGACATAACAACCAAAGTGATGAGAGGTATTCACCCGACAGAGAGGAACATACCAGTCACCAGACACGGTACGTGCACCACAGACGAAATTCGCGACGTGAGAATGGCTCGCACCGAGACAACTATCGCCGCGAGCGAGGTATGTCATACGAGAAAACTCACGGAGCGTCTATTCACGGAGCAAGTCGCAACCATGTCGAAAAACAACTGATTGAGCTCAAAGACACCCTAAAAGAATTAAAAGGGGAGGTCCATGGCGTGAAGGGGTCCGCACCCGAGATAGACCGAATCATCGAGGAAACTCGTAGGACTCCCTTCACCTCGCGCATCACGAACACATATATTAGGCAAAGAGAGAAGCTCAGGCTACCGATGTATGACGGCACCAAAGATCCAGCGACCCATCTCACAACGTTCAAAATCATGGCGGCAAAGGCACGGTTCTCATCAAGCGAGGAGCGCGACATCGGCTTCTGCCAACTATTCACCGAAACCCTGGAAGGAGACGCGCTAAACTGGTTCTCCCGTCTTCCATCCAAGTCAATCGACAGCTTCTCGGACCTCACATGGGCGTTCGTAAGGCATCAGTTTGCCTACATTCGTAAAGACACTTCGCTAAGCGCGTTGATGTCGATGACGCAAGAGAAGAAGGAAACCTTGAAAGATTTCGTAGAAAGGTTCAGGGCGGTGATGACACGAGCTGAGGCACCAGATAAGTTTACTATCGCAGCCCTGACAAACGCCGTCTGGCACGAATCACCATTTTACCAAGATTTAGTCATCAACCCGCCACTAACCATCGAGGACGCACTTCATCGGGCAAACAAATTCGTGGAATTGGAGGAGAAGAAGGTCGCATTGGCAAAGAGATTCGGTCCTGGCAAGCAGGCAGATAAGAAGGAGGAAAGAGAACCCAGGCAGCATTACGACGGTAAAAGCGCCAAAACAATGGTTGTGGACGGCGCCGACAAATCCCGGTCATCAAAGCCGTGGAATAAAAGAGGGAAAGAGGCGAAGAAGGCGCAAGCAGCCTCCGCTACGGGGGACAAGTACTGTGAATACCATCAAGCTACGTCGCACGACACGGCTGAATGTCGGAATCTCAGAAACGCACTCTATTCCCGACTTTCCAATGAAGAAATCAAGGCGGCCATCGAAAGGTTGAAGAAGGAAGAATCGGGACAGAAGGAAGACAAAGCCGACGAGCAGGCTCCCAAGCAAGATAAACCGCCACGGCGTATCAAAAGCATAGCTTTGAAACGTAACCGTGAAGAAGAAGAGGAGGACGACGAAGAAGAAACCCCCAAGACCATCCGAAGAATCAACATGATCATGGGTGGTCTAATCTCCGTAAATGACTCAGTCAGGTCAATCAAGGTCTATGAACGCCTAGCATTGGCCGCGCAAAAGGCGCCTCAACCAATCCTATCAGACGATCCGACCGTCATCTTTACCGACCAGGACCTCTATGGAACTCACTACCCTCATAACGACCCGCTGGTGGTTGAGCTTCTGATCGGAAGTTGCCAAGTATCTCGAATACTGGTGGACACCGGGAGCTCGATAGACTTAATTTTCCTAGATACACTCAAGAAGATGGACATTAAGGAGGAGGATATCAAGCAGAAGGCCAAGCCGCTCACCGGGTTCACAAGTGAGACGACGTACACAATTGGAACGATCAAGTTGCCTGTCTTCGCAGGAGGAGTTAACAGATTGGTGAGGTTTCACGTCATTGACAAGCCAACCATCTATAACGTGATCCTTGGAACTCCATGGCTATATAGCATGAAGGCGGTATCCTCGACGTACCACCAATGTCTGAAATTCCCGACACCTAAAGGAATCCAGACAGTCAAAGGATGCCAGAGCGCAAGTCGGTCGTGTTTCGCGAGAGAACATAAGATCAGGGTGCCTTCCTGCATGATCAACACAGAACACAGAAGAAAAGGACCAGAGAAAGAACTAATCCAGCAAGTCATCATTGACGAATCAGATGCAAGCAAGTGTGTGGGCATTGGCGCAGGATTACCGGACGACATCAAAGAGGAACTGATCACCTTCCTACAGCAAAACGTTACAACGTTTGCATGGACAATGAAGGATATGAAGGGTATCAACCCAACCATTACAACTCACGAGTTGAATGTCGATCCGACTTACAAGACAGTCAAGCAAAAGAGGCGAAAACTCGGCCCAGAAAGAGCTAAAGCAGTCAACGATGAAGTAGAGAAGCTACTCGAAGCCGGTTCAATCCAAGAAGTCAAATATCCTGACTGGCTGGCCAATCCAGTGGTCGTGAAGAAGAAAAACGGGAAGTGGAGAGTGTGTGTCGATTTCACGGATCTCAACAAAGCTTGCCCCAAGGATAGTTTCCCGCTGCCGCACATCGACCGACTTGTTGAGGCGACGGCCGGGAACGAACTGCTATCGTTCATGGATGCGTTCTCAGGGTATAACCAAATCCTCATGAACCCAGACGACAGAGAAAAGACGGCCTTCATCACTGAACGAGGCACGTATTGCTACAAAGTCATGCCTTTCGGCCTCAAAAACGCCGGCGCCACCTACCAGCGGCTGGTAAACCGGATGTTTGCAGGGCAACTTGGTGCAACAATGGAAGTTTATATCGACGACATGCTAGTCAAGTCTCTGATTGCCTCTCAGCATGTCGGTCATCTAAAGGAATGTTTCAACATCCTTAACTGATACGGCATGAAACTTAATCCAACTAAGTGTACATTTGGAGTGACATCGGGAGAGTTCCTAGGATACGTGGTGACTCAGAGAGGAATAGAAGCTAATCCAAAGCAGATCACAGCCATAATCGACTTACCATCTCCCAAGAACACTCGAGAGGTACAACGCCTCACTGGCCGCATAGCCGCCTTGAACAGGTTTATATCCCGGTCAACGGATAAATGTCTGCCTTTTTACGAGCTCCTACGAGGGAACAAAAGATTCGTGTGGGACGAGAAGTGTCAAGAAGCCTTCATCCAACTCAAGGACTACTTGTCGAACCCGCCGATACTGTCTAAACCCGAGAATGGCGAGACATTGCTGCTTTACATCGCCGTTTCAACAACAGCAGTGAGTGGCGTGCTAGTTCGGGAAGATCGAGGAGAAGAGAAGCCGATCTTCTACGTCAGCAAAACAATGAACGGAGCCGAAACCAGGTATCCTGCAATGGAAAAACTGGCTTTCGCAGTCGTCATCTCGGCACGGAAGCTGCGACCATATTTTCAGTCACATCCGATTGCTGTATTAAGCAGTCAACCTCTTCGAACGATACTTCATAGCCCGGGACAGTCTGGTCGTCTAGCCAAGTGGGCAATAGAGTTAAGTGAGTACGACATCGAGTACAGGAATAGGACAACCGCCAAATCGCAGGTAATAGCTGATTTCCTTGTCGAATTATCACCTGAACTGGATGTCGGTACCGAGACAGAAGACAAAAATTGGAAACTGTTCGTTGACGGGGCTTCATCTAAAAAAGGAGCCGGGATAGGGATACGTCTCATATCACCAACCGGCGAGATATTAGAGCAGTCATTCAAACTAGGTTTCACGGCTTCTAACAACACAGCCGAGTACGAAGCTTTGTTAGCCGGTCTCAGACTAGCCAGGGAAATCGGAGTACGACACCTCTTGGCCCACTGTGATTCCATTCTTGTATCCAACCAGATCAAAGGCGACTACGAAGCTAAAAATGAACGAATGGAGGCTTATCGAAAGACGGCGTTGGAACTCACCAGTTCCTTCGAATTCTTCGACATTGTCCAGATACCAAGAAAGGAGAATGCCCCGGAAGATGCACTTGCGTCGCTGGCATCTAATCCCAATCTCTGTCGACGGATCCCGGTAGAAACGATCCACGAGCCAAGCATTCCGCCCCCTGAGAGCAATCAGGAAGAAACTGAAGAAATGATCCTGAGTGATAAGGACGACATGTGCTACAATATTCAAGCAAAGGGCATAGACCTCATCGCTGTCCTAACCGGCGACAACAAAGACTGGTGACTTCCGATAAGAGCATACCTGACGGAAGGGAAGCTCCCAGAAGATAAATGGGAAGCGCGACGACTTAAAGTCAAAAGCGCGCGATACACTATACATGAAGGTATCCTCTACAAGTATTCTGCTAACAAAATCCTCCTCAGATGCATAAATGGAGACAAAGTAAGTCGGGTTCTCGAAGAAACGCACTCTGGAGCATGCGGAAACCACTCCGGAGGCAGATCTCTCGCCCTCAAAATCAAGTTGAATGGTCACTATTGGCCGACTATGATAACCGACTGCGAGACCTATTCTAACAAGTGTGAAAAGTGCCAGCGACATGCGCCATTCATACATCGACCTACAGAGCTACTCACAACGTCAACTGCGGCTTACCCATTCATGAGATGGGCAATGGACATCGTCGGACCATTACCGTTATCCAATCAAAGACGTTTTCTACTCATTATGACCGACTACTTCACAAAGTGGGTAGAGGCCAAGGCTTACGTCGCCATCCACGATGTCCAGGTTCAAAATTTCGTCTGGAAATATATAATATGTCGTTTTGGGCTACCTTATGAGATCGTCACAGACAACGGATCGCAATTCATCTCGAAAGTATTCGAAGGATTCTGCAAGAAGTGGGATATACGCCTTAGCAAGTCGACACCAAGGTATCCTCAGGGGAATGGCCAAGCCGAAGCTACAAATAAAACCATCATTGCCGGCATCAAAAAACGCCTTGAAAGCAAAAAAGGAGTTTGGGCAGATGAGTTAGACGGAGTCCTCTGGTCGCATAGAACGACACCCCGCAGTGCAACAGGAGCCACCCCATTTTCCTTAGCCTTTGGCGTGGAAGCAATGGTACCGGCAGAAGCTAACATTTACACTCTCCGCCGCTCTCTCATGCCGCACCATACTGAAATCAACGAAAAGATGCTAATCCAGGCTCTCGACACCTTAGAGGAAGAACGGGATCGAGCCCTACTCAGGATTCAAAACTACCAACAGCTCGCAACTCGGTACTACAACCAGAAAGTCAAAGAACGCCATTTTCAAGTCGGTGACTTCGTCCTCCGCAAAGTTTACGAAAACACCAAGGAGCGAAGAGCAGGGAAACTCGGGGCGAAATGGGAAGGACCCTACAAAGTCACCAAAGTCGTCAAACCAGGAGTCTACGAGCTTGAGTCAACGAAAGGCAAGACTTTACCTCGATCCTGGAACTCGGCAAGCCTGAAGGAGTACCACTAAGACGGCAAGGCGCCTAAAAAAAAAATATATATATATATATATATTATGTACTAAGAACTACGAGTGACTTGATTCTTCCTCGGAGGATACGTAGGCAGCCTTTACCGGCACAGTCACAAAATCTAATAAAAACCTTATTTTTCAGATAACCGTCTTGAAAGAGAAGCAAAACCAAAAATCAGGTAAGTCCTTTCATTAATATTCAAATATTTGATGGTACTAAAAAAAAAAAGGAGCCGAGTATCAACTCGCAAAAAGCCGAATATCAACTCGCAGCCGAGTATCAACTCGCAAAAAGTCGAGTATCAACTCGCAAAAAGCCGAGTATCGACTCGCAAAAAGCCGAGTATCAACTCGCAAAAGGCCGAGTATCGACTCGCAAAAAGCCGAGTATCAACTCGCAAAAAGCCGAGTATCAACTCGCAAAAAGACGAGCAAACGACTCGCATCATTAGCATCACGCCTCCTGGCCAGGGGCGTGGTCTTCCTTGCGCACAAGGTGCACATCGTGGTAAGGAAAAGCCGGGATCCGTCCCGCAAATTCTCAGCGGTGGGTGATAACAAATAAGTCGAGCACAGCATCGCACATTCCCCCACCCTATGAATAAAAGCCGAGCACTAGTAAGCCTCGCAAACCGCCTCATGGCAAGAGTCGCTAAAATCATTTAGAGTTTGACGACAAGCCTAATACGAGATTAGTCTGACTATTCCAAGTCACTAAATCGTCTAAGGATAAACTTTTAAATACGAGATTAGTCCGACTACTAGAGAATCCACTAATTCGCCGATTTGACGGCAAGCTTTAGTAAGTTGGTGGCGCGTTTGAATATTTTGATCTAAGAGTCGCTACAAGTTTAAATACAGTAGCCCGACCTAGTCGCATATCCCAATTATTATTGCTAAAGTTTAGTAAAAGCTTTAAAGATAGAATGATTCTAATCGCTATCAAGCTTAAAACAAACTTAATGCAAAATAACGATTCAAACAAAAAGATAAGAGTTTGCAAATATAAATAAAAGTTATTACAAAACCAATACAAAATATATACTAAAGATATTTGACGACTTCTCAAGGCCCGCCGTCCGCAGCTGAAATGTCTGTCCGAACAGACTGGACAAGATCGGCCGGAACCGCCTCCGGGATAATGCCGACATTTGTCCCAAATTGGTCGACATGCCGCGGGACAGGAGGAGGAGAATCGTGAGAACGGTCAAGGAGCGGATGATGAATAGGTGAGAGCACAAATGTAAGCTCCTCCTTCGTCACAACGTCCAGGTTATCCAACTCCGCATCCGCCGCGACCTCATCAGCGGCTATCTGTTCCAGAACAGCTTGAGGAACCGACACGCCCTGCCCGCTAAGTTTCTCCAGACATTTCTTAAGACCGGAAATCTGAGCCTGCTTGACCTGCATCGCAACAGCGGTTTCTTGGTCACCGATATAGCGTTGGATGAGGTCGAAATGGGTCTGCGCCTTCGTCCTAGCAGCAGCCTCGACTCTCTCCCGCTCCTTTTGAACCAGGTCAAGACAAGACTTCTGCAGCTGTTTTCTCTCCAGCTGAAATTTGATGGAATCGGCTTTTGACTTCTCTTCAGCCTCCTTCAATTTTCCTTCCAGAACCAGGTTGCTCGCCGCCAAAACCTTCTTCTCTTCCTTGATCTTCTTTAGAAGATCATCCCGCTTGGTAACCGCGTCAGCCAGTTTCTTTTGGGCCCAGGAACTCTCCAAAGCCACACGGTTCGAAGCCGCGATCATCTGAAAAACAGCAAAGGTCGTTTAAAAGAAGAAGGGATGTCGTTTTAACAAAAAAAAAGAAATTCTAGTATCGAAAAACCTACCGTCGCCTCAGCATGCTTTAGCCTGACGATGGCATCAGAGTGAGGCAATTCCTCTAAAACTGGCCAATCTGATTCATTACCCCTCACGCATGTCAGCATATCGAAACAAGCTCGGGGGTTGTTGATGAAAGAAACCTCGCTCTCATATTGATAAGCGAAGTTATGGATTGAAGGGCGCACTTCCCCTTCTTTCACCTCGCGCCGTGGTCGCACCAGGACGAGTTCCTTGTTAGACTCAAAAGGCTTAGAACTGCCAGACGAGTCGGGAACGGTCCCCTTGAACTTGTAAAAACGCTGCCACGGGTCCTTTTGTTTAGCAGGCTCATTGACGGGCGCCACCTCCTTAGAAGTATCCTGAGCTGATTTGCCGGTCTTCGACGCCTTTGCCGGTTTATCTTGAACCGACTTATCATCAGTAGGTCTCTTCCGTGACGGAACCTTAGGCGGAAGGGAAGGGGAGTTTGCCGCTCGAGCCACGGTTTTCTCACCAAGCTGGTTGCCGACTGAAGCCGGAGGAGGCGCGTCCGTCCCTTTTGACGACTTGGCAGAAGAAGACGGTTGGGATGAAATCTCCTTGGAATAATCAACAGAACTGATTCGCTGCACCTTGCCCATTTTCCCAGGTTTCACGAGTTGCTCATGAGTGACCTTCACCGTGGTATTCCACTTCACTAGAGAGATAAAAAAAAAACAAGTCTTAAAAAAAAGAGAGAAGGAATCGCAATGACGAGTTACGCTCAAAAAGAAACTGACCTTTGGAGATTTGCGGAAGCGTCTTGGTTATGCGATCCCGGGAGAGATCCGACCACTTGCGAAGGCCGAGAGATTGGATCTTTTCAAGAATTGAGAAGTAGTTATCGGGGTACGGCTTGAACAACGGATGATGCACTGCAACAAAAAAAGAAAATTTGAGTAAATCATCACATGCGAATGACGGCAAATTTAGAACGACATCTACCAAGATCTGTGTTCCAAGAAGTCCTGACGAGTTCCCTGTGCTCATCAGGGACGACTAATGAGGAAATTTCAACAAAGAAATAATTTCTCTGCCAATTATTAATTTTCTTAGGGGCATCTGTCAGTATACGATGGCCACTTTTGAACTTCACTGCATAGCACCCCGGGCTGGAACACATAGCATTGATCGACGTCATTTCTTCAAAAACACTCGCAGTAATTGTAACGCCGGCTTCAGCACCTAGCATTAAGAGACCGACCATATGGCGCACCGCGACGGCCGAAAGCTGGGAAATGGCGATCTCGCGATGAAAGCAGTACGAAACTAGCAAGTCGGGCAACGGAAACCAACAGCGACAACCGCCAGACTTGGTGTTCATAAAAAATGATTCGTACACGGTCATATAGCCGGGCGGAGGCGTCCAAGGACGGTCGAGCGGAAAGGGTATAATAACCTTAATCGCCGGATCTGCTCCACAACCACGAAGCGAAGATCTAACCGTCTCTGCAGTAGATCGAGTCCCGAAAACATTACCATATAGCTCTCTCGGTTCGACAGGCAACACAGGAGAAGAGACGTCTTCGTGGGAAACATCTTGGTCGGTACCAACCGCGTCCTCGTCTCGAAGCTGCGGGACGGTAAAAATTTCTCGGCCCGAAGTCTCAGCAGCAGCTTGGTGTGACGACTCGCAGCGAAGCCTGAACTCTTCAATCTCAGAACGAGCAGGACGGCTATCCAAGCCGGACGAAGCATTTGAAGAAGTAGAAGCGGATGGACGACTTAATGAATCATCCGCAGAAGATACCGAAACAACTTCTTTATCTTTTACCGTTGAACAGCGGATCAAAGACATGATTTTCGGAAGAACAGAAGATGAACGCAACAAAAAAGTAATGCTTCGATCTAAAAATCCTAAGAACACAAGGCGGAGCGACGGCGGAAATATGGTCGGAAAATAAATAAGACAGAGAGAAGATTACCTCATGAAACTTCTCCACTTGAGCGAAATGAGAAAAATGAAGTATGAGGGAACTATTTATAGCAAAATGACGGCGCAGGAACCAAGGCGCATCGTTACCTAGGCGACGCTTCGTATGTTGCACCTACCCAGTAATTGAACCGAGAATCAATTCCGGTTCCGACGGGTCATTAATGGTTTTCAAAACCGGTTCGTTCGATTTCATCATTCTAGGCCAAGTTTGGACCAGCCCAATAAAAATAGTAATATGGGCCGAAATAGCGACGTACCTCGATAAACGACAGATATGGGCCAAACCGAAATCATATCATAAACCATGAGTTAACTCCTCGTAATGACGACTTGAGTACAAGTCGTCACACTGGGGGGGGGGCTTATTGTTAGAGTCAAGATTAGCACTTTCCTAAAGAGGCCTATTCATGAGTTTAGGCCGGCCCAGAAGGGAAAGTCGGCGACAAAGCCCAAGGCGGTAAAACTAGGTTAAACCGAACTTGGGCTAAACCGGCTTTCACTAGGGTTTGGAAGGTGTCTAGTCCAAGGGCGCCGTACGATAAAGTCGGCAAAAGGGAATATTCCATATCAAGGCATAGCCGAGTTATTAGGAAATATTCGTAATTATCTCGTACTTTCCTTTTATTAATAAACCGACTTGTAACCCTATAGAAGGGAACCCCGACATTCAATGAAAGATACGTTTTTCTTAATATTTTCGGCTTGAGAGACTTTAGAGCGACTTCTGACCTAAAATCTCTCCGGCGACTTTCTAACCATTCTTCACCGGCTTCCATCTCGGAAACGCCGGCTTACAAACCCTAATTTCCCAAATCTCACCGTGTTCTTAAATTTTTCTTTTAGAATCCCTAATTCCAAACCCTAAAACTCTTTCTATCTTTAGATAGACCGAGTTGAGATCTTACAATTATCAAACCCATCACCAAAAAGTAAAACCATCCGACATTTTCAAGAGAGTTATAGTCTATGAATTAGTATATGTTTTCAGAGAATTATCTTGTTTCTATTTTATTATCGAAAATATGTTACGATCATGTGTTACGATTCTTTTATCACTGATCTCATACGACTCTGATCAGTATGATGTCTCTAGATTGCTAGGTTATTTCATTTGTAAAAATAACAATAATATGAAAATTTGGTGTTGTCAAATCCCCTTAACTTAAGCGTGAAAGTAGGAACGTAGGCTAAATCTCTATCTTTTCGCTATCCCTAAACCTCGAAGAAGTTCTACAGCAACTTCTTACTCTCCCAGTCTCCCATTACGTTTGTCGCGATAATGTGTTATATTCTCGTTAAATTCAAATATTGAGATAAAATCGTTTTTTGAACAAAAAAAAAAGAGATAAAAGTGTTTCTCTTTATTCCTGTAAACTACTACGACATAACCAATAGATAATCGTGATACGTATTCAAGAGATGATTCTCTTTGCAGTTGAATCTTTTGAACAGCTTTAACCAACCTAAATATATAGTTTTTGAACCAAAATAGTAAGTTCATCATCCTAACTCTTGATCAACCATTTGTTATAGCTAGTTTCTTTAAAGTAATGGGCTAACGATTTATTTCCCCACGAAAACTATCATATAGCATTACATATCCACCAAAGTATGACCACTATGTACCCATAAAACGAAAGTTGAAGATTTAATTCTCTCTGAAATAAAAGTTCGAATCTTATTTGTCCATAAATATGGGTTTTCACGGTTGATTATCTAAACCATAAACAAACCATTAAATCCCTTAACCAAACCAAATAAAACACAATCCAAAAAAAAGGACCCGAACAAAAAAACCTGGATCCATTCTTTCTTCTTCTCATGTCTATGAAATTGCAGATAACTAACAAATGCACTAATGAATTCTCAATGAATCCAAATCAAAATCTATTTAGAGATAGAGAAAACCTAACCTCGGTTCTGATAGAAATACAGTGAAATTGATATAATATTGGTTGCTTCCAATCACCGTCAATTGTAATGACGGTATTGTGGAGAAATAGATCGTTAACCCTACAATAATTGATAGTTTTCTATTATTATGTTGTCTCCTTGAAGTATAGTGAGTACTAAATCAAATGAAAATTTAGTGACTATTTATTTTAATTTCTTATAAAACCTTTATCTATGTTGTCATTCCAAAAAAAGGAAATTCAAGAAGTGTCTACAGACAAAAAGAAGTTTGAGGAAATGGAAGGAAGAATAAGTCAATAATGGGTTTTCCCATGAAGAAAAGTGGAGACAAACACACTATTTTCTACGGTGCTGGTACTGAGTTATATGGCATCTAAAGCAAGTAAAAAAAAAATGATGTTCTTAATTGTAACTAAACTTTATTATTGCATTTTTAAATATATTATCAAAATACTTTTTTGTCTAAAAAATAAAATAATGCAAAATATTATTAAATTTGATTCGTTCAAATAAATAAAATAACAATTACTAATTTAGTATAATAACTTTGGATTTTTATAGAGAGAAATCAATTTTACGGAAAAATACATAAAATAATAGATAATAATTACTATTTGAGAAGAAAAAAGGAATAATATGTTAAAAAAAAACTAATAAAATTTTATTAGAGTCTTCAAAAAATCAAGTGGATATAAGTTTCATAGAATATTAGTCCATAAATTATGATTCTTGTTAGTTTAGAAATTTCTAGCAAAATACAAAAAAAAAACTGACAAAGTAAAAAGAAAAAAAATATCAGAAAAAGATATAAAAAAACTTACATGGAGAAGAAAAAAATGACAAAGATCAACATTAAAAAAAGAAACAAACAATTATTTAAGGTACCAGTAACAATAAAAATGGAGGAAAAAGATGTAGTAGATGAATGTTAATCAAAAATAAAAAGAAAGAAAAACGAAAGAAGAATGAAAGAAAAAAAAAATGAAAGGAAAATGAATGTTTGTTATTTGTTTGGTTTTAATTGATTGCTTGATGCAAGTATCACTTAGGATTGTTTAGATTGCTTATCTCATATTGAATTTGGTTTTGATTAATTTGGATTTGTTCATTCATTTTGATTGATCTTATTCAAAAATGGATTGACAACTCTTAATACTATAACGACTTGAATGTGTGTGTGTTTTGAAGAAATGATAAGCTTCGAAACGAAAAACCTCTTTATCAGTACACTTTCTGTACAAAAGTTGGAAAAAAATTTACTCTAAAATAGAGTTTAGAGGTAATATAGATGTGAATTGGAGGTAGAAATAGATTAGATGTTAACATGAGCTCGATGAGCTTTGCATCCACGACATCACACTTCATTTGATAGGGAATATCAAGTATGAGAGGGTGAGATGTCTCCCTATATACATACTGATGCTGAGACTATAAATATATACCCTAACAATACATGTTTATTTTATCAAGGTCAAAGAACTTGAAATTCATTTCCTCAGAATAGTGTTGCTCCTCATGAATAAACATATTTTCAGGTCCAAAGATGTATATGAATGTTGGGAAAATTCGGTTATGGATATTGTCATGTTGCAAAGCTCGATTAATGGAAGGAACCAAGTGACGGGCTCGATAATCAAGGTCGTTTCTTGGAAACAAACAATTCTCAGCATCTCAGAAAAAAGCAAAATACCGATCCATGATCAGTCATCAAAACACACATCATTAGGAAAACTGATTAGAACGAAGGAATAAACAAATTGTGAAGCATAAAACTGAAACAGGAAAATTGTAGCAAACAAGATCCAACTCACTTTTGGGCATGCCGCTAGAGAGGCGATAAAATGGTTTAAGGGATTGGGGATTCACATTTCACTTGGAAGACCCTAAATAAATTATAGTCCAGTTTGGGGTTATCGGTTTATTCGACCGAATTAAACCAAAATTTCTAGTTTTTTCTTCAATTCGATTTAGTTCGGTATACTATGGTTGGTCGGAAAAATAAAGCTTATGAGTTATGACTGTTAAGAATTGAGCTAATCTTTACGCCTTATGTGATTTGGTTGATTCACTTCTTTTGTTTTGATTGATCTTTGTATACAATTTGATCTATAGAACTTTAAAAGAAATGAGATGCAAATTTGGTTTTCCAAACTTCACAATTGTGGCTACATCTCTGGGGAGAGAACAAAATTCTCATACTTGCACTATATAATCAAAATCGATTATACAGTTGTCATTAACTTGTTCTTCTTCTTCACAGATACATGAAGAACAAGCTTCAAGATGAAACCGGAAAGACAGTTCATGCATAATCTAGCAAGAACCGCTCAAGCTCCTCTCGCAAACGTCACCACCGTGATCGCCGAGCTCGTCGCTGAAGATCGCCCGAGAAGCAACACCGAAGAATCTGACATTTCCTCTCTGCAACTCCCTCTGTATCTTCTCTGTTTTTTCGTTACTTTGTTTCTCGCATGTAACGACCTTATAACAACTTAACGGATAAATCCATTAACCACTCTTGGACTCGAATTTGTCTAAACCGAGTTTTTCGGTATGTGTTTGACATTGGGCTGGCCCAACATTTTTTTCTTAGCTGAATGACCCAAAGACTGATAACACTGTTTCCAACAACGATGTTGGAGGTACACCAGCGAAGAATAAGACGGCGGTGGAGATGTTGGTGGAGGAGAAAGAGGAGGAGTACGGCGTTTGGCAGAGAGAGATTTTGATGGGAGGAAAATGTGAGCCTTTGGATCATTCCGGCGTGATCTACTACGATTGTAGTGGACATCAGCTAAAGGAACTGCCTCCTAGATTGCCACATGCCAGTTTGGTGCGGGATCGCCGGAACCGTCCGTATGTTGGGTCAATATTAAACCCGACGGGAAGGGAAATGTGAATTTAGTTTGAGAATCTGTTAAATTTCTGGTGCGAGTGATAATTAAATTCTCTAGAAGTTTCGTTCTTGCCTTGTTATTGGTAGATGACATCATATATTTTATTCATATTATTGTGTAATCTAATTTTGGCAAATTAAAAAGTTCAGTGAAAAAATCCAATTTTAATAAAGGGCAAGTTATCTATATTACTAACCGTTTATTAACATTTTAAATACATGTAAAAAATGACTAAATATGGTTGATGATTTATATATATTTACTAGTGTTATAGCCAGTGCAAGCACGGCCACGGGCAAGAGCAAGAGTGCAGAAACATCTTCGGTGACTATAAACCTTTTTGGCGATCATAAACTAAAATTTTCATCAATATAAATTTAGTTTGAAATGATTAAATACTTATTTTAAACTACAATCATTTGGTTTATATTCACACAATCTTGAGATTCGACGCATGGATATCTACTTCCTTCTAGGACAATGTCTCCAACATCCTGCAAATTATAAAACGTTCTCTCAGCAGCTTGACATCAAAACTGCAAAGTAAAAACCGAAGAGGTGACTTCTGGCCTACAATAAGGAGTGGGGGCAGCTGGCAGCCAAATCAGCAAAGCTTAACAAAACGTCCATTTCAGAGAGCAACCCTGCAACTCCTCAAGATAACCAATTTTGTAACAGGCCAATACTTGGTATGAATTACTACTAAACATACCTCGGAGAAGCCGGCAACAGTCTGAACTACGCGATCAACAAGCTCCTTTTGACACCTCTTGTAATCGTCCACAACACTTTGGTACTGGTCCCCAAGTTTCTTAAGCTTAGTGTTTGTGAACTTGACTCCGTCTTTGCGAGTCTCCAGTGTTGGAGTCAGGATTAGCACCCTTACCAAAAGGCCCATTTAGGAATTTAGGTTGGCCCAATTAAAAAAGTAGGGTTTCGAGTTAAACTAACTCGGCCCGACAATTTGGAATAATTAGGGGGACAAGGGAGGTAGAGAAGAGAAAAGGAAAGCGGCGCGCGTAGTCAACACGC
This sequence comes from Orychophragmus violaceus, assembly GCA_030180135.1. Lineage (NCBI taxonomy): Eukaryota > Viridiplantae > Streptophyta > Magnoliopsida > Brassicales > Brassicaceae > Orychophragmus > Orychophragmus violaceus. The sequence goes on along the minus strand of CM058233.1, from coordinate 82,506,692 downwards.
CGAGATGAAGATATACTCAAGCTGCGATAATAAGAAAGATTCATGTTTATCTCGAGTTTTCCTTTTTCTGTTAAACCGACTTTGTAAGCCTATATAAAGGCATCTCATCATTCAATAAAACTTACTTTTTTCCTAATACAATTGCTAGAGAGACATTAGTAAACCGATTTAACCTAATTTCTCTCCGGCGACTTAAGCACTTTCTTCCGCCGCTTTATTCCATCTCGGAAACCTAAAGCGAAAACCTAATTTCCATACTCTCACCGTGTTTTTGAAATCCTTCTTTTAGAATCCCTTAAGAAAAACCCTAAAACTCTTGTTATCTTAGGATAGACCGAGTTGAGATCTTACAATTGGCACCGACTGTGGGGATTTCTAAAAGAAATTTCTGAAACGAAATGTCTGGAAACAACGACGAAATCGATCCCAGGGACAATCCCAAGGTCGATTACGTAGGCAGTGATCTCGACCTAAGCGATCACGAGGATGAAGGGACCGGAGCTCTCAGCGGCACAAAGCCACGAGGCTCCAAGTCCGGAAAAGACGGCGAGCGCATGCCGCCAGTCGATAAAACGGCTAGACAAGTCGAAGAAGACTCTGTTCTAGCGACTCTAATGGCCAAAATCGATTCCCAGAACGATTTTCTAAGAGAGGTTTCAGGAATAATCGACCAGTTAAAGTCTGAGCATGACCGAATTTGCTCCGACCAACAGTCGAGGAAATCCAAACGGGCCATCTCCCCCAAGGCCAAAGAAAAAGTCGCAAGACAACTGATCTACGATACACCTAAAGGAGACCACCAAGAACGAAGTCGGAGTCGTGAACCCGAGGATTCGCGCCAAGAGCAAGATAAAGAAGATAGACGAGAGCGAGGCTCACATCGGAAGCGGGATTCGAAAGAACCCAAGCAGAACCCATGTCAGGAACAAGAAAATCATGAATGGTACTCGCCCAACAGAGACCTAGATGAAGAATACGAACGGAACGAGTATGAATCCCGGCACGACCGAGGCTCGGATCTCAGACGGAGCTCGCATCGTGAGAATGACTCGCGCCGGGATAACCATCTCTACGAGCGAGGTACATCCCACGAGGAAACTCATGAAACGCCTGTTCGAGGAGAAAACCGCAGCCGGGTCGAGAAACAACTGACCGAACTTAGAGACACACTCAAGGAACTCAAAGTTGAGGTTCACACCGTCAAAGGGTCCGCCCCGGAGATCGACCGAATCATTGAAGAAATTCAGAGGACGCCGTTTACTTCGCGTATCGCAAATACATACATCCGTAAAAAGGAGAAACTCAAACTACCGATGTACAACGGTAACAAAGATCCCGCCTCTCATTTAACCACTTTCAAGATTATGGCAGCAAAAGCGCGGTTCTCATCGTCGAAAGAAAGCAACATTGGTCTTTGCCAACTGTTTGCTGAGACTCTGGAAGGAGAGGCGTTGACTTGGTTCTCTCTGAAGGAATTCCTAGCAGATCCTAATCCAATTAGGCAATCCTGGTCTGAATTCCAAGCCTAGGATCTAGGGTTCATGTAATTGAATCTATCAGATCTCAGATTTACCTGGTGATTAGCAGCGGAAGATTTGCAGATAATCGAGATCTAGAGCGCCTCAAATGCTGCGCCTCTACTAGTATCCACACGCACACAAACTGAACAGCAGGGATGCTAGTGCCTATAGAGATCCAATCTCTTCAGAGGTTTCTATTCAAGTTCTGGTGGCTGTGAATTAGGTTAGAAATCAGTTTAGGTCGACCATATATCTTATATATGTCGACTTAAACCATAACGGAATTAACCAACGATTAAACCGAATTAATCTGATTAATCCGCGAGTTGCATCGATCGATGCACTATCTGCATCGATCGACACTGCCCCAGAATATTGATATCGAATGCATATCAAATATGCATTCACTGGATCATTACATTAATGATCAACCTCGTCTTTAACGCCCAGTTTGCTTAGGTGTGTGACCCTGTAGGATCATATAACACTAGCAATGAGTTCTCAACTCATTGATCATAAGTGGCTTCTAGCAAAGCATTATGACTACCTAGTGTCATATGATTGTCTCATCTCGATAATACGACTTTCACTTGGAGTAAGTACAATAGATTTCAGGACATTCCCAACAATCTCCCACTTGTACTGGAATCATCTATTCATTTAATCCCTTCGTCACTATATCTCGATCTGGCATAAGGCAAAATCGTGTCACCCTTATTTAGCCAAGATCATGTTCATCGAACTCCGATTTATACTGACAAGACAAACGACTGACAATCACCTCGTTTGAGTGTGGCCACACATTTCTCAGTATCAAATCTTTGATGGGCCCTGAGATATTTATCTCCTGTTATATAGGAGGGACAAATCCCATCTTGTTCCATCCCTGTTTCTTCACACGCTTCATGATACGCCCAATCAATGCCTTTATAGTCACCAGTTACGGCTGACGTTTGACAAGGTTAAAGCGGACCAATTCACATGTAAGAAAACATGATGAACTCAGGTTTAAGGACTATACTCTATAGTCGTAATGAAAACTCTCATGACACTTATATAACTATCTCGTAGAGTTCTCATCAGTGGGTCATGTCCGATCATGTGTTCTCCAACACATATCTATGTGATTGACTTTAATACTCTTATTAATGACTCCATGAAACTTAGTCATCAGTCACCTCACATACTAGTCTCACGCGGTTGTTAATGTCCCACTTTAACAACCTCGACCAGGGACCAACATAATTTATGTCATTTATTATCTATATGGTTCATGATCAAGTCACATACTTGATGACCTATAAAATGTCATAAATTACTTTGGGACTATTATTTAATAACCATTATTAAATAATACGGATGTCAGATTTCAATAACATAATCAAATTATGTTTATACGAACATCATATCATAACTAAAATTAATAACAATGACTCCCACTAAAATTAAGATCACATCTTAAGACATCTAATGCCTTTAGCAGTAGCCTGGCCCTCATTCGCCCTTGCTCAGCGTGTGTCGAAAGACACTGCGTCTTGCTAAGAGTTATACCAAGAGTCATTTGCACGAAGCCCTTCTTGGAATCTTGAATATTGGACATGTGCAAGGCCTTATCTCTATAAGTATCTTGACACAATCCAATTAGCTTATCCAATCTATCTCTATAGATTCTTATTCCAAGAATGTATACTGTTTCTCCCATAATTTTATCGAAAAACAACTTTCGAATCAAGTCTTAACAGACTGAAACAATGGAACTTCATTTCCGAGAAGTAGTATGTTATCAACATACAATACTAGAAATGCAACTGCGCTCCCACTAGTCTCTTGTAAACATACGGTTCCTCTTCGTTCCTGACGAAGTCAAACCTTTTGACTGCTTCATCAAAAACGAAGATTCCAACTCTGAGATGCTTGCTTCAATCCATAAATGGTTTGATGAAGCTTGCATATCTTCCTAGCTTCATTAGGATCAATGAAAACTTTAGGTTGTGTCAGGTACACATCCTTTTCAGAATTCCATTAAGGAAAACTGTTTTCACATCCATCTGCGAGATCTCATAACTATTATGAGTAGCGGTTGCTAGGAGAATCCGGATGGACATAAGCATGGTGTCTGGGATTAGGTTTCTTCACAGTTAATACCATGAATTTACATGAAACCTTTTGCCACCAACCTAGCTTTGTACATCTCAATATAACCATCCATGTCATCTTTTCTTCTTGAAAATCCATTTACTCACAATGGCTTCTACACCATCGGGTAAATCAACCCAAGTCATACTTGGTTCTGTGACATGGATCCCATTTCGGATTCAACGGCTTTCAGCCATTTTCGGAGTCAAGGCCCATCATTGCTTCTTCAAAATTCGCAGGCCCGTCACTTTCAATGATCAGTAGATCACGTCAATTGGTTACGAGAAATCCATATTTCTCGGGTTCGTGACGGATCCTTTCGGATCTACGAGCTTCAGTTTTTCTGTAAAAGTCACGCACACATATCTCATATGTATACTTTTACCACGACCTAATTAACCAAGATTTAAACCGTAGTTAATTAAGTCATAAACCAAAATCAATATTTGGTTCGCGATCTGTGTCGATCGATGCAACTTTTGTGTCGATCGACACTTCTTCAGAAACTCGCCATTTAAATGTATATCGAATATACATTCACCAGATCCTTTATAAACTCTAGGCACCACAGGTGCAGGTTCTACAACTCTTTGTAGATCCAACTGCTGCTCTTCCTCATCAGGTTGAGCAGTCTCCTGTGATCTTCGAATTTCTTCGAGTTGTACTTTTACTCCCACTGTTCTTCTTGGAAAGAAAGTCTTTCTCAAGAAAACATAGTTCCGAGCAACAAACAATTTGTTCTCGAACTGGTTGTAAAAGTAATATGCCCTGGTTTTGTTAGGACAACCAATGAAGTAGCACTTATCAGATTTGGGTGTGAGCTTATCAGAGATTAAACGTTTTATATAAGTCTTGCAACTCCAAATCTCCATGATGGATAAGTTAGAAACATTTACATTCCACATCTCATGTGGTATCTCTGTAACTGATTTTGATGGAACTCTATTTAAAGTAAACTCAGACATTTCTAGAGCGTATTCTTAGAAGGATAATGGAAGATCTAAGTGACTCATCATTGATCGAACCATATCTAATAAAGTCCGATACAGGAGGAGTGAATTGTGAAACACTTTCACAATCTCTCAGATGATCACTAAATTCTTGACCTAAGTATTCACCTCCATGATCTCATCGTAGAGGTTTAATATCTTTGCCAAATTGATTTTGTACTTCATTTTGGAACTCTTTGAACTTTTCAAAGATTCTGACTTATGCCTTATAAATAAGGCATAACCGTACCTTCTGAAAATATCAGTAAAGGTAATGAAGTACTGAAATTTTCTTCTAGCACTAGTGCTTATCGGTCCATATACATCCGTATGTATAAAGCCCAATGAGCTTCTGGCCCTTTCATTTTGATCGTTCGCAACCTGTATCGACCGACGCACCGTGTGTGTCGATCGATACTACCTTTGTTGAAAGGGGCCTTCGTCATTTTACCTAATAAATAAGATTCACTTTACTCATTATGATTCATAATCAGATGAGCCCAAAAGCCCATCACTATGGAGCTTCTGAATCTGTTTCTCATTTATGTTGCCCAAACGACAATGCCAGAGAAAATGTTTGATTCGTATCATTTGACTTGAATCTCTTGGTATTAATGTTATAGTTATGCACATTCTGGTTTAGAACATAAAGTCCATTCTCTAATGGATTGCTACTATAAAATATATCACTGTAATCAAATGAATAACACTTATTCTTAATTTGAAAATTGATATCCTTCCATATCCAAACAAGGAATAGAAATAATCTTTCTGGTCATAGCAGGTACATAGTAGCAGTTTTAAGTTCAAAATATGCCATAAAAGAAAACAAATGAAATACTCCTACGGCTAATGCAGCAACTCTTGCTCCATTCCTACGCGTAGATCCACTTGCCCTTTCTCCATAGTCCTACTTTTGCTCAGGCCCTGCACATTTTCACAAAATATGAGTACCACAGCTGGTATCAAATACCCAATAAGTAGAACTATAAGAAGTAACATTTACTTCTATAACATAAATACCTGAAGAAGAAGTCTCGTACGTCTTCTTCAGCTTCTCATAATCTTCCAAGAACTTATTAAAGTTTCTTTTCAAATGCCCATAACCATTACAATAATGGCACTTAACATCTTCAGAAGGACTGGTTTTAACCTTAAGAGCATGGCCAGACTCGCTTGGATTCACAATCGAGCTCGTCTTGCCATCACCTTTGTTCTTACCAAGTTTCTTAAACTTTTTACCCTTTTGTACCATAAGGACATTTGGGGTGTCCTTCTTGATGTTAGGTTCAGCAGTCTTAAGCATCCCATGCAATTCAGTCAACGTCTTCGTCAAGTTGTTCATGTTATAGTTCATAACAAATTGATCATAGCTTGACGGCAGTGACTGTAGAATGATGTCAGTAGCCAACTCTTGGCTAATGGGACAATCCAGTTTCCCCAGGTTATCAATATAACCCATCATCTTAATGACATGAGGACTAACTGGTTCGCCCTTTGGTAGCTTGCACTCAATCAGAGACCTAACCGTCTGGTATCTCTGAGTTCGTGCTTGCTCCTGAAACATACTTTTCAGGCCAGTGATCATCTCTTTTGGCGACTCCACGTACTCATATTGCTTCTGAAATTCCGAGTTCATGGTAGCCAACATGAGACAACTCACATCCACCGCATCATTAGAATGCTTATCCCAAGCATCCTTATCTGACTGCCATGCATTGGCTCGGTACTTCTTGGGGAGAACTTTCTCAAGGACATAGTCCTTTTTCTCATGTTTGAGAACAATTATCAAGTTCCGATACCATTCAAGAAAGTTGGATCCATTTAACTTGTCCTTCTCAAGGACGGATCGCAGGGAGAAATTGTTAAGATGGTTTGTGCTAGACATAGCTGGAAAAAACAAGGGAGGTTTTAGTTATGATGTTCAAGAAATGAGAATTCTTAACAATTAAGAAAACTCGCATTATGTTCAAACAATGTTTCCTCAGATGAATATAATGATCCAAGACCCATACTTCACTAAACTTGAGTGAGCCACTGGCTATCACCCAAATTTTAGCTATCTAGGTAAGCAACTCTTTGCTAGTTATATCCAATATAACTCTTGGTTGTGGATTGACATCTCATGTCCAATCCACCTGATGTCTCTGAGCCCAAAACGATTTTGATGGCCCAGTCAAGTAAACCAATCTCTTCAGTCATGTAATTGTTGATGTCTTGCACTGCAAGTCCATCAACACGATTACCTCCTGTCTTACTCATGAAATTGTGGACATCTTGCATTGTAAGTCTATCGCACAATTAAATGGGTCTTGACAGTTGACAAGATTGGAAAGACATCAAGTATCACTTGATATTTGGTTGAGGAACGGAACCATTTAAAACGTTCAGTTTTATCATGTTTTAATTCTTCTAATTAAATTATTTGTCATGGTTTGGTTATGTGGTTTCAGGTTCCATAACCTAAACCACAGTATATTGTGTCGACCGACACTACTTTAGTGTCGATCGATGCAGAATAACCAAAACAATCCGCGATAACCGATCAATCCAATTGATCCGGTTTTGAGTACCTGTCAGTGTCGATCGATGCTACATTAGCATCGGTCGATACCAACCCAATCGCAATAAACCATTCTTAGCGTTTAACCATCATTAACCAAGCTCGATAACCGGTCCAATCCAATTGAACCGATTCATCAATCTCGCGAGGTTTGTGTCGACCGACACAACTCTTGTGTCGATCGACACTATGCGAAACATAAGTTTTATTCGGGTTCTCGCCCTGTGTCGATCGATGCCGGATTGGCATCGATCGACACCATGCGAAAAACCCTAAATTTTATTCGGGTTTTCGCCCTGTGTTGATCGATGCCGGATTGGCATCGATCGACACCATGCGAAAAACCCTAAAACGTTTTTCGAACAAAAACCCTAAACTAGGTTACTTTGATCAAAACGAGTTTTAGCATGCTTGTATCAATCATACAGAGATCCAGATTCATCCAATCTAATCAACATGCTACAAATTCAATGGAACCCTAAAGCTCTGATACCACTGAAGGAATTCCTAGCAGATCCTAATCCAATTAGGCAATCCTGGTCTGAATTCCAAGCCTAGGATCTAGGGTTCATGTAATTGAATCTATCAGATCTCAGATTTACCTGGTGATTAGCAGCGGAAGATTTGCAGATAATCGAGATCTAGAGCGCCTCAAATGCTGCGCCTCTACTGGTATCCACACGCACACAAACTGAACAGCAGGGATGCTAGTGCCTATAGAGATCCAATCTCTTCAGAGGTTTCTATTCAAGTTCTGGTGGCTGTGAATTAGGTTAGAAATCAGTTTAGGTCGACCATATATCTTATATATGTCGACTTAAACAATAAAGGAATTAACCAACGATTAAACTGAATTAATCTGATTAATCCGCGAGTTGCATCGATCGATGCACTATCTGCATCGATCGACACTGCCCCAGAATATTGATATCGAATGCATATCAAATATGCATTCACTGGATCATTACATTAATGATCAACCTCGTCTTTAACGCCCAGTTTGCTTAGGTGTGTGACCCTGTAGGATCATATAACACTAGCAATGAGTTCTCAACTCATTGATCATAAGTGGCTTCTAGCAAAGCATTATGACTACCTAGTGTCATATGATTGTCTCATCTCGACAATACGACTTTCACTTGGAGTAAGTACAATAGATTTCAGGACATTCCCAACACACTCGGCTTCCGCCCGAATCAATCGATAGCTTCTCCGACCTTACACGAGTGTTCGTAAGACACCACTTTGCCTATGTAAACAAAGACACCTCGCTAAATCGGTTCAAAACAACCATGACACGCGCAGAAGCCCCAGATAAGTTCACTATCGCAGCTCTAACGAACGCCGTATGGCATGAATCCCCTTTCTATCAAGATCTGGTTGTCAACCCTCCCTTGACCATCGAAGACGCGCTCCATCGGGCAAACAAATTCGTCGAGTTAGAAGAGAAGAAGGTGGCCCTGGCTAAGAAATTCGGCTCTGTCAGGCAGACCGATAAAAAGGAAGAACGAGAGCCTAGGCAACACTACGAAAGAGGAGCAAAGACAACAATGGTAGTCGGCAACTCTGGAATGCAACGTTCGTCCAAACCCTGGAATAAATGGAGCAAGGAGGACAAAGAGACGGCACCGCAAACTGCTTCCGAACTGGAAGAAAAGTATTGCGAGTACCACAAAGCCACTTCCCACAACACCTCGGAATGCCGAACACTCAAAGATGCATTATATGCCCGACTCACAAATGGTAAGATCAAGGCATCCATCGACTGTTGAGGTCAAAAACCTCGTCGACGAAAACAGTAGCCGAAAATAAGATCAAGCAGTCGGGTACGAGCGAGTGTTTGAATTATACGTTCAAGATTTTGTATAAATGACAAAGTTGTACGAAATGCCGACAATGTCACCTAAATGATTTATCGGAGAAATGGTTTCGGCAAAACAGACGACATCATAATCGGACAAACATATCTTCCGACAGGAACTACGGATCGACGGAACATCCAAACGAAGCAAAGGACGAGCTGAAACAGCTCGGAATTCCGAGATGAACCATCTCGGAAAACCGAGCTGAACCAGCTTGGAATTCCGAGATAAACCATCTCGGAAAACCGAGCTGAACCAGCTCGGAATTCCGAGATAAACCGTTTTGGAAAACCGAGAATTCCGAGATAAACCATCTCGGAAAACCGAGCTGAACCAGCTCGAAATTCCGTGATAAACTGTCTCAGAAAACCGAGCTGAACCAGCTCGGAATTCTGAGATAAACCATCACGGAAAACCGAGCTGAACCAGTTCGGAAAACCGAGCTGAACCAGCTCGAAATTCCGAAATAAACCAGCTCGGAATTCCGAGATAAACCGTCTCGAAAAACCGAGCTGAACCAGCTCGGAATTCCAAGCAAAACCATCTCGGAATTCCGAGATAAACCAGCTCGGAATTCCAAGCTAAACCAGCTCGGATTTTTCGAGATGAACCAGCTTGGATTTTTCGAGATAAACCAACTCGGATCTAAACCCATCGCCTCTCGATCTTGATCATGAGTTGCCCCTCCGGAATCCTGAGTTGAACCTTTGATCCAAATCATCTCGGATTTCCGACCTAAACCGTTCCTGGTTTTCCGAGCTGAACTTTCCGAACGGATAATCAAACATTTGCCGATACGCATAACTTGTCGCGACCCATCTTCGGAAATATCAGCCCATACCTTCCTGAGCCGACGATTTGGGCCGATGGATCAAGACTGAGAGAAATGGGGACTTAGGCCCAAGCACACGACAAACTCTAAGCCAAATAAGTGAATTGATACGAAAACGGACTCGGAACGTCCAAATCTCGGCCCATCCGGCAAAAGAGTCGAGCCGCGGAAAGACGAATAAGTAAAGAAAAAGATTGGAGAAAGGAAAATCCGAGATAGAAATGTACATTTTAGCGGGAAAAGGAAAAAGATAAGAACATGAAATTTCCGCAAATCCTACAAAAATATTCTCGAAAGCCGACGAACAGAAGCTATAAAAGGAGGGAGAGGCCAGACGAGAAAGAGAGAGCGAAAAACCCTAGATCTAGACTTAAGAACTTAGCAGTTTATCTTAGCCGTTTTGGAGTTCTTTTGTACTTTCTTTTCCGATTCCTTTACTTTTTTCCGATTCCTTTACTCTCTTTTCCGATCTTTGTAATCTCTTCGAATTCTTATCAATAAAATCCTCCGGGTTTGCTAGTTTAATGGTTATTCCTTGAAATTTATGTTCCCTAAAAAGTTTTGCTCTACAAGTTTTGACCGTGTGAGTTTCGACTCTCACAGTTTGGCGCCGTCTGTGGGGAAATAGAAATTTCTTACACTTAAAAACCACCAACTAGCGGATCTAAGGATATGGCCACCGACGGAGAAAAGAACAAATCATCTAGTGGCAATCAACGCTGCAGCAGCCGCAGCCGCATCACACGACACTATGACGGATAAAGCTGCAACAGACGCAGGCGCAACTAATGCAACGACAACCAATGTAGCGCTATCCGATTTTAAGGAGACGACAGCGGTATTGATGCAAGAACTCAGTATCGGGCGAAGGCGAATACCACGCTCACCGAGCAAGTGGAGAGGCTCGGTACAAGAACCTGGAGCACTCATGCAGTGAAGTTCATACCATCAAAGCGACCACAACTTCCAAACAAGCGAACATCTCCTTCGGACAGATCTACCACCACCGATCCAACGAAGAAGGATCACGACAACTATCGACGTCGACGGAGAAGAAGACTGCATGAACGCAACCTAAAACAAAAATAATCGTAACAAGGATACCAAACATTGCCGAAACCGGAAAGAACATTTTTTGGTATGCTAAAATCATCTTCGTCGTAAATCTCTCCGATTATGAAGATAAGTATCTGAAGTCTAATTTTCCTTCTCATCATCAGTTGCTTTACAAATTATGCCGATTTATTCAACTTCTTTGTGACTTATCGATTTTAGCCTTGTTACAAGTTTTCCGCTTCCAATGCTTTACGATTGTAGGAATTACTAATGTTCTAACTTGCGTAGAAATTATTATGATGAACTCTTGATCGAAATCATAAATATCTTGTCAAATCTTTCTGTGTGTTCAACGTACAATCTATTTCTCTTTGATTTCGTTTTACATGTTGATCATCTTGGTTAGAGACTTTGCGGTTATACGTTATGATAAGATTCTAACCGATTTTCATTATCGAACGAGTGTCCGAACTTTGCTTCGTTTGCAGATCTATCCGCGACGCCAAGGAGCCAAACAGCCGACGATCGTATCGGAATTGAACGGCTTGAAAAATCTGTTTTAATACGTTGCCGCAGCCGAGTCGAACTATCTCTAACCAATCATCATCGATGCCCCGTCGTCACACCATCAGGAGTTCCGAGCCATCTTGCTCCTTGACCGTATATATCCGAGCACATAAGACTGCTCGGAAATTCCGAGCAAACCAGCTCGGAAATCCGAGCTGAACCACCTCGGAAATCCGAGCTGAACCACCTCGGAAATCCAAGCTGAACCAACTCAGAATATTCGAGCAAACCAGAGCACACAAACTCTTGCAGTATGCTCGCCAACTCGCAAAGCGTGCTCGCCAACTCGCAAAGCATGCTAGGCAACTCGCAAAGCATGCTCGGCAACTCGCAAAGCATGCTCGGCAACTCGCAAAGCATGCTCGGAAACTTGCAAAGCATGTGAAGCCCCGACCCGGCCACCCTAGGCCGCGGTCGATGCGTTCCAGTGGTCAGGCCAAACCCCGGCCTGAACCTCCCTAAATTCCGTCCTATTTTAAATTTTTCCTTTTAGGACAAGTATTCCTCGGATCTTTCTATTGACTTCTAGTCTTAGATCCTTCATACGTAATATTACGCAGCTGAAATCCTTACTTAACATTTACATCGTTCTTCTAAAGAACGATCCATCCAAGAACCTCTTATGATCTTATTTAGTTTCTTTAAAACTCTTTCGAGGTTCCGTTCTTATCTATCCATTCTAACAACCTAAGTCTTTCTTAGATTGTTCCGTTCACCTATTTCATTCAATCCATACTTTAGATCATTCGAGTACTTAAACTCGTACCTTAACCTTTTAGGTGAAGTCGGTGTGAAGCTAGCTTGGCGTCCAGCTTAACTCGTTTGATCCTCAAACTTTTAGAACATACCTCCCTTGTACCTAGTCATTCAACCAACCATCCCCACATGACAAGGCGCAAGAGAGGTCTTCTAGTTCCTTGACCACCATTTGATCTCGCTCGTTCCTTCGCTTGTTTCCCATTATCATTCGCCGTCTTGACTTATCCACGTTTTGCTTCCTGCATCTTGACCTTTAGACCGACCCAAGTCCTTAGGAAAATCAGCTCGTGTTCGGATGTTGACTCGGGTCGAATCATATCCTGTTCACTTCACTGATTTTCCTTAGTAACGTTGAACATTGCGTTCGGTGCAAGGTTGGAAGGACTCCCTCGTTCACTTCCGTAGATGGTTTGATCCATGGTTCGTACCGTCGGCCGTCGATCCAGTTCATCTGACTGTTCGACCGGTCCGTACGCGTTTCGACCATGCGATTCTCTTGATCATGTCCACGGTCCAACTCATGTCGTTCCGCTAGTCCGAACTTATCCGAGGTTGATCCATCCGATCATTCCCACGGCTTAAAGGACATGAATCCGTCTAATCGACCAAGTTCCACAACCAGCTATGCATAACAAACCGGCCATGTCCCCGTCTGGTTCATGTACCGCGATCGCATGCAAAATAGCCTTCTCGCGCTGCATTATCGTTCACGAACGCTTGGCGTCGTACCGAGCGTCACTCGGCCGTACCGCGTTCGTTAGAACGTCTGGCGTACCTCGATCGAGGCATCATCACCGAGCGTACTCGATAATCAATGCACACGTCTGGGTCCGTCGTGTGATCCACGATCATGCCCCGGCCACTGTCCAACCGGACTGGCCGCACGTTCTGATCGTTCGCGATCTTTGAACCGTTGCGTCAGTCCGCGAAGAGACGCGACCTTTCGCGAAAAGACACGACTGTCCGGGAACAGTCGCGACCATCCGCTTGGATCGTGATCAGTCTGCCGCGACCATCCTGCCGCGATCATCCTGTCGCGATCGTTCTGCCGTGATCAGTCTGTTGCGATCATTCTGCCGCGATCAGTCTGCCGCGATCATTCTGTCGGATAACGTAACCGCTTGAAGTGAAAAGAAATAGGCTGCATTGACGAGCGTACTCAGCAGCCCTCGCGCATTCCGTCCGTCAGTCCGTACGCTCCTTGCCGCGATCGCTGTCCATCCGGCTGACGCATGTTCTGATCGTTCGCGATCCCTGAACGGTTGCGTCAGTCCGCGAAAAGACTCGACTATTCGCATTTGGGTGCGACGATCAGTCAACAGGCGCGACCATCCGGAGATGATCCGCGACTGTCTGTGTGACCGTACCGTCCAACCCGTGTACCGCGGACTTGTCCGCGATCACCAGCCATCCGCGGTCATGTGCGATCGTCCTGCGGATGGTTACGCCAGACCGCGAACGAACACGACCGTTCGTGAAGAGTCGCGACTGTCCGTGGACAGACGCGATCGTTCGCTACGGTCCGCGATCTTATGTTCCTTCGCCCAGTCCGATTGTTCGGTCGTGACGCGCATGATCCAACTTTCCCGTCAGTCCGCACATGAACCGCTCGCGCCCAGTCTGCCAGATTTCGACCATCCGCCCAAATGGATGCCGTTCATCTGCGCTTAACCGTCCGAGCCTTCCTGTTCATGCACGCAGATCATCCCGTTCACGCTCGCCGGTCAGTTCATGGTCTTGGCCTTTGGCCGACCGTGTCTCTTCAGAACATAAGGCCGATTCTCACGCCAATCTTCTCTCTGGTCAAGCGGTCTGATTCAGAGAACGAGTAGAAGAGAATTTGTCATCTAGACTTCTTCTAAACCGTCCAACGGCCAAGTGGCTTAGCCGCGGCCGTGATAGAAAAGGGTCTTAGATGCTGCCTTGGGTGTTGTGGTTGTCTGGCCATGATCCATGGCCGCATCTCCAGCCATGATCACGCCAAAATTCGCCTTTTGCCCAACCACTAAACGCCCTTGATCCGCCGGTTTCTTTCCACAAGATTCCGACCAACTCTCTCTCTCTCTCTCTCTTTGTTCTCGGTTGTAGCCCTTTGGCCTTAGAGAGTTTCTGGGTTTTTCCCCCATGAAGATTGTGTGCGCAAAATGACCCCCAAGCCTTCTATTTATAGGCTAAAAATCGCCAAGTAACCGCCCAAGCCAAGGGCTGCCTTTTGGCTTGCGAATGGGCACCAAAGCCATTGATGACCATTCGCTTATGGGGCGCTAGATCAGCTAGTGTCACTAGCTGATCAGCTGATTCACACTCCAACACTCTAGCTGAGCTGCACTGAGCTGAGCTGAGCTGATCACACTCCTTCCAGTTGACTTCCTTGCGATTAAGCTCCTTTCCAGCTGAGCTTAACCTTCTTCCTGTCTATGGAACCCTCTACTTGACCACTCTCGGTCTTAAGTTCGCCTTATGGCCCCATAGACAGTCCAAACGTTTAGGGTGTGGTCAGACTCCCGGTTCCCGGATGTTACAAGTTCTCCCCCCCCTTAAAAGGGATTCGTCCCCGAATCCGACTTAAGGCGTTTATCCCGTTCGAACTTTAGGAATCTTTCCATTCCCATCGACCTAGGTCCGTCAAGACTTAATCATTTCCCTGATTTTTGTCTTGTCTTAGACTTAGTCAATCCCGATCACAATCCTTACGGATTTGACCCGAAACTTGATCCTCGCCCTCCAAGGACTTGATCTTAGTTTCCCGATCTTAGTAATTCTCTTACTAGATCCTAATTCGGTCTTTTGTTCCTAGTAGGACTCAACCTCAGGCCTTTGTTCCCTCCAGGACTCGACCTCGGTTAAGGTCCTTACGCATTCCAAATGCAAGCAACCTAACCCTTTTCCCCAAACGTAATTCCCAGAATACATTCGAGGAAGTGGGGTTCAGTGACTGACCAGAAATGCACTATAGGACTCGGCCACGCCAATGTCCCTAACCAGTTCGTAAACCCGTGGCGTCTTCGGTTAGCGCTTAGCCTTTACCGTTCGACTTTCACTTCCACGTTTTACTTCTGATTACTGCTTTACAATGGAAGCAAATCATTGGTCTTTCATTGTCACTTTCCTTCCCCTTATCTTGCAAACAGCTTAGGATCCTTGGTCCCTGCTGTTGCACTTCGCACGTACTCTACTTGCCCTTACACTCCCCAAAGTGTGCTTCCATTGTTTCTGCAAGAGGTACTTTTGGTGCGGTTTCTAGAGGATTGGTTATCAGCCCCAACTGATTCCATTTCCTCTTTAGGTCCTTCCCGGGTCAGCAGGACACTTTGTCTTTTGAGCCAAAGCGGTTCTCCTCCAGGTCCCTCCCGGTTAGGCCCACCACTTCCCGTGATTGCGCCCTCCGGTTCACCCCCAGGTCCCTCCCAGTTCGGCCAACCACTTTCCCGTGATTGCGCCCTTTTTCCGGTTCACCCCCACACTGTCTTGCGACCTTGATCCAAGACTAAGTGCCATCCACGTCCCGACCGTTCCTGGGTCCGCGACTCTGTCGCGACCCGCGGTCGTACGCGTTCATCCGTAAGGGCGTAACAACCGTTACCACACAATCATCCGTGCGATTGTCTGTACGATCGTCATGAACGTCCGTGCGGTTATACGCGAACGGACACGACTGTTCCCGCGAACCGGTACGATGGTCCGCGCATGGCTACCATCATCCCGCGATTGCGGTGAACGGCCTGCGACGCATTGTCATGACCCGATGGTGCTGACTAACGGTCTGGCCGTGATCAACTCGGTTTTCCCACTTAACCGCTTCACGCTTGGGCTCTTGCTGTTGGATCGTTTAGTGTCTCCTGATTCAATTCTCAGATTGATTCATCCTACTAAACATGCAGATCTAGGTTCTCTTGATTAGAAACATAATAGATCTCACCTGTTACCTTGTTTGTGCAGCGGAATGGAAGGTACGGGTCAGAGATCAGCAGAACCACCAAGAGATGGATCCTCCAAAGGCTCACACACGCACGCACAGGAAAGTGGCTGCTAGACCGAGCAAGAAGGGAGGCGCAGAGAGAGAGAGTTGGCGGCGCAGGGGCTTAGGAGAATTAGAGAGCTTAGGTCAAGTTTTATTCATTAAAACTCCTTTTAGTTCTCATGGGCTTTTGGGCCCAATTCTCAGTCTGATTAAATCCCTTGGATTTAATCAGGCCCTTCTGTCTCTCCAAGCACAGTAAATGCCTAGCACTTTTACCGTACTTCTGCTGTACCATTCCTACACATTTTCCTGTTAGCTTAGGCGTGTGACCCATATGGGATCATATAATAAAGGCAATAAGTCCAAGACTTATAGATCATGAGCGGACTCTAGCAAGCCATCATGACCCCCAGTATTATATGACTTATGTCTGATCATTGACATACTCTTACTTTCTAGAGACAGTACAGAGATTACTGGACATAATTCCAACACTTGCCGTGTGCGGTTCATGATCCGGCCAACACCTCCAAGGTGCGCCGTCCGACCATCCGCTTTCACTGGCACTTGCCGTATGCGGTTCCATGACCCGGCCAACGTCTCCAAGACGTGCCGTCCGATCATCCACATACTTCGGCACAACGTCCCCTTGGCGTGGTTGATCCGCCCAGCCATCTACAGTCCCTTCACGATCGTGGTCAAAACTAAGTGCGTCCTTGGTGCACTTGCCTTAGCAAGTCACCAATTGTCTGAGCATTGTCCTAGAAACAACTCCGCTTTGATACCACTTGTGAAGCCCCGACCCGGCCACCCTAGGCCGTGGTCGATGCGTTCCAGTGGTCAGGCCAAACCCCGGCCTGAACCTCCCTAAATTCCGTCCTATTTTAAATTTTTCCTTTTAGGACAAGTATTCCTCGGATCTTTCTATTGACTTCTAGTCTTAGATCCTTCATATGTAATATTACGCAGCGGAAATCCTTACTTAACATTTACATCGTTCTTCTAAAGAACGATCCATCCAAGAACCTCTTATGATCTTATTTAGTTTCCTTAAAACTCTTTCGAGGTTCCGTTCTTATCTATCCATTCTAACAACCTAAGTCTTGCTTAGATTGTTCCGTTCACCTATTTCATTCTATCCATACTTTAGATCATTCGAGTACTTAAACTCGTACCTTAGCCTTTTAGGTGAAGTCGGTGTGAAGCTAGCTTGGCGTCCAGCTTAACTCGTTTGATCCTCAAACTTTTAGAACATACCTCCCTTGTACCTAGTCATTCAACCAACCATCCCCACATGACAAGGCGCAAGAGAGGTCTTCTAGTTCCTTGACCACCATTTGATCTCGCTCGTTCCTTTGCTTGTTTCCCATTATCATTCGCCGTCTTGACTTATCCACGTTTTGCTTCCTACATCTTGACCTTTAGACCGACCCAAGTCCTTAGCAAGATCAGCTCGTGTTCGGATGTTGACTCGGGTCGAATCATGTCCTGATCACTTCACTAATTTTCCTTAGTATCGTTGAACATTGCGTTCGGTGAAAGGTTGGAAGGACTCCCTCGTTCAGTTCCGTAGACAGTCTGATCCATGGTTCGTACCGCCGGCCGTCGACCCAGTTCATCTGACTATTCGACCGGTCCGTACGCGTTTCGACCATGCGATTCTCTTGATCCTGTCCACGGTCCAACTCATGTCGTTCCGCTAGTTCAAACTTATCCGAGGTTGATCCATCCGATCATTCCCACGGCTTAAAGGACATGAATCTGTCTAATCGACCAAGTTCCACAACCAGCTATGCATAACGAACCGGCCATTCCCGTCTGGTTCATGTACCGCAATCTCATGCAAAATAGTCTTCCCGCGCTGCATTATCGTTCACGAACGCTTGGCGTCGTATCGAGCGTCACTCGGCCATACCACGTTCGTTAGAACGTCCTGCGTACCGCGATCGAGGCATCATCACCGAGCGTACTCGGTAATCAATGCACACGTCTGGGTCCGTCGTGTAATCCACGATCATGCCCCGGCCACTGTCCAACCGGACTGGCCGCACGTTCTGATCGTTCGCGATCTTTGAACCGTTGCGTCAGTCCACGAAGAGACGCGACCTTTCGCGAAAAGACACGACTGTCCGTGAACAGTCGCGACCATCCGCTTGGATCGTGATCAGTCTGCCGCGACCATCCTGCTGCGATCATCCTGTCGTGATCGTTCTGCCGCGATCAGTCTGTCGCGATCATTCTGCCGCGATCAGTCTACCGCGATCATTCTGTCGGATAATGTAACCGCTTGACGTGACGAGAAATAGGCTGCGTTGACGAGCGTACTCGGCAGCGCTCGCGCATTCCGTCCGTCAGTCTGTACGCTCCTTGCCGCGATCGTTGTTCATCCGGCTGACGCATGTTCCGATCGTTCGCGATCCCTGAACGGTTGTGTTAGTCCGCGAAAAGACGCGACTATTTGCATTTGGGTGCGACGATCAGTCAACAGGCGTGACCATCCGGAGATGATCCGCGACTGTCCCTGCGACTGTACCGTCCAACCCGTGTACCGCGGACTTGTCCGCGATCACCAGCCATCTGGGGTCATGTGCGATCGTCCTGCGGACGGTTACGCCAGACCACGAACGAACGCGACCGTTCGTGAAGAGTCGCGACTGTCCGTGGACGGTCCACGATCTTATGTTCCTTCGCCCAGTCCGATCGTTCGGCCGTGACGCGCATGATCCAACTTTCCCGTCAGTCCGCACATGAACCGCTCGCGCCCAGTCTGCCAGATTTCGACCATCCGCCCAAACGGATGCCGTTCATCCGCGCTTAACCGTCTGAGCCTTCCTGTTCATGCACGCAGATCTTCCCGTTCACGCCCGCCGGTCAGTTCCCGGTCTTGGCCTTTGGCCGACCGTGTCTCTTCAGAACATAAGGCCGATTCTCATGCCAATCTTCTCTCTGGTCAAGCGGTCTGATTTAGAGAACGAGTAGAAGAGAATTTGTCATCTGGCCTTCTTCTAAACCGTCCAACGGCCAAGTGGCTTAGCCGCGGCCGTGATAGAAAAGGGTCTTAGATGCTGCCTTGGGTATCGTGGTTGTCTGGCCATGATCCATGGCCGCATCTCCAGCCATGATCACCCCAAAACTCGCCTTTTGCCCAACCACTAAACGCCCTTGATCCGCCGGTTTCTTTCCTCAAGATTCCGACCAACTCTCTCTCTCTCTTTGTTCTCGGTTGTAGCCCTTTGGCCTTAGAGAGTTTTTGGGTTTTCCCCCCATGAAGATTGTGTGCGCAAAATGACCCCCAAGCCTTCTATTAATAGGCTAAAAATCGCCAAGTAACCGCCCAAGCCAAGGGCTGCCTTTTGGCTTGCGAATGGGCACCAAAGCCATTGATGACCATTCGCTTATGGGGCGCTATATCAGCTAGTGTCACTAGCTGATCAGCTGATTCACACTCCAACACTCTAGCTGAGCTGCACTGAGCTGAGCTAAGCTGATCACACTCCTTCCAGTTGACTTCCTTGCGATTAAGCTCCTTTCCAGCTGAGCTTAACCTTCTTCCTGTCTATGGAACACTCTACTTGACCACTCTCGGTCTTAAGTTCGCCTTATGGCCCCATAGACAGTCCAAACGTTTAGGGTGTGGTCAGACTCCCGGTTCCGGGATGTTACTAAGCATGCTCGGCAACTCGCAAAGCATGCTCGGCAACTCGCAAAGCATGCTCGGCAACTCGCAAGCATGCTCGGCAACTCGCAAGCGTGCTCGGAAACTCGCAAGCGTGCTCGGCAACTCGCAAGCGTGCTCGGCAACTCGCAAAGCGTGCTCGGCAACTCGCAAAGCGTGCTCGGCAACTCGCAAAGAATGCTCGGCAACTCGCAAAATATGCTCGGCAACTCGCAAAGCGTGCTCAGAAACTCGCAAAGCATGCTCGGAAACTCGCAAAGCGTGCTCGGAAACTCGCAAAGCGTGCTCGGCAACTCGCAAAGCGTGCTCGGCAACTCGCAAAGCGTGCTCGGAAACTCGCAAAGCATGCTCGGCAACTCGCAAAGCATGCTCGGCAACTCGCAAGCATGCTCGGCAACTCGCAAAGCATGCTCGGCAACTCGCAATCATGCTCGGCAACTCGCAAAGCATGCTCGGCATCTCGCAAGCATGCTCGGCAACTCGCAAAGCATGCTCGCAAACTCGCAAAGCATGCTCGGCAACTCGCAAGCATGCTCGGTGATATATCATGGTTTTTACCCATTTTTGACCATGATATAGATGTGTTTTTAGTGTCTTTTGTCTTTGTTTAGAGTCTTTTACAGGTTTAATCAGGTTTGGAGCTAATTGGAGATATTTGGAGCTTTTTGGGACTTTTGGGACGTTTTGGCCGAGAGCTTAACTCACTGTCCGATTTATTGATCATGCATCGATCGACACACCTTGTGCATCGGTCGACACACTAGCGAGATGGGCCGTACGCGTCGGTTTAATGAAGTTATGAAGATTTGAAAAGAAGCCCAAGATAGTTCCAGTATTTACACAGAAGCCCCAGCCGAGATTAGGCATATATATAGAGGATTTTGGTGTTTATTTTACTTACACTTTCATAATTAAGAGCAGAAGATTTTTTGAGCTTTTGGGGCTGATCTGAACCTATTACTTCATCTGTATTTGGAGAAGATTTCGAACCCCTTTTACTCTTATTCTTTTATGCAATTTATTCATCATATGATTATGTTTTCATTATCTATGTCTGAGTAGATTCCTAGTTAGGTTTAGGGTTTCTCACATAGGATTTCATGACTTGCTAGACTTGTTCAAATTCAGTTAAGGATTCATAACTATATATGTTCTTCAATTTAATTGTGCTTAAAGCTAGTTCTAACCTGATCAATTAGAATCTAGATCTTAGGTTGCTAAATACGTCACGGAAGTGGGGTTTAGGAATCTGAACTAATTAAATTGGGCAATTAAACTTTGCGCAAACGGAAGTTTGGTTTAGGATAATTGTGAACATATCAAACTTGGGATTAATGCTAGTTTAATCTGTTAGTTCTCGCAAACGAAAGTTTGGTTTGCTGCACTTAGACTTAGAGAATTATCGCAAAGGAATTTGGTTAATTCTATATCTGTGTTTTGAGTTCTAGAACTGTGCTTAATTAGATCCTTGCTGAATGAACTGTCTGCTTGTCTGATTTCCTGAGAATACCCTAGGCTTGACGCTTTTAGTTTATTGCTTTCACAACCAACTTGCTACTGTTTACTTTCTTGCTTCGCAATTTATTTACTTCACCATCTGCTTATTTCTAGTATTAGTCTCTACTGTTCTGATCTATTGAGACCAAGTGTCCCTGTGGATTCGATAACCCTATATACTACTTTGACATTGCTGTTCACTTGCAGTTTAGAATAGGGTAAAACTTACAACCTATCAAGTTTTTGGCGCCGTTGCCGGGGACTCTTAGAGTCTTCGATAGGACCGAACTTAGGGTTTTTACTAGAAATTTTTCTTTTTGTTTTTGCTTTTTCGTTTTGTTTTTATATTTTGCTAACTTTTTCTCTGTTTCTTTCTGTCGCAGGTACGACTCTCGCCTTGCGTCGATCGTTGCATCCCTTGCGTTGATCGTCACTAGGCGATTCTGAGATTGAATCGATCGTTGCACTGATAGCATCGATCGTTGCTGGACGATTACAGACAGTTTATGCCAACGCAGAAAACTCGAAGTAATCCGAACTCGAGCTTGCTTAATCTCGGACTAGAGGAACTTGGACGTCTAGAAAGGACTATCAGAAGAGAAAAGAGAGAGAGAATGGTACGAGAACGTCTGATTTTGATACCAGATGCTGAAGGTACCCTGAGGGACCAAGATAACAACCCGTACAATGCTGCTGGGCATCGGGTTGATGCTGAAGGGAATGTCATCCCTGATCCTCCTGAGCAACAGCAACAGGAGCTGAACCAAAACCAGGGTCAAGGACAGGCCCAAGGTAGAGAGATGGTGGTTCATGAGAGGACACTAGCTGACTACAACAGACCTGATGAGTTTCATGCAAACCGAGCA
The DNA here is from genome assembly GCA_030180135.1 of Orychophragmus violaceus. NCBI lineage: Eukaryota > Viridiplantae > Streptophyta > Magnoliopsida > Brassicales > Brassicaceae > Orychophragmus > Orychophragmus violaceus. The sequence goes on along the minus strand of CM058233.1, from coordinate 82,484,408 downwards.
GCTATAGTGCTTCCTGCTTTTGAGAGGAATGATTTTGAGGTAAAGACCATCTACTACCAGCTGATGAGACAGATTGCTTTTCATGGTCTTCAAGCAGAGCAGCCTATGGATCACATTGACAAGTTTGAGGACATAGTCACTGGCATGAAGTATGAAGGAGTATGCCCGGACTATCTGTTCCTTAAGCTATTTCCGCACAGTTTTGCTGGAGACGCTAGTGCATGGCTAAGACAACTGGCACCTGGTCAGTATACTACTTGGGCAGCCTTAAAGAGTGAGTTCCTGCGTCACTTTTATGATGATGCGCGCTCAGATCAGTCCAGACAGGACATACTCACTTTTTCCCAAGGAGCTGTGGAGCCCTTGAAGACTGCCTGGATGAGATTTAAGCAGTATCAGCGTGACTGTCCACACCATGGATTCACAGAAGTACAGCTGATTGGTATCTTCTTCAGAGGCATAGATCTCCCTTATCAGATTGCGCTGGATAATTCCAGTAATGCTAATTTCAACACCAGGACTCCTACACAAGCTAAGCAGTTGATTGAGAACCTGATTGGCAGCAACAGTTGCAAGACGATGGATGAAAGGAGGAAGAAATCTGGTGGAACTGTAGAGAATTCTGATATAGCTAATATAAGATCCAAATTGGACACAGTCTACAATCTCCTGACAAGTAAGAAAGCTGTCCACTTTGCCCAAGATGTAGAGGTGATTCAGACTGAGGAGGAAACTCACGAAGAAGATGTGAATTTCATAGGAGGTTCTGGTTTCCAAGGTAATAGATTTAGTAATCAACAGGGGAACAGATTCTCCAATGGAGGACAGACTGGTGGTTTTCAGAAGACCTATGGACAAGGTAATCAGAGAACCTATGGATCTACATCCTATCAGACTCCTCCTGCACCTACAGCCCATGAGAGCAAAATGGAGGCTATGATGGAACAACTGATTGAGAGTCAGACCAAGATTTCTGTGGACTGCAACAAGAAGTTGGACGCTGTCTATGAAGACCTCAATGGAAAATTTGAGTCTCTGAGCACTCACATGAAGCAGTTGGACACTCAGGTGAACCAAATGTCCAGCTCACAGAAGGGAAAAGGAGTGGCAGACACTCATGTTAAGGCCTGGTCTGTGTACATTAATGATGGATCTCACCTAGGTGAAAGATTTGAGCTAAGTACAGCTGAGTTGGTGACAGAACAAGAATTTTCGGATATTTGTGAAAAACTCTCGGGTGAAATCTGCTGCAGTGCGTCGATCGATGCAACATCTGTGCCGATCGATACACCAGTCGGGATGGCAACGATCGACACACCCTTAGTGTCGGTCGTTGCAGGGCGTGAACAGACAGAACTGTCGGATGATAATGGCATAGATGCTGACTTGGAGCTTGATCGCCTATTCAATGGAGCCTCTGAGATTACTCAACAGGAGATCTACGAACAGATTTTTAGACAACACTCCTCAGTGTCTGAAGTGATTAGGAAAGAGATTGAAGAGCTGAAGAAATTAGAAGGGATTGGTGAAGAATTGGAAGAAATTCCAACTTCTGATGATCCACCTTATCATCCATGTGTGCAAAGGTACCTGAACAAGATGTTGCCCCTGGATGATGATCTGAAAGACTGGGTGATAATAGTTCCTCAGCATATTAGTGATGTTCTGCTAACTAAGGTCCCAAAGAAGCTGCCTGATCCTGGAGTCTTTGTGCTGGATTGTTCTATCTTTGAGGATAGTTTTAGACGCTCTCTGTGTGATTTAGGAGCTGCTGGAAGTTTGATGCCTTACTCTGTGGCAGAGAAGCTGGGTATGTTGGATTTGTTGGGAATCCGAGCCAATTCTACAGATTCAGAATTCTCGCGAGTTCCCGATAGCCTAGGATCTAGGGTCTAGTTAATTGAATCATGGATCTCACCTTGTGATTACCTGGTGTTTGGCAGCGGAAGATTATGGTAACACGAGATCTGTAGCGCCCCAATCGTTGCGCCTCTACTGTTCAGTCCACACGCACACAAGCTGGAATCCGCCGGGATGCTAGTACCGGTGCTCGGATCTCCCTGGGAACTTTTGTTTCTAGAGGTTCTCTGTTTTCTCTCTAAGAAAAAAACAGTCTGGGCGGCGCTCTGTGCATTACCTAGGTCGAATGTACAAAACTCGTTTATATATATCGACCTTAAAGTGAACCGAAACATCAGTCTCGGTTTCGCCTTTGTGTCGACCGACACACTTATTGGTGTCGATCGACACACGTCCTGTATCGACCGACGCACCCACTGGTGTCGATCGATACACCCCTTTGAAACTTATATTCGATATGTATCCAATACATATCGATCAGATCATATGCCAATGATCAATTCCCATGCAGAGTATATCCAACTTGCTTAGGTGTGTGACCCTGTAGGTTCACACGATACTGGAAACGAGTTACAACTCATTTGTCATAATTGGTTTCTAGCAAAACATTATGATTACCCAGTATCACATGAATTGTCCGATCTTGACAATACAACTATCTTTAGAGTGAGTACAATGTGATTTCAGGACATAATCCCAACAATCTCCCACTTGTATTGGAATCACCTATTCCTATAATCCCTTCGTCTCTATATCTCGATTTGGCATAAGGCAAGAGACTGTGTCATCCTTATTATAGCCAACATCATGTTCATCAAATTTCTGATCTATACTGATTTAAACAAACGACTGACAATCACCTCGTTTGAGCACGGCCATGCATTTTCTCAGTATCAAATCTTCGATGGGCCCTGAGATATTTATCTCCCGTTTTCCAGGAGGGACAAATCCCATCTTGTTCCATCCCTGTTTCTACACATACTTCATGATACGCACAAGCAATGCCGTTATAGCCGCCATTTACGGAACGACGTTTGACAAGGTCAACACGCACCAATTCATATGCTAGAAAGCATGATGAACTCAGGTCTAAGGACTATACTCTATAGTCGTAATGAGAACCTCCCATGACACTGATTGATTCATATCCTGTGGAGTTCTCATTAGCGGGTCATGTCCGATCATATGTTCACGAACATATATCTATGTGACTGACTGTGATAATCATATCATTGACTTCATGAAACTTAGTCCAACAGTCACCTCACATACTAGTCTCGCGCGGTTATTGGTGCCCCACTTCAATAACCTCGACTAGGGACAATCATAATTTATGTCATCTTTTACTTATAGGGTTTCATGATCAAGTCCTCAACTTGATGACCTATACGATGATCATAAAATACTTTGGGACTATTATTTAATTATCCAATAATCAAATAATACTGATGTCAGTTTTAACTTACATAAACACTACCAAGGCACGTCCATGTGGAGTTTACAACATAACTAAAATAACTCCCACTAGAATCAAGATCATCTTTTCAGATATCTTACACCTACAGCAACAGAATAAATTACGTGCTTAGGTTGTGGGAGAGAGTGCGGTGTTATTGCTTGAAACAATTTCAACAAATTACACCGCCATTCAGATAAAAGCACTATTCTACGGTCTACTGCTTGGAGCCTTTCCAACAGTTAGCACCGCTATTCAGGCAAAGAGACATAACCAGGTGGGAACCGGGAATCGTCTTTGTCCGACTAACTACTTTCAACTGGTTCGTCACTTTATCAGTTCACCACGAACCTATCCTTAGTGTTTCTCAACACTTGGGATACTTCTGGTAACTATTCAGTGACTATTACTGGAGTGCATTGGTATTTTCTCGTCATGCTTTATGCTTAAGTTGCATCTAGACGAGCGCAAAATATGGCATTCATGATGGATTCTATTGCATCAGCATAAGTAATCACACTCATTAATACTAGTTCAGACAGTGTTCAAAACACTTCTTCTTGCTAATATTGTTACCAGCTCAGCCAGTGTCCAAGACACTTCATCTTGCTTAGATTATTGCCATAAGACCTTTGGTATGAATCCATTCTTGGAATCAAGCACCTTAGAGCTGTCCAATACCTTATCAATATAAGGATTTTGACACTACCCAATTAGCTTACTCAATCTATATTAATAGATTCTTTTTCCAAGAATTCACGCGGCTACTCCCATGTCTATCGTTTAAGTTTGACTTCCGACCCAAATCTTGACAAGATTTTAGCGTCGGAACGTCGTTTGTGAGATTCAAGTATGTTATCTACATACTGTGTGAGAATTGCCATTACGCTCCCACTAGTCTCCTTGTAAACGCATGGTTTCTTTTTCTTTCTGATCAAGTCAAAACCTTTGACCAATCTGTCAGAATGTTGATTTCAACTCCAAGATGTTTGTTTCAATCCAGAAATGGATCGGTGAAACTAACATGCATACCCAGCCAATTTTCGGAGTTGGGCCTCACCATCGCTTCTTCGAATTTCGCATGTTCGTCACTTTTCAATGATCAGCATATCACGACAATAGGTTACGAGATATCACTCTCGAGTTAGTGATGGATCCTTTCGGATCTGCGAATTTCAGGCTCCACAGGTGCAGATCCTACAGCACTTTGTAGATCTCACCGCTGCTCTTCTTTATCAGGGCGAGCAGCTTACTGTGTTTATCGAATTTCTTCGATGTGTACTTTTACTCCCACTGTTCCTTTTGAAAGTATCACCTTTCTTAAAAGACACAGTTCTGGGCAACAAAAGCACTAAGCCTTGGTTTCCTCAGGATAACCAGCGAGGTAGAACTTATCAGATATGGATTCAAGTTTGTTTGTTGACTACTGTCTTACACAAACCTTGCAATCCCAATTAATCAGAAAAACAAATTTGGAAATCACCCAGTCCACATCCAATGTGGTGTTTTTCACTGATTCTGATAGAAACCCTTTTAGCGTGAACATAGACATTTTAGAACGTATTCTTAAATGGTTATGGAAGATTAATGTGATTCATCATTAATCGAATCATGTCTCATAAGATCTGATTCATTCTTTCAGATGATCACTCAATTCTTGACTCTAGTATTTTCCTCCGCGATTCAATCGAGGATCTCAATACTTCTGTCAAACTGGTTCTACACTTCATCTTGGAACTCCCTTAAGGGATTCCAGCTTGTGTCTCATCAAATGAACACAGCCATGCTTATTGAATCCATCAATAAAGTAATGAAGTACAGAATATTTCCTTTGGCAATAATGCTAGTTGGGCCGCATACATCAGTATGTGTAGGGCCCAATAAGCCTCTGGCCCGTTTTCTTTTAGCTCTGCTAAATGGGCCTTAGTCATTTGGTCCAGCAAGCAGGATTCATGTCTCAATTGATTTACAATCAAATGAGTCCAAAACCTATGGATTTACTGAATCCGCTTCACTCATGTGGTTAAATGACTATACCAAAGAAAATCGAGTTTGAGTCATCAGACTTAAACCTTTAGTATTTGTGTTATATTTAACTTCTGCTGGTTTAAGATATAAAACCCATTCTAAACGGGGTGCTACCACAGAATATTTCATTAAGATCCAAAGAACTTGTCTTTTATCAAAATGAAAAACATCCAAATTCTCAAAAGAAAATGAAAGACATTTCTGCACAAGGCAGATACATAGTAGCAATTACTTAATTTCTAAAACCAAGTATGAAAGGTTCCTACAAGTGAAGAATCTCTACGGCTTATGTAGCAACCATTGCTTCAACCAGACACGTAGTTCCACTTGTCCTTTCTTCAACGTTCTACTGTCGCTTAGGTCCTGCATATTTCAAAAATATCAGTACCACAACAAGTATCCAATACTTATGTAGAACTTGAATTAATAACACAACACCTGAAGAAGAAGTACCATACATCTTCTTCATCTCTTGTGAATCTTCCAAGAATTTATTGCAATCTCTCTTCCAATGCCCCGACTCATTACAGTAGAAGCACTTACTAACACCAGATGGGCTTGACTTGGGCTTAAAAGATGACACAGGCTTATCCTGATTCCAAATCTGGACGGCCTTGCCTTCACCCTTGTCTATAAAAGATTTCTCAAATCTTTTTCCCCTTTTGATGTTTTGCTCTGCTGTCTTGAGCATGCCATGCAGCTCAGTCAACGTCTTCGTCAGGCCCTTTTTGATATAGTTCTTAATGAACTTATCATAGCTTGACGGCAGTGACTGCAGAATAATGTCAGTAGCCAACTCTAAGCTGACAGGACATCCCAGTCTCCCCAGGTTATCAACGTAACCCATCAGTTTAATGACATGAGGACTTACTGGAGCATCCTCTGGTAGCTTGCACTCAGTTAGAGACTTCACCATCTGGAATCTCTCAACTCGTGCCAAATCCTGAAACTTCAGTTTCAGGCTGGTGATCATCTCTATTGGCGACTCCATGTCCTCGTATTGACTTTTCAAGTCTGAGTTCATGGTAGCCAACATCAGACCACGCACATCTACCACATCAGTATAATGCTTATTCCAAGCATTATACACTGCATGCGAGCGATTGGTCCCAAGCTTTTCTGGAAGAGCCTTTTCAAGGACATAGTCCTTGCTCTCCTGCTTGAGAATGAATCTCAGATTCCGATACCAATCCAGGAAGTTGGATCCATTTAACTTGTCCTTCTCAAGGACGGATCGCAACGAGAAAGTAGTCATAGACATAAGCTGAAATCCAAGAAAAACAAAGATTTAGTTATGTATATGATGAGAAATCTTATCGAATAAGAAAACTCGCATTATATTCAAGCAATGTTTCCTCTACGAATATAATGATCCAAGATCCTCAGATTACTAAAATTCGAGTGGGCGACTCGCCGTTACTCGAAATTTAGTTATCTAGGTAAGCAAATCATTGCTAATTGTACTCAGTGCAACTCTTGGTTGTGGATGAGACAAACTATGTCTAATCCACTCTGATGTCTCTGGGCTCAGAACTTCCGTTAGTCCAGTCAAGTAAACCAATCTCTTGTGTCTTGTGATCATTGACAGTTACACTGCAAATCTGTCAAAGACCACCTGCCTTACCCATGTTGCAGTGGATACCAAGGACTCCAATACTATCCAACAAACGACACGAGTTTTGACAGTAGACAAGATTGGGCAAGACATCAATGTTACTTGATATTTAGTTGAGGAAACTAAACCCAAAAGTTTAGCAAACCAATCTCTTAGGTCATGTAATTGTTGATGTTAATGCACTGCAAGTCCATCAACATTATTACCTGCCTTACTCATGTAATTGGGGACACCAAGCTCTTGGCTAGACATCACACAACGAAATGAGTCTTGACAGTTGACCACATTGAAGCTAATCTTTGATCAATGTTCAAGTCTAGTTTGGTTTCTGCAAATTCAAGGTTCAATAACCAGAATTTCGAATACTGTGTCGATCGACGCAGCCAAACAAAACCGGACTTCAATAACCAGTTAATTCAATTAACCCGGTTCATCGAACCAGTCATGTCGATCGACACAACCCATGTGTGACGGTCGACATAGACCTAAACTGAAGATCATTTTGATAACCGGTCCAATCCAATTAAACCGACTTATCTGATCAAACTGATCTTAACCAATCGGTTTATACTAGTTGGTATAATTAGTTCAATCCAATTGAACCAATTCATCCAATTTAAACCGTTTAAACCAGTTTCAACTGATTGCGATAACCAGTCCAATTCAATTGAACCGACTTATCCAATCAAACTGATTTTAACCCATCGGTTCATGCTAATTGAGATAATCAGTTCAATCCAATTGAACCAATTCATCCAACTTAAACCGATCTATTCGGACTTAATCAAGCATGATAACCGGTCCAATCCAATTGCACCAATTAACCATTCGCTCGGTCTGTGTCGATCGACACTCAACCTGTGTCGATCGACACAGTAGGCTTTTAGGTTTTCTACGAGAAAAACCCTAGCCGCCGAATTTCGTCCTGTGTCGATCGAGTTTGCTCTGTGTCGACCGACACACCCAGTGTGTCGATCGACACAGAAAGCTTTCGGCTTTTCTTCGCGAAAAACCCTAGCCGTCGACTCTGTCGAATTCGCCACCTTGTGTCGACCGACACACCCAGTGTGTCGATCGACACTGTGCGAAAACACAGAATCGCAGATCGATCAAATCGATCTCACCTGTTCTAACTCATAATTCCAATGAACGAATTCAATTCATTAAATTCTACAAACAGGTTCGATTCAATGATAAAACCCTAATGCTCTGATACCACTGTTGGGAATCCGAGCCAATTCTACAGATTCAGAATTCTCGCGAGTTCCCGATAGCCTAGGATCTAGGGTCTAGTTAATTGAATCATGGATCTCACCTCGTGATTACCTGGTGTTTGGCAGCGGAAGATTATGGTAACACGAGATCTGTAGCGCCCCAATCGTTGCGCCTCTACTGTTCAGTCCACACGCACACAAGCTGGAATCCGCCGGGATGCTAGTACCGGTGCTCGGATCTCCCTGGGAACTTTTGTTTCTAGAGGTTCTCTGTTTTCTCTCTGAGAAAAAAACAGTCTGGGCGGCGCTCTGTGCATTACCTAGGTCGAATGTACAAAACTCGTTTATATATATCGACCTTAAAGTGAACCGAAACATCAGTCTCGGTTTCGCCTTTGTGTCGACCGACACACTTATTGGTGTCGATCGACACACGTCCTGTATCGACCGACGCACCCACTGGTGTCGATCGATACACCCCTTTGAAACTTATATTCGATCTGTATCCAATACATATCGATCAGATCATATGCCAATGATCAATTCCCATGCAGAGTATATCCAACTTGCTTAGGTGTGTGACCCTGTAGGTTCACACGATACTGGAAACGAGTTACAACTCATTTGTCATAATTGGTTTCTAGCAAAACATTATGATTACCCAGTATCACATGAATTGTCCGATCTCGACAATACAACTATCTTTAGAGTGAGTACAATGTGATTTCAGGACATAATCCCAACAGGATTTTACTCCTACTAGGACTTCTCTTGTCCTAGCTGATCAGTCCATACGAGTTTCTGAAGGGCTCCTTATGGATATTCCGGTGAGAGTTGGAAACTACTTAGTTCCAACGGACTTCCTTGTGCTGAGATATGACTGTGATCCGGATGAAGCATTATTGCTCGGGAGACCCTTTTTGGCTACAGCAGGAGCGTTGATTGATGTTAGGAACAGCTTGATAGACCTCCATCTGGGAGATGAACCACTGCACTACGAGATGGATAAGCTGCGGAAGCCGCTGATAGATGGGCAGACATTCACCATAAGGGACGCAAATTTTGAGCAGCCTGATCATACTATGGTTATAGATCCTGGAGCACATTGCACTCCATCTTTTCTTGGACATGAGCATTCCGCAACAGCCTACTTACCACCTTGGATGAGGAGACTTGAAAAGAGACAGAAAAAGTCTCTGTCAGGACCTCCTGGTACCTCAAAATTCCCATCCGTCCGGTCAAGCTATTGACCTTAAACAAGCGCTGGGTGGGAGGCAACCCACCATTAGGTACTGGTGTTTTTCTACTTAATTTTTGGTGTTTTTGTTAGGATTTTACGTTTGTTTTTGTTTTTGGTGAGTTTATGTTTGCAGGTCTCGGATGAATTCGCACTGCAACGATCGACGCACTTCTGTGTCGATCGACACAACGCGAAAGGAATCGCATTGCAGCGATCGTTGCGCTCTTGAGCAACGATCGACCATACACGAAAATCGCCAAGTAACGGTCGATGCACTTAGTGCAACGATCGATGCATGAGCGATGGAGGTAAACCCGACAGAACTCAACAGAACTTTAACAATTTTTCTTTCTTTTTACCTATCCTTCGTTGGACACTACTGGGGACAGTGTGTCTTAAGTGTGGGGGAGGTGCTACTGACTTTTGTTTTCTGTTTTCTTAAGAGTCAGTCCGTTTTTCAAAAAAAAAATTGTTTTATTGAGTCAAAATTGTTTAAGTAAGAAACTATGATTTTCTGAGAAGATTTACAAGACTTGCAGGAACTTAAGTAACCATTGGGATGAAGTTGCAGGATCTATCTCTGACTATTAGAAAACCCCATCACAGATCAACCTACTGGGAACACCCACATCACTTCAGGTATCAGAGGATCCTTTACTGACTTCAACCTTAATACTGACTTAGATTTCTCACCTAAGGGCTTGGTATACTTTGTGTCGGATTCCCTTGTTAGTTCTGACACAGCCTGTCAACCTATCCTATTTAGTTCCCTTCTCCCCTTCTATAAAGTAAAAAAAAATAATAATAATAAACTGAGGATGAGTTCAGGAGTGTTCGGGAAACCGCGCACCTCCGAATTCGGGACGAATTCCTTTCAAGGGGGGAGAATTGTAACATACCCAAACCCTCCGAATTAAAAAATTTTGAGACAAGATGAGAAATCCCAAACCGGAGCCCAAAAGCCCACCCTCCTATTTTGAAAACCCTATGCCTCCTCTTCTTTTTCTTATAAATAGTAGCCTCCTTCCACAGAAAAGCTCATTCTAAACACTTCTCGGTGAAGCATATCGAGATCTCGAGCCGTTTAAAGCCCTAGCAAGCTATCTCCACGTTTTCTTCTTCCTACTCTCACCAGATAACTTCTGAGACACTAGATCTAAGGCTTTCCAAGAGAAAACGTTTTGTTTTTGCCATAACTTTCGAAATACCCCGAATCCCAAGAAATCGAGCCCACCATCGTGACCAGCGCGACGAGACGAAGCCAGAGACGCCCGCCACACCGTCGGAGACCGCCGCACGTGCCCCCACGCGCCGAAGAAGAGTCGGGCGCGTGAGATCCACGCGCGGCCACGCGTCGCTGGAGTTGCCCACGCGTCGCGGTCGCCGCCACCGGAGCCGCCGTCAACCGCCGGAGATCCGCCATTGACCGCCGCCGTTGACCGCGCCGCCGTTGACCGTTGACCGGTTTGGTCCGATTTAGGCCGGTCCGGTTCGGTTTTCTTTCCCAATTCGGTTTAATTCGATTTTGGTTTTCTTTTCCTAATTCGGTTTAATTTGATTTCTGGTTTAATCCAATTTCATTATGATTTAGTTTGGTTAGGATTGGTTTAGGCAATTGGACCGGTTATGGATTGGGCCTGGTTCATTCTGGGTTTGGGTCTGGATCTGGGTTGACCGGGCCAACCGGTTGACTTTGACCTGACTGTTGACTTTCAGTCAAACAAACTTCAAGTAGCCATAAATTGACCATCCTAAGTCTGATTCGAACGAAATGAAAGCCTAATTCACTTCTTTCCGTCCTCTTTCCAGATGTGATCTCCGTTCGGGCTAATGGGATTCCTAAATTACGTTTTTGCCCTTCTTTGGGCAAGGTGAGGACCGGTTGTGATCTTCCCTTACTCCATTCAGTTCCGGACGATAGTCCTTTGTCAATACCGTCTTTCCTAGGTAGTGTAGGGCTAGTAGGGTCCCGATGTGATTGCTTGAGAACGTAGAACTGCTAGGTTATCGCTTAAACCGAAAACGTTGTTTATGCGTGAAGGATATGGATGAATTAGTGTTGTGGTAGGGCCCCCGAAAGGGTGTTGTGTGTCAGCACGCGTATAACGAGGTTGGGTACGCGTCCTTTGTATCGTTGGAAGGGGGTTTTGGCGAGCCCCCCAAGTGTGGCTGCGGGCCGAGAGTTGGGCCTTCGGGTCGTTGTTGTTTGAGCTTCGGGCTGTAGGAGTCCAGAGTGCGAGGGATGTGGTGCCTGGTAGCACGTTCTGGACATAGAATTGTGTGGTGAAGCCTTCGGGCGTGATTGCAAGGTGATATTAGCCTAGAACTTGTGAGTCGTAATTGTGTGGCATAAGCCGGGATCGCGAGTTCCTTAAATCCGTCCTCGCTGGGTAATTGTGTTTGAAACAATTACTCAGTCCTCTTTCCCTTTCCATGTCCCCGTTTTCTTGCAGGTCCGGATGCGGGATTGATCGATCGTGTGGCGTCTTTGGTGGATTTGAATATGAAGGAAGCGTCGGGTTCGTGGGACCAGTTGTGAAGGCGTCTCGGTTGGACCGAAATGGGTTCAACGGATGCCCTAATGCTGCGTCTCCGGTTAGCAGGGAGACGGGTATTACACTTACATTTGGTAGGGTTTTGAAGAAGGAGAGAAACCCAAAGCCTGCTTAGCATCTTAAAATTGAAAAACACGACCATTATCATACCTTTTTTAAAACCCCACAAACACGAATGAATCATCTAATACGGTGAAGAAAAAAAACTATGGTTTTATGTTACCCAATTTAAGCTCCGGAAGCTTTTTTCGGCTCCTTGAAATTATCCTCCATCGACAGATAGTGAAAGCGGAAATTTTTCCGCTATGTTCTCCAACTATGGGCAAATATTCTTTTTTCTGGGTTTTCAAAAGCAACTGGGATATAAAGCAACTGGAAATTTTTGAGGAAAATTACGGTGTCGAATTTGGCGAGATACAATGTTTCCTTACCGGCTACGCGTGGAGCAAAGTTATGTGAGCCAGGCGTGTCGTGTGTCTATGTTGGTTTATCTAATACAAAGCCCATAAACTCACAATGAACTTATTGGGCTAAACAAGCATATGTTTAAAATTTGAAATCACAAATCAACAATTTTAACTATATTTTACTCGAAAAGAAAAATATTCCATTTCTTTGTAGAGACATGATTTAACTACAAAATTGTTTGGATAATGATAAATAATCACAACTCATTATCCAAATAATTTAATTTATGTGATTAATATTATAGATGATAAGTTATATAGGAAAAGTTTGGACAAAGGGAAGTGGAAGGTTTGTACTAGAGAGCACTATATTGGTTTGGCTATAGAGGACGATGATGGCCTTTGATGAGCCACAAAAGTCGTATGAACTTATCTTTATGTCATTTATGGTTCCAAATAGTCAAGGTATATTCCTCTTTTTTTACAATTTCTTTCTTTATTTTATTGATTCTCTATTTATCTTCATCAATTGCATTCTTCATTTTTTGAAATATTATGTTAATGATCTTTGATCATATTTAATCTTCATGGATGTCATTTTCTTTACTGAACCCCAAAATTTACTTAAGGGAAGAGAAATAAGTGCTTATTAGTGATACTGAAAAGCATAGTTAAAAAAACAAAGCAAATACTGAAAATAAGGGATAAGTAAGTAATTTGTACAAAATAATACAATTGCTTTCATTGTTATATCATTTTCCAGAAAGAAAAAATATTAAGTAAGTAATTTGTACAAAACAATACAATTGCTTCCATTGTTATATCATTTTCCAGAAAGAAAAAAATGTATATATCAGTGAGTGCATATACGTCTAACAATTTAAGACTGTAAGTTTTTTTTTTCTAAAAAAAGTCAGTGAGTAATAATTTAATTTTCAAACCCTATAAATATTGACATTTTTTCGCTTCGAAAATTTCACATAGGTTAAGTCAAGGAAATGGGTAAAATTGAGTTACTTTTTTATAAAATAGGGAAAATGTTATTGACAGAAGATATTATTTTCACATCATAGAACAAGTGTCCCCAATTTCTTGTCATGATGATATATCAAAAACTTTATAGAGTACAGCCAACCTAACCAAGCCATTATATAACACACAAATTTATAAATACATATACAACATATATCATTTACCTAGGCATTTATATATGTGTCTGTTTGTGCAATCATAATTGACAAAACATATTTTGCTATGTCTTTTCCCACCCACTTCGACATTGTGTGACATCAAACTTTTAAGAACACTAACTTCCAATTCGAACATGTTTAATAATTATCAAACCCCATCATCCAAAAGTAAAACCATCCGTCATTTTTAAGGGTTGGTCTGTGAATTAGTGTATGTTTTCAGAGAATTATCTGGTTCCTGTTTTGTTATCTAAAATACTGGTTTAAAAAAAAAGTTATTACACTATATACCCTGGTATAGAAAAAAAAAACTTTACTAGGTATATTAAAGATTATTCCTAGGAGTAGATAAAATCACAATCTAATTTGGAATATATGTATAGATGTAGTCTCTAAATTCTCTTTCTTAATAACATGAAAGTTGAAAGGTAAATGGATAATTGTCTACAAATTTAGAATTAATCTTTAGATATTTTAATTTTAAGAATATATATTCGCACTAAATGAGATTTAAACTCAAACACACAAAAAAACAACCTATTTATGTTGTTACTATGTCATCACACTTTTGATAAGTCTCTAAATTCTCGTGTTTTTCTCCCCCGCAAGGTCTCTATCTTTATATAAAGCTCCATTATGTTGAAAATATTGATTATCGATTCTATCTAATTCAAACTTTTCCTAGCTATACCATATCATATTGAGAGAATCAAGACATACGTCTTATGACAATTCATACATGATACATAAATAAAGATGTCGTCGTTGTATATAAACAGGCAGTTACATCATAAAACAAATTTAGAGGTGAAGCATGGAGCAAAAATAAAGTAAGCAATATATATGGATATTATTTAAGTGTGGTTGAAGGCTTGAAGCCATTATAAAGGTTTGAAATGATTGAAATAAAAGGGTATCATGACGTTACATCGTCAGGAGGAAAAAAATACTTCACTTTCTCAAGGATTAACCCGTAAATTGAATATTTAAATGCAGGCTCAATATGCGATTCAAATTAGATAAATAAATATAATCAACATATAATTTATTCTTTCTTTCTTTTTTTTCCCCTTAAACTCATCCTTTATTCCATTTTCTCCTCTAAAGAGGCATCATTTACAATAGTTTAGTAATGGAAACCAGGACAGAGCCTTACATACTATATAAAAAGAAGGTAAATCGAGTGAAGCGATATAATGAAGCTGTGACAGTTAACCCAATTGGATGAACCTGAACCAAGTGTGCAACATGGTCTCCTGAGCGTTTGAATGGAGAGATTTGTCCATTCCCAGTAGCTTTTCCCGAAGAAGCAGTCTAATTTTCTTTGCCAAAACCAATGGTTGAGTAGAATGTTGATTATGGAGCCGTTCATTTCTCTCTCGCCATATAAAGTAGGCCGTAGCTTGATATAACAAATGCAAAATTAGCTTGAGTTTCGGAATGTGTGTGCCCATCCTAACCCACGCTAACACTTCATCAAAGTCCATTGGAGGAGTAATATCTTCATGAGTGAAGAAGGATAACCAAAGCTGTCTAGAGAACTGACAATCAAAAAAGAGATGAGACTTACTCTCAATCCCGTCTGAGCATAGCAAGCACTCCGGATAAACATCCATTCCCCAACGCCGCAATTTATCTCTCGTTGGCAGCTTGTCCCTAGCCAATACCCAAGAATGGAAGGCATGTTTGGGAATTCTACCATTGAACCAGACTGCTTTCTCCCAAGACACCACAACTGAAGGATTATGTGAGTTCATTGGTGTAATTATCAGATTACCACTTAACACATAATTAACTAGGATCTAGGTGATTTGCAGTTGAATCATAAACAGATCAGATTCATTACCTTATGATTGCAGCGGATTGATCAAAGGAATGAAGAGATCTGCAAGAGCTGATAGAAACCGGCTCCTCCTAGGTATCCACACTCTTACAAGCTATTGGATCAGGCTGCTAGACCAAGATGGAATTGACAGAGATAGAGAGGACGGCTCAGGTGTAAAAATCGCAGAAGCAAGAAGCATTAGGGCTTCCTGCGCCTCTCCTCTTCCTTATATGGGCCCAAGTAATTAAACTAATGGCTCATTAGGCTTTTGGGCCCAAGGCCCAAATCAGACAAAAGACTGTCTTTTGTCTGGCCCAATTCTCTGTACAAATACATTAAATGCCTTGCATCTTACTGTATTAATTCCATTTTAACTTTCCCGTTAGCTATGGTGTGTGACCCTTTGGGATCATACAATACTGGTAATAAGTCCTAAACTTATAGATCATGAGCGGGCTCTAGCAAGTCATCATGATCACCCAGTATTTATGACTTATGTCTGATCTCGACACTTATCATACTTTCTAGAGATAGTACGGTAGATTTCAGGACATTCCCAACAATCTCCCACTTGTACTGGAATCCTACATTCCCTAATCCTTTTGTCTCAATATCTCAATCTGGCATAAGGCAAGATGCGTGTCATCCTTATATAGCCAGACCATGTTTATCGGACCAGATTTGATACTGACAATGCAAACGACTTGGGCAAGTCCGTTTGGGAGTGGCCACTCTCTTACCAGCTATCAAGTCTCCGATTGGCCTAGAGATATTACCTCCGTTAAACGGCAGGGACAAATCCCATCTTGTTCCATCACTATGAACTACTCACTTTATAATACACCCAACCAAGGTCCTTATAGCTCCCAGTTACGAAACAGCGTTAGACAATGATCAAAGTGCATCAATCCATGTGCAGCCACATGCATGCGAACTCAGGTCTAAGGACTATACTCTATAGTCGTATATGAGAACCTCTCATGACACAGATATTAATATCTTGTAGAGTTCTCATCAGCGGGCCATGTCCGGTCATATGCTCCCCTACATATACCTATGTGTCGACTTTGATGCCGCGCATCTATGACCCCTCGAAACTTGGTCATAAGTCTCAACACAATCTAGTCTCAAGTGGTTGTTGGTGTTCCAATTTCAACAACCTTCGACTATGGACACTATGATTTATGTCATTTCGTTAAATATGGGGTTTCAGGATCAAGTCTACTCATGTACTTCGATGGCCCATATATAATGACATGAATCATTTTGGAACGATTATTTATATCACAGTTAAAATAATCCAGAAATCATAGATTTCATAAACATAAAATATTATGTTTACATGAACCTTTCAAAACAACTAAATAAAGCCCTTTACAAACTCCCACTGAAATTAAGACTACATCTTAATTTCACTTATCCTACAGCAACAGTCCGTGACTCGTGCTTAGGCCTAAGGAGTGGCTTCGTTAATAGATTAGCAACGTTCTCATTCGTTGAAACTTGCTGATCTACTTAACACCTCTGTCATTTATCTCGCGGAATAGGTTATACCTACCCTCAAGGTGTTTGGACCTCTGATGTGCAGCTAGCCTCATCTATGCTGGGAATCACATCAAGTTCATTGATGAACTCTTCTTTCCAAACAACCTCTTTCGCCGCTAACCAAGCTGCGAAATGTTCAGCTTAAGTCATGGAGTCAGCAACAGTGCCTTGCACCGCCAGACAGACACAAGATATAACCGGACTGTGACCGGAAATCATCTTTGTCTGTTGGAAACTTGCCTTTCAGACTCTACCGACTTGTAGCACCTCACTTTCTCCGTAAATCAAGAACTTATCCTAAGTATTTTCCAAATACTTTAGGATATTCATTACGTCTATCCAGTGATTCTTAGCTGGATTTGACTGGTCTTTACTTGTCTTGCTTAACATTGAAGCAACATCAAAACAAGTATGTGTCATGGCATACATGATAGATCCAATTGCCGACGCATATGGAATCTCATCCATGCATTCAAGCTCAGCAGATATCGTAGGACACTGTATCTTGCTTAACGTAATGCCATGTGACATTGGCATAAATCCCTTCTTGGAATGCTGAAAACGTGCAGGACTTTGTCAATATAAGAATCCTGACTTTGTCCTATCAGCTCTTTTGGATCTCTATCTTTAGATCCAAAATCCAAGAACATACGTGGCTTTACCCATGTCAATCATAAAACCAACTCCCAAGCCAGTCCTTTACCGACTGCAGCATTGGAACGTTATTTCCGAGAATCAGTATGTCATCGACATACACTATGAGAAACGCAACATCGCTCCCACTTATCTATTAGTAAACGCACAATTCCACTTCGTTCCTGTTCAAGTCAAAACCTTGACTACTTCAACAGAACGAAGATTCCAACTCCGATATGCTTACTTCTATCCATGAATGGATCGATGAAGCTAACTTACATACAGTATAATTTTTCGGAGTCCGGGCTCACTTTCGCTTCTGTGAATTTTGCAGGTTCGTCACTTTCAATGATCATCAGATCATGGCAACTAATCACGAGAAATCACTCTCGGATTAGTGACGGATTCATTCAGATCTGCGAACTTCAGGCTCTACAGGTGTAGATTCTACAGAAATCTGTAAATCCATCCGCTGCTCTCCCTCAACAGGTTGAGCAGCCTCCTGTATTTCTCGAATTTCTTCGAGTTATACTTTTACTCCCACTGTTCTTCTTGGAAAGCAACTTTCCTTTTAGAAAACAGAATTCCGAACAACCTAACTTTGTTTTCGGAATGGACGTAAAAAGTAACAAGCCTTGGTTTCCCTAGGACAACCAGCGAAGTAGCTCAACTACAAATACTCAGTAAAGACGAATTTGGATCATTTCCAGTCCACATTTATGTGGTGTCTTTCAACTGATATTGGTGGAACTATTTCAGCGTAAACTTAGATATTTATAGAGCGTTATTCTTAAAGAATATCATGGAAGATTCGTGTGACTCATCTTTAATCATTTCTAATAAGATCTGATTCTTTCTCACAGAAACACCTCCAGGTTTTCAGGAGAAATGAGCTGTGAAACGACTTCACACTCATTCAGATGATCACACCATCAATGACTTAAGTATTCTCACTCGTGATCTAATCCAGAGTCTCAATACTTCTGTCACTCAGATTCTATACCTCATTCTGGAACTCTTTCGACCATTTCAAAGAATTCCGACTCGTGTCTCATCAAATGAACACAGTCATACTCACTGAAGTAATCAGTAAAGATAATGAAGTACAGGAAATTTTCTCTGGCATTACTGCTCATCGGGCCACATACATGAGTATGTTCAAGGTCCAATAAGCCTTTGGGCCTTTCTCTAGCTCGGCTAAGATGGGCCCTTTGTCTTTTGGTCCAGTAAGCAGAATTCAAGTCTCATAAGATATCCGATCAAATGAGCCCAAAAGTCCATAACTATGGGGTTTCTGAATCCGACTTACTCTATGTGACCAAAACATTTACGCCAAGAAAAATCAGGTTTAATTCATCAGATTTAAAAAAATTCGGTATTTATGTTACATTTAGGCATTCTTTGGTTTAAGATATAAAACCCATTCCTTGAATAGGGTGCTACAATTAATATTTCATTAAGATCAAAAGAACAAAACTTGTCTTTTATCAAAATGAAAAACATTCAAATTCTTACAAGAAAATGAAAGACAACTCTGCTTAAAGCAGGTACATTGTAGCAATTACTTAATACAAAACCAAGCCTCAAAGGCATCTACAAGTGAAAACCCTACTGCTGAGGCAGCATCCATAGCTCCTTCCAGACATGCAGTTCCACTTGTCCTTCCTTCAACGTTCTACTGTTGCTTAGGCTCTGCATATTATAACAAATATCAGTGCCACAACTAGTATCCAATACCTATAAGGTAGAACTTGAAGTAACAACATGAATACCTGAGGAAGTAGTCTCATACATCAACTTCAACTCCTCATAATCTTCCATGAATTTAATGCAATCTCTCTTCCAATGCCCAGTCTCTTTACAGTAGCAGCACTTACCAACGTAAGATGTATCTGACTCGGGCTCAGAAGACACACGCTTGCCATGATTCAAAATCTGGACAACTTTGTCTTCACCCTTGTCAGCATTAGGTTTAGTAAACCTACCCTTCTCCTTTATGAGATTATACAGGGTACTCTTCACGTTTGGCTCAACTGTCTTGAGCATATCATGCAGTTCAGTCAGCGTCTTCGTGCCTAACAAAGTGATTCTTTATAATAAAGCAAAAAACGTTTTTGACTTTACCAATTCAATAATTGCTTCATGCAATCACTTATGAGACAAAACCGATTCGTATGATTGTTAAGCAAAGTCAAAAGCCGATTCATACAAAGATCCAAGTTTCATTAAAATCGATTATGAGAAAATCGATTCTTATACCAGTTTCTTATTTCTAGGTTTTCCAAGTTTCAATCAATTTTACTCATTAAAATCGATTCATCAAACTAATAAACAACCTAGTATGATCCAAAAAGCAAAAACCTAACGACCTAGGCTCTGATACCACTGAAGGATTATGTGAGTTCATTGGTGTAATTATCAGATTACCACTTAACACATAATCAACTAGGATCTAGGTGATTTGCAGTTGAATCATAAACAGATCAGATTCATTACCTTATGATTGCAGCGGATTGATCAAAGGAATGAAGAGATCTGCAAGAGCTGATAGAAACCGGCTCCTCCTAGGTATCCACACTCTTACAAGCTATTGGATCAGGCTGCTAGACCAAGCTGGAATTGACAGAGATAGAGAGGACGGCTCAGGTGTAAAAATCGCAGAAGCAAGAAGCATTAGGGCTTCCTGCGCCTCTCCTCTTCCTTATATGGGCCCAAGTAATTAAACTAATGGCTCATTAGGCTTTTGGGCCCAAGGCCCAAATCAGACAAAAGACTGTCTTTTGTCTGGCCCAATTCTCTGTACAAATACATTAAATGCCTTGCATCTTACTGTATTAATTCCATTTTAACTTTCCCGTTAGCTATGGTGTGTGACCCTTTGGGATCATACAATACTGGTAATAAGTCCTAAACTTATAGATCATGAGCGGGCTCTAGCAAGTCATCATGATCACCCAGTATTTATGACTTATGTCTGATCTCGACACTTATCATACTTTCTAGAGATAGTACGGTAGATTTCAGGACATTCCCAACAACAACATCACAAGGGTTCAAAGACTTCCAAGTTTTTTATGCCGAAAAATTACCTGGAGGTGAATTCAGACTATTGCTCCAAAGAAAGAAGTCTTTCGAATCTGTAGTAAACTGCGGGGGCTGAGGAGGAAGACACTCCTTCAGAAGCGAAACCACCGGGTGTCTACCTCTGGGAAGAAGCCAATTACCTTGATCAGTAGCCTCTACCACCTTTGCCAAGTTAGAGATACCCGAGACCATTGGACCATTAGGACCCGCCAACTGAATAAGAGGGCCGAGGCCTGTCCAATTATCATGCCAGAAATAAGCCTCCTTTCCTGACAGAATATGACAGATCAAATAAGGCCTTGCGATCTCTCTTAGCTTCATCAGTCTCTTCCAAATCCAACTTCCTGTGTTTGAGAAATCAATGTTCCAAAAAAGGCGATCCTTAATAAGCATCTTCTTCACCCAAGCCACCCACAAGGATCCCTCAGTACTGAAGAGAAGCCAAATTAGCTTTAACCCGAAAACCTGATTTGATCCAAGCAAACGTCTAAACCTAAACCACCAGATTTCTTTGGGGGTGCACACTGATTCCCAGGAAATCTTAGCGCTACGAGCAGAGTTTGGGGCACCGCTCCATAGGAAAGCATTCAAAATCTTCTCCAATCGATCAAAACAGCTCTTAGGAAGAGGGTAAACTGCAGACCAGAAATTAATAATCCCATATAAGACAGACTGAATTAACTGAATCCTACCAGCGAAGGAGATCCGCCTAACTGTCCAGGATGAGATTCTGCTCAAAACGCGATCAATGAGGGGCTGGTAATCCTCCTTAGAGAGCTTATGCGGAGATAGAGGCAAGCCGAGATACCTAACAGGTAAAGCACCATGAGATAAACCATGAGTATCAGCTAAAACTCTCGTCTGCTCCAAATTGTTGCCATCCAAGAACAGTCGTGATTTTCGCAGATTTAGCCCCAGTCCAGAAACAGTCTGAAACTCATGAAGAATATTGATGATATTTGCAAGCGAATCGTCTGATCCGTCAAAGAAAAGAAGTATGTCATCTGCAAAGCTCAGATGAGTAATCAGAGGGTCCAAACACAAAGGATGAGGTCTGAACCGATTACTTGACACACCCACATCCAGCTTTTTAGCCAAAATATCCATAACTATGACGAATAGAGTTGAAGAAATGGAATCCCCTTGACGCAGTCCCTTCTTCCCTGGAAAAAAGCCACAGAGCTCACCATTAACAGACACTGAATAGGAAGGGGTGGTGATGCACATCTTGATCCAGGAAATGAACAAAAGAGGGATCTCAAAGGCTTCAAGGATATTGAGAATGAGTCTCCAATCAACATTGTCATAAGCTTTGGTTAAATCAATTTGGAGGCATCCTCTTCTGGTGGGGCCATCTTTATTGAAATCCGCAACCAATTCTGAAGCGAGTAAGACATTTTCACAAAGCAGTCGCCCTTTTACAAATCCCACCTGATTCCGCTGCACCACTTCTGAGGCTAACGGCTTTAACCGAGACGAGAGAATCCTTGAGATCACTTTGTAAACAGTGTTACATAGTGAAATAGGACGGAAATCAGTTAACCTTGTCGCTCCTACCACCTTTGGAATAAGGGTTATTACTGTGGCATTAACCTGCCTCGGTAGTGAACCATTCCTAAAGAAATCCAACACTGCCGCTACAACGTCATTCCCGACAAGATCCCAAGAAGCTGTAAAAAATTCCATCGTAAATCCGTCAGGGCCAGGCGCTTTATTCCTTGGCAGAGAGAACACAACCGCCTTTATCTCTTCTGCCGATGGCAAACACGCCATGGAAGCACCAAGCTGATCTGAACATTTGAAATCATGTAGTTCCCTGATTTCTTCAACAGATAAAGGAACCACTGAATCATTTGAAGTACCGAGAAGATCCCTATAATAGCCGACAGCTAGATCCTTGATTTCCTGAGGATTAGAGACTCTAATTCCATCATCAGCCAGAAGATAGTGAATGCAGTTTCTTGCTAGATTGGCCATGACTGATTTAAAGAACACTGTAGTATTTGCGTCTCCAACATTGAGCCATCTAACCCGAGATTTTTGCTGAAAAAAGGACTCCTCGACCAAAGCTAAAGTCATCCAGCTATCCCTAGCAGCTCTCTCCAACTCAAAAAGAACCTGCGAAGGAGCATTGAGAACCTGCTCCTGAATAGCTTCCAAAGACTCAAAGGCCTCCCTTGTCCTCTTCTGAATGTTGCTATAGTTTCCTTGATTAATTACCCGGCAGCAGCTCTTAGCTGCCCTAAGCTTTTGGCATAGCGAAAACATCGGATTTGATGGCCTTATAAAAGAATTCCAAGCCAAATTAATTAACCTATGATAATCAGGATGATCAATGAAGAAGGAGAAAAAACTGAATCGAGCCTTTCTTCTACCAACAGCCTCTGAAATAGTGATCAAACATGGCGAATGATCTGAATTGCCAGGAACATCAAAGTAGGCGCTAGCATCTGTAAATTTGGACCTCAATTCTTCATTAATCAGGGCTCTATCAAGCTTCCTTGTCTTAGGATTTGTCGGGCAATTGTTAGACCACGTGTGGAAACAGCCTCTGCTGGACATATCAAATAACCCTGTTGAAGTTAAACAATCTCTCAAATCAGCCATACCTTGCAGAGAGATGGTAGCTGGTAGCAGCGAAAACACCTCAGACATTTCCAAGACTTGATTAAAGTCCCCAATGGTCAACCAAGGAGAGTTCCTCAGAGGTGAAGATTCAGCCAACTCTTTAAGATCATTCCATAAACTGACCCTCTCATCAACTGTGTTCCTTGCGTAAACAAACGCGATAGTGAAATTTTGACCAGTAGCTAGATTATAAACACCACACACCATTAGCTGATCAGTCTTCTTATAAGTTGCCACATTAATCACCGGATCCCAAACCACCACTATTCTCCCATTCACTGCATTATCAAAATAGTTTGCCTCATATCTCCATCCCGGAAGCAGCTTATTAACTACAGCTTCTAAATTAACTTGCTTCACTCGAGTTTCCAAAAAGCCGCCTAATAAAGGGCGATTAGAGGTGAGCCACCTCTTAACATCTAACTGTCTAGTATTTCCGCATAGTCCCCTTACATTCCAAAAAAACACTTCATTATGAAGGACAAAAGGTGGGGCAGTGCTACGCACTAATTTATAGAACCTGAAGCGAGACGCGCTAGCGACTGCTTCAAGGGTGGAACACTCTGAACTGACGGAGAGGAAAGGCCCGTTGACTTATCCATACAAACAAAGTCAACATCAGAATCACTTAGTGCTAAGAGTCTCTGCCGCTGACGGAATCTCGCCTTCTTCCTAGCTGCCACAGACAGTCCCGGGAAGACCTCTTTTTCCAGGGATGAGAGTCGCTTCCGAAGAATGTCCTGAGCACACTTAATGAGCTGCTCCTCATCCTCAAAGGACTGAGATGACGCAGCAGGAATGTTAGAATGTGACTCGACGATATGAGCATTCTTGACTTTACGAGCCGATTTCCTTTTGATAGTGATCCAATCACTAGGAGTTTTGGATGTTGAGAACCCAACTGGTGAAGAAGGTAGACTAGTTGAGCGAGTGATAGTAGGAGGATGTACGGCCGTAGATACTGCAGCTACCGCATCATCCGTATCAACCGCATCAGCCACATCATTCGATTCATTAGATTCAGTAACAGATTCAAGTTCCACCACTGGAGAAGTATCCTTAGATAAATCTGCTGGAGCAACCGGAGGAAGACTAGAAGCTGACTGAGTTACCGCTATCTTACAAGAATCCGGGCACCTGAGGACCAAATGTCCAAATCTCGAGCACTTTTCACAGAACGGAGGCAGCTTGGGATAGGAAGCAGACACCATAACAGAGCAACCAATGCTGTCCTTGATCTGAATCGCAGGAGGTCTTGATTTTTCCAAATTAATAACCACCTTCAGCTTGACTATTCCGTTTGTATACGGGACCAACTTTGGAAACTCGGAGAGCACCGGAATCCCAACTCCAGATGCCATGGTACTAAAGCCTTCCAGAGACCATAACTCAGGGGGAACATTCCTGAACAATACCCAAACTGGAGCATGAATCAGACTCATAGCAGCCCATTTGATTGAAGGAGACCACGGGGTCATTGTGAAAGAGCAGTTGCCCGAGTGCCAGAAGCCAATATCCAGAGCCCAATTCCTTGTTTCCACACAAGGTATGAAAATTAGAAACACACCTGGAGAATGATATTTCACTGAAATCTTGCCTTTTTTCCCCCAAATGGGATTAAGATCGGAGTATATCTTTGCCGCAGAGGGAGGTAAACCGTGAAAAAAGCGACCAGATGATTCTTCCACATTTGCGAACTACCCAGTCTAATTGAAACCGGAGCCTGGATAGTCGGAATACCATCTTCAGAGAAGGAAGGGGAAGCAACCTTAGACAAATTTTGGGTCAGAGGTTTGAACAAGGTAGTCCATTTTTGACCCACCGGATTCGCCTGAGCTGCTTTGATCGCTAATTTGACTGGAGTTGCTTCCGACGCTGAAGGAGAACCAACCGGAGAAGACAAATCAGCCGGGGAAGAGCCTGTCGGAGGAGACAACGCCGAGAAAGGTCGATAAGGCCGGCCTGTGAATTGCAGATCTGGAAGGGGGTTCAAGAAGAGCAGATCTGGAGGAATAGAAGCGGATTTGTAAGGAGGGATTTCCTCCGAATCACAAGCCATAGCTCTGGGTAGAAGAAGGAAGGAGGGGGGGTTCTCAGCTAGAAGCGTGGTGCTTCTTCGCCGGCGGCGAATTCGGAGATGACCTAATCGCCAAAAATATCGCACTTTTACTTTACTGTTTCAGAGCACTGTTTTGGATAGTTTTAGAATCATCTATATTATAATTTATTCGTTTGAGACATGTATTATGTTCTACAAATATTCAACATACACGGGATGTAAAAAGGGCTATTAAGGTGATCAAATAATCAACTCGACAAAGCTATTAGATTACTATATCACTGATATGAACACTAAGTTCTTTGCAAATTTGAAGTTCTAATAGTATGGTTACTTTTATTCTGTAACATTACTGATCCTCAAAGGACTGAGATGACGCAGCAGGAATGTTAGAATGTGACTCGACGATATGAGCATTCTTGACTTTACGAGCCGATTTCCTTTTGATAGTGATCCAATCACTAGGAGTTTTGGATGTTGAGAACCCAACTGGTGAAGAAGGTAGACTAGTTGAGCGAGTGATAGTAGGAGGATGTACGGCCGTAGATACTGCAGCTACCGCATCTACCGCATCATCCGTATCAACCGCATCAGCCACATCATTCGATTCATTAGATTCAGTAACAGATTCAAGTTCCACCACTGGAGAAGTATCCTTAGATAAATCTGCTGGAGCAACCGGAGGAAGACTAGAAGCTGACTGAGTTACCGCTATCTTACAAGAATCCGGGCACCTGAGGACCAAATGTCCAAATCTCGAGCACTTTTCACAGAACGGAGGCAGCTTGGGATAGGAAGCAGACACCATAACAGAGCAACCAATGCTGTCCTTGATCCGAATCGCAGGAGGTCTTGATTTTTCCAAATTAATAACCACCTTCAGCTTGACTATTCCGTTTGTATACGGGACCAACTTTGGAAACTCGGAGAGCACCGGAATCCCAACTCCAGATGCCATGGTACTAAAGCCTTCCAGAGACCATAACTCAGGGGGAACATTCCTGAACAATACCCAAACTGGAGCATGAATCAGACTCATAGCAGCCCATTTGATTGAAGGAGACCACGGGGTCATTGTGAAAGAGCAGTTGCCCGAGTGCCAGAAGCCAATATCCAGAGCCCAATTCCTTGTTTCCACACAAGGTATGAAAATTAGAAACACACCTGGAGAATGATATTTCACTGAAATCTTGCCTTTTTTCCCCCAAATGGGATTAAGATCGGAGTATATCTTTGCCGCAGAGGGAGGTAAACCGTGAAAAAAGCGACCAGATGATTCTTTCACATTTGCGAACTACCCAGTCTAATTGAAACCGGAGCCTGGATAGTCGGAATACCATCTTCAGAGAAGGAAGGGGAAGCAACCTTAGACAAATTTTGGGTCAGAGGTTTGAACAAGGTAGTCCATTTTTGACCCACCGGATTCGCCTGAGCTGCTTTGATCGCTAATTTGACTGGAGTTGCTTCCGACGCTGAAGGAGAACCAACCGGAGAAGACAAATCAGCCGGGGAAGAGCCTGTCGGAGGAGACAACGCCGAGAAAGGTCGATAAGGCCGGCCTGTGAATTGCAGATCTGGAAGGGGGTTCAAGAAGAGCAGATCTGGAGGAATAGAAGCGGATTTGTAAGGAGGGATTTCCTCCGAATCACAAGCCATAGCTCTGGGTAGAAGAAGGAAGGAGGGGGGGTTCTCAGCTAGAAGCGTGGTGCTTCTTCGCCGGCGGCGAATTCGGAGATGACCTAATCGCCAAAAATATCGCACTTTTACTTTACTGTTTCAGAGCACTGTTTTGGATAGTTTTAGAATCATCTATATTATAATTTATTCGTTTGAGACATGTATTATGTTCTACAAATATTCAACATACACGGGATGTAAAAAGGGCTATTAAGGTGATCAAATAATCAACTCGACAAAGCTATTAGATTACTATATCACTGATATGAACACTAAGTTCTTTGCAAATTTGAAGTTCTAATAGTATGGTTACTTTTATTCTGTAACATTACTGATCTCTAGATTGCTTGTTTGATTTCTTAAAAAAACAATAATATGAAAAATTTGGTGTTGTCAAATCTCCTTAACGTACTTAAGCGTGAAAGTAGGAACATAGGCTACATCTCTATCTTTTGGCTATCCCTAAACCTCGAAGAAGTTCTACATCAACCACTTTACCCTCCCATTAAATTGGTCGCGTTTGTGTGTTCTATTCTCATTAAATTCAAATATTTGAGATAAAATCATATCTCTTTATTCCTTAAAACAATTATGACAAAATCAACTTGGATAATCGCGATGATCTATATTCAAGAAATGGTTATTTTTTCAATTCAATCTTCTGAACCGATTTAACCAACCGAAAAGGATAGTATAATATTTTGAAACCAAAATAGTAAGTTCAGATCCTAACTATTGAGGAGTTTCTTTAAAATAATTGATCGTTTTCAATTTAAGTTTGTATTTATTATTATGTTGTGTCTCCTTGAAGTATTGCGAGTATAAAAAAAATAAAAAAATTTAGTTACTATTTATTTTATTTTTTATATAACTTTTACTTATGTTTCCATTTCAAAAATAAAAAGAAGATTCAATAATTAATGTCTACAAACAAAAGAAATTTAAGGAAATGGAAGAAAGAAGAAGTTAATACTGAGTTTTGCCATGAAAAAAAAAGTGGAGACAAACACACATTATTATCCAAAACACATTTCCATGAAAGAAAATTGCGCAAATGAACGGTAATCTAAAAGGGCATTGACTCTCTTTTGCTATAAATAGAAAATGATACATTATCATCAACTTAAGAACCAAAACAAAAACAAAAGATAATATAAAATTAAAGTTGTGAAGTAACCGTGGTCTATTGGTCAAGTGGTTAATGCTTTACATCGGCAGGTACTGGGTTCGAATCCCCGAAGGCGCAGTTTTACAAGATTAACGGAGACAAGCTTATAAAGAAGTTTTCAGAAGCAGGTGGAGCCGTTGATCGTGACCGTTGATAAATTCTCGTAGAACGGAGGTAGTATTATCTGTTAAATTGTCTTTGTAATAGTTCTCATAATTTGTATCAGCGTTAAAAAAATATATAAAATTAAAGTTGGAATTTTGTACTTTTGATAGCGATAATGTGACTAAGATTTGTCACCAAACGAAATTGGGGACAGAAGGTAGCTAATATAACACATAATGAAAGCACTCAAGGGAAAAGCAAAAACAAAATGCTCTAACTTTTGTAAGAAAAAAAGGATTCAAAGACTAACCGAAAGATTGAAACTTTAATTTTGAGTCTCACTACAAAAATATTAAATTGATTCACAAAAAAGAAACTAATGGTGATATGATATATCTATATGTTGCTGTCTTCTTCAAGGGTTATGAGAGAGGGAAAAAACTGAAAGCAACCTTAGAAAAAGCCAGCGAGTCCTTCCATTATAGTCATGTGGTCCTCCTGATAATGGCAGGCCTAGAGAGAGAGAGAGAGAGAGAGAGAGAGAGAGAGAGAGAGAGAGAGAGAGAGAAGACGGCATGTATAAATGGAAAGAGTGGATGACCAAAATAGGAGATTTTTGTTTATAATGAGATAATGTTTCATCTTTGCACGTAACTCCTTAAGTTTGTGATGTTCCTGCAGTATATACATATACTGTACTTGTGTTGCTGCGTGTGCACTCAAATTTGATTACCATCCTTTTATTTTTGTGACACCGCTCCTTTAATATTATAATAGATCATTAATCATTAATCCGTTTGTTAACGAGGATTCGAATGCCTCTTTCCATACTAGTTTCAATACTTTTGTTCGGAAACTCGTTAGGCTATATATGCATGATTACTGACAAAGTGATTAGTTTACACGAAAATTCTGCGGGAATTATTTGGAGTAGTTTTAAAGTTATTTAATGTTGAAAATATATTACAAGTATAATTAACTATTTTGATATAATATTGTATTCAAATCTGTATTAACACATAAAAACAAATATATAAATATGAAACATATAGTTTTTATTAATTATAAATATATGTTGAAATTTTCAAATTCTAGATTCAACTTTTTCCAAAACAATAATAATACAAATTAGGTTACACGGTCGGTTATATAGAAATTAGAAAATCTAAATGGAATTAGATGGAATTAAGCGGCCAAAAACCAGCCAGTTATTTATTCAACCGATTTGGACAAAATCGAAATGGTTAAATAATGTTTGTCTGAACGGTTAAGCGTTCGAGCTTTAGAACTAAGATTAGTAATATCGTGTCAAAATACCAATTTAAAATGAATAATTTATGTGTGAGAGTTAAAGATAATACCAAAAGAAAAAGTTAACACATCACCAGTTCACCATATAACTCAATTTCAAATGTTAGAATGACACATTATCTCTTAATATTCTCTTTTCTGTATAGAAAAGATAGAACTAGTATATGTTTCATATTTAAAAGTGGAGAAATAAGGGAAAATAGTGATACAAAAGCTTCCAAGATAAGCACGAGAGAGAGAGAAAGAGGTTCTCTTTTTAGCGAGAGCGACATGTAACATATGTATGAGAGGGAAAAACTATGTGCATGAGAGAGAACGAATGATGTGTGTGAGAGAGAGAGAGTCAAAAGAAAATAAAAAGATTGGTCGCTCATGGCATACTGAACAGAGACCTAAAGCTTCTTCTTTTTTTCTTCGTAAAATTATTGCAGCTTCCTTTTCTTAGGGTTCCACGCAGCCACGTGCAGTCCTCCAATTTTTTATTTATAAAAAAACCGTTGCTGAACTCAACAGCTCTTGTATTGAATTAACTTAAATTTCTAAAAATAACTTGCAATCACAATAGTAATGTGTTAAACGTTTGATGTATTTCTTCGAATACCAGTGCAATAGTTTTGGATTTGAAGAGAGATTTATATCTATAGGATTTAAAAAGAAAATCTGATCGAAAAAGATAAGTACACAAAATTTCATGGGGTAATTCTAGAATCATACTAAACAAATGGTTAAACGATGTATTGTTCTATACAATTTAGAAACTAAATCCAGAACAGATAATGTAGTTTTTTTTTAAAAAGGGCATTACCTTTTACTTAGGTCGACTTATTGGAATCCAGTTGAGTTCAAATAGAAAAATGACGTCAGCGTTGAAAAACCTATTTTTTATGACGTAGCAATGGAATAATAATATTACTTTCAAGAATGCAAAAACCTTTAAAATGATGCCTTCCCTCTTATTTCCTTAAAACATTATCATAAAATTTCTTCACTTTCTTTTTATATTCCTTTCCAGAAAAAGCATATACATAAACTGAAAATTCATATACCCAATTTTTGCATACTTTAGATTTTTTCTTTATTATATTTATTTTGTATCCAACTTTTCTAATTTTGACCTTCTTAATATGCAAACAAGACTTTCTATCTGTTTTTTTTTGTTAGTTTTCATATTCATTGAAACAAATCTCATTGCCTTCCATTTTTCATTTTTTCATATCTTTACTAATTATGTTAAAAGATATAATTATGCTTACGTGTAATCATATCTTTATATATGAAGATATTTGTTTTATTTGTTAAGAAACACAAATAAAGATATGTTAATTATTCGTGTCAATTGAAGTAAAATGTTAATTAATGCAATCATATCTATATATATGAAAATATTTGTTTTATTTGTTAACAAACACACATTTAAGCCAAACAATAAAATCTCCTATCAAAATTCATAAAAGTTTATTACTGTGATAGCCAGAAATTAGTATAATCGACTATTTTTAGGCATATTTAATAATCATACTAAACTCTTATATATATATATATATGTGTGTGTGTGTGTGTGTGTGATCTTTAGTTAATTAATTTGTTGATAGCTGTCAACAAATTCTATATCTATCAAAACTTATTTTGAATCCTAATCTGATTTGCAACAATGAAATATCTCATAGAAATCTAATAACATAAACAAAGACAAGGTCCTGTTTATAAAAACAATCCATAGAACCAAATAAAACTGAAACCTGCTATCACATTTTGACAATAGCAAACAGAATATATATTTTTTCATGCCAAAAACAAAACTAAAAAACTAAGCAGAAAATAAAAATAAATAAATTCCTCTTCAAAAGCTTACCCTCCTCCGAATGGATGTTGTCACTTGCCCCATTATGATATCCCTCAGCCTCTCTCTCTCTCTATAGCTCTCTCTCTTTCTCTTTCTCTCTCTCTCTCTCTCTCCATTCTAATTCATAGCACATAGACTCATTTAAGTACATTGACTGAGTTGTCTTTCTCAAGCATTGGTCCTTTCCTTCAATAAAGGTATACTCTCTTTCTCTCGCTCTACACATTTTAGACAACAACACATAGATTCTCTTGAACAAAGATATATTATTGTACTATTTGACTAATCACTAGTACTGTTCTTTCTTTCATTTTTCTTGATTTTGCAGGCTACGGAAGAAAACTTTTTCTTTGATTTTGATTGTCTTCGTCATTGGAACAGTGATCTTCTCTTTGATGTTATGATTTCTCTCGTTTCTTTTTTCTCTTTTTGGTGGGTGTGAAGAAGATTTTGGTACAAGTGTCATTCTCAAAAATTTGTTTTAGGGTTTTTTTTTAATTTAATTTTGGCTTCAAAATCCCCAAAAAGATATGAACAACAACAAGACTTTCAGTACTACCAACACCATCAATGAAGACTACATGTTATTCCCTTATAATGACAATTATTCCTCACAACCATTACTCCCTTTTAGCCCTTCCCCTTCCTTTAACAACATCTTGATTCATTCCAACTCCAACACATCAAACAATCATCTTGACAACCATCATCATCATCAATACCTACAAGCACCTTCTCCCTTTTCTCAGTTCGAGTTCGTCCAAGATCTTGGCCTCCTCACCTCTTACCTCCCACAAAACAATGGCCATTATAGTGTTAACCAAACCATCACCACCAATGACCATCAGCATCATTATCACCCATCCTTGAACAACCCTGTTGGAGAATCTCAACTCGTTGAGCCCTCGGAAACCATAACCACACACATAGAAGATTCCCTGAGAGCCTCAACTTCTCATCAAGACCCAAAAATGAAAGAGGTCAAGAAACCAAGCAGAGCGGACCGGCACAGCAAGATCAAAACGGCGAAAGGGACAAGAGACCGCAGGATGAGACTCTCACTAGATGTCGCCAAAGAGTTGTTCGGCTTACAAGATATGCTTGGATTCGACAAAGCCAGCAAAACCGTTGAATGGTTGCTCACACAAGCCAAACCCGAGATCGTCAAGATCGCGACCAGCCTTTCTAACCAGTTTAACCACGGCGGCTTCAGCAGCGGCGAGGAGTCTCAAACCCGTAAGCATACATTCTTTTCTAGTTAGAAGTCGTCTACTAATGTTTCGATCTTTTATGAAAAGTTTTGATCCTCTTCATGCTTAATCTTAAATTGTTACTTTCGAAGGACCCGCTTTAGGATCAATGGACACATCGTCTGATCTATGCGAACTTGCACCTATGTGGACAGTCGATGATAGAGGCAGCAATACTAACACAACCGGTACGTACGTTAACCGTTGTAAAAGAGGTAACTATAAATCTTATAAACTAAAAATTTACCGGTTTGCATCAGAAACAAGAGGAAACAAGGTGGACAGGAGATCAATGAGAGGGAAAAGAAAGATGTCGGAAGCGAGAACACCCATTTTGAAGAAGTGGTCTAAAGACGACAGAGCGAAAGCAAGAGAGAGAGCAAAGGATAGAACAATGGAGAAGATGATGAAGAGAAGATCACAAGTAAATGTTGTAGAAGAAGAACCTCATAATCATCATCATGAGCTAGTAAAGAATAATAAAACCGATGTGAGTTGGACTTGTGAAGAAGAGATGGAAGAACTCTGCAAGAACGGTCATTTTGGAGTTTGCAATGAATTTCCGATGAATAAAAAAGATCACGTTACGGACGAATCATATGATATGATCAACAAAATGAATTTATCATTTCCAATGCTCACTCACCATCGCAGCCAAGGCGCAGCTACTTCCATAGAGGTACTTTATTCTAATTATACGAGTGACATTCATTATTAATTTTTAAGATTTTTTGTTTTGTTTTGTTGGATATTAGTAATTTAAAGTTTTACAGGCTACCTCAAATCCCAAAAGTACTAATTAGTGCTATATAATTAGACTAAGTTCGTTTTATGTTTCCATATCAAAAATGA
This sequence comes from Orychophragmus violaceus, assembly GCA_030180135.1. Classification (NCBI taxonomy): domain Eukaryota; kingdom Viridiplantae; phylum Streptophyta; class Magnoliopsida; order Brassicales; family Brassicaceae; genus Orychophragmus; species Orychophragmus violaceus. The sequence goes on along the minus strand of CM058233.1, from coordinate 82,450,860 downwards.
TTGAAAGGCGCCGTTTTTCAATGGACCAATATTATGTATTTGCCAAATTTCATGAATTTAATTGTTTGTTTGGTTACCCACCTTGCTGCAGCACCATCAGTTAACGGATGTTCATCGCTTCTTGGGGAAACCAAGAGACTTAATGTACAACTACCATAATATGTGATGATATTTGATTTACCGTTAATTTCTCAGATTAATAATAAGAATTTGTACATATGTGAATCTTAAGTTTATATGAAGGCTTTTTCTTCTTCATTTTAGTGTCACATGTTAAATCGATGTAAAACAATCAATGCCTTATGTTTTGTATAATATGTGTGTTTTGAGTTTGTCGACTGTCGAACTCGCCTGCCTTTAATTGTGGATACAAAATTGATAAAAAGTAACAAAATTGTGACAAATTGTAAGCTATCGATTCACGCTTTAATTAATTCGCTTTCACTCCCTACTGATTATGTTTTATGAGTCCTGTACGTCAGTTCTAGTATAGTCGATTATGCCACAATCAAGAACTTCAAAACCTTTCAAGGTTAATTAACAGCTTAATTGAATGAGCAACTACTCAAATGGCTTGTGATCCTGCATGGGTTTATGTTTACACACAAGTTCATATGTGTCTAATTAAATCCATTATTCGGAGACGTTATCACTTTTTTATCAGATTTTTTTACTTAAATGATGTTAGCTAACTATTTGCGTTGTTCTTAAACAGTGATATATATATTATAACCTTCTCTGATATGTATTTTGGAGTAGAGTTACTTCTTTTGTGATAAGCCGAATTACTAAAGTAATTCTCAATTCAGACTTAAAAGGATGTATTATGTACCCAAACTAGAATTTCGTACTGATCAAAGCTATGATTATGAACGTGATAAAATCATGCCAAAAGTACGATTTTGAACCTGATGTTCACATTGTTCTTTATATTAACATAAGAAATCATATATTCTGACAGAAAAAGTGTATAATTAGAATAAGCATGTTCCATTGACGTCTTCGTGTTCCATTTGTATGCTAAGAGAATATTTGCCCCTTACCATTTTGAGAGCATCAACAAGAAGTTGATATGATCATTTTGATTTACATATGACTTATATACTGATTTGCTGTCAAACCTTGAGTGGTTGAGTTCGATGTAATCCAGCGTAGAGGTGCTTATTTTTTTCATAAAACACAGCTCTGAGCAGACCACACTCACCAAATGGTATACTTTATACTTGCAATACATATTAGTTTCATAATTTGCTTTTCCTATATTAGCATATTGTGTTGTACTTGTACCTTGGTCCGCCACTTTTCTTTGGTCTGATTTATCTGCTGCCTCCTAAAAAAACACATCCACATGAACACTAGAAAGAAAGAAAAAAACTACTAAAAGATCTACTAGAATTCCATCTACAACCTATTTATCAGAAATAAAATATATTTGACAATATGTAATTTATTAAGCACCTGATACCGAGAATTAACTGTAGAATTGCAATATACTTCAGATGTGGAAATACAATACATAGGAGACCTCTACGGCCATGACCGAAAAAATGAAATCAATTTCGTATAAAATCATAATTCAACTATAAATATTAGAATTTGTTTTACATTTTTGTAGATATGTTATGAGTCACGACTTGTCTGAAAAAAATGTATCGTAGTTGGTAATAACAAACACACATGATAGTGCATGGCCAATGCCAAACATAAAAGACAATATATGGGAGAAGATATTTTATGTCGTGCTTGGAATGTGAAGTTTGATGTAGTTGTATCTGGTTCAAGGATAAGTAACACACTGGAAGAGGATACAGTCTCGCTCGGTAAATTGCGGATTACTCCCAAACACAAAGTGTCAATTTTTAGGGAGGAATATGAAAAACATAAACCTGTTTTATTAAAATGAAATTCTTTGAAATGACAAAAGGAGGTTGAATGAGTACAGTGACATTTGAAAAAGATAAAAACGAATAAGTACACAAACAAAAACAAAAGAAACATTTTGTGATACACACTCATCAGTATACATGTCTTATATGTTTATCTTATATATATCAACTACTCGGCAAAAAATGCCCTTGTTTCTATTATGAGTCAATTTAGTAAGTTATAATTACAAAAATTATTAATATATTTAAGTAATACGATTTTACCATTCATTTTATATGGAAATGTATATAAGTTTTTATGTAACACAGCTTGTTACTAAATAAAAAAATCATATGTCTCGTAATATAATTAAATAAAAGGTTAACTCTTCCAATCTCATCAAAAATTATTCAAAATACAAATTTATCAAAAGATTTTTTTTTGGGGTTAACTTTGAACAAGCTTAGTGAACATAGTACGATGGTTTAGCAAGGCACTGGTAAGTTGAGAAATATGATTAAAATCCAATGAGAAGGAAAGAGGATTCTTAAACCACATGTTACACTATTTTCAGAGGAAAATATGGTATAATTAAGAAAAAGTAAAAAGAAAAACAGAAGAAGCGACTATGTGAGAAGAACAACAAAAGGTTGAAGTAATGTCTATCTAATGAAGAACAACAAAGAGTTGCCCCATTTATCAAGATGGAATATATGTATCAATGGAATTCAAAAGTTGACAAGAAAATAAATAAATATTTATGGAATCCAAAAACAATTTAAAATAACAATACGCGGCGAAGAGTACATGTGAGAATTAATAGAAAATAATTGTGCCAACATTTAAATAAACACCCAAATTAGTTATAGAATATATATTTTTGAATGTGGAAACGCCAAAAAGGTCAATCTGGAAAAGAAAAAAAATAAAGGGGATCGGATTAATGTCGTTATAAAAAAAAAAAGCTGTTAAGAGGTAAGAAGAACAAAACAAGAACCAAAAAGATATGCAAGATTTTGTTATTCTTCTCCGTTCCAGTCGGCAAAGCTGTAATAAAGCCCTAATGATAGTGAGAATTAGAAGAAATTAAAAAAATGATGAAGGAGACAAAGAAAAAACCCTAGATCTGGGTTACCAAAAAAACCCTAGATCTGGTAGCGATAAACCAGAACTTTGACAGTTATCACAAAAAAAAAAAAAAAAAGAATCCGACCACATATGTACTAGTTAGAGATACAGATCAAGAAAGATATATAGAGAGAATGAAACCCAGAAACTGCAAAAATTAATTAACCCGACACTGTCTCTTTTTTCAAACCCTACGATATTAAAAAGCCCTATTGAGAGAGAGAGAGTGTGTGGCTTTGAACGACAGATAGCAGCAGCCCTATAAGAAATAGGAGTAAGAGAGGACTGTACGTACGCATCCGGCATCAATGGCGGATTTTTAGGTGTCCTCGGCAAATATTGTTAATTTTTTTTGTCTTTTAATTAATAAGATTTTTGTTGTTGTTAGAGGGAAGGACTCTTTTTTTTTTTTTTTCAATTGCCAAATAGTCATCGCATTCCTTCTTAAGTGGCTCATTAGGTTAATATAGCTAAGGCCAATCTTAAGTACAATTTATGAATTTTAAACTTAATATTTTGGTTTTTCACTGTGATATTTAACACTGACATACTATTATTATTTATGGTTTTTCTTTTCATTCCAACACATTGTTTTCCTTTCCAGTTTATTATTTTATATAATCTAAGCCCATAATCTCTTCCGGTCGAGTTTATAGATGATTTAATAGAACTTTTCCGATTATTGGTGTTCGACACTTTCCCTTTCTGAATCTCTCTTTTGGACGGCTAGATCGTACATGTGTCATTATGGCTAATACAGATTTTCCCCTCTTTTTTATATCTCTGCCACAAATTTTGACTTTGAATCAAGTTAGTTTTTTCATCTTTCATTTTGTTAGTACACAATTTCGCAATATACCTCTGAACTTTAATCCAACAAAAATGACCACAGCTCAAATAACATTACGCCTTCTCAACAAGCCCAGTCAACAGAAGCAAAGCACAGCAAGACAAAACGGACAACAGTCCTCAACTCTATACCTATAAAAGAAAGCAAACAGAAAAAAGGTGGACACGCTCCTGCAAAACTGATTTAACACCCTCTTATTTTTAAAGGATGCCTCATTAACAGCTACAGATAAGCATGCTCTAATTTCAAGATTGTTCTTGAACTCTATAAATCTCTTGTATCTAGTTAGTTAACTGTAAGTCAAGAGAAAAAATAATAAGAAAAATTGCATATTCAAATTTTTCATCTCTTTCACATGATAACAGGTTCATGTTTTGCTTTATATTCATATATTTTCCTAGCAATATTCACAATTTGAAGCTCATTGATGGCAACTGTATCTCTTGTTAAAAACACAATTCGAGTCGCTGCTGTCTAGGCAGAAGCTCTAAAAACTACTTGTACTGTCATTATTCCAGGAGGCACATCACTTCGGTTGCTAATCCATTGTTTGATTCATATTCTTGCACAAATCAGCTTGTCCATTCGTGTCTCTTTGGTGCATTGTCAAAGCCCAAAGGTATGTTCACAATATAACATCTCGTGATATATGAATATATTTTTCTGAGAACAACAAATTAAAGCTTTTGTGGGTTTATGAAGTCATGACGTACAAATTGGATTATAAATGGGCTTATGAATAATGATACAACAAGGATAAGCATGATTTAAGAGCACCCTCTCTTAATTCCTTTTTTTTTTTTTTTTTTTTAAACTGGCGACATTTTCTTAACTATTTAAGGATTTTAGTATACAGTTTCTTAACTATTTAGTGAGACCCACACATATTTTAATTTTTTTTTTCTAAGGGACCCTCCCTAAAAAACTCCAATGGAGGTGCTCTAAAAAAGACATAATTTAAATAGGATTACGAAAAATCTTATGTTATTTGATAGGCCCACAATTACTTTAATATAATATACAAGACAAAAAAACGTCTAAATTGGGCCTTACGACAATTATAGCCCAACAAACCTTTCAACATACGAACGAATTCCGTGTGTGCACGAGGGTGAAAACAACTAGTAATGTATAATAGTTTAGGCGAGTTAATTGCACACGACCAGAGTTGTATTTTTTGAAAAATTTGTATAATTCTGTATCTTTTTTTTTTTTTTGTTTTTTTTTGTGAAATAAAATAACTAATTTATCTTTCACTAACAAATCAATCTATTTCTTATAGTTTGTTAACTCAGTTACCTACCTGATCCTATTAGTTACACAATTTAAAGATGAATGTCTATTTAGTTTGTTTTGAACTAATTAGATCTGAGCTAATTTGATTTAATATATTATATAATTTAGAGACAATTTATTTGTAATATATTTCGGGTGTCGTATATTTCATAAGATATAAACACGAAACCTCATGGATACCGAAGATCATCCAAACGCAAAGATGAATTATGTTGTAGTTTGCGGCTCATGGCTGGTGACCAACAACGGAGCCTGGAGATTCATTGTGGACATAGAGAGGGTATCTCGAGTCGTTCCAATGAAGCTGGGTATGAAGATTGAAGAGTTAGTCGTCCTTGTTATCCTAGAGTTTGGTTTGGAATGTGCTTCGAAACCAAAGCTCAGCTACTCGCCGGTTGTTACCTTGTCCTCTGCCTGCGCGCCGCCTATTATGGTAACAACAGATTTTGGGCTATCCTGTTTCGTGGACATTTTGTCATCTAACCGCTCAATGAAGCTATTCTTGTCACTGGGAAAGATAGTAAGGAAAGAAGGCGATTCTGCGAAGAAAAAAGCTTCTAGGCTAGCACACCGAGGGAGGTTTATGATGCATGTTAGACTATTTGGTGATACAACTGCGTCTGATAGCATAGAATCTCTTATCATGCTTGACGACGACACTGTTGAAACGCTAGACTCGATGTTTCGTACGTATTCACCTCCAGGCAAACCAAGCTGTGAGGGAATGATTGTTCCATTCGCCAGGCCATTTGTCAAGCAAGAATTTGTTGACGCAGTTGCAGATCAACGCTCACCGTCATTTACTTATACCAACTACCCTCAAAACCATTCATGGGTCGAATGTGGTATGTTACTTAGTCTCTCATTCTCTTCATTTTCCAAACTTCTGGCTGCAATAAGTTCGATCAAAAAAAAAATCCCAATTGACAAACATTTATGGCTTCTGTTTGAGACTATCCATCCAACGCAGATTTAACAGACAGAGCAGATGAACGTTGTTCAAACAACAAGCCCCCATTCAGTTTTGAATTATTAAACAGAGGTAGCCAAGAAGATGACCTCACCAATGATGATAAAATAATGAATGCGTTTCCAAACAATCCACCAAGCGATGATTTAGTGGATATACAAGTTAATTACGTCGCAAGGAACATGCCTCAGTTCATCTCTGAATTACAAGATAAATCTAGCCAAGAAAGGGTCACCAATAACTCCTGGAGAAAAAAACATACGCTTCCCAACAGCCTACCTCAGACCGTATTAATCGATGGTTCAGTTGAACACGTTCTAGACAAGAAGGCTCCATTCACTTTCGATTTGCTAGATAGCCAAGAAGATGTGTCTGCGAACACCGAAACTGTTAATGGCGCAGTGACTAACCATCCATCTGGCGATGCTGATATTGCAAGAGGAGAAGAAGAAGAAAATTACACACCAGATGATGTTGAGAATGGAACGTCAGACGAGGTACTCGTGGATGTGGGCAATGTAGATCGTGAATTTTGGTCCAACCTCATCGATGATGAATATGGAGGCTCCAACGCATTGGATGTGGTGACCGAAATCCCCGTAGGAGTAGGTAATAGATCCAAACGGAAGACTGGTGAATCTTGTCCTGTACAGAAAGAATACGTGTACAGGGTGAACGGTATTGAAACTGGTGACAACTCTTACTCTAATGACGACGAACAAGCTGATATTCCGCCAATGGTGGATGACAAAGAGTATCAACGAGATCCTGTCCATGATTTAGATTTAGACTCAATGGGTGATGATTTGTACAAGGGTAAACTTTTCAAAAACAAAGACGATTGCTTGGTATGGTTATTAACCCATGCGATAAAGAACAAGTTTCATTATATAAACATGTGTCCACTCTTCACAAAATTGTTATCCATTGCCCGGACAAGACTTGCAACTGGCATGTTATGGTTCATGAGACGAAAGACACTGGGTATTGGCAGGTACACAAGGCAGAATTACATCACTCTTGTTGTACTGATAGTAGGAACATGTACATGAAACTTGGGACTTCAAAGGTCATTGCTACGGTTTTCAAATATAAATATTCCGATCCGGCATCTGGTCAAAACCATCTGGACTCAAAGCATTATTGATGAAGGAGATACTTATTCATACACTAAATAACAAGTGTTGGCGTGCACGGTCCAAGGCACTCACGATGCTACGAGGTACAGATGATGGATCTTATAAGAAGTTGCCAGAGTTTTTTTATATGCTTAAACTAGCTAACCTTGAGACGATTTCTGATCTCGAGACCGAGGTAGACACAATAGGCTGCGAGCAGTTTCTATATATGTTCCTATCATTTGGCGCAACCATAAAAGGTTTTGCGAAGCTGCGTAGAATGATTATTGTGGATGGTACACATTTTACTGGTAGATACGGGGGAGTTCTGCTAACTGCAAGTGGACAGGATGCTAATTTCCAAGTCTTTCCACTGACGTTCTGTATCGTGGACAAAGAGAATGAGGAGTCCTGGACATATTTCTTTTACAAGCTTGAAAAGATTATTGCTGACAGCTCTACATTGACATTCATATCGGACAGATGTCATGCAATATACAAAGCTAAGGGTAGAATTTTCCCCTGAGCTCACTATGAAGCATGTCTTGAGCACGTTCAGAGAAATGTTAGAGCCATGTTTAAATCGGCAGGACTTTCACAACTGGTCAAGTCGGCGAGGAATGCTTACAGGATTGGTGGTTACCATGAAGTATACAATCGTATACGTAACAATATTGCAACATGCGCTAAGTATCTTGACAATATAGACGTTGGAAACTGGACTAGAGCATATTTCAAAGGAGAACGTTACAATCTTATGACGAGCAATGTTGCGGAGACATTGAATAAAGCGTTACTTGATGGGAGGAGCGAACCCATTGTAGATCTTGTCTCTTGTATACGGTCTATGTTGACCAGATGGTTCAGTTGTCGACGTAAGAAATCCGCGGCACACAGGGATGATGTTTCTATTGAGGTTGATAAGCTAATGGATGAACATAAGCAGTCAGTTCACGGATCTAAGATAGCTAGTGTTTCGAACTAGAATTTCAAAATTGTTGGACAGTTTGGCGGGGAATCGATTCATGTTCTTCTGGATGACAAGCGATGCACATGCAAGATATTAAACATGCTTAAAATCCCACGCGGCCACGCGTTAATAGCTGCGGACAGTCTTGACGTAGGCTACACGACTTTATGTGATTCTCATTACAAGACATCAATGTGGAGGGTAACCTACGAAGGAGTGGTAAACCCAGCGGAAATCCTAATGACTTTGATATACCGGGTGATGTTCGCAACCGTTACATGTATCCAGCAGATGTCGACAAACCATCTGGTAGACCTAAGGAAGAAGATATCCATCGATCAGCGAATACCAGGCAATACCCTTAACCTTAGATGTGTGTTTATATGTAGTGTTCTAATAATTTGTATCTTTGCAATACTGCTTTCAGAAGGAGAAGACCCCTCGATCAACACCAAACAGATGTTCCAAATGCGGAGGAATCAATCACAACCGTGCTAGTTGCAAAACCTGATAAAAATCATTTTGAATTTCGCATTTTGGTTTATAACTAGCTTTTATTTTTAATGAAGAGTGGATACCTGTTATGCTCCTCATTTTGGATGGGCTTTTATCTTGTAACTAACCATCATTTTTAATGGATACCTGTTGATTTTTTTTTTTCATTTTGGATTTCATCTTTTTAGTTTTATAGCTCCCTTTGAAACTTTCATTTTGTAAACTGTGTTATTCGTAGTTACCTTCAATTATGGACACAATGAGTTGTTTATTTCCACCATTCGAAATTTCAACGAATTCTAATTTACTTAGGTATCTTCACAAAAAAACATGGAAGCTTTGCAGTTTTTACCATCCGAATTTTCATCCATAAGGTGTGTTAACACATTCCAGTACAAATTCAAGGATTTGATTTGATGGTGATCATTTGAAAAATTAATGATGTGGGTTTAGAGTTCTCCCATAAAGCTGCTACAATCTCGCTTTACTAAGCTATCAATCGCCTACTTTTTGTTTATACATATGTATAATGATGTTAAAAATGATTTCAACAAAACTACATGGATCCATAGTTAGGAATTACTTTCAACGAGTCGTTAAATGCTATGGATTCACCTCCAGACACGGATACACTCAGTCCAATTAACTTACCTTTTGTTGATCGTTATTTTTTTTTCCGTAGCTAGATCATTATTTGCTACATATTGAACATGTTATAAATTAGAGGCTACCACACAAGTCTTACCACACAGACCCCCTATTACGTCTTAACAACGTTTCACAAAATGAGTTTCACGTCTAACTCAACCGTTCCTGATTCTGATCAACCATTACCCTGTAGGTCGATAGGCATCACAGCCCCAACAATGTGTTGGTGTGGGGAACACATTGAAGTAGGATATGGTAGAACTCGAGCTAACCTTCACCGGAGGTGTTTCAAATGTCCACAAGCTAACCGGGTTAGATCAAAACAAGATTCCCTTGTCCGTTCTGTTTTTTTCCCTTTTTTCAACCTTCTCTTAGAAAACACTTCGTTTTTTACAAGCAGTACCCAAGTGAAGATCACGTACGCGAGTGTGATGACGACACGATTATGAAAGAAGTGGACTGGGTTTCCAAAAATGTCTAGAAACTACAAGAGGACGTTAAGTTTTTAGTAAAGTGTTCAAATTCTGTTGAAGACTAATTAGTGATCAAAATGACAAGAAAGATCTCCGTTGAGGTCGCAAGGAACAATAACGCTCCTTGTACCAAGAGGCATGTATATGAAAAGATGAACAAGCTGCATATTATCTGGGTTACAGCAGTGTCTTTTTGTGTAGCCGCTTGGACGTTTGGTCAGTTAAAGGCACACCTACATGCTTCAAGGCCGTAGTATCTTAGCTCATGATCTGAAACTAATAGCTTCCTATTGTACTTTTTAGTGTTTCTTGTGTGTCACCATCTTATGTTTAGCTAATCAGCTCCAAGTTTTGTTATTTGGTTTTGATTCCCACATAATTCGTTGCAATTAAGATGGATATTCAATTTATCCTATTTTATCGAATAGATATGGATAGAACACTGAAGTAATAGATATGGATACTCAAGTAATATATAACATTTTTTAATAAGGATATGGATACCCAAGTACTTGTATTACCAACTATAACTTAATATTATTATCCGTCCTTTGTTAAATTTGTCGATTATTTTATTTTTCTATTTTCCCTACTCGTTACATGGATGGGAGCGATGTACTGCTACACTGTTATTTTCTTATCTCATTCATTGAATTAAGTTTTATAAAATATTTATCTTTACAGTCTAAAGCAATATATAAATAAGTTATGTCCACCCACTAACCCTTTGTCTACATTTACCACTCGTATTAGCCAAGATGAGTTCAGTGAATTCCCACCCCCCCCCCCCCCCATCTTTCCCTCTCTCAATCTACTCGAGTTGCCGGCCTCATTAAGGAGGTTAATTCTGGCCAAAAATGCTAGCGAAAACATACTTGAGCATTTCAAAATCAGTGCTGTCTGGAAGACCCTTCATGATGATGCTGATCACGTGGATACCTTATTCCAGGTTGACCTTATAGACTCACCACGATTATCAAGGGATACTCCATCTGGCACGCGAATGTCTAGATGCCAAGAATCCAACATCAATCTTCTTGAATGCCATCTCGGATTTCATGTACACATATGGAAGAGTTGAGGCCTTTGCCCGCCTCAAACACTACGTCGTTGTCAGAATCAAGCCCGCCTTATATTGCTATGAAGTTATATGCCGTTCCATCTTTCCTGACATGGATTCAGGTTCAGCGATTCCTATTCTCTCTCATGGTGCTATCTGTGTGCTTAGAACGCATGTCTGGCAATTTCAGCGGATAACTTGGTCCATGAACATCTCGGTCGCTCTCATGACGATATCGGACTATGTCAACCATGAAAGAATTGCATCATGCCCTTGTTCCGTCCATCGCTATTGGCTTGACTTCCTAAACGAAAAAAGTTAAAGGTCACGGTATGTGCGATCTCTGTTTTTGGGCTATTGAGACTTCAGTGTTCTTCCGTGTCATCCCGGGGACTTTCTTCAAATGGATCGATCTCGTTGACTGGGAAGAATATCTCGAAAACGATGCCGGGTTGCCCGGTTTAGTAGACGCTAATGAGCCCGACGCTGTAGTTTGGGCCGATGTGGTCGATGGGTCGTTTATCATGAGGAAAGCGCTGCCGTGTTGGTCGGTGGTAATGGGCAAAACGCCATTCCTGTGGTCTGGGGCGCTTAAAGATCATGTTTTTATCTCTCTAATAATCATATCAAACAATTTTCTAAATTTTTGACGTTGTATCCACTACTATATGATGGATATGAAAACCTGTTACTAATGCCTTTTTCAGACTTCTAATTCATATTATATCCAATATCGTGTTCATTAACTATCCAGTACCAGCCATGGAAAATTTCGAGGTACACAAAGTACCCAAAATCATCACACTCATGTTACAATAGACTATCCAAAACCTTACCAACTTATCTAGAAGCTATCATTACTATCCATTAGTCATCTCGCATATTTTCTGACATTTTTTTATTGTTCCTATCGTCCCCAATGACTGACTTCCTTCACATTTTCCAATTTTACCCGCGCTTAAACCTTTTCCATTTCCCCCGCTCCAAATTTGAGTTACTTTTGTTAGTCAATTAATTACTGGAAAATACCAAACTTTACTCGCTCCTCATTAATTAAACACTGCTCTATGTGTAATACCCCTTTCCCATTATCCGCAGACCGACGAGCTGACCGGTCAACAATCAAACAAGAACATGACCAAGTCGAGCCCGAGCAAGTCAAACGGGAAAAGTTCGTCACAAGCAGAATTCAGAGACAGATCTGTTTGAGACAAAGGCTCGCACTGACCCGTCCTTGACCCCGCTATCCTCAATTCCACAAGCTTCACAACTAGTACTGTTTCCGTTAGTTGTGTCGGTTCGAACGCAACCAATATATCAAGGAAGCATGTTCATTCCTGAGTAAATAAACGTCTACATAACGTTTACCGAATTACAAAACAATTTCACCAGCAAATACAACATTCAAATCACAATACAATTTGGCGCCAAAGCCGAACCGATAAAACACAAAAACATCGAATCATAACTTCGCCACAAGCGATCCCGAAACTACATCGAGGACCTCCCGCGTCCATCGCTGTGAAACCTGAAAAACACAAAAAGAGTCTGATGAGCGATCTAAGATCACCCAGCGAGACGGCTCCCCACTACGGCGTCTAATCTATCTAATATCTACAACTTCCTGCCCAAAACCAAAATAACAAACACTAAGGATAACAGTCGATCGCGTACTACCACAATGTGATAAACCCACACCACACAAGCACTTGCCAAAAGAAAGAGAAAAGATTAAAGAAATCGGGAGAACTGCGGCATATGCTCTCGATTGGAACTCGATCTATCTATCGCATAACACGAAAACAGACACACACACGGGCCCCTTCACGATCTCGGTAACTTCCACGGGTTTACATAGTCACCGACATGGTAACTAACCCACGACTCCTAGATGTAAACACGAAGTCTCACGACCTAGGACACTGTTCTCAGTCCATCGATACGCAGTGACTCGAGCTACCCCACGATAACCTAAGTTTCCATGCGATTCGGCCCTAGGACATGACCCCATATTCTCTGAACCACACACCTACCGGCGTCACTCAATAGGTTAACGCCATAACCGGAATCACCACCCGAATGCACACGATCCAATTAAGATCCTACCCGAGGATCCAATCGGGTCGGAAGTACCATAACGTATTCAAAAACTTAGACTTGCGGGTCTAACGCACCCTAGAGTCCTAGTGCAGAAATGTAAACACGCAGACTCGCTGGGACTCTAACACCAATCACAATAATCAATAACAGCAATTATAACAACACACTATCCCGCAAGCCTAACATACACATGCCAAACACCATTCTGACTCAACGCCATCTCGAGTCAGCCACTATAAACTTAACCGGCCCCCGTGACCGGGTTAAGTGTCCACGAGGATCGCTCGGCTGATATACCATGGATTTTAGGGTTTTTAACCATGGTATATGTCTTCTTATCGAGTCTTTTAGAGTCTTTTGGAGTCCTTTTATCTATGTTTTCAGGTCTAGACACGTTTGGGGCGGATTTGGACATTATGGAGTATTTTGGAGCATTTTGGAGTATTTACCCGAGAGATAGAGTTCACTGGCGATTTCACAGACCCGTGTCGATCGACACATAATGTGCATCGATAAACACAAGGTCGACACAGACTTTTTCCCGGAGAGTTTATGAAGAGTTTGGAAATTTTCAACTCAAGCCCAGAAGTTTCTATAATTACAAAGAAGCCCCAACCAAGTTTAGATCATTATATTAGTGTTTTTAAGCCATTGTTTAGGCTACGCTTTACTACGCTTTATTTTATTTCAGAGAGAGAGGGGTTGATCTTGTTCTTGAAAGAGAGAGGATTTTGAACCCCAGTTTCTTTATCTGTTTTATGATATTTGGTTTTCTATTCATGATGTCTTCTGTTTCGATGATCATGTCTGAGTAGTTTACCAGTTATGTTTAAGGATTCTCATTAGGGATTTCATGGAATTATAGGTTGATAAATCTGTAGGGATTCATATCTGTTAGTTCTTCATCTAGGGTTGTTCTTAATGCTTAATCTGAATTGGCCACTTAGATTATTGATGTTAGGTTGATTTCCACAATGACAGTTGGTTAATTAGCTAGAAAGAACCTAGATGAGCAATTTGATCTACTCGCAAAGAAATTTGGTTTAGAGGAATTGTGAACGAAAGAACTTGAGATTAATGCTTGTTTAGAACTCTAGAATTCACAACGAAAGTTGGTTTGCTAGGTTGTTAGACATAGATAGGATTCACAACGAAAGTTGGCTTCTTATACTTCCGTGATTCCAGTTCTAGAACAGTTCATATTTAGATCCCGATTGATTGATTGCCTATGTTCTTGGTTTCCTGAGAAGTCCCTTGACCTGACGCTTCACTTGATTGCTTACAATTCGCTTTATTTACTTTTCTGCCGTCTGATTTAATGCTTTCTTCATCATTCATCTAGCTTAACCTGAAATTCTATAATCTTCGCAAGAGTCTAGAGTCTATGTGGATTCGATACCCTAAGTACTACATTCGCATCACTGTTCACTTGCAGTTAGAATAGGGATAAAACTAGACCTATCATCGGCCCAACACCGAGACGATCTAACAGGCCCGCACAGAAAGCTCAACAACAACAACCACACATCAACACAATCAACCGCGCACGCAAGCTTATTAGGGTTTCTAACATCTTTTAGTCTGTTCTTGTCCGCTACCTTGGACTAGCGGATTGCTAACCCATAGACGACCCTTCAATCAAATTAATTCTTTTACTTAACCTTTCCTAAGTATCTTTTAATAACTCCCCGATATGTTGGTTTAGAGTCAGTAGCTTACTAAACTCTCTGACGTCTCATAATTACTTTAATTCATTCATTTAATACCCAAAACCCTTAACTAATAATTAAACCGAACCCCAAACCCGTTACATACTCTATATGTTTGTTTAAGTTTACTTCCGTATTTTAAGTCGTCTTAATTCCTGTATATAGTCTTATTCAATATCGCTCTTTAGTACGAATATATGCATATACGGTCCTAACCATGCAACGTCTATATGTATGCATCAATCAATGTTCTAGCAACATAACGACAATCAACGGTTTAATCCTTAAACCCTAAGGTCCTAGCATGCATCTCCAAACCCTAACCGGTTTACAATTAATCAATCCGTTACATCATCAATCAGTCAATCAAATTCAAGTACGGGTATGCAATCCTAGGTCTACGGTTTCTCGATTCCCGGTCTATATGCATCTAATCTACTCTACGGATTGAGCCGACTCACAGTGATCAGATGCGGAATGGCGGATCTGATGCGCTATGAATCCCGAGACTCCTGAACTGAACCCAAACAATCCGACTCGAACTCCGAAGGTTCCCGAACACACGAACAAGAACCACAAACAAGAACCGGCCGAAGTCAACACGTTGACCACGTCGTTGACGGCGTTGACTGTTGACCAATTGACCCGTTGACTTCAGCCCTTGGACCGGCTTGGACCACCCACTTGAACCGAACCAATTTAACCGATGCAATCTGATTTGTCCTCCTAAACCGGTCGTTGACCGCAAACCGGTTTGACCATGGTTTGAACGGTTTAATTCAACCCAACCTCAAATCTTGAACTGACCCAAAATCAATCTGAACCATTGCCATTTCCCCCTCTACAGAACCGGCTGAAGAAACGGCGAGAAGAGAACTCCGGCGGCCGGCTCCGGCGTTGACCGCGGCGGCTTCGGCGTTGACTAGCGGTGGAGAGGCTTTTCCAGCGACTGCTGCTAAGCTCCGACGATCCCACACACTTCTAAAACCGCCAGGGAGCTTCTGAGGGATGAGAGAAGGCTTGAAACACCAAAGGAAGAGAGAGAAGGAAAGAGAACCTCGCCGGCGACCACTTCTCCAGCGGTTCTCCGGCAATCCCGACGGCAGCGACGACAAGAGGAGGACGGCGGTTGTAGAGGAGATCAAGAGGAGTTGAATGGTGCAAGTAGTAGGTGATTTAGACTTATGGTTTAGAAGATATGAAGTTTCTTGCAATGCAAGTTATGAAGAACTCATGGTGTTCTTGAGGAAAACTTGAAGATTCAAAAGATTTGCTGGGTTTTTCAGATGAATCTGAAGAGAGAGAAGAGAGAGGTCAACAGAGAGTGTTTAGAGAGAGGTTGAGATGATAAAAAATGAATTTGGTGGTGATATGAGAGTGATATGATGTTAGATTCTTGCATGCAAAAGATGCATTGAATCTAAAGCCATGCAAGACACCTCATTAAGAGATGTGGCGACCATGGGGTGGTGACACCTGTCTCCATAAGTGGTTTTGTAATAAAAAAACCCTTCCCAAACCAACTAAACCATCATTTATTCCCACCTCATCCCGTTGCTTCGTTTTGTCCGTTTTCCGAGTTAATATTTTAAAAACCCCTTCCTTGCTCTCCTAAATCCTCAAACCTCCAAAAACGGATTCTTCATGATTTTATATGAATTTAGCAACTTGAATCACTTCATTTGGAGTTCTGTAGCTCTGGTTATGAATTTGTGAAGTTTTCTCGGTTTCCATTCCCAACAGTCCGAAAAACCTATTTAAGCTCCGTTTCTTCTAGTTCTGGTCATGTAAATGTTCTTTATGTTAAAAAAGGAATATTTGTCCCATCTCGGCTTCCGTCTCAACTTTTGACAAAATTACCATTTTGCCCCTGAACTTTGGCAAAATTACAATTTTCCCCTGTTGACTTTTCTTATGCCCGTTGACTATATTTTTGGAAACATGGTATTACATTCTTCCCCACTTACAGGAATTCGGTCCCCAAATTCTCCGTCACTAACAAACTTCGAATCAGCACCAAACCATTTAAGTTGCTCCGATACCCAAGTCTAATGCTTTTCTTACTCGGACACTGCTGCACAGACCACGCTTCTGACGTTTACTGACGTTCTTTCCAACTCATTCCATCTGACTGGTCTTCACACTGCTTACCTGATGACTGTTCCAATTCTCGATCATTGATCTTCCTTGCACTACTTTCCTTTGCTCTGAACTGAATCAATCCATCTCGAACTCTTGGACTTACCTGCGGTTGTCTACTTTGCTCTGATTCTCACTTCTGGCTTCCCCACTTTGCTTCGACTTCCACATCCGTCCGATACTGACTCATCTTCCTGGGACATTTTTTTCAAGAACTTGATCTTGGAATCTGGCATTACTGAGACTCCCATTCAAGTCATTCCGATTGCTTTACTTTGATCTCCGCACTGTTGCTGACGTTTCTTCAAATTTTTTTGCTAACTCATCATACCAACGGCTTCGTTCCTTCGGTTGCTTCATACTGATACATTTTCCACTGACATCCCACATTGACGTCTTCAAGGTACGGGTCAACTGTCTCGCGGCTTCTTCACACTCCATCTCGCTTTTGGGTTCGGATTTAGTCTTGTATTCATATCGCATCGTCCATTCCGTCTTTCACTTAATTCAACAACTTTCACTGAAGCGGTTAAATTCTTTCCAATCTATTCCCGACGTCACTTCCTCATAGGAATATGGTTAAATAATCACGTACCCAACGGTTACCCATGATTAAGTAACAATATTCTATAATTCCGTTCTTCGTGAATCGACGGTCGAACACAACCATTCTCGAGTTAGCTCAATATTTAATCAAAGGCTTTTAATAAAAAGTTATATTCTAGCAACTTAATGATCTCAACAAACATAAACAGCGATTACCAGACGCTACTCAAACCAACAAAACAACACTAGCAACTTAATAGGGTTATTCTAACTAACAAATGCAACTCTAATAATATAATTCACCAATCAAGCATTAAATAAAACACGCAAGCAACAAAACAAGCAATTACCACACACGCAATCACAAGATTGATCCGGATATGTCGTCAGTCTGGGTTTAGGTCATGATGAACGATCGTCAGTTCCGCTCATCATTTGGTTTCACATGGTAATTTATTTGCATTCATAACCGTCACAATCATGCAAACAATTACTATGCTACTTGAAATGATTAGCCAAACACTCTGCATCCACCATATACATAAAACGATATATCATACATATAAAGTTTTTAGTACAAGAGTCTGATGAAAGTTACTACAAGACGGCCGATGTCATAACCCAAAACCCAAAACTGCGCCACCATAATCCGAGATATGTTAAAGACGACATGCATATCTGCCGATCTATCTACAAGCAAAACAAGTTTAGTGCCCCAAACTTACCTTGCCTAACTAACCCTAATCCTAACGCCTCCAACAAGACCGAAATGCCCAGCACAAGTGGCAAGACGGCTCGCAGAGGTATCCACTGGCATGTGCACAAGGAGGGTGTGGTGGGTATGCGTCACGAGTCGATGCGCTGACATGCTGCGGCTCGGCCATCGGGCATAGACGAGTGGTATGCCCCTCACGTTCACACAATTAACAAACAACGGGAGGCGCTGGGCGTGGCCTACAAGAACAACCTGATGCTTGGTGACCATCGTCACCACATAGCTTACAAATCATGAAAGGTCGAGGCGGCTGAACTACTGGTGGCTGACTAGGCTCGATATCACATCGGCTAGGTCCGGCTCGGTAAGGCTCTGATACTGACGTGCGGGATGGCTCGGCGTCTGACATGCGTGGCCTGGGTCCAGCAATCGGGCAAATCGGGGCGAGGTGACCATCGTTGCCACACACCTGGCAATAGTCTGGCACTGGAACCAGCTGGTATGGCTCCCTGTACTGTGGATCCATGGGACGAGGACACCAGTAAAGATGGAAGCCTCTCACTCCACAGGCACTGCACGTCTTATACACTGGTATCTCTGGGGTCGACGGTACGGATGGCTCGGTCGGCTGCTCGGACTCTGATGGTGATCCTGAAGACGGTGAGATAGACATGTTCAACGGCGTCGATGGGGACTCAGACTGCCTGCGCGGCTGATGGTGCGGTCCGACATGATGCTCTAGTGCGTCGGCGAGCATAGCTACCTGCTCGTCAACGTGCTTCTCCCACTGCGGGTGCTGGTCCGGATCAATAGGCTCCATGTCAAGATCGAAACCCATAGGAAAATGGCTCAATAAGTATCCTCATCACTGAGTTGCAAAGGAACCTCGAGCACCTCAAGAATCGGCGCCTGGAACATCATCTGCGTTACGTATGACTCCGGTAGTATCTGTGGAAAGGCTGGCTCCTGCAACTGCGGCGGTAACGGTGATAACCCAACATCTGCTCCTCCCAAGTCACCCAACATCCCCGTATATCGGTCTGAATTACCCGCATCCTCCTCCATGGATGCAGGTAACGGATCAGGAAAAGGCGACCAATCCACCTCTGCTGCCCTAGAGCCTTGTAACATCCGTAAAGGAACCGGTGGACAGTCCGATGTACGCGAACCTCGTGAATGACCTGGCGACCCTGGATAACCATGATACTAATCCAACTGACTCTGATGAGATCCCGTTGATCCCTGTCGACTCATGATGCTCAACTGAAGTAACCCACACTACACACACACCTCCACTCCACCCGTCCTGGGACACACTATTGTATGACTGCAATAAAAAACACAAAAATTGTTAGTACAAATAATACGAAATCCTAATTCCCATCCCAATTCCGGATTTCACAGACGCGGCTCGGTTTTCTAATGGATGCTTGGGTGACACAATTTTACTAGATAAAACACGGAAAACACTCAGAAATGAACTGATTCGGAACCCAAGACGAACCATGCTCTGATACCACCTTTTGTAACACTCATTTCCCATTATCCGCTGACCGACGAGCTGACCGGTCAACAATCAAACAAGAACATGACCAAGTCGATCCCGAGCAAGTCAAACGGGGAAAGTTCATCACAAGAGGATTTCAGAGACATATCTGTTTTAGACAAACCCCGCTATCCTCACTTCCACAGTACAAAGGTTCACAACCAGTACTGTTTCCGTGAGTTGTGTCGGTTCGGACGCAACCAATATATCAGGGAAGCATGTTCATTCCTGAGTAAATAAACGTCTACATAACGTTAACCGAATTACAAAACAATTTCTCCATCAAATACAACATTCAAATCACAATACAATTTGGCGCCAAAGCCGAACCGATAAAACACAAAAAAACATCGAATCAAAACCCTGCCACAAGCGATACCGAAACTACACCGAGGACCACCCGCGTCCGTCGCTGCAAAACCTGAAAAACACAAAAGAGTATAATGAGCGATCTAAGATCACCTAGCAAGCTGGCTCCCCACTACGACTTCTAATCTATCTAATATCTACAACTTCCCGCCCAAAAACCCCAAAAATAACAAACAACAATGATAACGGTCGATCACGTACTACCACAACGTGATAAACCCATAACACATAAGCACTTGCCAAAAGAAATAGAAGCGATTAAAGAAATCGGGAGCACTGCGGCACATGCTCTCGATTGGAACTCGATCTATCTATCGCATAACACGAAAACACGCATACACACGGGCCCCATCACGATCTCGGTAACTTTCACGGGTTTACATAGTCACCGACATGGTAACTAACCCATGACTCCTAGATGTAAACACGAAGTCTCACGACCTACAATATTGTTCTCAGTCCATCTATACGCAGTGACTCGAGCTACCCCACGGTAACCTAAGTTTCCATGCGATTCGGCCCTAGGACATGACCCCCATATTCTCCAAACCACACACCTACCGGCGTCACTCAGTAGGTTAAAGCCATAACCGGAATCACCACCCGAAGGAACACGATCCGATTAGGCAGCTACATTAGGATCCAATCGGGTCGGAAGTACCGGAACGTATTCAAAAACCTAGACTTGCGGGATCTAACGCACCCTAGAGTCCTAGTGAAGAAATGTAAACACGCAGACTCGCTGGGACTCTAGCACCAATCACAATAATCAATAACAGCAATAATAACAACACACTATCCCACAAGCCTAACACACACACATCAAACACCATGCCGACTCAACGCCATGTCGAGTCAGCCGCTACAAACTTAACCGGCCCGTGACCGGGTTAAGTGTCCACGAGGATCGCTCGGCTCAACAACAACAACCATACATCAACACAATCAACCACGCATGCTAGCCTTTTAGGGTTTCTAACATCTTTTAGCCCGTTCTTGTCCGCTACCTTGGATTAGTGGATTGCTAACCCATAGACGGCCCATCAATCACATCACTTCTTTTACTTAACCTTTCCTAAGTATCTTTTAATAACTCCCCGATCCGTTGGTTTAGAGTTAGTAGCTTACTAAACTCCCGACGTCTCATAATTACTTTAATTCATTTATTTAATAACCCAAAACCCTTAACTCATAATTAAACCGAACCCCAAACCCGTTACATACTCTATATGTTTGTTTAGGTTTACCTTTGTATTTTAAGTCGTCTTAATTCTCGTATATAGTCTTATTCAATATCGCTCTTTAGTACGTATATATGCATATACAGTTCTAACCATGCAACGTCTATATGTATGCATCAATCAATGTTCTAGAAACCTAATGACAATCAACGGTTTAATCCTTAAACCCTAAGGTCCTACCCTAACCGGTTTACAATTAATCAATCCTTTCAATCATCAATCAGTCAATCAAATTTAAGTATGGGTATGCAACCCTAGGTCTACGGTTTCTCGATTCCCGGTCTATATGCATATAATATACTCTACAGATTGAGCCGACTCACAGTGAATAAATGCGGAATGGCGGATCTGACGCGTATGAATCCCGAGATTCCTGAACTGAACCCGAACAATCCGACTCGAACTCCGAAGGTTCCCGAACACACGAACACGAACCACAAACAAGAACCGGCCGGAGTCAACGCGTTGACCGGCGTTGACTGTTGACCAATTGACCTGTTGACTTCAACCCTTGGACCGGCTTTGACCACCCACTTGAACCGAACCAACTAAACCGATGCAATTTTGTTTGTCCTCCTAAACCGGTCGTTGACCGCAAACCGGTTTGACCACGGTTTGACCGGTTTAATTCAACCCAACCTAAAATCTTGAACTGACCCAAATTCAATCTGAACCAATGCCATTTCCCCCTCTACAGAACCGGCTGAAGAAACGGTGAGAAGAGAACTCCGGCGGCCGGCTCCGGCATTGACCGGCGGCGGAGAGGCTTTTCCGGCGACTGCTGCTAAGCTCCGACGATCCCACACATTTCTAAAACCACCAGGGAGCTTCTGAGGGATGAGAGAAGACTTGAAACACCAAAGGAAGAGAGAGAAGGAGGGAGAACTTCGCCGGCGGCCACTTCTCCGGCGGTTCTCCGGCGACTCCGAATGCGGAGACGGCAAGAGGAGGACGGCGGTTATGTGATTTAGACTTATGGTTTAGAAGATATGAAGTTTCTTGAAATGCAAGTTATGAAGAAATCATGGTGTTCTTGAGGAAAACTTGAAGATTCAAAGGAGTTTCTGGGTTTTTCAGATGAATTTGAAGAGAGAGGAGAGAGAGGTCTACAGAGAGCAGGGGCGGACCCACTTAGAGCTTTATGGTGTCAGATGACACCGTAAACATTTCTATAAAAATAATTTTTGTGCTGAAAACTCATTAGTCTCGGTGGATGAATGGGTAAAATCCTTTGATTGACCCCTCCAAAATTAAGGATCGAACCCTCATTGAATCTTTAAACTATATATTTTCCTTCATTTGTTGTTAGCGCTTCCTTAGCATTAATAGTAATATTTTTTTTTGACACCTGTAAAAAAATAGGCTGGGTCCGCCCCTGACAGAGAGTGTTTAGATAGAGGTTGAGATGATCAAAAATGAATTTTTGTGGTGATATGAGAGTGATATGATGTTAGATTCTTGCATGCAAAAAGATGCATTGAATCTGAAGCCATGCAAGACACCTCATTAAGAGATGTGGCGACCATGGGGTGGTGAAACCTGTCTCCAGAAGTGGTTTTGTAACCAAAAACCCTTCCCCAAACCACCTAAACCATCATTTAATCCCGTCTCATCATGTTGCTTCGTTTTGTCCGTTTTTTGAGTTAATATTTTAGAAACCCCTTCCTTACTCTCATAAATCCTCAAACCTCCAAAAACTGAATTTTCATGATTTTATATGAATTTAACAACTTGAATCACTTCATTTGGAGTTCCGTAGCTCCGGTTATGAATTTTTGAAGTTTTCTCGGTTTAGTGGGATTTCCATTCCCGACAGTCCGAAAAACCTATTTAAGCTATGTTTCTTCTAATTCTGGTCTTGTAAATGTTATTTATGTTGAAAAACAATAACATTTGTTCCGTCTCGGCTTCCGTCTCAACTTTTGGCAAAATTACTATTTTGCCCCTATACTTTGGCAAAATTACCATTTTGCCCCTGAACTTTGACAAAATTATAATTTTGCCATTGTTGACTTTTTTCTACCCGTTGACCATATTTTTAGAAACAGTATATTACACTATGTGTCAGTTTGCCTGCGTCAACTCCTTTCAGACCCTTCATTAGTCAATTCGCAGTTTCTGTACTTTACCTAATACGAAGTCTACAACATTTTTAGCCAGATTCAAACCATTTACTTTCACTCATTCCAATCTATCTTTATCCTACTTTTTACCTACTAATGATTATATAAAAAACAACTTTCGTTCTCTCCACTTTATAGAGATAGATACCGAACCAGCTCTTATTCATGATCTGTTACCTTCTGTCTTGAATTATTCGGTTTACTTAATTAAACACTCCATTTATAAATGTGCTCTTAAACGTAATTCATAACTTTACAAGTCTTCGCTTCATACTGTTTAGCTAAAAAAGAAAATGCTGGATACCGCTTATTACTTACTTTTCCAGCAACCTCTCTGCCAACGACCTAGTGTAATAATGTATCGTATATACTGAAGCTATCACTACTATCCATAGTATTGTTCCCTTACCTTTTTAATTTTTTTTATTCAACTTAACTCATTTCTAAATGCCTGCTCAGCCAATCTAATCCAACAAATTTTAGTTATTAAATAACTGTTCTGGCAAATTAATAATGGAAATAACTAAATTTCAATGTCTATCATTTATTAAATGACTGCTTCCTTGCTCTATGTTTCAGTCAGGACACTTCATTAGTCAAATCACTTTTTATACTTACCAAAACAATGACAGTTGTAGTCTGACTATCTAGTTACACTCCGACCAATCTATCTATTTATTCAACTTATCTACATTGTCTTTATATGAATGACTGTATATATCGTACCTCGTTTAACGTATCTGTTGAATGTCCATTGTGCTTTCGAGACACACTATTAAGATGGATATTAAACACGATCCTATCCACTGTGCGTTACACGTTTTGGTTTGCCTTCCGTTCTCTCTAACTGTATTTATTTTACAATCTATCTTATACAATAACCACAAAACAATATTCGGCTATAAAATATGCTCTTATATTTTTAAATGCTGGAAACCATGTAACGTATCCATTACGTGTACTTCTTCCTCCCAAACAAATTTTACAATGGAAATCACAACTTTCCACATGAAAAGGGTCCATTAGTCATTATGTTTCTGACCACACTTGTAATACATTTTTATCCAACTAGTTCAAAATTTGTTTACATGTTCACACTACTGATTATATCATATCACTTGGTTTGACGCCTCCATTAACTATCCACGACCTTTGAACACGCTATGTCATTACTATTTTTTATATATAAACTCATGGATACACATCAGATAAGCTAAAATATATCACATGGATACTATCTACGACATCTTCCTAATTTTAGTGGATAGGAAATATAAGTAACAATCATCACACCTATCACCACTATTCTCACCCATCATCGTGTGAACCCACCAACAGTCATCCAAATCGCTGCAGCTCCAAGAATCACACCAACTGCCAACAAGCCTTGGCCGAACCGCATGCACGTGGTACAACAGCATCTCACTAATAGCCATTGCCTCATCGTACGGTGTTGATCCATGCGCACCAGTTAAGAATTATATACATGAGCTCGGCATGCGGATACACATCTCTCATGAGCTCGGTATGAGCTCGGCATGTTATTACATTTAACCGGTGGATGGCTCAATTTCTTTTTTACTATCCGTATCTTAGATAACTAGCATCCTAACTTACCCAAACTATCCATTCAAATATTACCTTATAAATTTTCATATCAATAGGCAATGTTCCTACACGTTTATTACAACTCTTCTTATAAGTATTATAGCCGCAGAAAAAGATAACCACTCAAACAGATCCCTTTTTCAGTCTGTTATTTTCCCTCCCACAATATGAGTGAAGCATGAAAAACTTTGCTACAAATAGGGACATCATGTCTCTGGTATAAGGCCAGTTGTTCAAGCCACTCAGGAATTATGTATTCCTAAGAGCTGTCATTGCAACTCTTCCATGTTTTATAACAGCCTCGACATTAGCTGGCAATAAAAGAAGGCGCTTGTATACTTGCCCTTACGAAATTTCTAATGTACATTTCTTAATTTAATATCATCGTAGCCAGAAGTTTATATATCTTTATTTTATGCCATTTTATACATGCCTCTTTGAATTCGAAGGGTCCGGCTCAGGGATGTGGATTTAAGAAGTGGTGGGACGATGCGATTACGGATGAATTGAGAAGTTGAAGCTTCAAGCTCGTCTGAAAGAAGAAACAAACAAGACCTAAATTTATGGATTAATTGATAGGGTCGACTCTCTGCTTTCGAAGATTGAAGACCTTGAAACAAAATTAGCAGATATGCGTCATTTACTGTATTGAATTGGTTAAGTTAGCCAACCAGTCAACTATGCTAATATCTTCCACCTACGGATATAACTATATCCATGATTTGTTCCCTGCTTAGTATCCATCTACAAATATAACTAATTGGAGTATTCTCTTTAACACTAAACTTTGAAATTTCTTTAACACTACTGTGAACGCGTAACTATCCATTCTCAACGACAACTGCTATATTGTCATTGATATATGAATATCGACGAATACCAATTTCCACCAAGTATCCACCTTCAAACATAATAGACGTCTAGTTCTTCATTTCATTTTTAGTTTACTATCGATTAATGTTTATTGCGAATCTAAATGACCATGGATGTTACTCGACATACGACCAATTTTACAGTCCCCAAAAATATCATAGTATCCACCTTATGCTAAACACAGTACATTCTTAAGGAGTATACTATCCATATTCTATAGTCCATTCACAAAGATTATGACTATCCATATGATTATTAGATTATACATTTCATTTGCTTCCACCATATCTATTACCGTTGTCGCTATCCATCATTCACTATATTTAACAATCAACTATTTATATCGAATCTAGCTTTAACTATAGTACCTATACATTATATAACCAAGAGAATATAATTTATGTAATCTGCAATTTTACGAATGGTTCATAACCGTTAATTAACTCGAATTATGAATTCCTGTTTTCATTTTTTTTCCTAACCAACACCTGTTATTTTCGTAAAACTACAATACAAAATGTATATTCTGATTCACAAATATTTTTATTTACCCACTCTATATGTTAGCCTCGGTTTTACCCTCCTTCTTTTCATCTCAAAAGATTATGGATAGTTACTTATTGCGTCCACTCAAGTTAGCTCCATCTATGGATAGGTTCTTGGGTTGAGAAATGTCATCTTTTCATTCAGATGCATTGAATTTCAGTTAGGAAATTGAAACGTTGCGCCCTTTCGGCATCTGTAAATAATATATGTCTACCCATTCCCTTTGTCCACACACACAGCACAAA
This sequence comes from Orychophragmus violaceus, assembly GCA_030180135.1. Taxonomy (NCBI): domain Eukaryota; kingdom Viridiplantae; phylum Streptophyta; class Magnoliopsida; order Brassicales; family Brassicaceae; genus Orychophragmus; species Orychophragmus violaceus. Next base: position 82,424,226 of record CM058233.1, on the reverse strand, counting down.
TCAAACAAAATGAGTAGTCTTAACCTTTTAGACCCTCCGGCGGACGTATAAAGAATAATCCTTGCAAAGAATGCGAGTGATAATGTTCGAGAACACTTCATAGTCCGAGCCGTTTGTAGGACCCTTTGTGAAGACGCCGATCACGTGGATACCCATTCTCAAATTAACCTTATCCAGGAGGGCCCTTCAGAAGGATACCAAAACGGCATCACCCTTTTGTATAATGCCTGCCTGGATGCCAACAACGTATCCGCTATGTTTTTGAAGGCCATCTCCGACTTCATGTATACATACGATGGAAGATTATAAGTTTTTCAAAAGATCAAAGATTGTGCCATCGCTGGCTGCGAACCTGCTGTGTATTGCTACGAAGTAATCTGGCGATCTGTTTCTCCATCCTTTGATTCAGGTTCGACAATGCCATTCCTTTCCTGTTTTGCTATCCGTGCTCTTAGGAGCCATTTGAGGAAATTCGAACGCTACTCCTGGCCTATCGGAATCGTTGTGGATCTCGCGCATATAAGGGATGAGGCTGATGAGGGTAGTTTAAGGTCATGCACTTTCTCCGTTTATAGATATTGGCTTAGCATCACCCACGAAAATGTCAAAGGTCACGACATGTGCGATGCTTGTTTTTGGACTATCGAGACAAAAGTCTTCTTCCAAATCATACCCCAGACTTTCCTCGAATGGCCTGAGCTAGAGGACATTCCACTCAACGGAGTGATGATGTAGAGCAAAACGCAAGCGGTTGGGATCAGGGTGAAAACGCAGGCGGTTGGGGTCAGGGCGCAGTGCACAACGGTGTCGAACAAAGCGAAGGCGGTTGGGGTCAGGGTGCAGTCTAAAACGGTGGAGAGAAAAACGCAGGCGGCTGGGGTCAGGGTGCAATTCAAAACGTCGGCGGCTGGAGAGACGGTGGCGTTTGGGGCAACAACACAGGGTAAAACGCTGGCGTTTATGTCGTTTGGGTCGCGTAAAATTCATCTGCAGCTATTTGAATTAATATTTTTTTTCCTAACTATGCTTACTCTTTTTTTAGGACTATCGTTTTCTTTTTTTTTGCTATTGTTAATCATCAATAGCTCAAGGTATCCATCAAATATAAATTTAAACCTATCCACTATCTACTCTACTTTATCAATTTCTTTTTATCCTACAAAATCTAACATTGATAAATAGTTGAACTTTATTAACAAAAAAAAATCGAAATTTAAAATAAATTTGTTATACATGATATAAATATGTAACGCTTCAATACTACGTTGTAATTTTTTCAAATTTTATTTTAGTGTTAAATATTTAAGAAAATCTGCAGCAAATAAAATAAATATTCGACACTAATTAAATTTACAAATTATAAAAAAAAAATGCAAAATCACGTAAATTTTTTTGATACTTTATAAAAAAAAAAAAATTCAAATCAAATCTGCAGACAAAAATAAATATGCAAACATAAAATTAAATATGTTACACTATAAACAAATCAGAGAAGCTACGTACTAGTTTATTAATTTTAAAATCCCCCATTTATTTGTAGCGATTTTTTTATAAAAATCCACAACAAAGAAATAAATCTACAACAAGTATATTTAAACTGTTAATATAAAATCAATAAAAAAATTTGCAAAAAAAACCGCAAAATAAATAAATCTTTAACACATATTTGCGAATTTTAAAATAAATAATATGCACATTTATTTCGCTGAGAATGTAGCATTTGCTGATGTGAAAAAGCAGTGTTAATTCTGTAATATATTTTTTTCATATCAAATACTTATAAGGGTATTTTAACCATGAAAATACCCATTTATAAACCAAAATTAGTATTAGTATAATAATTTCACTATATTCATATTAGGTTAGTTTTTTCCATTGCATGAATGATACATATGATCCTTTGATTTATTTCGAGTAATATCTTTCTTATATTTTCTTTTTGACCGTTGGAGGTCTTGTAATAGTCGAGCCTATATAGCTCATTTCATTTCCTCATTGTAAAACACCTTTGATCGGTGACAAAAGGTCAAACCCTATCTCTCTCTCTCTCCCCCTTAACCTAGCCGTCAACATATCTTGATCTTGCCTCTCCGGCGCGTCCGGCGCCGTCCGGTGCCGCCTCGTCGCCGGAGAGGGCCTCTTCTTTTTCTTTTTAGCCCCTTTCCTTTCCGCCGGTTTGTTGAAGTCCTCGTCGACCGTCCGTTTGTCTTCTCTTCGGTGTTGCGCGGTGGTTTACGGTTGGAATTTCCGGCGTCGATCCGTGTCGGATCTGGTCTCTCTGGACCAGTCGGCTTCTCCTCGGTTCTTAATTCCGCTATCTCCGACGAAGACAACCACTCATCCTCCTCTGGTCGGGTCGCATCTGATGCTCTGTCTCTGCTTCGTCACGGCCAGCTATACGGTGGTTCAGGCGTCGGTTCTATGACGTCCTGGTGGCTGGTGAGGATGCGACTCTGGTGGCCTTTGACTGTCCTCGGGTGAAGCTCAACATCGCCGGCTCGTCTCCCATCTCATCCTTCCCGATCTACGTTGCTCGTGCACGTTATGGGTGGCTGATTGGTATTGTCATTTTTAAGGTTTTGTTTTTGGTTTTTTGTAGGTTTTCTTAATTACTTATGCTTTCAGATCTGGGTTTGCTTTCAACAAAATTCTCTCCGGCTTTTGCTACGGTATATCTCATCTTCCTTACACCTAAAATTTTGCTGAAAGGTCCGGATCTTTTTGATCTTCGGTGTGACTAGTTCACAATCCTTCTGGTATTGTTTGGTGTTTTGTATCTTTGATTATCTTGATGAGATAAATATTTCTTTTTGTTTAAGCTTATTGTCGATCCTTAATTTGGATTAAGCCACTGGAAAATTCCGGATCTTTTGATCTTCGGGTTCCTGGTTTTGATAATCCAATGTTCGACTTGAGTTGTTGTTCATTGTGTTTGGGGTTTTCTCTTAGTTTTTGGTTTGTGTTTTAATGGAGAATGCTGTCAGATATCCCTGGTTTATAATCGTCGTTCAAGGTTTCCGACGGTAGCTCTACATAAGCTTACCCGGAGGCAGTTGATAAAGACGTTTGAAGAAGAAGACTTATCTCACTTGCGAGTATTCTCGTTGATAAAAGGTATTGGAAGCTAAAATATTGGAAGCCGTCTGCTAGTGTAGGATCGGGAACATCCTAATTTTACTTCGTCTCAAAATCCTTTATGTATGGTATCGCTATTGTATCATGGTTATGTTGTCTTCACCCATATGCGGGTGGGAAAGATCAATAGCTCCTGATGATATTTCATACATCGAGCTTCTTCAATGATGTAATTTGTATCAAATCAGTAATAATAAAACAGCGTTAAAAAAAATGATACATATGATTCAAATTTAGTGGATAAGTAATAGACCTGGACATTTGTATCTTTGAATCATGTTCGGATCGGATCCTTACAAGTTTCAGGTCTAATAGGTATACGAATATAAGACTCATTTAAGGACACGTCTATTTTCGGGTCGGCTTCGAGTCAGACCCTCTAGAGAGTCTTACGGTCCACTAATGACGTACCTGCAAAGACCTGAATTTTTACGGGTACTATTCGGTTCATGTAATTTTAGGTATTTTGTATATTTTAGGTATTTAAATCCGAAAACCTGTAAATATATAAAAAAATCGACAAAATACCCAAAAATCTATAAGACCGAGTTTTCAAAGAATACTTGTCCATGCTCCTTTCTCCAAAAATATTTGTCCATGATATTTTGTACATATTATCTCCGTACATACATATCCATTATGTATCCACTGAATTTGAATTATATATGTTTCATTTTTTTCGAGTTATTATTCATGATGAATATCATATTATGAATGTGTATGTACGTGTAACATGGAAAAAATATTATTGACATGTTTTGATGTAAAATGTTATGCTAAATAATTTGCGAAGAACTTGAATTTTTTTTTTTTGTTACATTAACAAGATATTTTTAAAGTTTTGAAAGTAAAGCTTGTTCTGAGAATGTTTTTTAACCCATTTATCTAAGATTTGGAAATAAGAATTGTTGTCATATGTTTTTTCTATGATATTTTCATGTCTACAATTCATTGTCCACAATACATTATTTTGTGGCATGAACATTTATTAAAAAGTGGGCAAAGTATCATGGACAAGTTCTGGTGTATAGTTTTATGTTCATAATATTTGATCAAATTTTTTAAAATATATCAAAATGAGTGTTATATTAGAGTAAAAAAAATTATAAGTTACAGTATCAGAAAGTATATATTTTAAGTTTAAATTTTGAAAAATGAGAAAAAGAGAAACAAATTATAAGAAAATATAAAAATAAGAGAGCGTGAGATAGAGAGAGAGGGGGGGGGGGTGAGAGAGGGAGAGACCGTGAGAGAGGACAATATTAGATTTAAGAGAAAATGAACATAGTTTAAAGTGCCTAAGGAATGATAAGTGCAATTTTTTGTTATTTAACTTTGAAAGTGTTTTTCAATGTTATCAACTAGTATATTTTCGGAGCCAAAACAAAAGACAATAACGCAAGTGTCCAAACACTAGCAATAAAATCAACATAAAAATGGATCATAAACCTAAAACAAGACATCCAAGCAAGAGGTCTACTACAAATTGAGAGAGAAGATAACTGAAGTATTTATAGCCGAATTTTATGAAGCATGATCTATTAGGACTCATTATATTGTTCAATATCTTATAAGTTACAAGACAAATCGTATGCAGTTAGACCAAAGCGGCGAAGAAACATACTTTAACCATACAACAACTAACAACTTGATACAAGAAGAGCCGAACTCCAAATAGTAAAGATTGAGCCGGAAATCCATAACTGAGAAGCAAGAAGAACACCGCAAAACCTATATCAAAGCAACCAAACGAGAGGAAAAACACACTTTAAACCCAAAACTTTTCCACCACCAAAAACAAACAAAAGAAAAAGCACAAAACCCAAACAATGGAAAATCGAAAAGGCCACTAGAACCGGACAATACAGACAAGACCACCCACCGAGAGCCCATAACTGCTAGAACTGAACCCACCACCCCAGGAAATGAAAACCGAGATCTAGATCAGAAAATTGCAAATAAATAGCCAATAAAAAGAAGCAAGAGCCAAAATAAAACCACCTGGTTTAAAGTAAAACTAATCTTGCCAAACCAGAGGCTCGAACCACCCAAATGAAAGAAAATTGTTTACTAATAAAAAATATATAATTCAAAGCTAATACAACTTTTATCTGTTAAATACTTTAAACGTCATCCAAATTAGCAAATAAGTGAATCTTTTCACTACGTATTCCCATAGATGTTGACCGTATATTGCACGTTTTGGATCATTGTACTGCACAAAATAATTTTGATTTTTAGAGATTTCAGTGATCTTATTCGTGTACACATTTGCTAATAATTTTGTGGTATTAATTTGGTTTGTTACGACTCGTTTTATAAACAAAACAATTGACAGGGAGATGCTGTATCCTAATATTACCAATTTACTATATGGTATACCTACGAATAAATTAGTAAAGAATCACAACCACATATCTATAAAAGATATTATCCAATTAATCAGTGTGTTGAGTTTAAATAAATTCTCAAAGTTGAGGAGCCGAAACTACGGTGTTGCATCCAGTGTATTTTTTTCTTTCTTTTCTTTGCATTTTTATATCTTTTGAAAAGTTTGTGCAATTATGTATTTTTTTATTGATAAGAGAGGTATAGAAAAGACAAGATTGCCCCTAGACTAAATGAATTGACCAATTATTCATCCTGCTAACTAGACATTTTTATGGTTGGGTGGTTTTTATGATGGGTAAGAGTTAATTAATTTTAGGTCTGGTAAAAAAAATTACTCATCCTGCCATCGTCTCTCTCGATCGTCTCTCTCGATCGTCTCTCTCTCCTCCATTTTAGACCGGCGAGAAGCAGATAACACATTCGTTAGGGTTTCTGATCATCGTTCGTTACCAATAAGGTAAGATTCGAATACTCTAATATTATGTTGTAGTGATTTTCAATCGAAAGTTTCATCGAATATATGTTTATATTGCAGACGATGGTAGACCCAAACCTACCGAGTAGACTATTCCAAACAGATCGATATCCAGATGGTCGACTGAATATATACTCTAAACCGGAGATACTAAACAGAGTGTGGAAGAAAGTTAAGGATACGACAGAGTGGGAGAAAATTCTAGATTCTAGTTTTGGAGATTTGTTTTGGCTCCCAGTGAAACAGTGTTCAATTTCTGGGAAAATGATTCATGGGCTACTGGTGGGGCAACTAATTACGAAAAAGAGATACGAGTTGACTTCGGTTTTTGCGGTGCAACCTCTGCGATTCTCGTTAGAAGAGTTTGAAGTGATAACAGGCTTGAATTGTTGTGAGTTCCCTGAACCAGAAGAAATAGATGAGAAGAAGATGATGCCAGAAGGATCCACTTCTGTGTGGGAAGATTTGTTTGGCAATATGAATAAGAGTAGGAAGAAGGGGGACCAAGATATTAAGATTACAGACATACTTAAAATGCTTGACGATAGAGACATGGATGGTTCCAAAAGGCTGAAACTTGCTTTGATATGTATTGTTGATGGAATGCTTATTAGTAGCAACCAGAATGCAAAGGCAACGCCAGATTTTGTTGAGATGCTTAGCGATGTAGATTTCTTTCTGAGCTATCCATGGGGCGAGAGTCTTTTTTTAAATGATTAATTCAATGAAACCTGGTCCGAGAACTGGTAAACCTGGTGAGGATCCTGTTAAAACATTCAGAACGCAGCTGCAGCAGCAAACGAAGGTCGTGTATGGATTCCCGCTTGCATTTCAACTCCTAGTTTTCCGTTGTATTCCAGGATTCTTGGAGAGGATGCCTGACCATGAATCAACTATGAATTTCATGGATAGTTCTTTCGAAAGGATCCCGAAAAATAATTGGATTAGTACTGACACTGTACTAGACATCGAATCCGGACCTGAGGTATGTGTATATTTGTAGCGTCTATACTTATACTAATCTCTTTATCCATTTAGATGTGCTATTTATCTATGTACAGGTAAAAGTCGTTCCTTATTTAAAACCCCAAGTGAGGCCATTAGGAGAAGGTTGGGGGGAATGGATAGACGAGATAAAAAATAAGATGGTTGTTTATCGTGAAAGCCTCGTGGATAGTCAGCACGAGTTTAAGAAGGATGAGTGGCCTGGTGGTGATTCTTCTCATGAGCTTATTGAACATGTCCCCAAGCCTTTTGTGGAGAATAAGAAAAAGAGAAAGGCGGTTGTTGCAACTGAAGATGGGACCAGCAGTTAGGCCGACTTTGTTGTTAATGACAAGTTCAAGAGTTTGGTAGAGGATTCAATTGAAGATTTAAAAAAGGAAGTGACGTTGTTGAAGCGAAAATTGACGCCCAGGGATTGTAGTTTGCATGTAAGTAAACCTCTAAACAGCCCCACTCAGAAGTGCACTTTGACAGGAATGAAGAAAGTGTTCTTAGGTGCAACTAAAAAGGCGAAGAAGGAAAAATTTAATGCTGGAAGGCCTGAGAATCTTAATAATGGAGATGGTGATCAAAATTTTGAAAGTCCTGCAACCAACAACGACTCAATTTGGAATAATGTGAATTCTATTATTTCTCAAGTTAACAACTATATTGATGAAACTTTTTTGGATCAAGAAAATATGGGTTTTGAATTTAACATTGGCAACTTTTGTACTCAGTTGGCCGACACAACTGATCCTTTTAAAACAAGTTATAAATCCATTGTCGGTAAGGAAATGGAGGCTGTGGCTTTGACCACAGAGGGGGAGGATCAAGAGCAGTTGAAAGATGTTATGTATGCAGCTGAAAGCCTAAAAACCCTTGGAAAGGAGGCAGTAGAAAATAGTGTGGGTTTGCATCCATTAAACCAGGTGATCTGCTGATACATATGATAGGTTTAATATTTTTTTTTTTACTTTCATCTTACTTACCATATTTGACTGATTTTTCATAATGCTTTCTCTCTCTTTGGTGTTAACGCGTTAATAATTGAATACTACTTGTTGGGATCTAGCATGACCAGAATAAAAGTTGCAGTCCGTGCGAAAGGAAATCCGTCGAACTATCCACTGATAGTCAAATGTGTACTACCAAAGAGAGTCAAGTGGATCCTCAAGATCAGGTTATTTATGGATACATTTGAATGCTTTTAAGTAACAGATGTATTATCGGCTATGTTATATTTGGTAAATATACGGTTTAAGTAGATAAATACAAATTATTTGTATCCATTTTAGGCAGGTTAACACCAAGGTTCCGTGTGAAGGAAAGATTGAAGGTTTTTCCATAGAAAGCCAAAAGGATACTGCCTCCGACGAGCCTAGAATAGTAGATGGAGAGATGATTGTGCTTGCTGAAAAACAAAACACGGTAATCTTATTATAAATTTTAACTGTCTGTGTCCTACTAATTATGTGTTCCAAACCTGTTTGTGGGAACCAATATAGCAGAGTAAAGCCTGATGTACATAACTTATTAAATTTTAAAGCACTAATTATTTGAATACATTATGGCCAGAGTAATATCGGACATCCTGGTTAAGGAAATACAGATGGCGTATCCATAGAAAGCTTCAAAGCGAAATGGACACCATCTGCAATCAGTTTGAATTGGTAGATGAACAGATGTCTGTGACTGAAGAGAAACAATCCACTGGACAGAGTGACTCTGAGGTTTCATGTGAAGTAAAGACTGATGATATATCCATAGAAAGCAAACTGGATACTTCCTTAAATCAGGTTAAAGAGGGAGATGGACAGGGGGATGTAACGGACAAGAAACAATCCAATGTAATTTAATTTTTTTTTTAAATAGGTGTTTGATAGTTCATAGGACCTATTTAATGTGTTTGCCAGAAAACAGTAGATGTAGGCCTAGGTGAAGTTAAGTAAAAGAGGAAGAAAGCTAACAAGAAGAACAATGAACGTAAAAAGAAGCGTGGCTCTATGAAAGTATTGGTTGCTAGCACTAAAGAACCGGTGGATCTAAGCGATTATTTTCCTCCACCAAAGCGTGTTAAACCTACTCCAACAAATGACGAGGTTGAGCTTGCTTGGACAGTTGTAGGGTTAAGGGAAAGCGGAGATATTTTTATTGAGTATAAAAACGCTTGGCAGGAAACGCTGAGACTCTGTCCTACGAGGTAAGAAAGAACTGTGCTTACAGAAAAGATAAATATGTTACATGTGCTAAAATTGTCGCATAATTGGCAAGCAATACGAGCTGGAGAACTTGATATATGGGGCGGTGGACATAAATACCAAATTATTGCTTGAAATCGCAGAGCCAAAGAAATGTTTGAATACAACGGTTAGTATGGTGTGCATTTGTTGTATATCTTGCCATATGTTGTTAACATATATGGTATATGGGTACTTCAGCATATGCATATACTTGCAGAGTACATATACATGAAACATGCTTTGTTCTTCGCAGAGGAGAGGGTGGTCTTCCTCCCTCCTTAGTTTTCAAACCATTTGCAAAGGCGATATAAGAGCTTCTCCTCGTCCAAAGAAAAGCGAGAGTACCATTGGGACGAATGCATCAAAGAGTTTGTATACATCGACTGGACGCACAGCCGTGTTAAGGCAAGGTGGTTTGAAGATGTGGGAACAGTTTACGTTCCCATGAATTGGAACAGAGTGGGTTGGATTTGTTATTAACATTAAATTGCGGTCTGTCGATGTACTAGACACGTTGCCAATCCATTGCCGTGACACCAAAGCGGCTGAAAACCTTGCAGCAATTCTACAAATGTTGCCTTACATTATGGAAGCCTTTTTTCAAGCCGGACCCTGAGACTAATATTATGAAGCCAAGGGACCAAGCAAGGCATAAACAGGAGCTGAAAGAGAGTTTACCGTCTTATTCATGGACTCGCTTGGAGACGGTGTACACGAATGATCGAGTGGGCGATTGCGGATCTGTTACAGTGAATTTTCTTGAGTTGTATGCCCTAGTCAAATCAGATGGAATGGAGGCGGGGACAAATGAGTTCGTGGACCAGTTTGCCAGGAGTACGCGATGGACATTTATAAGCATTGGGTAGTCCCGAAAATTCTGAAATGAACTTGTAACGATTCAGTATGATTTGTTTATTTTATGGTTTGTGTGTTTAGGTCTTTGAGACTTGAGAAACTGTTTGTCTTTTCAAACTATGACTATTTGGTATCCATGTGATAACTTCCATTATGGCATACTAATTTGATAGGTGTATGTATCTATTAGGTGGTGGATAAGTAAACTATTGGAAATTAGGTTATGGATACATACCTGATTTTTGTTATATCGGAAATTAGGTTATGGATACATATCTTCATTCCGAATCGTTTTTATGATGTCTAGTTGTATTCACAGAATAGAATCGTTTTTATAAGCACTGGTTAGTCCCGGAAAACGCAGTTGAACTTTTTAACAAATAAGCGTGGTTTGTGTGTGTTATGGTTTATGTGTTTAGTTCTTTGAGACTTGAGAAAATGTTTATCTCCTCAAACCATGACTATTTCGTATCCATGTGATAATTTCCATTATATGGCATACTAATTTGATAGGTGTTTATATCTATTAGGGGGTGGATAGGTAAATTGAAGTTAGGCTACTTAGAATATGTGTACATTAGGGCGGATATATATATATATATATATATATATATATATATATATATATATATAATTCTTCTTATAAGCGACGATCGACTAGGGATGATAAATCGTGCGTATAGTAATAAATAGTGAATTATTAAGAATCCATTAGAAATATTAATTCTACTCTACATAGCGACTCCTAGTAGATAGAGGTTACAGTGATAGATTAGATGGGATGGGATATGTCACATATAAAGATGTATGGCTTGTCTGTGACAGATATACAACTGATAAAGTTGTTCTAAAGATATCGATTTTATATTGTGTATACGATTAGACATTACAGTTCAATTTCGGTATGAAGTGATGAAATAAAAAAAGGGGTTATAACAGACTTGAAAAAACAATAGGCCGGTCAATTTTTTAAGCATGATGCAAATGTACAGTGGATACATAATAGGCATCATTATTGTCTTGTTAAATGCATAATCTAGCCTTTTTTACGTTTATAAAGTTATTTCTTAGAAAAACTAATGGATGACAGAATAAGATAACATGGCAAATAGATGGCACAATGGACGGTATAATTGGAGAAAAAATGAATGGTAAAATGGATGGTAACAGAACAAACTATCCACGATGGGAAGTCAAGTCGTTGACGTTTGTGACAGTGAAATGTGAGTATTTGTTTTATTTAAAATAATTTATTTGTTATCCATGTTATTGATTGTCCATAATGATCGTCTTCCATTGGAACTGGTAAAAAATATCTGACGGATATAAGGGTTGTGGTTTCGAGGGTTGTGATACTTACGTTGGAATATGTTTTAATTTATATTTATTTGTACGAAAACAAATGAATGGCAAAAATAAATATGAAAGTCAAATCTACACGACACGTTTTGTGGATAGTTTATTACACCGACGCGTGTGAGAGAATTTTAATCATAAAATCCATTGCCCCAAAATATAAGTATCCGTTGATTAAATATATATGTTAATATAAATTTGTTATCATGCATAATGAAGAATTGAAAGTCGTAAGAATAATTTGACGGCGAACATGAACAAAGTTTCGAGGAGTCCGATTGAAGTTCTACCCATTTATTTACAAGTAATGATGTGTGGGAAGGAGTAATCATATTTTTTTGCAGATTTATTTTATAGAAGAAAAAAATATTTTTTAACTCTTTAAAAATGGAAATATTTTTAAAGATGTGTTTTTAAAATTTCAAAAAGGAGTTTCAGAAACTAAAATCTTTTGTAATCAAAGTATATTATTCTGATCAAAAATGAGTTTCAAAATTAGAAAAGATATTATTCTAATTTAATTCCAACCATCAAATTAAGATTGTGGTTTAGGAAATATACAAAATTAGAAGAATTTGTTTTCAATTAAGTAAATAAAATATTTAAAATTTTGATAAATTGAATTTAAAAATTTAGTTCACCGAGAGAAGTAACACTCATTATCGTTATAAAACCAATTTTTAATTTTAATCTTTGATATTTAATTTTATTTTTATTTTCATTGTAATTTTTATCTTTTGATTTCCGATTTTAGATTTTTAGTTTTTAGTTTTTTTTCATTTTTGATTTTTTATTTTGATTGTAAATTTTAGTTTTTAGTTTTGATTTTTATTTTTAGTTTTTTATATTTCTTTTAATTTTAATTTTAGTTTTTCAATTTTGAATTTTGATTTTTTTCTAAAATAATAGTAATTAACAACATAATCATAACAATAATTTAGTCTTTTTACACATTTTATATATCAACTTAATAAAATTTTAGTGAATGATACTAAGTTAATAATTTTACTAAAGATTAATGTTAATTAGAGTAGATTACATTTTTTTTACGTTCACAAGATATGATCAAAAAAATTGAAAATATATATATGAAAGTGAATGTTATAATAAAAAATATAAATATACTATTTTATAGTACAAAAGGATATTTATATTTCTCAAATACTAAGAAAATATACTAAATTTGGTGAAGTTAGAAAAAAATTATTGTAATAAAAAATAAAGAGAAAAATATAGATGTACGTGAGAGAGAGAAAGAAAGAGAAGAAGAAAAAAAAAATAGAGAACAAACAAAAAAACTTATGATGAGAAGAGAATAGGTATGAGAATTTCTATTGTCATCTTGATTTAACCATGTCAAATAGCCTATGGACAGAAGCGTACCCATCTGGCAGATGCAAATATCTGCGATTCGAGGGCTTGTATCACACTTGGTGACTTACTTTGAGTAATCTGCAGCTAAATGCAACATGATGTTCCGCTACAATTGATAAATAAAAGATATATCAGAGATATCAAAACTCATGGTATTTTCACACCATTATTAATGGCAGAAAAACAGTTAATAAATTGGCCATGTTTATTTCGCAGTCGCTAGCGACCAGCGACAGCGACAGTCGCTTCGACAGTTGCTGTGTTGTTCGTTTTAGAGTCGTTGCGAGTTGCGACTGTCGCAGTCGCTGCCGTTGTGTTGTTCGTTTTAGAGTCGATGCGACTGTCGCTAAATGTTTTTTTTTAAATTGCCGCACAATCCTCATTAAAATCATCAATCGGATTTTGAATCGCTAATCGCTAATTTGGAGTCACTGCGACAGTCGTTGTTGCCAGCGATTATCAAACGAACACGTCTGGAATCGCTGCGACTGCGAAACGAACATGACCATTCTCAGTAATTACAAACAGTAATGGAGAGGAAATTTTTGAGAAAACTAGAATTGTTGAGGTCATCTCCAATTACTTTCAAGACTTCTTCATCACAAGGAATTATGTATGTGAGGAAACAATGCACAATGCTCTGGACCCAATGATCTCAGCAGAAACTAATGAGACATTGATCGCAGAACCGACTATGGCTAAAGTCAAAGCAGCTCTATTTTCCATACATTCAGATAAAGCACCCGACTTCGATGAATTCTCAGCTTCTATCTTTCAGTCCAATTGGCTTACAATCAACAAGGACATTACTCAGGAAATTCAGTCAATCTTCAACTCCGGTTCAATACCGAGATCCCTAAACGAAACTCACGTCTGTCTAATTCCGAAAAACATGAATCCAAAATCAGTTCCAGAATGCGACGTGTACTACAAAATCATCTCTAAGCTACTAACACGCAGATTACATCAAGTCCTCAACCCCATCATCTCAAACACTCAGTATGCATTTGTCCTTGGACAAGCGATCTCCAATAATGTTATGATCACCTACGAAACCCTGCACTTTCTAAAGACCTCGGGCGCAACAAAACACTTCTTTATGGCTGTGAAACTGACATGAGAAAAGCCTACGACAAACTTGAATGGGGATTTACTGCAGTGGTTTTTGAGCGACTAGGGTTTCATGCTAAATGGACAAATTGGAAACTCCAGTGCATCACCTTAGTTTCCTATAATTTCCTAATCAACGGCATTGCACAGGGACATTTCAGTCCAGAGAGAGGGATCTGACAGGGAGATCTTCTATCCTCGTTCATCTTCATACTCTGTGGAGAAGTTCTATCGGAACTTTGCAGGAAATCTCAGGAATCAGGTCATCTCGCATGACTCAGGGTGTCTAGAAGAAGTCCACGGATAAACAACTTTTTGTTTGCAGATAGTACCATGTTTTTAGAAAGACAAGTCCACAATGTTGTGAAACATTAAAAGCAATCCTCTCCCACTACTAACTAGCCTCAACTCAGATGATCAATGTGTCAAAGTCCTCTATCACTTTCTCAAGCAAAACTCCAACTGAAATAAAAGAGCGAGTGATGTTGAATCTAGAGATTACAAAAGAAAGTGGTAAAGGTAAATATATGGGACTCCATGAGAGTTTTGACAACAAGAAAAAGATATCTTCAGTGGAATTGTTGATTGAATCAGACAAAAATCAGTAAGCTATTCCTCGAGATTTTTATCTACACGGAAGTTGACTATGATCAAGGCTTTCCTTGCAGCCATAGCGACATACTCAGTGTTTTGCTTCAAAATCCCCTTGAGTTTATGTAAAAGAATCTAATCGGCAATTACGATGTTCTTGTGGGATTCAAAGGCGGGTAAAAAGAAAATTTCCTTCATCTCCTGGAAGAAGTTAGCTCGATCTAAACAGGATGGAAGTTTGGGTTTTTGAGAGATAGCATGTTTTAACTGTTGGGATTATGTCCTGAAATCATATTGTACTTACTCTGCATGATAGTTGTATTGTCGAGATCGGACAATTCATGTGATACTAGGGAATCATAACGTTTTGCTAGAAACCGCTTATGACTTATGAGTTGTAACTCATTGCTAGTATTATATGAACCTACAGGGTCACACACCTAAGCAAGCTGGATACACTTTGTATGGGATTGATCATTGGCATATGGTATGGTCAATGTGTATTGGATATGCATTGAATTCAAGTTTTGAGAGGTGTGTCGATCGACACCACTAGGTGTATCGATCGACACGAGGTTGATTCCAAAACTGATGTTTCGGATCATGACTTAAATTGACCCGGTTTAATTACTGGGTAATTAGGTCGAGATTGAAAGCCTATATATTCAATATGGGGCTCGAATTTGGGTCAAGTAGTTCTCGATAGAACAATTGCAGCCACCTCTCTAAACTCAAAAACTCCCAGGAGATCTGATTCCCGGCACTAGCATCCCGGCGGATTCCAGCTTGTGTGCGTGTGGACTGCAGTAGAGGCGCAGCATCTGAGGCGCTCTAGAGATCTCGTTTATCTGATCATATTCCGCTGCCAGAACAAGGTAAACGCTAGATCGGTAAGGATTCAATTACTCAAATCCAGATCCTAGGCTTCAGGAACTAGTTAGGATTCGATCTGATGATAGAATGGCACAAGTTCCTTCAGTGGTATCAGAGCTCCTTTGGGTTTTAATCATTGAATCATTGTATTGAAAACAATGAACCTGTGTTTTCGCACAGTGTCGATCGACACAAGTTTGTGTCGGTTGACACACCGCGAAAACGATTATAAAATTTTAGGGTTTTTCGCACAGCGTCCATCGACACAAGCTTGTGTCGGTCGATGCACCGCGAATACGCTTATTAAAATTTGGGTATCGATCTTAGAGATCGCACTGTTTCGATCGATACACTGGGTGCATCGATCGACACAGACTGTGCGAAAGGATAGATCGGTTCAATTGGATTGAACCGGTTATCTCGCATGGTTAAAATTTCCTGATACCCTACTGTGTCGATCGACACAGGTTAAGTGTCGGTCAACGCAGGCCTTGCGATTGGTTGATCGGTTCAATTGGATTGAACTGGTTATCATGCTTGTTTAAGGTAGATCAGATTGGTTTAAATTGGATGAATTGGTTCAATTGGATTGGACCGGTTATCTCAATTAGTATAAACCGATTTGATTGGATAAGATCAGTTTGATTGGATAAGTCGGTTCAATTGGATTGGACCGGTTATCGCGATTAGTTAAAACTGATTGAATCGGTTCAATTGGATGGACCGGTTGAATTAGATTTGACCGGTATCTCAATTGGTCTAAAACCGGTTTATTTGGTCAATTACCGGTTCAATTGGATTGACCGGTTATCAGGTTTTGTTAAGGTTGGATGCGAACCGTAATCGTTTGTTTATTGAACTAAATGATTGAGAAACCGAACCAAATGACCTAACCCATTTTGTTAGAACAATTAAAACTCAATTAAAATTAGAAGTTAAACATGTTCTAAACCTATCGAATACACATTGAATGTATATTAGATCAAAGTTTAGTTTTCAATATGGTCAACTGTCAAGACTCATTTCGTTGTTGTGATACTCTTGCCAAGAGCTTGGTGTCCACAATTACATGAGTAAGGCAGATAGTTGTATTGATGGTCTTGCAGTGCTTGACATCAACAATTACATGACCTAAGAGATTGATTTACTAACCTTTTAAAGTTCCGTTTCCTCAACTAAATATCAAGTGACCTTGATGTCCTGCCCAATCTTGTCTACTGTCAAGACTCATTTCGTTGTTGGATAGTCTTGGAGTCCTTGGTATCTACAATTACATGAGTAAGGCAGGTGATCATTGATAGACTTGCAGTGCGACTGTCAATGATCGCAAGACTGAAGAGATTGGTTTACTTGACTGGGCTATCAGAAGTTCTGGGCCCAGAGACGTCAGAGTGGATGAGACAAGGATTGTTTTATCTGCGACCAAGAGTTGTACTGGTTACAATTAGCAATGATTTGCTTACCTAGATAACTAAAGTTTGGGTGATGGCGAGTCGTCCACTCAGATTTTGGTGAAGTATGGGTCTTGGATCATTATATTCATAGAGGAAACATTGTGTGAATATAATGCGAGTTTTCTTATTAGATAAGATTTCTCATTTCCTGAACTTCATAACTAAAAATTTTCTTTTCTTAGATTTCAGCCTATGTCTAAAACTACTTTCTCGTTCCGATCCGTCCTTGAGAAGGACAAGTTAAATGGATCAAATTTCCTGGATTGGTATCGTAATTTGAGATTTATTCTCAAGCAAGAGAGTAAGGACTATGTCCTTGAGAAAGCTCTCCCTGAAAGGCTTGGGACCAATGCCTCGCATGCAGTATATGATGCTTGGAATAAGCATTATATTGATGTGGTATATGTGTGTGGTCTGATGTTGGCTACCATGAACTCGGACTTAAAGAGTCAATACGAGAACATGGAGTCGCCAATAGAGATGATCACCAGCCTGAAACTGAAGTTTCAGGATCAGGCACGAGTTGAGAGATACCAGTTGGTTAAGTCTCTCATTGGGTGCAAGCTACCAAATGATGCTCCAGTGAGTCCTCATGTCATTAAAATGATGGGTTACATTGATAACCTGGGGAAACTGGATTGTCCTGTTAGCCTAGAGTTGGCTACTGAGATCATTCTGCAGTCACTGCCGTCAAGTTATGATAAGTTTAGGAAAAGCTATATCAAGAATGACTTGACGAAGACGTTGACTGAGCTGCATGGCATGCTCAAGACAGCTGAGCAAAACATCATAAAGGGTAAAAGGTTTGAGAAATCTTGTGTTGACAAGGGTAGAGGCAGGGCCGTCCAGATTTGGAATCAGGATAAGCATGTGTCATCTTATAAGCCCAAGTCCGGCCCATCTGATGTTGGTAAGTGCTGCTACTGTGATGAGTTTGGGCATTGGAAGAGAGATTGCATTAAATTCTTGGAAGATTCACAAGAGATGAAGGAGATGTACGGTACTTCTTCTTCAGGTATTGTGTTATTACTTCAAGTTCTACGTATGTATTGGATACTAGTTGTGGTACTGATATTTTTGAAATATGCAGGGCCTAAACAACAGTAGAACGTTGAAGAAAGGACAAGTGGAACTGTGTGTCTGGTATGGAGCAGTGGTTGCTGCATGAGCCGTAGAGATTCTCCACTTGTAGGAGCCTTTCAAGCTTGGTTTTTGAATTAAGTAATTGCTACTATGTACCTGCTTTATGCAGAGATGTCCTTCATTTTCTTGTAAGAATTTGGATGTTTTTCATTCTGATAAAAGACAAGTTTTGCTCTTTTGATCTTAATGAAATATTATATGGTAGCACCCCTTTTGATAATGGATTTTATATCTTAAACCAATGTACGCTTGTATATATAACATAAATACCAAATGTTTAAGTCTGAAGACTCGAAATCGATTTTCCTAAGCATAGTCGTTTCAACCACATAGAGTGAAGCGGATTCAGAAGTTCCATAGTTATGGGCTTTTAGGCTTATTTGATTATAAATCATATGAGATATGAATTCTGCTTACTGGGCCAAATGACTAAGGCTTCTTTAGCAGAGCTAAAGAAAATGGCCAGAGGCTTATTAGGCCTTGATCATACTGATGTATGTGGCCCGATGAGCATTAGTGCCAGAGGAAATCTTCAGTACTTCATTACCTTTATTGATGACTTCAGTAAGTATGGCTGTGTTCATTTGATGAGACACGAGTCGGAATCCTTTGAAATGGTCAAAGGAGTTCCAGAATGAAGTATAGAACCGAAATGACAGAGGTATTAAAGATCCTCGATTAGATCGCAGAGAAGAATACTTGAGTCAAGAATTGAGTGATCATCTAAGTGAGTGTGAAGTCGCTTCACAGCTCATTTCTCCTGGAAAACCTGAATGGTGTTTCTGAGAGAATGAATCGGACCTTATTGGATATGCTCCGAATAATGATGAGTCACACGAATCTTCCATTATGCTTTGAGGAATACGCTCTAAAATGTATGTGTTTACGCCAAATTGTTTTCTATCAGAATCAGTTGAAAGACATCACATTGGATGTGGACTGGAATTTTTCCAAGTATGTCTTCCTGATTAATTGGGATTGCAAGGTTCATGTTAAGCAGTTGTCAACAGACAACCTTGAACCCAAATCTGATAAGTGCTGCTTCGCTGGTTTTCCTAGGGAAACCGAGGCTTATTACTTTTGCAACCAATCCGAGAACAAAGTTTTGTTGTTCGGAACTCTGTTTTTCTAGATAGAAAGTTTCTTTCCAAGAAAAACAGTGGGAGTAGAAGTTTAGCTCGAAGAAATTCGAGAAACACAGGAGGCTGCTCAACCTGCTAAGGGAGAGCAGCGGTTGGATCTACAAAGTGTTGTAGGACCTACACCTGTGGAGCCTGAAGTTCGCAGATCCGAATGGATCCGTCACTAACCCGAGAGTGATTTCTCGTGACCGATTGCTGTGATCTGTTGATCATTGAAAAGTGACGAACATGCAAAATTCAAGGAGCGATGGTGAGCCCCAACTCCGAAAATTTTCTAGGTATGCATGTTAGCTTCACCGATCTATTTCTGGATTGAAGCAAACATCTTGGAGTTGAAATCTACATTCTGTTAAAACGGTCAAAAGTTTTGACTTGATCAGGAACGAATAGGAACCGTGCGTTTACAAGTAGACTAGTGGGAGCGTAGTTGCATTTCTCACGCTGTATGTATATTACATACTCAATCTCATAAACGACGTTCCGTCGCTTAAGCCTTATTAGGAGTTGGGTCGGAAGTCATTTTAACGATAGACGTGGGAGAAGCCGCATGATTTTTTAGAATAAGGATCTATTGAAATAGATTGAGGTAGGCTAATTGGATCGTGTTAGAATCCTTATGTTGATAAGGTATTGGACAGTTCCAATATGCATGATTCCAAGAATGGCTTTACACCAAAGGTCTTGTGGCAATAATCTTAGCAAGAAGAAGTGTCTTGGACACTGGCTGAGCTAGTATCTATGAATATGATTCCTTATGCTTCTGCAATAGAATCCATCATGAATGCCATATTTTGCGCTCGTCTAGATGCAGCTTACGCATAAAGCATGACGAGAAGATACCAATATGTTCCGGTAAAAGTCACTGGACAGTTGTAAGAAATGTCCCCAAGTGTTTGAGGAACACTAAGGATAGGTTCTTGTTCAACTGAGGAAGTGACGAATATGTTAAGAGTAGTTAGACGGACAAAGACGATTCCCGGTTTCCACCTGGTTATGTCTCTTTGTCTGTGTAGCGGTGCTATCTGTTGGAAGGGTTCCAAGCAGAGGACCGTAGAATAGCGCTTATTAATGAATGGCGGTATGGTTTGTTGGAATGGTTCCAAGCAAGAACACCACAGCCTCTCTCAAAACCTAAGCACGAGTTTTACACTGATGCTGTAGGTATTAGATATCTGAAGACGTGGTCTTGATTCTAGTGGGAGTTATGTTAGTTATGATGTTCACGTAGACATGCTATGGTCATGTTTATGAAAAAAACTGACATCAGCATTATTTGATTATTGGATAATTAAATAATGGTCCCAAAGTATTTTACGTTCATTTTATAAGTCATCAAGTTGAGGACTTGATCATGAAACCCTATAAATGAAAAATGACATAAAATTATGTTTGTCCCTAGTCGAGGTTGTTAAAGTGGGACACTAACAACCGCGAGAGACTAGCGTGTGAGGTGACTGTTGGACTAAGTTTCATAGAGTCAATGATATGATTATCACAGTCAATCACATAGATATATTTTGGTGAACATATGATTGGACATGACCCGCTAATCAGAACTCTACAGGATAGTTATATATGTGTCATGAGAGGTTCTCATTACGACTATAGAGTATAGTCCTTAGACATGAGTTCATCATGCTTTCTAGCATATGAATTGGTGCGCTTTGACCTTGTCAAACGTCGTTCCGTAACTGGCGGCTATAACGACATTGCTTAGGCGTATCATGAAGTATGTGTAGAAACAGGGATGGAACAAGATGGGATTTGTCCCTCCTGTATAACAGGAGATAAATATCTCAGAGCCCATCGAAGATTTGATACTGAGAAAATGCATGGCCGTGCTCAAACGAGGTGATTGTCAGTCGTTTGTTTTATCAGTATAGATCAGGAGTTCGATGAATATGATATTGGCTATAATAAGGATGACACAGTTTCTTGCCTTATGCCATATCGAGATATAGCGATAAAGGGATTATGGGAATAGATGATTCCAGTACAAGTGGGAGATTGTTGGGATTATGTCCTGAAATCATATTGCACTTACTCTGCATGATAGTTGTATTGTCGAGATCGGACAATTCATGTGATACTAGGGAATCATAACGTTTTGCTAGAAAACGCTTATGACTTATGAGTTGTAACTCATTGCTAGTATTATATGAACCTACATGGTCACACTCCTAAGCAAGCTGGATACACTTTGTATGGGATTGATCATTGGCATATGGTCTGGTCAATGTGTATTGGATATGCATTGAATTCAAGTTTTGAGAGGTGTGTCGATCGACACCACTAGGTGTATCGATCGACACGGGGTCGATTCCGAAACTGATGTTTCGGATCATGACTTAAATTGACCCGGTTTAATTACTGGGTAATTAGGTCGAGATTGAAAGCCTATATATTCAATATGGGGCTCGAATTTGGGTCAAGTAGTTCTCGATAGAACAATTGCAGCCACCTCTCTAAACTCAAAAACTCCCAGGAGATCCGATTCCCGGCACTAGTATCCCGGCGGATTCCAGCTTGTGTACGTGTGGACTGCAGTAGAGGCGCAGCATCTGAGGCGCTCTAGAGATCTCGTTTATCTGATCATATTCCGCTGCCAGAACAAGGTAAACGCTAGATCGGTAAGGATTCAATTACTCAAATCCAGATCCTAGGCTTCAAGAACTAGTTAGGATTCGATCTGATGATAGAATGGCACAAGTTCCTTCATTAACGATGTCTTTCTTGCCAAATTGAGATGGAGGATTCTCACTGATCCATCTAGCCTACTAGTAAAAATCTTGCTAGGGAAATACTGCTACGATAGAAGTTTCCTTAAAGTCTATAACCCCTCAAATGGCTCACACGGTTGGAGGAGCATTTTGATAGGTAGAGACCTATTGAAGAAACGCATGGGGAAAGTAATTGGGAACAGTTGTAACTCGTATGTATGGTACGATCTCTGGATATCTCTAACTGAACCACAGTGTCCGATCGGACCTCCACCGGAAGATCTCAAAGACCTCCGAGTTTTGTCCCTGATAAATCTCGATACAGAAACGTGGGATAAGGAAACAATTGAGGAGGTTCTTCTGGATTTTGCGAATCAGATTCTCTATCTACCCAGTTTCTCAAAAACAAAGACATGTTTGTTTGTCTCCCGAATAAAAATGGTATTTACTCAGCGAAGACAGGTTATAATGTAGCCATCTCGTAACTTCCATCAACGGAACTTACCCAGACACCTGACTTCAATTGGCACAACTTGGTCTATAATGGCCCATACTCACCTAAGATGTGAATGTTCTTTTGGAAAGCTCTCCAAGGAGCTCTGCCAACGGGTGAAGCTCTCTTCGTCGGTGGTCTCCTGGACAGCTCATGCTGCGTTCACTACGGGATCTAGAAAGAACGAACATCTGTTTCTACATTGACAGTACGCCCAATCAGTTTGGCTTATATTTGTAACGCTCCCTTCCCGTTATCCGTTGAACGACGAGCTGACCAGCTAATAATCAGACAAGAACATGACCGATCGAACCCGTGCAGGCCAAACGAGAAGAGTTCGTTACAATACAAAATCCAGAGACAGGTCCGGTTTGAGTCAATAGTTCGAACCAAACCATTTTTTACTATGTTTACCTCGTTTCTATGATACAAGGATTTTCAACCCATACCGCTTCCACTAGTTGTGTTCGGTTTGGACTAACTGCATATCAAGGAATAATTCTGTTTTTAATTATTTTAAATCTTTTAAATTATATTCTTATTCCACAGGTTTTCTAAAAGCATTTTAACGGGTACGCCCTGAAAAATCCAACGCCGAAGAAAAACCAAATGATTCGAAAACAAACCGCAGCCAAATGTGAACCCGAAACCACTCTGAGTGTCCTACGCGTCTGTCGAGCTATGCCAAACCTGAAAAACACAAAATGAGTCTAATGAGCAATCTAAGATTACCCAGTGAGTTGGCTCCCAACTAAACATGCTGCTAAACAACTATAATATCCCCACCCAAACCCAAAATAACAATCAATAACATGCAATAAAATAAGATAGCTGATTACGTTCTACCACGGCGTAATGGGCTTCACACCACACACAAGCATTCAATTAATCAACACATATCATCAACGAAGGAAATCAAAAACATTGCGGCACATGCTCTCGATTAGACTCGATCTAACTAACGCGGCTCTATCGCAAACTTCACACCATGGGCCCCAAACACGAACTCGATAACTTCCACGGGAACACTTAGCTACCCCACATTAACTAAAACCTCCCACAACTCCTAGACGTAAACACCAAGTCGTACGACTAGAACACCGTTCTCTGTCCATCGATATGCAGTGACTCAGGCTACCCCTAGATAACCAAAGCTTTCATGCAGTCCGGCCTTAAGACGCGACCCTATATTCTTCGGACTACACACCTAAGATGTCACTCCATAGGTTACCTCCAGCCTGAAACACTACCCGAAAGTACGTGAACTAACCAGGAACTCAACTCCCGAGAATCCAATCGGGAAGGAAGTACCGGAACGCCATCTCTAGACTTGCTGGATCTAACACACCCTATAGAGTCCTAATAAGAGTAATGTAAATAAGTAGACTCACTAGGAATCTATCACGTAAGACCGACAAGGTCATATAGAAACACTATCTCAAACCCAATACCCAGTCTATCCAGCAAGTTCTACCACCATTCATCTACACATCCTGACCTATCTGGTCCCGTACCAAACTTACCCAGTCCCGTACCGGAGTAAGTATCCACTAACACAGTCTACTTGGCCCAACACTGAGGTAGATAAAGAATCACAAAATCACCGGTCTACCCTGCCCAACACATGAGTAGATAACAACCACACAATCAATAGTCTACCCGGCCCAACACCGGAGCAGATAATAACCACACAATCAACAGTAACACACCATCAATCAATTAATTACTTAGGTTTCATTAATCTTTTTAGCTTAAACCCTTATTCATTTTAATCTTTAAATCTTTAGTTTTAATTATTCAATTATTTCACCGCTAGATTGGAGTTAGTAATTTACTAACTCTCTAAATGACTCAACCCCAAATTATATCTTTTATTTCCATTCCTTATTGCTATGTTTTAATTACCTCAACCCGTCAAATTGAGATTAGTAAACTTACTAATCTTCTGACTTCCAATTAATTCAATACTAATTACTTAACCCGATTATACCATGTAATTAACCCAACCCGGTTATCATATTCTAAGTTGTGCTATGTATTTTAAATCCGTATTTTAATTTAACTCTTAATTTTCGTATATAGATTCATTTAATTAAGCTCGTTATAATATATATATATATATATATATATATATATTTTCTAGCATGACATTCTATATGTATGCAACACTCAATCAAACAATCAACGATACAATCAATGAATCAACCAATGAGTGATAACTATATGCAATATATATGTCTTATCCATTTTGTTTAGTGCCCGTGTTATTTATCAACGTAACTGTTTTATCATATTTCAGTAATGGGTATGTATTCCTACGATTATATGGTTCCATAATTATGAGGTCTATATGATCTACCTAAATACATCACACAATAATTTAGTCAACTCACAGTGATATACGGATGACGGATGTGATCCGAGAACGGCTGACAGAACCCAGAGACCCACGAACCTCCGAACCCGACGAACCCCGATAACCTCGAACTGTTGATCCAAACTTTGACCAGCGTTAACCCATGTGTTGATCAGCATTGACCGTTGAACCGACTGAGTTGACCACTGACCAATAGTGAACCATGACTATCCGGTTGGAAAAGACCTCCGGCGTTGACTGATTCCGCCATCGTTGACTATGGTAGCCTTCTGACGTTGCATGATTCCTCCGAAGTTTACTCGGGCAGCCTTCCGGCGTTGACTGATTCCTCCGGTTTTGAATACACAGCCTTCCGACGACTAAAGGAGGTGACCGGGGAGGAGAAAAAGCGAGGCTAGGGGAGAAGCTCCAGTAAATCTCTAGCTAGATTCCGGCGAAAAGGCGGGCTGGCGGAGATCCGACAAGGGTTTAGAATAGTTTTAAGGCTAATTTAGGTGGTTTAAAAGTTTATTTAGTGTTTAGGGACTTTTGGGATTATTTGGGAAGCTTAAGGGTTTTTAGGAATTATTTAGGGATTTTTAAGACATATTTTAAGAGACTTTAGGGGCTTTCTTGTAAAACAAGAAACCAAGGGGAGGAGGAGGAGGAGGCTGGTGGCCATGGAGGAGGAGAAGAGAGTATAGCTTTTTATATTTGGTGTGAAGAAAGGTGAAGACCCAAGCCCACTTTTTATAGCTTAGAGAGACTTAGTCACCAATTTCTTAAAGACACATGTCCATTCCTTATGAAATCTTTCATGGATGCTTGACACATATCCCTCTTCTAGAGCCTTCTAGATGGTGAAATATGTTTGGCTCTAGCTGTGACAAGTGGCACTCTCCAGCCAATCAGAAATCGCCATCTTATGCCACGCTTGACCCGTTATTCCCGTCTAACCGATACATTCCCGAAAAATCCGTAAAAAATATTCCAATGCCATTTTTCTTTATCTGAACCTCCACAAATAATTTTCTATAATTTTATTAATCCGTTTTGGCCTCTCGTAGGTCGTAGCCTCCGGAACTCCAAAATAGGCTTCTCAAGAATTTTACGGTTTATCGATTTCCTTTCCCGATTAACCTGAAAAGCTGTTTAAAAATCCGTCTTGAGAAATTCCCGTCTTCTAAATAATCTTTAATAATTATTCACATATTATTTTGTCCTGTGTTGCTTCCCGACTCTATTTTTAGCAAAATTACCAGAATACTCATAATTTCCAAAAACTGCAGAAATGCCCTCCGGTGAGATTTTTTGGACTTGTAAACTGCGTATTGACGTAATACGAGACATAGTATTACACTATTCCCATTTAAAGACGGACTAGATAGTCTTCTCATAATGGACATACAACCAGCTATGAAATTTTTAAAACACATGGTATGCCTCCCACTCGTGGGAATTGAATCTACCCTACTGCTGCCATGGATTTTTGGGCTATCTGGTTGGTTAGGAATCTTTTGATCTTCGAAGACAGGAATTTTGGACCAAGAGATACCATAACCAAATCAGTAATCGATGCTAAAGAATGGCATGAGGCTTAATTATCTCAAAGAGACAACAAAGAAGTCCAGTCTCTACTCGATAACTACTGCCATGGTTTGAACCATATCCAAAAAAATACTACCTTGTATACTGATGAAGCCTAGTCTCTTGTCTCCAAAAATGCAGGTCTGGTATGGTTCTTTACTGACAATAATGGCGTTGAAATCTCTTCAGGAAACTCTGAACCGTTTGTGTATTCTCCCCTAATGGCAGAAGCATTAGCTATTAAAGCTGCGCTAAACCACCCATGGGAAGCACAAAACTTGCTTTAAAATCATACGCTCTAAAATTGATCCGAGTTATCAACAATGGGAATATGTTAAGGAGATCTTCGGTCTTCTTCATGATATCAAATCTCTATCTACTCGCTTTGAGTATCTATCTTTATCTTTCATTTCGCATAAGGGTAACCTTAAGGCTGATGCACTCGCAAAAGCCTCGCTCTGTTATTCATCTGCAGCTATTATATTATGAGACCGAGTTTGATCTTACTTTTATCACTTGATGTTCAAAAAAGGCATGAACATTTTACCCGAAACCTGAATCCGAATTTGAATCTGTGATATATCATGGTTTTTTTAGGTTTTCAACCATGATATAATTGTATATATTGATTCTTTAACCTTGTTTTCGAGTCTATTGAGTCCTTTACAGGTAAGCTTGCGTTTGGAGCGAAGAGCGGAGTTTTGGGACGTTTCTGGTGACTTGTGCAACGAGCTGAAGTGAGAGTCTCGACCACGGTGTGATGTCGACCGACACTCACCTTAGTGTCGGTCGACACTGAGGGCGACAGAGACTTATGCGCCGGTTTAATACATCTTTTGAAGAATTGCAAAGTTGCTCAGAATTTTTCCCTAATTCTAATTTAGCCCCAGAACGTGTTTAGCAGTTTTTAATTAGGTTTTGAGCAGTAACTCATTATCTTATTCTTTGTTCTTGCTTTTGTTTTGGAGATTGAGAGATTCTAGCTTGGGGC
This sequence comes from Orychophragmus violaceus, assembly GCA_030180135.1. NCBI lineage: Eukaryota > Viridiplantae > Streptophyta > Magnoliopsida > Brassicales > Brassicaceae > Orychophragmus > Orychophragmus violaceus. The sequence goes on along the minus strand of CM058233.1, from coordinate 82,396,953 downwards.
TGTTCTTGCTACTTGTAACCTTTGAGAGAAGGATTTTGAACCCATGTTTTTATCTATTCAGTCTTATTTTCTATTCAAGCATGTGTTATTCATTTGATATCATGTCTGAGTAGTAACCTAGTTAGATTTAGGGATTCTTGTAGGGATTTCATGCTTTGAATAGATCATTGAATGATTAGGATTCTAAATCTATTTGTTCATCACCTAAGTTGAGATTAATACTGAATTCTGGATTGATCATCTAGGGTTTAGATCTTAGATTGTTAATTTGGCACGAGAGTGTGAATTATAATCTGAATATACTTAGTGTGAGCAATTTGAATAGATACAAAGATATTTTGTCTAGGAGAATTGTGAACTTAAGAACTTGCTATTAATGCTTGTCTAGAATTCTAAGATTGCAAAGAGATTTGAATCGTTAGGTTGCTAGACATAGATAGTAATCGCAGCGAGAGTTGGATTATTATACATTGTAAAACTAATTCTTGAACATGTGCTTAACCTTAATCATATTTAGCTAAGTGTCTGACATTGCTTGATTTCCTGAGAATACCCTGAGTCTAGCGTTTTTCTCTAATCGAAACACACCTTTACTTTCTGGCATTGCTTTATGTTTCCTTTTGATTGATTTAGCTAAGTTCGAAGACATATAATCTATTGCGTGAATCTTGAGTCCTTGTGGATACGATACTCTTTATACTACAATCACTTAACTGTGCACTTGCAGTAGAATATGGAATAATCTTGACCTATCAATCCGACACGAAAAACTCAATTCCGATCTGAACTGATTCTAAAAAATATTTGAATGGAACTTAAGTCAAGATATTTCGGGTATCGGATAATATCCGAATCTGAACCGAACCCGAACGGGTACATGGAGTTTTATCTAATTTCGGTTAGTTATGATATTTTCCAATATTTTGGGGTAGTTTCAGTAGTTTTTTATTTTTATATTTTGGGTACTTGCATATATTTTTGAGTATTAACGAATAATTTTAGGTAATTTGAGTAGATTTTTTATTATAGAATTTTCGGATAATTCAAAAATTTTGATTAATTTTTTCGAGTTTTCAGATATTTTATGATAATTTCGGGTATTCTAACCCGAGAAGTCTATAACCGAACCCAACCCGATATGTAGAAAGATTCGAACGGATTTTCTAAGTCTAAATCCAAAAACCAAAAAACTTGACCCAAACCTGAATACATACCCGAACGGTTAGACTTAGAAGAAAAAGTTAGTCTATAATTTATAAAACAAAAATGTTCAAGAGTCAAAAACACCTTTTTTGAAATTTGTAAGTGCATAAGTGCTTTATAAAGTAAATATTTCTTGTTTTTTTAAAAAAAATTGTCACCTTTGGTTATTGTAATCCGTTGGGTTTTCTCTTTAGTCTGAGTATTTTTTTACTTGAAAAAGGAAAAAACAATTCTTTGAGAGGGAGGCTACCTAACACTTCTGATATCGGGCTTCCTAACTCCCCTGCAACACCGATTCTTCTCGTTAATTATTTTTACCGAACTATTTGAATTTTAAGGTTTAATTATTTAAAATTCATATTCCACCAAATTTTGTTGAATTGTTGTTCTCTTTGCATAAACATATCGCATTTTAGAGCTTCTGGTAATATGATAGGGGTACTACTAATTGTAAGACTTTGAGAATAAATAAAATAAACAGAAAATCAAACTTGTAGCAAAAACTTGATTAGTGGGTTAATAAAGAAATACATGTCGTTCCGGTCAACTACATTTTAGTGTCCCTTAATGTTCTAATTAATGAACCTTAATTAAAATTGCTAACAACCCACCTAAAGTGTTAGTTTTATTGAGAATCAGGTGGACTATTGGACTAGATGACATTAATTGATGGATACAGCAAATTAAAAAGTGCTAATACGATTGCTTTATAGATGTGAAGACATTAAGAAACGATTGCTCGTATTAAACAAATTATTAAGTCATCATAATTCCGTTGGAAGTTAGATAAACAATTAAACAAACACGCTAGGCTAATCAATCCCCAAAAAGTCATAGTAACTTCTTCATACAAAGCTATAACAAGTATATAAAACGAACGACCGAGGAGGGAGACTGAGTCAGAGTTTCACAAACGAAAATAAAATAGAAAAACTCTGTGGGCCTTTTTGCCAGTCAACGTTCGGTGTTGTGTTGATGGTTCAGTGACAGATTAAAGATCAAGTTGATGAGAAGCCAATTGGGTCCACTATCACAAACCCCACCCGATCTGATCCATTTCATCTGGTTCGTGATTGTTAGACTTAGACACGTGTTTGGCAAAACAAGTAGATCTAGGATAAAGTAGGCCGTGATCATGAAATCGGCGGTTTACAATTGTCACATTAGCGTATAGATCAAAACACATTTACAAACACACGTGGTACAGAATCTGGCATGAATCACCATTCCATGACGAGTTTGTCATGAACAAACATCGAACTCTCAAAGACGCTCTCCACTGAGCAGTTGTCTCCGTCGAAATAAAGGAAAAGAGAAACTTGAACGCTAAAAAGATCCCATCGGCCAAAAGAAAGAAGGATCCAGAACTGGAGTGCCCCAACAAAAAAGGAAAGAAGGTAACAATGTACCACATCAGCAACCAACAAAACCAAGCATGGAACAAATAAATGTGAACTGACGACCAAGATAAACCATCATGCATCTTTCATCAACGCTCTGGACATAACACCGCCGAGTATCGACACCTGCAAAGTCTCTTTCTCGGCGAATATAAAAAGAGGGTAACAAGTATAATAAATCGAAACCCGCCAGCAACTCCTCCCGGTAACCGAGAAACGCAATGACAGCCCAAAAACGAGGAAGACTGATTCAAGCTCGCCAAGGAGGAAAAGGGCCGGTCAACATCAAGCATAACAGAAGGATGTTGACACGGAATCACCCAAGCGCTCGGGACGATGACAAGGAAGAGACTTTCGCGCCTAGGAAGCGCATCAACATAGTCTTGGGAGGACTCTTAACCCGCAACAACTCAATACGATTGATAAAAGCATAAAGATGAAGAGAGTCTCGAAAATCCGCACAACAACTAGCTCGTCTTAGAGCTCCGGATAGGTGACCGCAAAATCACTAAAATCCTAATCGAGACAGGAAGCTTGCTCGACCTCATACTGAAATAGACTCCGCAAAAAATGAAACTGCGTGTTTACAAGATGAGGCAATCAGAAAATCCTCTCACTGACTTCGCCAACGACACAACCGGAACGATCAAACTACCAGTACACGTCGGACTAGTAATCATAACCGATCAGGCGATCGCAACCTCAACGCCAAGGAAAGCAGACAAGACTCATCTCTAAGTGGAAAAACCACTCAAGCGGGCTCCGACCTCATCACCAAAAAGAGAAGTAATGTGCGCGAGCTCTAGCTCCTACCAAACAAAAGAAACGAGCTCCAAAGCTCTACCAAATAATATATATAAGTAACCGGGCTCTGGCCCATAATTGTAAAAGAAAGAACTACGGGCTACTTGATCTCTCCCTGGAGGCATCCTCTATGAGGTGCAGCCACTTTTATATTTTAATTTAAAATATTTATTTTCCAGAAACATTTACGCTTCTCAACACTTAACAATCAAAATTTTGGTCAAATGATCGATCAAACAAATACATGTCTCATGCACAGTGACATAACGCGTCACATCGTTGTTCTCAACGACCGTAAGCTGGGGCTAGACACGTACAAGTCCTTGAATAAGTTTCGTAAGCCGAACCTCCTTCGCGCAGCTAAAATTCAAGGATTTCAGAGGATAAACCGAGCACGTACCCACACCTAAAAATTTAACAAATGACAAGATAAGCCGTGCACAAGCTCGCACATACAAACATTTGTAAAAAGACGAGCATAATTTCGACTCAAGAAAATCTAAAACAAGATAAGTCGAGCATGTACTCATGCCCAAAATTTGATCTCGCCCAAAGCCGAGAAGCGCCTCGCACCAAGAATTTGTTTCTTCGAAGAAAGGAACAAAATACTCTAATGTATTCCTTTAAAAAAAAAAGAGGGAAAGAGAGAGACGAACGTCACACAAGTCGAATATAAACAAAATCCCTCCTATTTATTCATTCTTGTGGAAATTACAAGGCAACACACAACAAAAAGAAAGAAAGAAAATATATAATTTTTTGAAAGACGGTTTCGTTTGGGTCGGAGCTCGTGTGTTGAGCCCGATTTCAGCTATCAAGGAGCCGACCTCCTTTTTTGAAAGACGATTTTGACGTCTGTTCCCGGCAAGGCTGTCCTCGAAAGACAGTGGCCCGGATGGAAACAACGACAAAACCGAGCCATGGTGGGCTGTCATGGGGTAAAAGAACCCGAAAAAGCCTACCTCAACACACCTAAAAGGCTAGTCGTCCTCCAGAGCTGAACCCCATAGTTCCCCTGGACAGTATGACGTCGACGGCCCTATCCAAGGGAACAACTTCTCTTATGCATAAGAAAAAGGGCCAGTCTGACGCACCACCCGCCGCCATGTGAGCACAAACACAAATAAAGGGAGAAGAATAAAAGAGAAACGTCAAAACAAACTACAAACATCAAAGTAGAAAAAGCAAGAACTAAACACGTACGCGGAGATCGACTCATCCAGGAGGGAACAGACCCTGGCGTGTTACTAAAACCAATGACGCATCAGATCTTTCCAAACGAAAGATCTGCGCGTCACCCTTAAGTTCGGAAAGGTGAAAAACAAGGGCAACCATCGGTATATTTCTATATATCGATAAGCCCCCCCCCCCCTTTGCAGAAAAAGCACAAGATCATTCGAGCACGAAAAACTCTGAAACTCGGAAGGTCGGCAATAACAGGAACATAACAACATAGAGTAACTCATCGGTAGAGTGGCTTTGTTGCTAAGATCCACTGAGACTCGGTCCTCCGCCGCCAAAACTCAAACCCACTCGAGAGAACAAGGTGCAAAATAAGAGTGAAGAGTGAATTGTAGGAGTATATACAAAAGAACACTTCACATGATCCCGCCAAAAAATAGCTAAACCCCCACTACGCCCAATCGGATTTACAACAAAATGATGAGCAAAGTGAAGATCTTTCCCTAGATTATGAACAAAACTATCTTGATTTTTAGTTTCTACAAGGAGTAAGATGTCAACCCTATAAGTAAAAATGACATTTTAAGATACGGAATTGTCAAGGCACTCCTTAATCCTTGGAAATTACAATGAAGGATCTTCATGGAGGATTGGGTGGCGGAAGGGACGCCACCAAGCCCGAATCAGTGAAAGTACCATGTTGCCTTTGTCGAGATGAAGAGGATTCACTAGCATCTTCCAAGGCGTCGGCCTTACGTTTGATACCATGAGCAGGACGTGAGGAAGAGCCCACTTCAAAGACTGGTTGTGGGCCACTAGAATGTGCAGGGGAGTCCGATGGTGGGAGAAGATGCTGGAGCTCAGATTCAGTAAGTACAAGGTTGCCGAAAGACTCAGAGAGCTGCACATTATATTCAACAGCCTCCGCAGCAGGGGCAGGAATGTCTTCAGCATATTCAGGCGGAGGAGCTGCAGGTGGGACAACTACCGGTGCATCGTGATCATGAGGAGGCGACGGAGGAAGCTGCTGGAGTGGATAAACCACTGGTATCTCGGGAGGAGGGATATCACAGTGGTTAATGTCATGGGTGAGGCGACCACATGCTGTACAAAAGCGTCGAAGCCTTTCATAGGTGAAGCGAATCATGACAGGCTCCACAAAAGCATCAAAATAGACAAAACAGACAAATATGAGTCGGCGATAAGCATTAACAATAAGACGCATCCAGATCTCACCAAGACGGTCTTGCGTGGGCTGAAGAATATTGACTTCTTCTACATGACCCAAATCACGACCAATGTCACGGACGGTCCTATCAATGCGAAAATCATACGGAACATATTCAACACGAACCCAGAAGGAGATCAGTTGGAGGTAGTGAGGGGTGTTGCGGCGAGTTCAACGGTCCACTACGACCATCCAATCACGGTAGCTCCAAGGCTCGTTATCAAGAACAGAGAGCAACTGATGCTCGTAATGAAAGAAGAATTGCACAGATTCGTCCTCGTTGATGCGACTGGTGGTACGAACTTCAAGCCTCCATGCCTTAGGCATGACAGCACGGATTCCGGCGGGATTTTGGTGGGGACGGTTAAGGCCCAAAACCACCAGACTGAGACGGTGGTTAGCTTCACGATTGTTCGAAGCTTCAGAAGAGAGTCGCAAAGGCGTGCGATCGAACCTTAGATTGAGCTGTTGAAGACCGAGCCATAGATCGTGATCCATTGTCGAAGAAGATTTACCCGGGTAAAGAGCATAGATAGAAAATTTGTTCACCAGAGACACTGAATTTATGGAATTCACCGGCAGAGACCACGACGAAAGACGTGTCGGAGAGCATGTCAAAGGTAAGGGACACCTGTTTTCCAGATGTCGGGAATCGTCTCGAAATCGCCACATAATTCACCTCCAATTTTGTATCAAAAGGTTTAAACTAGCTAAAGTTGCTTGTTTTTTCTTCCTTTTTAAGTTGTTAATGGCCGAATCAACCTGTTGTAATGATATTTATACCATTAACCAGGCTTGTTTTTGGTTTGAATTTCTGTTTGCAATTAACAAATTCTGACGCATGTTTGTTGCCATTTTGTGAAAAACATTGAAGCAAGAAATTATTGCATACCGGCCAACACCTACAATCTGAGTGGGTTTTTCACCTCACTTTAATTGCGTTGCTGATATTTGCCCCACCACTAGTGCTCATCTTGATATACATGAACGGACGAACCAAAATTGACAAGAATAAGTAATAAGAATATATAATACAAACATATAAAAACAAACAAATAAATAAAATGATAAGGATGAGCTGACAATTTCTGTTCTACAGCAATTTTAATTACTTTTATTATAGCTCACGAATTGAAGACATAATATTTTTAAAGGAATGAATCCAAACACGTTGGTGTTTTACCTAGAGATCGTTGATGCATGTCTCTCGCATGCTCGTTAAGTTTCATACACAAATCATATCTAAACAATTTGAATGCAAGAATCATTCATTGATATCATATTATACAAGACGAGATCATTACAAGAAATCAAGATTATGTCAACACACAAAATATGTCAACCCAAAGTCTACCGGATCAGCCGGTAACCTAACACCTTTCCACATTAAGGATCGACCGTGAGTTTATATAAATATACATAACTCACCCATTTCAGACAAAAGAGAATCATATCACCCTTTTCTTATCACTTGCCGGAGAAAACGACGGAGACATGAAGACATCGACACCGGAACATGCTTCCTCGGCGCACAAGCGTCTAAGCGTGAGTTTCCTCGTCTCTCTTGTGGTACTTTGTGCTAGACACGCATGCCGAGTCTCCAAGAAGCTTAAACTCAAGCCATCTCGGAAGGCAACTCATCTCGAAGACTATCTCGAGAGCCCTAACTCCGGCGGTGGAGGAGAAGGAAGAAGGTTTGGATGGAGTCCGGCGAGGGCTTTTTCGCCGATGAGAGCACGTCCGAAGGAGCTTTTTGACGACTTTGAGCAATAAGGCTATGACTATGGTTAGCCGGAAAAATAAAGCTTACGACGTTGGAGGTACACCAGCCAAGAATAAGACGGCGGTGGAGATGTTGGTGGAGGAGGAAGAGGAGTACGGCGTTTGGCAGAGAGAGATTTTGATGGGAGGAAAATGTGAGCCGTTGGATCATTCCGGCGTGATTTACTACGATTGCAGTGGACATCAGCTAAAAGAACTGCCTCCGAGATCACCACGTGCTAGTTTGGTGCCGGATCGCCGGAACCGGCCGTATGTCGGGTCAGTATTAAACTCGACGGGAAGGGAAATGTGAATTTAGTTTGAGAACCTGATAAATTTTCTGTTTGGTGTGAGTGATAATTAAATTCTCCAGAAGTTTGGTTCTTTCCTTGTTATTGGTAGATGACATCTCATATTTTATGCATACTACTGTGTAATCTAATTACGTTTGGCAAATTGAAAAATTAGTGAAAAATTCAGTATAATAAAGGGCAGGTTTTCTATGTTAACCGTTCATTGATAGTTTATTGTGTAGCTTTTTATTGCGGGTATGTATTTATTACACCTGGAATGATTAAAATTTGAATCCATTAATGCGGTAAAAAAGGCTCCAATGATGGCATTAACTAGCCGTGTTAACTAAGTGCGGGTATAATTTTCTTTACAAATTTTACTTTTTATTCATTTTGTTAATAGTAGTTTAAATTTTTTAATTATGTAATCTAATTTTGATTATAATTGTTTAACCAACATTATAAACAATGAGTTAGCAATTTAGTTTTTTTTTAAAATGAATTATGTGTTATTTGGAGGAGATATATCGTAAGGATTAAGAGATTAAAATAACGATTTCGTATTATATATTTTAATATGTGTTGTATCGTAAGATCATAGTTTGGAAAAAATATATATATATATGTGAAAACAACTATTGTAAAAGTTATGTGATATATGTTTAATTGTTATTTTATTTATCTAAAATATTATTTTATAAAATACATGTTGTAGTCGTATATATAATTTGCAAATTTGATGGAACTATCCGTTAAAAACTTCATTCAAACATAAAGCATAATTTGACGCTTCAAATATTTGAATAATATAAGTATGAAATCATTTTAATATTTTTATTAATTTTAAAATATATCAACTGAAATTATTTACTATATGCAAATTTTTTTTTTAGAAAATTTATAATCGAGATTGGCTAATTAATTTTTCAACCCGTTTAATTAATTAAATATTTTTCAGTTTGATGGAAAAACCTGCTAAAAAGTACAATCGTAAAAACATCAATCATAATATATATATATATATTTGAAACAAAATAAAAAGATATTAAAATATATTATAAATATATTTTGAATCTTAATTTATATATAATAGTTGATGTATAAATTATTAATTATATTTATCAATTAATTTGTTTTGATTTTAATTAATTAGGAAAGTGAGACCCATTAAATTTTGGTTGTTTGGCTACATGTTTAATAATTGTCTTGTTTGGAAACATGGATTGTAGAGATAATAAATCAAATATAAATTATTTTACAGTTTTACCCTTAATGAAGGTTACAAATCCTAATAATATCAAGGGCAAATTTCGGGAACAACATTTATGTACCATAGCAAACCTTCCTGTTTTAATAGATTAGACTAGATTTTGACCCGCGCTAATGAAGCGCGGGTTATGTTTTCTATCACGTATTCTAGTAGACAGGTTTTGTTTTTAATAGTATAGATAATTAAATTTGGTTCATCTATTTTTTGACCCGTTTAATAATGGTCTAAATATAAAGATTTTTATGTTTATTTTATAAATCAAAATGTAACTAATATATAATAACCCGTTCATTTAATATTTTGGATCGATTAAGTTCATTTTGATGTGTTTTTATAATTAAGATAAAACCAATGACACAAAAAATAATATCCCCCATAAGACCAAGAGTAGTTTCAAAAAAGATCACATATTTTAATAATATATATAATATTACTATATCAAATTTATATAAAGTTATAGTTAAATTATAATATATATATGTAGATATAGAAAAGAATATTAACAATACATGGTTACATTTATTGTAATAAAATAAATAAAATATAATAGATTATGTTAAATATATCGATTATCAATATTATTATTGAGTTTAAACTATTATTTCAATATTATATTCTATTTTCTTATTTTAATAATAATTTATTAATTTTAATGATTATATAATTTATAAAATAATTATGTATTAAATTATATAATTATATGTACCAATTGATTTAGTAACTTAATTATGCTTGATTTTATTTTTTAAGTTAAATTTTAGTTAAGAATAATTTATAATATTTATTTTAATATTAATTTCGAAATTAATTATTATTTTATTAAATTTTTGAAAAAGATTTTTGTTAGATATGATTAGGATAGAAAAAATGAAAACAAAAGATATTATAAGATATTATGAATAAATCAAATATAAACTGTTTTACAGTTTTACCCTTAATGAAGATTACAAATCCTAATAAAATCAAGGGCAAATTTCGGAAACAACATTTATGTACCATGGCAAACCTTCCTGTTTTAATAGAATAGATACGCCAAAATACTCGTTTTTAATTACTTAGACCAAATCAACGGTTAACGTCTGGCGAAATTTGGGTGTTTACTAGAGGTGCTGGGCCTTTTGGCTTGCTGACTTTGACCTCAAATCATAACACAAAGAAGTCAACCCTAATGTCACGTTCGAACGTATTATACGCTGCGTATACGTAGTTAGTGCCGATTCTGAATCTTCAATGACTGATTCATCCAATGTTAAACCAGCTACAAAGTGCAAAGAAAGTTCTACTACAATATAATTCATGAATCGACAACACACAGTGAATCATTAGTTGGCTGCTTAGAAAATCGAGATCTTATACTTATATTGTATACTCTCGTCATTCTTTGAAAAAATATGACATGCATTTGATCGTATAAGTAATCTTAAAAAAAAACAAAGTAAAATATTCTCCAACAAAATATATAATACATTTCAAGTGACGAACACGCACACCCAAAATCTTATGAAGCTTGTACATAACCAGATATATTATTTTTTTAAACGGAAACAAGATAACAAAAATGTAATAGTACCATGCATGAACCGTGTTCATCTTCCATTAACCGAACCGGTCAGTTATCTTACCCTCAACCAGAAAATACCGACCGGTTCAGGTTAAGCACCAGGGGCTGCATCTTTAGCCCTGCCGTGGAAATACCCACCGTACTCTCTAGCGTAATCTTTAACATGAGAGGCCGTGTCATAGATCCGACTACGTGCATAATCCATTTGACCCGATCCAACCGGGTGCATTCCCCGGAAATAACGATACGTCCACGATACGAGAGCCACCGTTCCAACAAGAAATCCGGCTACCGTTAAGCACCCGCCAACAAGGGCAAAAACTGGAATCCAGATCGGACTCGAGATAATGATCAACGGAAGAAACACAATGAAGCCGATCACCGTGGCGGTCACCGTTACACCTAGGAGGAAGATGAGGATTCCGCCGGATATGAAGAGAGCGAGGATACCAAAGAGCTTTGAGGAGGTTGGTGAATGAGATCGGAGAAGCGAAGCGTAAGGGCTGTTTCTTTCGCCACCGTAGATGGGCCAATGTTGGGACTCGCCGCTAGAGAACGTTTCCGCCATTGTAGAGTGATTGTTGCTTTTGTGTGGGTGACAAACAATAGAAAAGGGAAATGGTAAATACAAATGGAGGAAAAAATCAGCTTTGATGTGGCATTCATGCAAGGTTTGCAAACACGTGGAGATTGGTCTTTGTTTTCATGTTGTCTTAAATCGAGATTTTGGTTTAGATTCGGTTAACTTAAAATGTATTGGTTCGGTTTATTTGCCACCAAAAACAAAACAAACCTTCAAGTTACAAGAAGAGACGACAGTAAGCAAGAAAACTACAATACAGAATAGTATACCTTAATGACAGTTTGTGTGTTAAAAAATCAGTAATAGCCAACGCCTCTAAGCTCAGAAGAACTTGGCTGCTGCATATCACCGGCTTTTCCTAAAAACACAACTCGGCCTGCGTGAAGAAAAACAGAGATCAAGATCTGATTTTTACCAATGAAGATATGTACAATGCTACATCTGAGTGGACAAAATCAAAATCTTGGAGTTGAGCCAATCAATACCGTTTCTACGAATTGCGACTTCTCTTATACGTCGGACCAAACCAGTGACTGGATCAGTAAAAATCTTTGTCTCCAGATTACCCTCCAAGTAGACAATCGTACTGTTGTAGAACAACACGAGATATGTTAATCGTTGACACAAACATGAAAAAGCAAGCTACTATTTTTGATTCAAGCAACTAAAACTCGCTTAAAGTTTCATCCTTTTTCACCGATTCAAGCAGGATTACATATCAATGATTCATATATTTCTCTAACTCGAATCTCAGAAGATCAAAACACTCAAAGAAAAGTATGACGTCAGAAGAGAACTAACCCTGGTTCAACGTTCTTCAACACAAGATCAGCCAATCGTTCAGGGTAAACAGAGACACGGTGCCACTGCACAGCAGAACGGTTGGCATACTCTCTCGGGTCTTCGTTAATCATCGGTCTCCGGTTGTTCCTGATCCCACCGGTTCCTACAGAGAAGAGAGTGACTGTTCTGCCACTCTTCAGCTTCTTCTGTAGAGGAAGCTGACCCACTTGTCCCACCAAAATCGCCTGAATTTCGCCGAAATTAGTAAAAAAAGCCACAAATAAACATACCGGAAGAAGATCAACGACAATGATATTCAGAGAATTGCAATGATCTCCGTGGAAGAGTCAAGAGACACCATTTCCAACCCTAGAAACTATACGTATCCACTTTGAGGAGATGAAGTTTGGTACCTTGTATATGCCAGCGTCAAGGCCATTTTCGAGTGGACGCTCTTCCATCACGCGATCTTCTCCGGACACTCGATAACTTTGATTTGAAGCCTTCGGTTCATGGGGCGATTCAGTGTCTGATAACTCGTCAATGTCAGAGTCTTCGCGGGATGAGATGTTGTTGGTGCAGAAAGACCTAGAAGCTTGAAAAAATCTGGGGTTCGATAGGAGAGATTGACAGAGTTTTCTAGAAAGCGTAGCCACTGAATTCGCCATTGTAGCTCTTCGAATCGATCGAAGAATGTAGGTTTCTGGGTTTAACCTTAAACCCTAAAGGTCAAAGCGGAGTAAGTATTTGGAACATTTTGGGACAGTGCCTAAATTATTCGGAAATCCAATAATGTTAACCAAAACTTTCTAAAATGACAATTTCAACCTAATTTATTAAGTAGTTGCTACATGCATAAAATGATCAATACTTTCACCAAATTTATCGTAAGAATAGTTTTTGGAAACACACATAATTTTAAAATTTCGTAATTCAGAGTAGAAAGCAACTATCCCACAAAATCTGATATCCCTCAACAACTTCAAGTCATGATGTTTCCACAAATTATCTTGCAGGTTCAAAAAAAAGAAAGTAAAATACGAAGTCAGATATATATCCGTTAATATCCCTCAAGAAGTGGACGAGACTAACAGACCTCTCGATGTCTCACTCTTTTTAAATACCAAAACCTCAAGCATTCACAAGCCATAAGAGCAGAGACAACAAAAAACAACAAATGAGTCCATCTAAGAAGCTCACTCTTGTTACTATTATTGTCTCCTTTTATATGTTTTCATGTGTTTCAAGCACTGAACTTGAAGTTGGAGGAGAAGATGGTTGGATCGTACCATCTAAGACTCGTGGAGATATGTTTAACCAATGGGCTTCAGACAACCGGTTTAAAGTTGGCGACACTGTCCGTAAGTGTTTTTGATTCCCTTCTTAATCTGTATGCGACTTTCATCTTTACATTTCTTGTGGGGGAATTTTGATTTTGGTGTAAGGTTTCAAGTACAAGAAAGACTCAGTGTTAGTGGTGTCAGAAGATGAGTACAAGAACTGCAAGGCGACTAAACCGAAACTCTATTCCAACAACCAAGACACGGTTTTCAAACTAGATCGTCCCGGTTTGTTTTACTTCATCAGCGGTGTCTCTGGCCACTGCGAAAAGGGTCAGAAGATGATCATTAAAGTCATGGAGACGGAGTCTTCGCCAGATTCTCCTCCTCCTTCGCCGTCTTCTTTTTCTTCATCTTCATCTCTCCCGGCTTCAACTCACAAGAAGAGCAGTGCGTTGAAAACCGCTGTCCAGTTCAGTAGCTCCGGCTTCATTGTCCTTGCGGTTCTTATTGTTTCGGTTTTTGGTTTGGCTTAGTTACGTTAGATTTTATTTCCGGTTTAGCATTTTGTTTTCCTAAGTTTTTTTTTGATCAAAAATTTCCTTTTTTCGATCAAAAATTTCCTTTTTTTCATTCATCATTAGGACTGCTTCGTTCTTGACTAGTGATTAGTCCAAATAACCAAATTGACCGGACTGGTCCAAGTTTCAATCAACATGCTTTCACTTTTTCTTGTAGTCTCACATTACCTAATCTCCTGAGATGCTGTCATTAATTGATTTCTTATAACAACATAGAGATCCGAAGTATTACAAGAAACATAACATCTGAGGCAAAACTTGGTGTGTGATTAATAAAACAAAAAGGTTTCCAAACGAGAAGCAAATAATCCTAATCTTTTAGTCTAGTCAAGACACTTCATGTCTCTTTGGGTGTGGACTTGCCTTCGCCTTTGCCTTTGCCATAGGGAGTGTAAGGAGAGAAGCCATTGCGACCTTGCTGATTTCTCGCCTTCCTCACCTTCCCAGCTCCGCTTTCTATGTTCAGATGAACTTTTGGAGGTGAAGAGAAGCAGAACGATAGAGCAACCGCCTGTGACATTCAATGACAAAAATATGAAAACCCTGTTATCTTCTAACCTTGCAAGAACAGTAGTTTATTTGTGTTTGAACAATACCTGAAGATCGAGTCGGTGAACATTAAAGATGTCTTTCAGAGAATGTGAATTGTATGCTGCGATATAAGCCCTGTACGCATCCTTAGCTATCTTGTTCAGATTATAGTTTTCGGCAACATATTTCTCCTGCAGGACAAGAGCAAGAAACGATGTTCTTAAAATGAATCAACTACAGATGCAAAAGTTATCCACCCACAAAAAGACTTGAGTCAGAACAATTACCAGAGCGGATCGAACATTTAAAAGCTTTTTCTCATTGAACTCAAGCTCTTTTACAGGTACTTTTGCAGCCTGCGGGTTAAGTAAAAAATCAATATAACAAGTAGGTTTACCCACAAGAAGATTCTAGAAAACCAGTCATACCTTAAGGTATCGAATAAACTGAAGCTCTTCAGGGATCAAGACAAGCAATGCCTTTCCTTTTGCTCCTTCTCCACGGGCTGTTCGACCAACCCTGTGGATATATTCCTAAAAACAGCATCAACCATCAACAATCTAAGATGCACACAAACAGACAGAAAGGGATATAGAAAAACCAGAAGAGCAAAATATCTTTCTTACCGTTGGCTTGTCTGGAGGATCATATTGTATAATCCAGTCCTACAGATAACACGATTCAACACAATATGATTTCAGTAATACTTTTGAGTAGATAAAAGCGTTAATAATCGATGTTAGGACCCATACGTACCACGGCAGGAATGTCCAGACCACGAGCAGCAACATCAGTGCACAACATAATACCTTTTTCTGCTTTCATAAAGTCGAAAAAGGTTTTAGTTCTTCGGTTTTGATCCAATCCTCCATGGATGTCACAGCTATCCACGTTGATTAGCTTCATGATTTCAGCATGGAATTGTACCGACTTGCACGTCGAGAAGAACACCATTATCTTTTTATTTAAATTCTTCTTCAAAAAAGAAATTAGAAGGAGAAGTCTCTTTTCGCTAGGAACAACACAATAGCCTTGCTCCAATCCTTCATTTGTCACCTAACAGTTTTGGAAACTTATCAAGTAAAATCTCTATGATGGCATGGTCCTTAAAGTTTCATTACCAGAGTGTTCCTTGTGATTCATACCTTGCGTCTACCATCATCGACATCAACAAGAACAGGAGACGTCAATGACACCCGAGCAAGATCTTGAACCTGCAACGAGTCATAAAGAGTGAGAATAATTAACAACAAGTACTAATAATGACAATACTGAAGCTAGCAGAAAAATACCTTGGAAGTCTGGGTGGCAGAGAATAATGCGGTTTGCCTAGTCTGTAGAAACATGGTAAAAACTTTAATCAGAACAAAATACAAACCATAGTAATGCCAAATACTTTGAGGCACATGATTTGTGTAGACATTTTAACATATAAAATCCAACAAAACTCTTTTGCCAGTGGGTTTTGGCTGAAGATAATAGCAAGCAATACCATAGCAAGTTGCTATAACGGAAAAATTTACACAAAAAGAAAAGAAAAGAAAAGGAATCTCTGATACTGAAAGGTTTGAATCTATCTAGTTTTCTCATTCTTCTTTAGATTAACCTTACTTAAGGCACAAAGAGATAATTTACCTTTGGTAGAATCTTCAGAATCTTATTCATGTCTTCCTCAAAATTTTCTTCCAGTATCCTATCAGCTTCATCAATTACAAGACACTGCAATTTAAAGGAACATATATAAAGATAGATATCCATTAGAATCATATACAGTTTAAAGTCTGCTTGCTACGACTAAATCCAAGGCTAAAAACTAATTATAAGCCAAACATTCTGAAGTTTTCCTTTTCCTTCTCTATCTCTATCACAGAGGCGGCAGAATGAATACAGCATAAGCTGCTGAATAAAGTTCATCTATAACGCCTTTATTTGTATTGTTCATCTAAGAATAACAATGTGTATGTGGCTCATAGTTTTCAGTAGCTACTTCTCAAAAATAGACAAGAACATGCGCCAATTGGAACAATGAAAAGGACAGCACCTTAAGGTGTTTATAAATGAAACCCTTGGTATGTTGAAGATGGTCAAGAAGACGCCCCGGAGTTGCTATCAGCAAATTTGAACCATTTGCAATACGTTGTGCTTCTGTCCTTCTGTTATTGCCACCAATAACCATGCTGACCGTCATTGAATGATGTTTGAGTAGCTCCTCTGCCACATTTTTCGTCTGAAATATCAAAATAGAACAGTGAGAAATGGGGATGTGAGGCCGCAGTTTCGTTTAACAACATTCACACTTCACAAAACCAATGCAATTACAATGAGTAATCGACATGACAGATGAGAACATCACATAATTGTTCTAACTGACGCATTGCAAGAAGAATTACAGGACTCATCTACAAACAATGACAGTATGGTAGATAAAGAAGTGAATTTACCTGAATAGCAAGTTCTCTTGTGGGGCAAATAACGATCACACCAGTCCCGTTGCGAGGAGAGAAACGCTCTTTAAACAACAACTCCACAGCCGGTATGAGAAAGGCAAGGGTTTTACCAGAACCCGTCCTGGCAGCACCAAGAACATCCTTTCCCTCCAAAAGAGGAGGAATTGATCCAGCTTGAATCTAATTTATAGCAAATGATTAAGAGACTTAGAAACATACTAGTATTCCACAAGAAACTTGTTTTGCAAATCTGGTCTGAACATGAGAAAAAGGTTCTAGATTTACGTACTTGCGTCATGTGCTTAAAGTCCATCGACTTGATAGCTTCGAAAGTCTGCTCTGATAACTCTAGGGATTCAAAAGTTTCATTAGTCATTATCCCTTTCCCGACAACCACCATCTTCTTCTCTTCTTCTACTTCTTCTCCTTCCTTTGCTTCCACCTCTTCTTCTTCTTCATCATCTTCCTCGGTTTTGCCTCTGCCCTGCATCTTCTTCACTTTCTTAACCTTCTTTTCTATCTTCTTGTGGATTTCATTTGCGTTTTCCTCTACGTTGTGGGGTTCTTCTTCTCCCGCCCTTTGAAGGTCGTTTTTCTTCCCACGGTTTCGCTTTCTTATTCTCTTCTTCAGCTCTTCACTGGATTTCTTCTCCAGCTCAACCATGTCTAGAGCTCTAAATCTCAATCAACCAACTCTGCAGCAAAATTACAGAATATATTAAATGGAAAAAACATTCGAGACCGATTCTAAATCTGTGAAAAAAGAGTCAGTTCTAATACGGACAATGCTAAGCCAGCGAAACAAAGGTTTCAACATAAAACGAATCCGTAAACAGGTTCTGTGTCGTAATCATTAGTTTCACATCCAAAAATTTATGATTTTACATCAAACGAGTCCGTAAACAGGTGGTTTAAAGTTTATAAGAGTTCTTATGTTACAATAGAACAGAACAGCAAAACATTAGGTTTACCAAATCGCAGAGTACTTTGATTTTCTTATCGATGCAGAGCGATAGAAAAACTTACATGAAGCACCTGTAGAAATGAAACCACTTGAAGGTTGCGATACCGAAGAGAATTTGAAGAATTTTGCTCAAGAGAAACTTGAGAGAGATTCAACGGCGCAGAGAATAGAAAAAAGGTTTAGGGTTTAATGAGTGTTGTATTGTAACTCAGTGTTCTAAAAATCGGTCTAGGCGGTCGCCTAGGCGGGGCCTAGGCGCTAGGCGGTCTTTGACTATGGCGATTTTCGCTAGGCGGTCCTTGACCATGGCGATTTTCTCCTAGGCGTTCGAATTAGGCGTTTATGTTATTAAGCGGATTTAAACGGTCCTAGACGGGTCTAGGCGGTCCTAGGCGGGTCTAGGCGGTCCTAGGCGGGTCTAGACGGTCCTAGGCGGCTACACACAATCTTTAACCAATTATCATTTGATTTTTAATTTTCATGTTTGTTTCGGTATAATTTTAAAAATTTATTACATATAACTAAATTTATAAGTTTTTACTTCATAAATTAATGATTATCAATAAAAAAATATTGTAAATTTAACAGATTTGACAGTAAATGTCGTGTGCTGATAAATTTAGCTAATATTCTTTTTGTTATTTCGATGTACTTTGAGTTTTAATCTATTTTTTAGACTAAGAATATTTGAATTATATGACATATATTATATAATATATCTAATATATATCGTTTTCTTTTATAAATACATATACCGCCTAGGCGCCGACTAGGCCCCGACTAGGCGTTCTAGGCGCTAGGCGGTGGGTCACCGCCCGACTAGCGCCTAGCGCTTTCTTGAACACTGATTGTAAGTGGTTCGACTTAGTTTTTGTTTTTTTTGTTTTTTTTTTGTTATATATATATATATATACTAGATTGTGATCCGCGCATCAGCGCGGAACAATTTTTTTTCATAAGTTATTTTAGTAAACATTTTTTTTTGTTGAGTTTTGATTTTTTAAATTTTATTTGGGTTTATGTAAAGATTTTAAAACGGGCGAGTATGATCCGTTTAGACCTGTCTTCATTTAAATCCAGTCCTTTAGATTTATTTTTAATCCACCCGTTTAAACCCTCAATAAGTAACACATACCTATTTAAACCTATTTAGATCAATTATAAAAATTTATTCTTTTAAAATTTAATGCAAAATACATTAAATTAATCTTTTAAATTTAAAATTTTATATCAAAATACGAAATATGAAAATACATAAGAAAAAATAAAACTTAAATTAAATTTTAAATTTTAGTTTTTCTATTTTTGATCTCTTTAAATATAAAAATGACAATGAAAACAATATTTTGGTTTTGGTTATGAATCCATCTTATCTAAATATTGGAAACAAAAATGTAAAAAGAAAATCACGCAAAGAAAAGTCTACATGTTTAGATTGATTTCAGACCTTAAATAAGAAATCTATATGCCTTTGTAATGAGTTTTTAGAAAAATAAATGGACTATAATAATACATCATAATTGTGTTTTATTTTGATAAAATATTTTGAATTCATATGAAACTTTTATTAATTATTTTCATATTTTATTTTTTGAATTCTGGACTGACAATACATTATAATTGATCCTAGGATTCAATAAAAACTTGATAGTATAATTATCATGTAAGTGTAT
The DNA here is from genome assembly GCA_030180135.1 of Orychophragmus violaceus. Classification (NCBI taxonomy): domain Eukaryota; kingdom Viridiplantae; phylum Streptophyta; class Magnoliopsida; order Brassicales; family Brassicaceae; genus Orychophragmus; species Orychophragmus violaceus. The sequence continues at coordinate 82,377,409 of CM058233.1, read as the reverse complement.
AATTATCATATATGTAAAAGAGTCGTTTTCTTTCTTTTAGTAAATTTTAAAAAAAAAGGAAAAAATTGGTAAAGATAGCTTAAAAGAAATTTGACTTAGGGACTTGTGGAAGAGATTTGAGAAGAGAAGGTGATAACCTCCGAAAAGTGTGATTGAGAAACAGCATGAAAGTAAGAAGTGTTAAAACACCAGTTTGCTGTGCACTTCCTAGTGAAAATGAGAAGTGGTAAAACACAATTCTTGGTGCGCAACATAGTGATATACTTGTATTTCATGGCATATTAGGATGTTTATTAGCTTTTGTTTTGGTTCTTTTAAGCTTCATTTAGCTTCTTTTTCCTTTGTTTATTGGTTTGTTTAGAGTTTAGTATCATTCTAGGTTAGGTTGTTGCATTTAGAGTGTTTCCTTGGTGTTTTGCAGGTGATTTGAAGTGCATGGAGCTAAGAGGAGCATTGGAAGAGAAGTCTAGAGCTTAAGGAACCAAGGAGAAGCATGCTGGCTCAATATCGGCTTCCATATCGGCCTAGCAGGCCGATACGAACCTTCGCCAAAACCATATCGATGTTAATATCGGCCTGCTTGGCCGATACAGAAATGCAGAATTTAATCCGAGAGTCTGTACCGGCTTGGATATCGGCCAAGCAGACCGATACGAGCCTTCGACTGAGGCATATCGGCCTCCATTCCGGCCAGTCAAACCGATACAGAATCCCAGAAGAATCAATATCGGCCTGCATTCCGGGCAACCAGGCCGATACAGACCCTTGACTTTCACTTGGACCCGGGTCAACACCCGGTTTGTTCCGGGTTGACCCGGTTCACACCCCATTTACTATTTAAGCAAAAAAACTTGATTTTTGTTGTCTCTTAAGCTTGTTTTTGATTTGAAAACCTTTTGTAAGAACAAGTTTAATCTTTTGCTAATCTAAGTACTTCTTTTGAGATTTCTTGTTTCAATCTTTCATCTTTCTCTAATCCTCAATGATTTGCACTATCTTCATAGATTTTGTTGATCAAATGATGATTAGTGAGTAGTTTCCCATAGGGTTTATGGGTTAGGTAGGATTAGTGTGATTAGCTAGGGATGATTAAGGGGTGTCTAGTGTTTAATCTTTCTTAAATCTCTTCTATCTAAGTGTGCTTAATGCCTATTTGACCTTGATCAAGTTAAACTAGGATGGTTAGGATTTTATGCTCACCATGTGTTCGATGAAATTCCAGTTATGGCTTAGATAGGATTTTTCACATTCTAGCTCATGGGAATGAATGTCTAGAGTGATTATTAGCTGTTTAGAACTTGATTGAATGCTTGCTTGACCTTAATTCACAAATGAGAGTTTGTTCTTGAATTGGGATTAAGTAAAGAGATTAGCTCTAAGAGATTAGGCTAATTGGCTTATTGTGTTCTTGCTAGGAGGTTAGCTTGTTTGAAGCTTGATTAGCATCCCGAGTCTCCTAGTCCATTGACCTTGCTCATAGACCTTATTCTTCTTATTGATTTCTAGTTATCTTGTTCTTGCTTGTTTAGTTCCTCTTGTTTAATTTAGTCTACTTTGTTATTGTTATTAGAACCTTTAGAACCTTATGATTTAAATCTTGAAATTGGTTAACTTGGCTAATTTGGTTCGGTGTATTCGTATTGGTCTTAATCCGGCCCCAAAATTGGATTGATCCCTCATTGCTACACGATAAGCATGGGGAATTGATACCCATAAAGATTGGCTAAAATCTTGTTATCAATTTGGCGCCGTTGCCATTTTGGAAACTTGGATAGATCAATTAGATTTCCCTTCCTATTTAGATCAAGTTTTGGTTACTAATTTTGCTTCTTCGTCTTGCTTTGATGACAGGTGTATGAACCTACGCAGCAGAGGACCAACGAACTTAGTTGCACGGGTTTCAGACATCAAAGCACTTGAAAGACAGTTAGCAAGAGAGCGACGAGCTTTAGAGCGCGCTGTGCATTTGGAAAGACTCGGGTTGGAACAGGAAGAAGTAGTTCAGCCTCAGTTTGAACCTCAAGAGCAGCCGGTTATGGATCTAGAGGGTCAACAGGACCAACAAGGCCATCAGGGCAATCAAGAGCAGCATCATCAGGAAGAGGATGCTAGAGATGGACAAGGAAACAAGATCCCGGTTCATCGTGAGAGACCAGCTCGAGCCATTGGCGACGGCGATACACCCGACACGAACGCTAATCGGCGGGGTATCATTCCTCCACCAGTGAACAACAACAATTTTGAAATCAGAGCCATGGTCATGAATATGGTACAGAAAAATCAATTCCATGGGCTTGCCTCAGAAGACCCATTGCAACACTTGGATACCTTCGATAAAATCTGTGCCACTACAAGACTAAATGGCGTGACGGATGAGGGTCTCAAGATGCGCCTCTTTGTCTTCTCCTTGGCGGACAGAGCCAAAGATTGGGAAAGCACCATTCCACCGGGTTCCATCACTACATGGGCAGACCTTAAGAAGGCTTTCTTGAAGAAATTCTTCTCAACTACGAGAACTGCCCGGTTCCGCAATGAGTTATCCGGGTTTGTGCAAAGAAACAACGAGACCTTCGCTGAAGCTTGGGAAAGGTTCAATAAGCTCACCACTCAATGCCCACACCACGGTTTCACCAAGGAGACACTACTCAGTAACCTCTACCGAGGAGTGCTTCCTAGGATGCGGGCAATGCTTGATTCTTGTAGTAATGGACACTTCCTAGGCAAGGGAGTTGATGAGGCTATGGAATTGATTGAAAACTTGGCTACAAGTGATGGGAACTACAATGAGGACTATGAGAGGACTCCTAGAGGATCATCTTCTTCAGATGAGAAGTACGAGAAGGAAATCAAGTCTCTAAATGACAAGATAGACAAGATGATCTCATCCAACCAAAAGCAAATCAGCTTTGTGGAGAACTATGATGATTCTCAACCAGTCCTCTATAGTCTTGAAGGTGATATGACCCAAGAAGAGATCAACTTCATAGCGGGCCAAGGAGGTTTCAACAAGGGTTTCAACCCCAACTACCGGAACCATCCTAATTTCTCCTATCGAAACCCCAATGTGGCAAACCCACAAGATCAGATTTATCCCCAAGCTCAAACCCAAGGACAAGCTCCTCAACAAGGACAACAAGGCTTTCAACAATCTCAACAACAAAAGCCATTTGTCCCTTACACTAACCAACAAGGGTTTGGCAATAAGCCTCAGTTTCAAGGACAACAAGGCTATGCTCCAAAGCAACAATACCCACCCGGTTTTGGACAACAACAGCCACAAGCTTCCTCTTCATCGGGTTTGGATAATGAGTTAAAGAGTATGATGCAGCAACTTCTACAAGGGCAAGCCTCCGGAGCTATAGAAGTACGTGATCTCAAGAGTGAGCTTCAGAACTTGACTTCAAGGGTCACAAACATGGAAAACAAAAATGCCTCTACATCCCGCACTCAAGGTACTTTACCCGGAAAATGTGAGCAAAACCCAAAGGAATACATCCAAGCAATCACATTGAGAAGTGGTAAAGAGCTGCAACATCATCAAGTACCCAAACCTAGAGGGATCACTTCACTCAATGAGGACATTGAAGTTCAAGGAGGGGAGGAGAATTCTGAAAATTCTGCTCTAAACAAGGAGAGTGATAGTGAGATAGCTAAGAGGAATGGAAAGGCTGTAGTTGAAGAAGTAGTAGAGGACACACTCAAGAAGAAGGATGGTGTGTTTGTGCCACCACCTTATGAGCCTAAGCTACCCTTTCCGGGCAGGTTCAAGAAGCAACTGTTAGAAAAGTACAAAGCCCTTTTCGAAAAGCAAATGAAGAATGTTGAGCTTACAATGCCTTTGATAGATGCATTCCTACTTGTTCCTCAATACAACAAGTTCTTAAAGGATGCTATTAAGGAACGGACTAAGGAGGTGCAAGGAATGGTTATGCTCTCACATGAGTGTAGTGCATTCATCGAAAGGAGTATTGTACCTAGGAAGCTTGAAGATCCGGGCAGTTTTACTCTACCATGTGCTATTGGTCCTTTTAGATTTGAGGGTTGTCTATGTGATCTTGGAGCAAATGCAAGTTTGATGCCTTTCTCGGTAGCCAAAAGGCTAGGCTTCTCAACCTACAAAGCTTGTAGGATCTCCTTGGTTCTAGCAGATAGATCGGTGCGATACCCAATTGGACTCCTAGAAGATCTACCGGTGAAAGTAGGAGGATATGACATACCGACAGATTTTATTGTATTGGAGATGGATGAAGAACCGAAGGATCCTCTAATCCTTGGGAGTCCATTCCTTGCTACAGCTGGTGCTATCATAGATGTCAAGAAAGGGAAGATAGACCTCAACCTTGGTAAGGACATAGTGCTGAACTTTGACATCAACAAGGTGATGAAGAAGCCAACCATACAAGGTCAAATGTTCTACATTGAGGCTATGGAAGAACTAGCTGATGAGTTACTAGAAGAGTTGAACATGGAGGATCCCTTGGAAGTGGCTTTGACAAAAGATTGTGGAGAGTATGGATATCTTTGCGATGAGAGCTGGGCTTATATGAGAGCACTTGATTCACACAAGCCTTTGCTAGGAGAGGTTGGATACTTGGACCTTGGACCAGATTCAGTGGGTAAAGAGATATAGGTCTTTGTTGCGGGTTATGGAGCTGATGGCGCCTATGGAGCTGAGGGTAACAAGGAGCAGCTTGTAGCCGATGATGTTGGATCGTTTAGTGTTTCCTGATTCAATTCCCAGATTGATTCATCCTACTAAACATGCAGATCTAGGTTCTCTTATTTAGAAACATAATAGATCTCACCTGTTACCTTTTTGTGCAGCGGAAAGAGGAGGCACGGGTCAGAGATCAGCAGAACCACCAAGGGATGGATCCTCCAAAGGCTCACACACGCACGCTCGGGAATTGGCTGCTAGACCAGACAGAGAGGAGGCGCAGAGAGAGGCTAAGGGAGGCGCAGAGACTGAGCAGAATTCGAGAGCTTTAGGTCAAGTTTTATTCATTAAAACTCCCTTTAGTTCTCATGGGCTTTTGGGCCCAATTCTCAGTTCTCATGGGCTTTTGGGCCCATGGATTTAATCAGGCCCTTTATACTCTCTAAGTACAATAAATGCCTAGCACTTTTACCGTACTTATGCTAAACCGTTCCTTCGTATTTTCCCGTTAGCTTAGGCGTGTGACCCATATGGGATCATATAATAAAGGCAATAAGTCCAAGACTTATAGATCATGAGCGGACTCTAGCAAGCCATCATGACCCCCAGTATTATATGACTTATGTCTGATCATTGACATACTCTTACGTTCTAGAGACAGTACAGAGATTACTGGACATAATTCCAACAATCTCCCACTTGAACTGGAATCTCTGTATTCATAATCCTTTTGTCTCAATATCTCGATTAGTCATAAGGCAAGATTAGTGTCATCCTTATAAAGCCTAATCTTGTTCATCGGACTCTGATTTGATACTGACAATCCAAACGACTCGGGAAAGTCCGTTTGAGCATGGCCATGCATTTTCCAGTATTCAAATCTCCGATTGGCCTAGAGATATTTACTCCATTTATATTGGAGGGACAAATCCCGTCTTGTTCCATCACTGTAAACTACTCATTTCATAATACACCCAATCAAGGTCCTTATAACTATCGCTTAACGACAGCATTAGACAATGATCAAAGCGCATTAGTTCATGTGCAGTCACATGCATGCGAAATCAGGTCTAAGGACTATACTCTATAGTCGTAGTAAGAATCTCTTATGACACAGATATAAATATCCTGAAGAGTTCTTATAATCGGGTCTTGTCCGGTCGTATGTACCCCAACATACACCTATGTATTGACTTTGATGCCGTGCATCTATGACATCCTGAGACTTTGTCATAAGTCACATACCAATCTAGTCTCACACGGTTGTTGGTGTTCCAATTTCAACAACCTTCGACTAGGGACAGGATGATATAAGCCATCTATCAAATATAGGGTCTCATGATCAAGCTAAATGACTTTGATGACTCAAGATCAAGTCACTTACTTCGATGACCTATAAAATGGTTCATATCATTTTGGAACGATTATTTCATCACAGTTAAAATAATCTTGAAATAATAATTTCATTAAACATCATAAAATGTTTTACAAGAACATATCTATAACTAAATAAAGCCCTTTATTAACTCCCACTGAAATTAAGACTACATCTTAATTTCACTTATCCTACAGCAACAGTCCGCGACTCGTGCTTAGGCCTAAGGAGTGGCTTCGTTAATAGATTAGCAACGTTCTCATTCGTTGAAACTTGCTGATCTACTTAACATCTCTGTCATTTATCTCACGGAATAGGTTATACCTATCCTCAAGGTGTTTGGACCTCTGATGTGCAACTAGTCTCATCTATGCTGGGAATCACATCAAGTTCAGTGACGAACTCTTCTTTCCAAACAACCTCTTTCGCCGCTTTCAAGCTGCGAAATGTTCAGCTTAAGTCATGGAGTCAGCAACAGTGCCTTGCACCGCCAGACAGACACAAGATATAACCGGACTGTGACCGGAAATCATCTTTGTTCGTTGGAAACTTGCCTTTCAGACTCTACCGACTCGTAGCACCTCACTTTCTCCGTAAATCAAGAATTTATCCTTAGTATTCCACAAATATTTTAGGATATTCTTTACGGCAATCCAGTGATTCTTTGCTGGATTTGACTGGTCTTTCCTTGTCTTGCTTAACATTAAAACAACATGAAACAAGTACGTTTCATGGCATATATGATAGATCCAATTGCTGACGCATATGGAATCTTATCCATGCATTTAAGCTCAGCAGTTATCGTAGGACACTGTGTCTTGCTTAACGTAATGCCATGTGACATTGGCATAAAACCCTTCTTGGAATGCTGAAAACGTGTAGGACTTTGTCGGGATAAGAATCCTGACTTTGTCCTACTAGCTCTTTCAGATCTCTATCTTTAGATCCAAAATCCAAGAACTACGTGGCTTTACCCATGTCAATCATAAAACCAACTCCCAAGCCAGTCCTTTACCGACTGCTGCATTGGGACGTTATAATCCGAGAATCAGTATGTCATCGACATACACTATGAGAAATGCAATATCGCTCCCACTTATCTATCAGCAAACGCACAGTTCCACTTCGTTCCTGTTCAAGTCAAAATCTTGACTACTTCAACAGAACGAAGATTCCAACTCCGATATGTTTGCTTCCATCCATGAATGGATCGATGAAGCTAACTTACATAAAATGTAATTTTTTTTTGGAGTCCGGGCTCACTTTCGCTTCTTTGAATTTCGCAGATTCGTCGCTTTCAATGATCATCAGATCATGCGAACTTTCAATGATCATCAGGTTCAACTAATGACGAGAAATCACTCTCGGATTAGTAACTGATTCATTCATATCTGCGAACTTCAGGCTCTACAGGTGTAGATTCTACAGAAATCTGTAAATCCATCCGTTGCTCTCCCTCAACAGGTTGAGCAGCCTCCTGTATTTCTCGAATTTCTTCGAGTTATACTTTTACTCCCACTGTTCTTCTTGGAAAATAACTTCCCTTCTTAGAAAACATAATGGACGTAAAAGTAACAAGCCTTGGTTTCCCTAGGACAACCAGCGAAGTAGCACAACTACAAATACTCAGTAAAGACGAATTTGGATCGATTCCAATCCACATTTACGTGGTGTCTTTCAACTGATATTGGTGGAACTATTTCAGCGTAAACTTAGATATTTTAGAGCGTTATTCTTCAAGAATATCATGGAAGATTCGTGTGACTCATCTTTAATCATTTCTTATAAGATCTGATTCTTTCTCACAGAAATACCTCAAGGTTTTTCAGGAGAATTGAGCTGTGAAACGACTTCACACTCATTCAGATGATCACACCATTAATGACTCAAGTATTCTCACTCGTGATTTAATTCAGAGTCTTAATACTTCTGTCACTCAGATTCTATACCTCATTCTGGAACTCTTTCGACCATGTCAAAGAATTCCGACTTGTGTCTCATCAAATGAACACAGTCTTACTCACTGAATTAATCAGTAGAGACAATGAAGTATAGGAAATTTTCTCTGGCATTACTGCTCATCGGACCACATACATGAGTATGTTCAATCTCCAATAAGCCTTTGGGCCTTTCTCTAGCTCGGCTAAGATAGGCCCCTTTGTCTTTTGGTCCAGTAAACAGAATTCAAGTCTCATAAGATATCTTATCAAATGAGCCCAACAGTCCATAACTATGGGATTTCTGAATCCGACTTACTCTATGTGACCAAGACTTTTATGCCAAGAAAAATCAGGTTTAATTCATCAGATTTAAACCAATTCGGTATTTATGTTACATTTAGGCACTCTTTGGTTTAAGATATAAAACCCATTCCATGAATAGGGTGCTACAATTAATATTTCATTAAGATCAAAAGAACAAAACTTGTCTTTTATCAAAATGAAAAAACATTCAAATTCTTACAAGAAAATGAAAAACAACTCTGCTTAAAGCAGGTGCATTGTAGCAATTACTTAATACAAAGCCAAGCCTCGAAGGCATCTACAAGTGAAAAACCCTACGGCTGAGGCAGCATCCATAGCTCCTTCCAGACATGCAGTTCCACTTGCCCTTCCTTCAACGTTCTATTGTTGCTCAGGCTCTGCATATTTTCACAAATATCAGTGCCACAACTAGTATCCAATACCTATAAGGTAGAACTTGAAGTAATAACATGAATACCTGAGGAAGTAGTCTCATACATCAACTTCAACTCCTCATCATCTTCCATGAATTTAATGCAATCTCTCTTCCAATGCCCTGTCTCTTTACAGTAGCAGCACTTACCAACGTAAGAGGTATCTGACTCGGGCTCAGAAGACACACGCTTGCCATGATTCAAAATCTGGACAACTTTGCCTTCACCCTTGTCAGCATTAGGTTTAGTAAACCTACCCTTCTCATTCATGAGATTATTCAGGGTACTCTTCACGTTTGGCTCAACTGTCTTGAGCATATCATGCAGTTCAGTCAGCGTCTTCGTTAAACCTTTCTTGATATAGTTCCTTCTGAACTTATCATAGCTTGACGGCAGTGACTGTAGAATGATCTCAGTTGCCAATTCTTGGCTAACCGAATAATCCAGTTTCCTCAGGTTATCAATGTAACCCATCATTTTACTGACATGAGGACTCACTGGATGATCATTTGGTAGCTTGCAGCTAGTGAGAGACTTAACCAACTGGTATCTCTCCACTCTTATCTGCTCCTGAAATTTCAATTTCAGGCTGCTGATCATCTCTATTGGCGACTCCATGTTCTCATATTGCTTCTGCAAGTCTGAGTCCATGGTAGCCAATATCAGACCACGCACATCTACCGCATCATTATAATGCTTATTCCAAGCATCATATACTGCATGAGAAGCATTGGACCCGATCCTCACGGGGAGAGCTCTCTCAAGGACATAGTCCTTTCTCTCCTGTCTGAGGACTAGCCTCAGGTTCCGCGACCAAGTCAAGAAATTTGATCCGTTCAGCTTGTCCATCTCAAGGATAGACCGGATCGAGAAAGTGTTTTGATTGTTTGTGCTAGTCACAACTGAAAATTAAGATAAAAGGATTTTAGTTAATATGTTCAATATGATTAATCTCGCATTATACTTAATATGATTAATCACGCATTATATTCAATAACATAAGTTACCCTCAATAGAATATAATGATTCCAAGATCCACATATAACTAAGATCAAAGTGGGCCACTGGCCATCACCCAACCTTAGCTTATATCGGTAAGCCCTATGTCGGCTAATTATATCCGTGATATAACTCTTGGTTGTGAATCTGGGCCCGAGGCCCAATCCACTCTGATGTCTCAAGGCCCGGGACTCCCGATGGCCTAGTCAAGAAAACCAGACTATACAGTCATGTAATCATTAATGTCTGGGACTCCCAATGACATTTATGAATCACAAACCGTCTTATCCACGCAAAAGTAGACACCCTCACACTGTAAGGCCATGAATACAATTGAATGGGCTTCGACAGCTGACATAGACTGGACAAGACATCCAACGCTTGATATTATTTGAGGTTTGTAGGTTTATTAAAATTCATCCCAAAATAGAAGATTACTATTTTGGGAAACTTTCCTTTTTGGGAAACCTACTAATTTTGGAAACTTTCTAAAATTGGAAACTTCCTAAAATTGGAAACTTTCTAAAATTGGAAACTTCCTAAAATTGGAAACTTTCTAAATATAGAAATTTCCTAAAAATCCAAAACATGCAAATCTAGAAACTTCTAATTTAAGAAACTTTCTAATTTCAAAATTTTGGAAACTCATTAATTTAAAAATCGATTTTATAATTTTATAAAAATAAATTTTAAATTAATTCTGAAGAAAAGACTCAAATAATTGGCCCAATTGTTTTAACTTCTTGGCCCGAGGCCCAAGAATTGGTCTATGTCCAAAACATAACCCAATTGCCCAATTAAATGACATAACCGGTCTGGTTCATTAAAATTGGTCTTAACCAAAGTTAATTACTACGATGACCACAATTGTCAACCGGTTATTTACTAAACCGGATTTTCTCAATTTATTTGGTCCAACCAAATCAAATTAGAAAACCACCGGTTTAGGCACAAAATCCAATTTTCGACTTTGGATTTCTTATCCCGGTTTAACCAGAACTTAATAAAATTATTAAATCTGTTTATTAAACCGCGACGTTTAATTTTAATAAAATTTTAAACCGAACCGAAACGTCAAACGAACCGAACCGGCCCATTAGGTCACGAACCGATCACGGCTTCACGTGATCGAGCAACAATCGCGCAGCCGCAAGCCGAGATCGGGACGGGACGAGACGATGGTCGGGACGAGTGATCGGGACAGGATGCAGGACGCGTGATCGGGCCGAGACAACATGACGCAGTCCATGCGATCGGTCTCTCGCGCCTCACGGTCGATCGATCGGGACGTGAGCAAGCGACGATCGCGGTCGATCACACGATCGGATCCATCGCTCCTCTCGGTCCATCGACGATCGTTTGCGCCGTGCCGTTGATCGTGTCGACGACACGATCCGATCCATGATCGGTTCGTTCGTCAAAACGATCCGGACGTGTGATCCGAAACTGATCAACACTCCGACGCATATCGATTCAATATAGATCGGATCATGCGATTTCTTGTTTGTTTAGGTTTTTAATTCTTGTTTCTTAAGTGTTTTCCTTATCAGTAGGTTGATTCAAAAACACTTCTTAAACAATCCTAAACTTGATTCTAAACAAGAAAAACCACAGAAACAATGGCTCTGATACCACTGTTGGATCGTTTAGTGTTTCCTGATTCAATTCCCAGATTGATTCATCCTACTAAACATGCAGATCTAGGTTCTCTTATTTAGAAACATAATAGATCTCACCTGTTACCTTTTTGTGCAGCGGAAAGAGGAGGCACGGGTCAGAGATCAGCAGAACCACCAAGGGATGGATCCTCCAAAGGCTCACACACGCACGCTCGGGAATTGGCTGCTAGACCAGACAGAGAGGAGGCGCAGAGAGAGGCTAAGGGAGGCGCAGAGACTGAGCAGAATTCGAGAGCTTTAGGTCAAGTTTTATTCATTAAAACTCCCTTTAGTTCTCATGGGCTTTTGGGCCCAATTCTCAGTTCTGATTAAATCCCATGGATTTAATCAGGCCCTTTATACTCTCTAAGTACAATAAATGCCTAGCACTTTTACCGTACTTCTGCTAAACCGTTCATTCGTATTTTCCCGTTAGCTTAGGCGTGTGACCCATATGGGATCATATAATAAAGGCAATAAGTCCAAGACTTATAGATCATGAGCGGACTCTAGCAAGCCATCATGACCCCCAGTATTATATGACTTATGTCTGATCATTGACATACTCTTACGTTCTAGAGACAGTACAGAGATTACTGGACATAATTCCAACAGATGATTGGAGCGAACTCAAAGCGCCAAAGGTTGAGTTAAAGCCCCTTCCGCGGGGGCTTCGGTATGCATTTCTTGGCCCTAACTCTACTTATCCTGTCATTGTGAATGAGTTGTTGAGTGATGATGAATTGATTGCGTTAACCACAGAATTGAAAAGGTTTAGGAAGGCAATAGGCTATTCTCTTGATGACATAAAAGGGCTGTCACCTAGTTTATGTACCCATAGAATTCATCTTGAAAACGAATCTATGTCATCAATTGAACATCAAAGGAGATTGAACCCTAATCTTAAAGAGGTAGTCAAGAAAGAGATTATTAAGTTGTTAGATGCTGGGATAATTTACCCCATTTCGGACAGCACGTGGGTCTCACCAGTGCATTGTGTCCCGAAAAAGGGGGGAATTACGGTAGTAAAAAATGATAACAATGAGTTAATCCCAACTAGGACTATCACGGGCCACAGAATGTGTATAGACTATAGAAAGTTGAATGCAGCTTCTAGAAAATATCACTTTCCGCTTCCTTTTACAGATCAGATGCTTGAGAGACTAGCCAATCATCCTTTTTACTGTTTTCTCGACGGATACATTGGGTTCTTCCAGATCCCGATACATCCGAACGATCAGGAGAAAACGACGTTCACTTGTCCTTACGGCACCTTCGCATATCGAAGGATGCCATTTGGCTTGTGTAATGCACCGGCTACCTTTCAGCGGTGCATGATGTCCATTTTTTCCGATCTCATCGAGGACATTGTGGAAGTCTTTATGGACGATTTTTCTGTATATGGCTCTTCCTTCTCTTCTTGTTTGTTGAACTTGTGCAGGGTCTTAAGGAGATGTGAAGAGACGAACCTCGTGCTCAACTGGGAAAAGTGCCACTTCATGGTAACCGAGGGAATTGTGTTGGGTCACAAGATTTCAGAGAATGGCATTGAAGTGGATAAGGCCAAGATAGAAGTGATGACGAGTCTTCAGCCGCCAACCTCAGTTAGAGGGATCCGAAGCTTCTTGGGTCATGCCGGGTTCTACAGAAGGTTCATCAAGGACTTCTCTAAGATCGCTAGACCGCTCACTCGTCTACTATGTAAGGAAACCGACTTTGTGTTTGATGAGGAGTGTTTGACTGCATTTCACCAGATTAAGGAAGCCTTGATTAGTGCTCCGATCGTCCAAGCTCCGGATTGGGAGTTACCTTTCTAGATTATGTGTGATGCTAGTGATTTCGCGGTTGGAGCAGTTTTGGGACAGAGGAAAGACAAGAAGCTGCATGTTATCTACTACGCTAGCCGGACATTAGATGATGCTCAGGTTAAGTATGCAACAACTGAGAAGGAGCTTCTAGCTGTGGTATTTGCCTTTGAGAAGTTTAGATCATACTTGGTTGGATCTAAGGTCATAGTCTACACGGATCATGCTGCATTGAGATATCTCTTGGCTAAGAAAGATGCAAAACCAAGACTCCTAAGGTGGATCTTACTACTTCAAGAATTTGATCTTGAGATCAAGGATAAGAAAGGGATAGAGAATGGAGTAGCAGACCACTTGTCTAGGTTGAGAATCGAAGATAGTGTTCCCATTGATGACTCACTTCCGGAAGAGCAACTAATGGCTGTTAGGACTGTGAGAGAAGCTCATGATACTAGTAGAAAGTTGGAAGAGGTTAATTCTCTAGAGGACAAAGAGCCATGGTACGCTGATATTGTTAACTACTTAGCTACGGGAAGAGAGCCACCGAGTCTAGACAGCTGATATACCATGGATTTTACCGGTTTTAACCATGGTATATGCCTTATTTATCGAGTCTTATGTTATGTTTTGGAGTCTTTTTAGTATGTTTACAGGTTTAGACACATTTGGAGCAGAAGTGGAGATTTTGGAGCTGTTTGGTGTATTTTGGAGATTTGGTCCGAGAGACAGAGTTCACTGTCCAGTTTTGAAGACTGCGTCGATCGTTGCACACCTGCATCGATCGTTGCATATGCGAATGGGCCAGACTCGCCGATTTAATGAAGAATGCTGATTTTGCAGAAAAGCCCAGATATTTACACAGAAGCCCAAAACGTGTTTTAGCTATTATATAAGGGTTTTTAAGCCATTGTTTAGGCTACGCTTTACTTTAGTTTTATTTTATTTTCAGAGAGCCTTAGGGGCTGATCTTGCTCTCGAAAGAGAGAGGATTTCGAACCCCTGTTGATTATTCTGTTTTATGATATTTGGTTTTCTACTTAAGATGTTTTCTGTTTCGATGAACATGTCTGAGTAGTTTACCTGTTAGGTTGAAGGATTCTCATTAGGGATTTCAGAGAATTATAGTTTAAATCAATCTGTAGAGATTCATATCTGCTAGTTCTTTATCTAAGTTGTTCTTAATGCTTAATCTGAAGTAGCTAATCAGAGTTATGATGTTAGGTTGATTAATTCAGCGGAAGTTGATTAATTTAACTAGAAAGAATTTAGATAAGCAATTAAACTGTTCGCAAACGGAAGTTTGGTTCAGGTTAATTGTGAACATATCAAACTTGGAATTAATGCTAGTTTAATCTGTTAGTTCTCGCAAACGGAAGTTTGGTTTGCTGCACTTAGACTTAGAGAATTATCGCAAAGGAATTTGGTTAATTCTATATCAGTGTTTGAGTTCTAGAATAGTTATTGATTGGATCTAGATAGATTGATTGCTTGCGTTCCTGATTTCCTGAGAACTCCTGAAACCTAACGCTTCGCTTCCTTGCTCACAAACTCGCTGATATTTACTTTTCTGCTTTGCTTTTAGTTTAATCACCTTTGCTTTCTCCTAGTTTAATCTTAATAGTTCTAAATCTATCGTTGACCAGAGTCCCTGTGGATTCGATACCCTAAGTACTACAACTACATCACTGTGCACTTGCAGTTAGAATAGGGTTAAAACTACACCTATCAAGTTTTTGGCGCCGTTGCCGGGGACTCTTTTGAGTTCTCGATAGATTTGAACTTAGGGTTTAGACTAGGATTTTCGTTTTTTAATTTTTGCTACTAATTTTTTTTTTTTTTTTTTTTTTTTTTTCTTTTTCTGTTCTTGCGTTTCAGGTACGCCTGTAATCACCCTGCAACGATCGACACGGTCCTGTGTGTCGATCGTCACATCATCGCGCTTGCATCGATCGACGCTTCTCCTGCATCGATCGACACATATCGTAAGGAAGATGTATGATTTCTTCAATCCAGGGATTGACAAATCGCAGATAACTTGGTTAAAGAGCAAAGTAGAGTCTCTGCATAGTCTTGTACTTGAAAAGTATGGGCAAGAAGCTATCAACTACGTTGGAGGGAATGAATTCTACAGTCAGGAATCTGCTTTTCAGGGACCTTTCCAGCAACAGGGCAATGCCTTCTCAAGAAGTTGTAGCG
Organism: Orychophragmus violaceus; assembly: GCA_030180135.1. Taxonomy (NCBI): domain Eukaryota; kingdom Viridiplantae; phylum Streptophyta; class Magnoliopsida; order Brassicales; family Brassicaceae; genus Orychophragmus; species Orychophragmus violaceus. The sequence goes on along the minus strand of CM058233.1, from coordinate 82,362,042 downwards.
TTTCTTCTTACCAAGTACCGCCTGCACCTACAGCTCATGAGAGCAGAATGGAAATCATGATAGAGCAGTACCTTGAGAGACAACAACAGATTGATAGGTCCTTCAACTCAAAGATGGATGCTTTGTATGAAGATTTGAATGAGAAGCTTGAATCTTTGAGCACACATATGGAGGAGCTGGATGCAGCAATAGAGAGGCGGAATGAAGCTAGGAAAGCTGAACAGTGTAGATCCATCAAAGCTGTGACCTTAAGGGATGAGATTGAGTTGCTAGGTGAAGAAGAGAGCATAATCTCGGATTTTCTGGATGAATATTGTCTGCCTGATACATGCACCGATCGACACCCCCTTAGTGACGATCGACACGCCATTCTGACGGCAATTTCGAGTTCTTTCGAGAAACAGAATCGCCTTGCATCGATCGACACACATTATGCAACGATCGACACAAAACGCAGAAACCTGCAACAGTACCAGAACAAGCTTACAAGCCCCCAGTGCCATATCCTAAGGTTCCTAAACCTTCCAGACAAGACCTAGAAGTGGTTAACTGCATAAAAGTGATGGATAAGAAGGTGAATAAAACACCACCAGTTGAAACTTTGCGAGTTCATGCAAAGAAGATGATCTCCACTGAAGGTGATCTGAAAGAAGAAGTTCAGATTGGTGGAACTACAGTATCTGATAGTGGAAAGAAGAAGATGGCAGTTCCTCTTGAACCTGCTCTAACATCTTCAGTACCTGCAACTGCTCATAAGCAGAAAGCCCCAAACATCAGATCTGCACCAAAGGTAAGATATAAATCACATAAGCTTAAACCTCCTGACCGCATTGTTTTGAATGCAGGGAAACGCAGTAGACCGCCCAAGCTTCGCTCCCGCCCTGATTCTGATTTCTCTTTCCTTGGAAAGCCCCATGATCATAATGCCTATACACCTCCTTGGATGAAGAGATATTCACAGAGACACTCAAAGTCTCTGTTGAAACCACCATGAATCCAATCTCTTTCCAATAGTCAAGCTAATGACTAAAAACAAGCGCTGAGTGGGAGGCAACCCACTAGTAGGTTCATTTTTATTTTCATTTTTCGTTTTGATTTTGGTGTTTTGATTTTTCTGTTTAAGTGTGTTCAGAAGCGTGAGAAACAGGCAGAATCGCATTGCATCGATCGACACATATAGTGCATCGGTCGATGCAGTCACGATTTGTGGTTTACCGATTCATTTGCGGTTCAGACACCGGTTATCTACATAACCGCGAGCGATAATCGCCTTGCATCGATCGACACCCTTGTGGCATCGATCGACGCAGGGCGACGACAGGTAAGTATTCTGCGACTTTTCGGTTTGTTCTTCAATTTTATTATTCTTTCACCGAGCTCATGCTTCGATTACACTGGGGACAGTGTAGTTTAAGTGTGGGGGAGGAAGCTACTGACACACGCTTTTGTTTTCTTAGTTTTTCAAAAACATTGTTTTATTGAGTCAAAACTTGTATGAAACTATGATTTTTCGAGGAAAATTTTCGCTTGAACAGGAACTAAGTGACCATTGGACAGACTTGCAGAGCCTCTATGACTGTTAGAAAACCCAGACACAGATCAACCTACTGAGGACACCCACATCACTTCAGGTATCAGAGGATCCTTTTACTGACTTCAATTTAATACTGACTTAGATTTCTCACCTAAGGGCTTGGTATACTTTGTGTCGGATTCCCTTGTTAGTTCTGACACAGCCTGTCAACCTATCCTATTTAGTTCCCTTCTCCCCTTCTGTAAAGTAAAAAAAAAAATAATAAACTGAGGATGAGTTAGTAACTCCGAAGTGGTCATGGGAATGGTAGCAAACACTATTTTCTCTCATGTGATCCATGGAATGTGTCCAAAGTACACCCCATAACGGGAAGAACACTGATAAAAAAAATAAAATGATACCCAGTGGGGAAAAATCAGTTGTTAAGGAAGGGAAAGAGAAGAAAGGGACTAGAGAAAGATAGTATGGTGGTCTAGAGCTGATAAGGTAAGAATCCATGTGCCCTTTGATCGATACTCCTTAGGTGAGACCGCACTTAAATACTTGCAGAAGTCAGTAGGGAGAATTTGAATGCTTGAATGTGATTGTGGAGTTTACTTGGGACAGTTGCTAAGTGTGGGGGAAGTACATTGTGGTCTTGAGTTCTATAGGAAAGTTTTCAGTGGCTTACTAAGTGAATGTGATTGTGAAAGTTCCTAGGACGAAATGAGTTTCTGAGTTTACAAACTTCTTTTCTTATGCTTTGGTTCTTTACTTGCTTGAGGACAAGCAAGAGCTAAGTGTGGGGGAGTTGATATACCATGGATTTTACCGGTTTTAACCATGGTATATGCCTTATTTATCGAGTCTTATGTTATGTTTTGGAGTCTTTTTAGTATGTTTACAGGTTTAGACACATTTGGAGCAGAAGTGGAGATTTTGGAGCTGTTTGGTGTATTTTGGAGATTTGGTCCGAGAGACAGAGTTCACTGTCCAGTTTTGAAGACTGCGTCGATCGTTGCACACCTGCATCGATCGTTGCATATGCGAATGGGCCAGACTCGCCGATTTAATGAAGAATGCTGATTTTGCAGAAAAGCCCAGATATTTACACAGAAGCCCAAAACGTGTTTTAGCTATTATATAAGGGTTTTTAAGCCATTGTTTAGGCTACGCTTTACTTTAGTTTTATTTTATTTTCAGAGAGCCTTAGGGGCTGATCTTGCTCTCGAAAGAGAGAGGATTTCGAACCCCTGTTGATTATTCTGTTTTATGATATTTGGTTTTCTACTTAAGATGTTTTCTGTTTCGATGAACATGTCTGAGTAGTTTACCTGTTAGGTTGAAGGATTCTCATTAGGGATTTCAGAGAATTATAGTTTAAATCAATCTGTAGAGATTCATATCTGCTAGTTCTTTATCTAAGTTGTTCTTAATGCTTAATCTGAAGTAGCTAATCAGAGTTATGATGTTAGGTTGATTAATTCAGCGGAAGTTGATTAATTTAACTAGAAAGAATTTAGATAAGCAATTAAACTGTTCGCAAACGGAAGTTTGGTTCAGGTTAATTGTGAACATATCAAACTTGGAATTAATGCTAGTTTAATCTGTTAGTTCTCGCAAACGGAAGTTTGGTTTGCTGCACTTAGACTTAGAGAATTATCGCAAAGGAATTTGGTTAATTCTATATCAGTGTTTGAGTTCTAGAATAGTTATTGATTGGATCTAGATAGATTGATTGCTTGCGTTCCTGATTTCCTGAGAACTCCTGAAACCTAACGCTTCGCTTCCTTGCTCACAAACTCGCTGATATTTACTTTTCTGCTTTGCTTTTAGTTTAATCACCTTTGCTTTCTCCTAGTTTAATCTTAATAGTTCTAAATCTATCGTTGACCAGAGTCCCTGTGGATTCGATACCCTAAGTACTACAACTACATCACTGTGCACTTGCAGTTAGAATAGGGTTAAAACTACACCTATCAACAGCTACAACAAGAAGAAGTTCTTTCGAGAAGTCAACCAATTTTATTGGGATGAACCATACTTGTTCAAGAGATGTTCAGACGGTCTTTACAGGAAATGTGTGCCGGAAGAAGAGATGCAAGGGATCTTGTATCACTGTCATGGTTCAGATTATGGAGGACACTTTGCATCATTCAAAACTGCAACCAAGGTTCTACATTCGGGTTTTTGGTGGCCTAGCTTGTTTAAGGATGCTCATGGTTATGTTTCAAGGTGTGATGCATGCCAAAGAAAAGGCAACATTGGTAAGAGAAATGAGATGCCACAAAACCCGATATTGGAAGTAGAGGTGTTTGATGTATGGGGAATAGATTTCATGGGACCATTCCCATCTTCGTATGGAAACAACTACATCCTTGTGGCTGTAGATTATGTATCCAAATGGGTTGAAGCAGTAGCGAGTCCCACCAATGACTCTAAGGTTGTTATCAAACTCTTCAAAAGCATAATATTCCCAAGATTTGGAGTCCCAAGAGTGGTGATTAGTGATGGGGGATCTCATTTCATCAACAAGTTGTTTGAAGGGTTGATGAAGAAATATGGAGTTAAGCATAAGGTTGCCACACCTTATCACCCTCAAACAAGTGGTCAAGTAGAAGTCTCAAACCGACAGATAAAGGCTATCTTAGAGAAGACTGTTGGGGCTTCAAGGAAAGATTGGTCTAAAAAGCTTGATGATGCATTGTGGGCTTATAGGACAGCATTCAAAACTCCCCTTGGAACCACTCCTTTCAATATGCTCTACGGGAAGTCTTGTCACCTACCGGTTGAGGTTGAGTACAAAGCTATGTGGGCTGTCAAGTTGCTGAACTTCGACATCAAGACCGCGAATGAGAAGAGATTGATTCAGCTCAATGAGTTAGATGAGATAAGACTTGAGGCCTTTGAGAGTTCGAAGATATACAAGGAAAGAACTAAGCTCTTTCATGACAAACTCATCCTGAAGAGGGAGTTCAAGGAAGGTGATCTTGTGCTCTTGTTTAACTCCCGGTTGAAGTTGTTTCCCGGGAAGCTCAAGTCTCGATGGTCGGGACCTTTCAAGGTGAAGGAGGCAAGGTCTTACGGAGCAGTTGTCCTTTTGGGAAAGTCAGGAGAAGAGTTTACCGTCAATGGTCAACGCCTCAAGCATTACTCCGCTTCAGAGGCTATAGAGGAAGGGATCTCGGTTCCACTCTCTAGCCCTCCAACCGCCTAAGAACACGGTTTGCAAAAGTCGAGCTTACCGACTTTAAACAAAAGCGCACTTGGGAGACATTCCCATGTTTATCCTTGTACATATGATGCTTTTCTTGTTATTTTTGACCTTTTGCTTGAGTTTTCATCAGGTTTTGGTCTTTTGGATGAGTGATGGACTCATTGGGGTTAAGCAAAGGCAAAGGGAATGGAGAGAATGGATTTCTGGGTCAGTATCGGCCTACGTATCGGCTTCCAGGCCGATACAGAAGTCCGAAAAATAATCCGAGAGTCTGTACCGGCCTCCATATCGGGCAGGGAAGCCGATACGGTTTCCCAGCAAATCCCATATCGGCTTCAATATCGGACAACCAGGCCGATACGAAGTTTCGAAGGCCAACGATATCGGTCACCATATCGGTTGGCCAGGCCGATATGGTGTCTCGAAAATTAATCCGAGAGGTTGTACCGGCCTCAATATCGGACAACCGGGCCGATACGGGTTCTCGACTGAAGCATATCGACTTCAATATCGGGCAGTCAAGCCGATATGCCCTCTCGACCAGGTAAGTCTTCTTGACCCTAAACCGAAACCAAACCGGATTTTAACCAGAAATTGATTTAATGAACCATGCTAAACCGGTTTGGTCCGAATTTCATCTTGTTTTCTCCTCCCAATCGACATTTCCTAGCCATTTCTTCCTCCTTTGCGTTTTTGAAGAACATTTCACAAGAGAATTTCAAAATCCCTTTTCTCTCTCAATTCTTGTCGGATTTGGACGATTTTGGCTTCTAAGTTCACGATTTTCTAAGCTTTTTCACTCACAAACACTCTCTTCTACCATCTTCCATCAACAAGACAAGGTATAACACTCTCTCTCTCTATTTCGAATTTGGACAAAAAATTTCAGATTTTTTTTAGAATTTGAAATTGTGGCCTTTTGTTTGATGATTATGGTTAGAAACACTTGCTAGGATGCTTCTAGATGATTACCCAACTCAACTTCGCCCTAGGATTGCTTGAATTTGAACTTTGGAAATTAGGGTTCTTGAGAAAATTTGAATTTCGAAAATTTTTGGGGTAATCTAGAATTGATGGTTTCTATTGATGCAAAGGATTGTCAAAAGCTTAAATTTGTGATACTACTCGATTTGGTTGAGTTTCGTTTCACAAAAATTTCAAATATGCATGATGAGAACCTTTGTTTGATGAGTATGTGAATTGCTTGAGATTGTGATTGAGTTGTTGGTGCATTGTGCTTTCAGTGAGCTTGAATTGAAGTTGTTATTGATGCCTTAGCTTGATCGCTCCTTTAAAATTGAAAAATTATGCAATTGTTAAGCTTTCACAATTGTTGATCATGGATGCTTCAAGTTCCTATTGATTGTGTTGGTGGATTGTGCTTTGTACTTATTCGTCCTTTGAGTTGTCTTTTGTAGGACAATGACTAAGAAACGAGCCAACCCAAAACCAACGGCAAAGGCATCGGAGCAAGATGTGGGGACTTCCTCACAAGATAAAGGAAAAGGAATTGCTGTTGAGGGACAAGCACCTACGGGTAAAGAGAGAGTGGTCGAAGCAACTCCGCTGAAGTTCACCCCGACTGAAATCTTTGCAAAGTTGGAGGCTATAACATTCGCGCCAACGCGGTATCCTCATGTCCCTACCCTGAAGGCCCTGGGATTGTTGGATGATTATGATCAGATTGTAGAGAACATGGGACTTAAGACCTTCTTCACAGTCTCTAGCGATGGGTATCAAAGCTCAGCCTGCCAGTTCCTCTCCACCATGAACATAACACTGAACATGAGGAAAGCAGCACAGAGAGGAGAGGTAAGCCGGGGTGAGATCACTTTCATGGTTGGCAGGAAGAAGATCACTGTGACTTTTGAGGATATTGCTTCCATCTTCGGGTTTCAAGAGAATGGTGCTATGTTAGGCACTTCCATCCCCATTGACAAGGACGATCTTCAGGATTTGTGGTTTATGATAGCCACTGGGCCTTACAAGGCAGGGGGTATGAAGTCTGCAAGGCTCCGACATCCGGCCATTAGATATGTGCATAAGGCACTGGCTCATACTCTGTTTGCCAGGAAGGAAGCTAACCAAGTCACAGATATGGAGATGAAGCTCCTCTACATTGGGTTACAGCCTCTCTTGCTCACCTTTCCTAGCGGCAGGCCAATGCCACCAGTTGAGCGCCTTCCGAGCTACACTTCGATACTAGCGGAGCAGTTTGCAGTTCACAGAGACTGGGGGACCACTGTTAAGGATGCTGGGCCCAAGTTTAACATGGGCGGGTTGATCACACCCATCCTTAGTGCAAAGAAGGTCAAGCTTGAAGGCAGTCTGAAGGACAAGACATTTGGTCAGCCCACACCGGTAGCATGGTTGGATTTGCCACAGTTGATCAGGACTCATTACCTCGGCTCCAAATCACCTCCGGGACGTCACCTTTACAGGATGTGTTCAGACACTGAGTATGAGGAGAAGTTTCTACTCCCAAACCCCGAGATCACGAGCTTCACCAACAGGGACAACATCAGGTTCATGCCGGGAATGGCACATCAGTTTGAGCCTCATGTACCGAGGAGAGCACCCGCAGCCAGCTCAGCTTCTCCCGACGCACCTGCTGGGGTGTATGGGTTGGACAGATATCTTATTGAGCCTCTTGATGAGCCAATCGCGAACAAGACGATTTGTGCGCTGAGGGACCAGAACCGGGTCCTCCAGAGGCAGAGCAAATGGCACGGGAGGAACATCAAGAAGATGGCTTCCTGTTTTGAAGAAGGTGACCAAGGTTCTTAAGATGATCATAGGGAAGAAGGACAAGACTAGTGCTGCAGGGGAGACTTCCACATCCAGAGAGGCTCCGGTTGGTGTTGATGAAGAGATCCGAGCAGCGACTGAGGAGGTGATAGCTGAGGCAGATGATATGGTTGAGCAGGTTGACTTAGAGCAGGGACGGTACTCGGTTGCTGGGCACGAGACAGGAGGTCCTGCGCGTATGGCTCACAACTCCTACTATGAGGATCCTCACCGCCACTCTACTCGCGAGGACAGAAGGAAGAAGAGGAGAGCCATGAGGACACCTTCTTGTTCCTCCTCGAACCCGACTTACTCCATGGGTGATTCATCACCTCCATACCTCCACTACTAGCCAGGTTACACTCCACCTTTGTACATAGTTTTTCTTCTTTTTGTTTGCTTTTTGTTTGTTTGTTTTCGGTCTTTCCTCCTTGCCTAGATCACACAAGGGACCGTGTGATTTAAGTTTGGGGGAGAGACCAAGTCGCTAATCTTATGTTCTTTGTTCTTATTTTCCTTTTATTATCTTATTGAGTCTCATGCATACATCTAAGGCATAGAAAAACCAAAAAATTCAAAAAAATTCAAAAATTTTCACAAAAAGAAAGCATATAGGATCGAGTCTAGCTAGTGTTGTAGAATTCATGCATTGGGGACAATGATGATTTTGCCTTGTAGAGGCTCACCAATTAAGTTGCTCGTTGCTTTAATTGATTTTCAAAACAAAGGAAAACCCATTGCTTGACTTTGAGATTCTGAAATTCCCTATCCTTGTGAAGCTCGCATGAACTTAGCTCAATTCTATGATATTGGACTTAATTTGAATTTTGAAATATCTTGCTTAGGGGCTTGAAATGCAATCCCATGGTCCTTGCCCGAGTTATGCTTTCCCCTTTACCACTCTTTTGATTAACTCGGGCAACCATTGATCTTATGATCATGGCTTCCCCTACCCAATGAACCCAAACCTTTCCTTGAAGCCAAAATGATTTGTGAGTAAGGCCTTTTCTTGATAGCTTTTGGCATGTGCAAAAACTTGAGAGTATCGGGAACGACAATGGTCTTTTCTCATTTTAGCTAGCTCTATTTGCCATAAGAGTCTAGCATTAGGATGGGAAATAAGTTTGGGGGAGAGACGAGAGTTGTTTTGGGAATGAAAAGGATCAATGAAAAGTGTTTCAAAAAGGTTCAAAAAGAAAAAGAAAGTCACTAGGAATTCATATAAGAAGAGAGCATTGTGCAAAAAGAAAAGAAAAAGAAGTAAGTCCCCTAGATTGAATCAAAAAGAAAAGAAAGAAAGATCAAGTATTAAGAGGGGTAAGTTGTGAAAGAGTTTGCTCAAGTTTGAAAAGAGAAAAATCAGTTAAGTGTTTCCTAGTAACAAAGAGAAGAGAGAAAAGAGCTAAAAGGGTGAGTGTTTTGGTAAATGAATTGGGGGTTTGGTGAGTGTTTGTCTTTCATTATGGGAATGTATGGAGAAATCTTCTAGGAATTGGGTAGAACAATGAGAAAAGAACTTTGTATGCATGCATTGTTCCCTTTCTTAGATAGATTTTGTGTAATGCCAATTGCTCCTATTCTTGAGAGTTAACCACCCCAAAAGAAACTCTACTAAGCCACCTCAAATAGCCTCTCTTGAACCTTGCCAATTGGGAATTGATTGATTGCCCCTTTGTGAGATCGCACTTAACTTCTAAATGAATGTAAGGAATTGAGTTGATGATTGCTTATGTTCTATAGGATCTCGGGAGTTGGAGTAGGGATTGAGGGAACGGTAATGTGGAAGTACATGGATAGTCAATGTGATTAGAGCAACTTGTAACTTCTTTGAAAGATCTTTTATCTTGTTGTGAGTCTTGTGGTTTTGAGTCCCCGCCTTCAAACCTTTCTCCCAAATGGATTGATTGTCTTATGCTTGCTTGTGGACAAGCAAGGTTCAAGTTTGGGGGAATTGATATACTTGTATTTCATGGCATATTAGGATGTTTATTAGCTTTTGTTTTGGTTCTTTTAAGCTTCATTTAGCTTCTTTTTCCTTTGTTTATTGGTTTGTTTAGAGTTTAGTATCATTCTAGGTTAGGTTGTTGCATTTGGAGTGTTTCCTTGGTGTTTTGCAGGTGATTTGAAGTGCATGGAGCTAAGAGGAGCATTGGAAGAGAAGTCTAGAGCTTAAGGAACCAAGGAGAAGCATGCTGGCTCAATATCGGCTTCCATATCGGCCTAGCAGGCCGATACGAACCTTCGCCAAAACCATATCGGTGTCAATATCGGCCTGCTTGGCCGATACAGAAATGCAGAATTTAATCCGAGAGTCTGTACCGGCTTGGATATCGGCCAAGCAGACCGATACGAGCCTTCGACTGAGGCAAATCGGCCTCCATTCCGGCCAGTCAAACCGATACAGAATCCCAGAAGAATCAATATCGGCCTGCATTCCGGGCAACCAGGCCGATACAGACCCTTGACTTTCACTTGGACCCGGGTCAACACCCGGTTTGTTCCGGGTTGACCCGGTTCACACCCCATTTACTATTTAAGCCAAAAAAACCTGATTTTTGTTGTCTCTTAAGCTTGTTTTTTATTTGAAAACCTTTTGTAAGAACAAGTTTAATCTTTTGCTAATCTAAGTACTTCTTTTGAGATTTCTTGTTTTAATCTTTCATCTTTCTCTAATCCTCAATGATTTGCACTATCTTCATAGATTTTGTTGATCAAATGATGATTAGTGAGTAGTTTCCCATAGGGTTTATGGGTTAGGTAGGATTAGTGTGATTAGGGATGATTAAGGGGTGTCTAGTGTTTAATCTTTCTTAAATCTCTTCTATCTAAGTGTGCTTAATGCCTATTTGACCTTGATCAAGTTAAACTAGGATGGTTAGGATTTTATGCTCACCATGTGTTCGATGAAATTCCAGTTATGGCTTAGATAGGATTTTTCACATTCTAGCTCATGGGAATGAATGTCTAGAGTGATTATTAGCTGTTTAGAACTTGATTGAATGCTTGCTTGACCTTAATTCACAAATGAGAGTTTGTTCTTGAATTGGGATTAAGTGAAGAGATTAGCTCTAAGAGATTAGGCTAATTGGCTTATTGTGTTCTTGCTAGGAGGTTACCTTGTTTGAAGCTTGATTAGCATCCCGAGATCATCCCGAGTCTCCTAGTCCATTGACCTTGCTCATAGACCTTATTCTTCTTATTGATTTCTAGTTATCTTGTTCTTGCTTGTTTAGTTCCTCTTGTTTAATTTAGTCTACTTTGTTATTGTCATTAGAACCTTTAGAACCTTAGGATTTAAATCTTGAATTGGTTAACTTGGCTAATTTGGTTCGGTGTATTCGTATTGGTCTTAATCCGGCCCCAAAATTGGATTGATCCCTCATTGCTACACGATAAGCATGGGGAATTGATACCCATAAAGATTGGCTAAAATCTTGTTATCACATAGATATTCTCATCCATCAATGTTCATCTGTTTAACAGGTTTTCCAAGTGCTCATTGGTATCTAAGATCCCATTCTTTCTTAATTAGTCTCAAACACTTGTTGTCTTCTACTAATCAAATGTTTCCTTTACTGTCCACAACAGCCTATTATTGAGACGTCAGTGATGTTCATTTAGTAATGGCGAGCATGCAAAGCTGGCTTGTATGAACTGGAACATTGGTGTTTTAAGGCAACAAATGAGGTAGGTATCGTTCTTAGTTTTCTTTCACTCTCCTATTATTACTCAAACAAAACTAACCAATTAACAAAAAACTACAGTATGCGGGTTCCTCTTGGGATGATCTTAAGCATATAAGACAGGCCATTGGGTTTCTGGAAATGTAACCTTTCGTTATCTTCGACCTAAACCTTAAGGAGGATCAATGCAGGTCATACACCAGAAGCCAAATAAAACCCTCCATGAGATCAGTCATGATCTTTGTCGAGTAATACCTAATGTCACCTGCAAAAAAAAAAAAAAAAACAGAAACAAAAACCCATCAATGATTTCGATTTTAGTTTCTACTAAAATGAAAAGTTTCTGTTAAGGAAAAAGATTGATTCACCTGAACAACAGTCATTTCGACAGTGCTTCTAATCAAAACTTTAACAGCTGGATCTATGTCTAGCTTCCTTGTGAACCACTACATTGTTTCAACTTGAAGCTGAATGGATTTGTTCATATGTAACTAAGCGTTTTGATAGATCTAGAATCTCCCTGCAAAGTGAAACAAAAATACTTTTATCAACAGCCACCACAACCCAGTGCTATAGGAACAAACATTTCCACTTACTTTTTTTGCTAAGATCTTACCCACCATCAGAATACATAGACTGGTCAGTCGATGAATGAGTTCTTGACATGGAACTCATGAACGGCTCTGAATTTTTTCTCAGAAATGGTTTTCTGGATCCAAAATGATTCTTTGTGTTGGATCCATACCTCCATGAACCAATTCCACCTTTTTGTTTCCCTTCGCTGTAAGATTTAAGTGCAAGAATACAGTTCACTATCCTTATAGACTTTCCCCCCTGAAAATATATGTTCTTAAAGTCTTCACTTTTTTGTACATTCTCCATGTCTGAAGCTTCAAATGATGGCAAACCCATTTCCACAATAGCAACTAAAAAGTTCCTGATGTTTCAAAGTATTGAAAAGCAGAGAGTGCAGCTCCATCTGCAACATCATCTGGTGCTTTAATTGATATTCAGTACTGTAAAATTTCGAACATATTGAAATCATCTGAAACTTATGTTGGAGTAAACAGAAGATTAAATTTCTTGATTCCACCGTTTGGACGAACGTCTTCAATGCTGTAACCGAGGGGTGTTCGTAAAATAGGGAACTACTACTACTAAACTTCTTTTTACCACCTTTCTACTCCATCATAATCTCATTCACGCTTTGTAATCAGAAGAACAAAAGATATGGTTAGATAAAGAGGAACCCAAGTTCAACAGAGAGTCAATGTTCAAGAGTTGAAAATTTCTAAGATCTCGAATAAACACGTTTATTCATTCTAGTAATTATTAAGCATATCCGTTTATCAGATGGCACAAGATCAAAAAAAAAATCAATAGAACTACAACTATGGTGAAACTAAGATTACGGCTAATCCTTAAAATGTAAACCTAAGAAGAATTGTTGTTACCTAAAAACCTAAGTCGCTTATTAAAATCATATGTTAGAGATTCTCAATTCAGATGTAGACCACAGATTTTGAATCCCTTTTTTCTAGATACCAAACCGTCAAACCTGAAAGTCAAAACAATCGAGAATCTCTATTCAGAAAACAATTCCAACAAAAGAACGAGCATATCTATAGAGCGTGAGAATATAGGGAAAAAAAACTCACCAGATCCAGATGAATCAGAAACCGCAGAAGTTAGAAGAAGAAAAAGTCTTAAAACAAATTTGGTCGTGAAGAGAAAAGAAAGGTAGAAGCAGTTTTTAGGTTGCAGGCGGTTTTGTTCGAGAGATTAACTGGCGTATTTATTCAATTTCCTTCGAAATCATCAGTTGTTCGTTTCTGGGCGCTCTTTCCTTCTTCGGATTAGATTCATATCAAATTTTATGTAAATCTAGATAAATTAAACTGGAAATTGGAGACAGTCGATAGGATGGCCAAGCTTTTGTGGAGAGAAATGGAGAGACAGTTTTTTGAGAGAGATGGAGAGAGATGAAATTTTTTTCACGGAATAGTCATCAAAAATTGTTTCAGAGTAGTCACCAAAATAGCTTGACACGTCAGCTTAATCCTTTGTTTTGATTGGACCAGCTATGACTTTTTCTCTCTCATGACTTGTCTATTATATATATTAGATGGCAAATCGCAAAAATGGCACAAAAAACATACATTGTCACAAATCTAGTAACAAGGAGAAAAATCATAAAAATAACATTTATCAAAAGATTAAAACAAAATTAATCCTAATTGATATATTTTATAAAAATGAATAAATTATGAAGTCTGCAAGGCTCCGACATCCGGCCATTAGATATGTGCATAAGGCACTGGCTCATACTCTGTTTGCCAGGAAGGAAGCTAACCAAGTCACAGATATGGAGATGAAGCTCCTCTACATTGGGTTACAGCCTCTCTTGCTCACCTTTCCTAGCGGCAGGCCAATGCCACCAGTTGAGCGCCTTCCGAGCTACACTTCGATACTAGCGGAGCAGTTTGCAGTTCACAGAGACTGGGGGACCACTGTTAAGGATGCTGGGCCCAAGTTTAACATGGGCGGGTTGATCACACCCATCCTTAGTGCAAAGAAGGTCAAGCTTGAAGGCAGTCTGAAGGACAAGACATTTGGTCAGCCCACACCGGTAGCATGGTTGGATTTGCCACAGTTGATCAGGACTCATTACCTCGGCTCCAAATCACCTCCGGGACGTCACCTTTACAGGATGTGTTCAGACACTGAGTATGAGGAGAAGTTTCTACTCCCAAACCCCGAGATCACGAGCTTCACCAACATGGACAACATCAGGTTCATGCCGGGAATGGCACATCAGTTTGAGCCTCATGTACCGAGGAGAGCACCCGCAACCAGCTCAGCTTCTCCCGACGCACCTGCTGGGGTGTATGGGTTGGACAGATATCTTATTGAGCCTCTTGATGAGCCAATCGCGAACAAGACGATTTGTGCGCTGAGGGACCAGAACCGGGTCCTCCAGAGGCAGAGCAAATGGCACGGGAGGAACATCAAGAAGATGGCTTCCTGTTTGAAGAAGGTGACCAAGGTTCTTAAGATGATCATAGGGAAGAAGGACAAGACTAGTGCTGCAGGGGAGACTTCCACATCCAGAGAGGCTCCGGTTGGTGTTGATGAAGAGATTCGAGCAGCGACTGAGGAGGTGATAGCTGAGGCAGATGATATGGTTGAGCAGGTTGACTTAGAGCAGGGACGGTACTCGGTTGCTGGGCACGAGACAGGAGGTCCTGCGCGTATGGCTCACGACTCCTACTATGAGGATCCTCACCGCCACTCTACTCGCGAGGACAGAAGGAAGAAGAGGAGAGCCATGAGGACACCTTCCTGTTCCTCCTCGAACCCGACTTACTCCATGGGTGATTCATCACCTCCATACCTCCACTACTAGCCAGGTTACACTCCACCTTTGTACATAGTTTTTCTTCTTTTTGTTTGCTTTTTGTTTGTTTGTTTTCGGTCTTTCCTCCTTGCCTAGATCACACAAGGGACCGTGTGATTTAAGTTTGGGGGAGAGACCAAGTCGCTAATCTTATGTTCTTTGTTCTTATTTTCCTTTTATTATCTTATTGAGTCTCATGCATACATCTAAGGCATAGAAAAACCAAAAAAATTCAAAAAAATTCAAAAAATTTCACAAAAAGAAAGCATATAGGATCGAGTCTAGCTAGTGTTGTAGGATTCATGCATTGGGGACAATGATGATTTTGCCTTGTAGAGGCTCACCAATTAAGTTGCTCGTTGCTTTAATTGATTTTCAAAACAAAGGAAAACCCATTGCTTGACTTTGAGATTCTGAAATTCCCTATCCTTGTGAAGCTCGCATGAACTTAGCTCAATTCTATGATATTGGACTTAATTTGAATTTTGAAATATCTTGCTTAGGGGCTTGAAATGCAATCCCATGGTCCTTGCCCGAGTTATGCTTTCCCCTTTACCACTCTTTTGATTAACTCGGGCAACCATTGATCTTATGATCATGGCTTCCCCTACCCAATGAACCCAAACCTTTCCTTGAAGCCAAAATGATTTGTGAGTAAGGCCTTTTCTTGATAGCTTTTGGCATGTGCAAAAACTTGAGAGTATCGGGAACGACAATGGTCTTTTCTCATTTTAGCTAGCTCTATTTGCCATAAGAGTCTAGCATTAGGATGGGAAATAAGTTTGGGGGAGAGACGAGAGTTGTTTTGGGAATGAAAAGGATCAATGAAAAGTGTTTCAAAAAGGTTCAAAAAGAAAAAGAAAGTCACTAGGAATTCATATAAGAAGAGAGCATTGTGCAAAAAGAAAAGAAAAAGAAGTAAGTCCCCTAGATTGAATCAAAAAGAAAAGAAAGAAAGATCAAGTATTAAGAGGGGTAAGTTGTGAAAGAGTTTGCTCAAGTTTGAAAAGAGAAAAATCAGTTAAGTGTTTCCTAGTGACAAAGAGAAGAGAGAAAAGAGCTAAAAGGGTGAGTGTTTTGGTAAATGAATTGGGGGTTTGGTGAGTGTTTGTCTTTCATTATGGGAATGTATGGAGAAATCTTCTAGGAATCGGGTAGAACAATGAGAAAAGAACTTTGTATGCATGAATTGTTCCCTTTCTTAGATAGATTTTGTGTAATGCCAATTGCTCCTATTCTTGAGAGTTAACCACCCCAAAAGAAACTCTACTAAGCCACCTCAAATAGCCTCTCTTGAACCTTGCCAATTGGGAATTGATTGATTGCCCCTTTGTGAGATCGCACTTAACTTCTAAATGAATGTAAGGAATTGAGTTGATGATTGCTTGTGTTCTATAGGATCTCGGGAGTTGGAGTAGGGATTGAGGGAACGGTAATGTGGAAGTACATGGATAGTCAATGTGATTAGAGCAACTTGTAACTTCTTTGAAAGATCTTGTATCTTGTTGTGAGTCTTGTGGTTTTGAGTCCCCGCCTTCAAACCTTTCTCCCAAATGGATTGATTGTCTTATGCTTGCTTGTGGACAAGCAAGGTTCAAGTTTGGGGGAATTGATATACTTGTATTTCATGGCATATTAGGATGTTTATTAGCTTTTGTTTTGGTTCTTTTAAGCTTCATTTAGCTTCTTTTTCCTTTGTTTATTGGTTTGTTTAGAGTTTAGTATCATTCTAGGTTAGGTTGTTGCATTTGGAGTGTTTCCTTGGTGTTTTGCAGGTGATTTGAAGTGCATGGAGCTAAGAGGAGCATTGGAAGAGAAGTCTAGAGCTTAAGGAACCAAGGAGAAGCATGCTGGCTCAATATCGGCTTCCATATCGGCCTAGCAGGCCGATACGAACCTTCGCCAAAACCA
The DNA here is from genome assembly GCA_030180135.1 of Orychophragmus violaceus. Classification (NCBI taxonomy): domain Eukaryota; kingdom Viridiplantae; phylum Streptophyta; class Magnoliopsida; order Brassicales; family Brassicaceae; genus Orychophragmus; species Orychophragmus violaceus. The sequence continues at coordinate 82,345,534 of CM058233.1, read as the reverse complement.
TATCGGTGTCAATATCGGCCTGCTTGGCCGATACAGAAATGCAGAATTTAATCCGAGAGTCTGTACCGGCTTGGATATCGGCCAAGCAGACCGATACGAGCCTTCGACTGAGGCATATCAGCCTCCATTCCGGCCAGTCAAACCGATACAGAATCCCAGAAGAATCAATATCGGCCTGCATTCCGGGCAACCAGGCCGATACAGACCCTTGACTTTCACTTGGACCCGGGTCAACACCCGGTTTGTTCCGGGTTGACCCGGTTCACACCCCATTTACTATTTAAGCCAAAAAAACCCTGATTTTTGTTGTCTCTTAAGCTTGTTTTTGATTTGAAAACCTTTTGTAAGAACAAGTTTAATCTTTTGCTAATCTAAGTACTTCTTTTGAGATTTCTTGTTTCAATCTTTCATCTTTCTCTAATCCTCAATGATTTGCACTATCTTCATAGATTTTGTTGATCAAATGATGATTAGTGAGTAGTTTCCCATAGGGTTTATGGGTTAGGTAGGATTAGTGTGATTAGGGATGATTAAAGGGTGTCTAGTGTTTAATCTTTCTTAAATATCTTCTATCTAAGTGTGCTTAATGCCTATTTGACCTTGATCAAGTTAAACTAGGATGGTTAGGATTTTATGCTCACCATGTGTTCGATGAAATTCCAGTTATGGCTTAGGTAGGATTTTTCACATTCTAGCTCATGGGAATGAATGTCTAGAGTGATTATTAGCTGTTTAGAACTTGATTGAATGCTTGCTTGACCTTAATTCACAAATGAGAGTTTGTTCTTGAATTGGGATTAAGTGAAGAGATTAGCTCTAAGAGATTAGGCTAATTGGCTTATTGTGTTCTTGCTAGGAGGTTACCTTGTTTGAAGCTTGATTAGCATCCCGAGATCATCCCGAGTCTCCTAGTCCATTGACCTTGCTCATAGACCTTATTCTTCTTATTGATTTCTAGTTATCTTGTTCTTGCTTGTTTAGTTCCTCTTGTTTAATTTAGTCTACTTTGTTATTGTCATTAGAACCTTTAGAACCTTAGGATTTAAATCTTGAATTGGTTAACTTGGCTAATTTGGTTCGGTGTATTCGTATTGGTCTTAATCCGGCCCCAAAATTGGATTGATCCCTCATTGCTACACGATAAGCATGGGGAATTGATACCCATAAAGATTGGCTAAAATCTTGTTATCACATAGATATTCTCATCCATCAATGTTCATCTATTTAACAGGTTTTCCAAGTGCTCATTGGTATCTAAGATCCCATTCTTTCTTAATTAGTCTCAAACACTTGTTGTCTTCTACTAATCAAATGTTTCCTTTACTGTCCACAACAGCCTATTATTGAGACGTCAGTGATGTTCATTTAGTAATGGCGAGCATGCAAAGCTGGCTTGTATGAACTGGAACATTGGTGTTTTAAGGCAACAAATGAGGTAGGTATCGTTCTTAGTTTTCTTTCACTCTCCTATTATTACTCAAACAAAACTAACCAATTAACAAAAAACTACAGTATGCGGGTTCCTCTTGGGATGATCTTAAGCATATAAGACAGGCCATTGGGTTTCTGGAAATGTAACCTTTCGTTATCTTCGACCTAAACCTTAAGGAGGATCAATGCAGGTCATACACCAGAAGCCAAATAAAACCCTCCATGAGATCAGTCATGATCTTTGTCGAGTAATACCTAATGTCACCTGCAAAAAAAAAAAAAAAAAACAGAAACAAAAACCCATCAATGATTTCGATTTTAGTTTCTACTAAAATGAAAAGTTTCTGTTAAGGAAAAAGATTGATTCACCTGAACAACAGTCATTTCGACAGTGCTTCTAATCAAAACTTTAACAGCTGGATCTATGTCTAGCTTCCTTGTGAACCACTACATTGTTTCAACTTGAAGCTGAATGGATTTGTTCATATGTAACTAAGCGCTTTGATAGATCTAGAATCTCCCTGCAAAGTGAAACAAAAATACTTTTATCAACAGCCACCACAACCCAGTGCTATAGGAACAAACATTTCCACTTACTTTTTTTGCTAAGATCTTACCCACCATCAGAATACATAGACTGGTCAGTCGATGAATGAGTTCTTGACATGGAACTCATGAACGGCTCTGAATTTTTTCTCAGAAATGGTTTTCTGGATCCAAAATGATTCTTTGTGTTGGATCCATACCTCCACGAACCAATTCCACCTTTTTGTTTCCCTTCGCTGTAAGATTTAAGTGCAAGAATACAGTTCACTATCCTTATAGACTTTCCCCCCTGAAAATATATGTTCTTAAAGTCTTCACTTTTTTGTACATTCTCCATGTCTGAAGCTTCAAATGATGGCAAACCCATTTCCACAATAGCAACTAAAAAGTTCCTGATGTTTCAAAGTATTGAAAAGCAGAGAGTGCAGCTCCATCTGCAACATCATCTGGTGCTTTAATTGATATTCAGTACTGTAAAATTTCGAACATATTGAAATCATCCGAAACTTATGTTGGAGTAAACAGAAGATTAAATTTCTTGATTCCACCGTTTGGACGAACGTCTTCAATGCTGTAACCGAGGGGTGTTCGTAAAATAGGGAACTACTACTACTAAACTTCTTTTTACCACCTTTCTACTCCATCATAATCTCATTCACGCTCTGTAATCAGAAGAACAAAAGATATGGTTAGATAAAGAGGAACCCAAGTTCAACAGAGAGTCAATGTTCAAGAGTTGAAAATTTCTAAGATCTCGAATAAACACGTTTATTCATTCTAGTAATTATTAAGCATATCCGTTTATCAGATGGCACAAGATCAAAAAAAAAAATCAATAGAACTACAACTATGGTGAAACTAAGATTACGGCTAATCCTTAAAATGTAAACCTAAGAAGAATTGTTGTTACCTAAAAACCTAAGTCGCTTATTAAAATCATATGTTAGAGATTCTCAATTCAGATGTAGACCACAGATTTTGAATCCCTTTTTTCTAGATACCAAACCGTCAAACCTGAAAGTCAAAACAATCGAGAATCTCTATTCAGAAAACAATTCCAACAAAAGAACGAACATATCTATAGAGCGTGAGAATATAGGGAAAAAAAACTCACCAGATCCAGATGAATCAGAAACCGCAGAAGTTAGAAGAAGAAAAAGTCTTAAAACAAATTTGGTCGTGAAGAGAAAAGAAAGGTAGAAGCAGTTTTTAGGTTGCAGGCGGTTTTGTTCGAGAGATTAACTGGCGTATTTCTTCAATTTCCTTCGAAATCATCAGTTGTTCGTTTCTGGGCGCTCTTTCCTTCTTCGGATTAGATTCATATCAAATTTTATGTAAATCTAAATAAATTAAACTGGAAATTGGAGACAGTCGATAGGATGGCCAAGCTTTTGTGGAGAGAAATGGAGAGACAGTTTTTTGAGAGAGATGGAGAGAGATGAAATTTTTTTCACGGAATAGTCATCAAAAATTGTTTCAGAGTTGTCACCAAAATAGCTTGACACGTCAGCTTAATCCTTTGTTTTGATTGGACCAGCTAGGACTTTTTCTCTCTCATGACTTGTCTATTATATATATTAGATGGCAAATCGCAAAAATGGCACAAAAAACATACATTGTCACAAATCTAGTAACAAGGAGAAAAATCATAAAAATAACATTTATCAAAAGATTAAAACAAAATTAATCCTAATTGATATATTTTATAAAAATGAATAAATTATGAAGTCTGCAAGGCTCCGACATCCGGCCATTAGATATGTGCATAAGGCACTGGCTCATACTCTGTTTGCCAGGAAGGAAGCTAACCAAGTCACAGATATGGAGATGAAGCTCCTCTACATTGGGTTACAGCCTCTCTTGCTCACCTTTCCTAGCGGCAGGCCAATGCCACCAGTTGAGCGCCTTCCGAGCTACACTTCGATACTAGCGGAGCAGTTTGCAGTTCACAGAGACTGGGGGACCACTGTTAAGGATGCTGGGCCCAAGTTTAACATGGGCGGGTTGATCACACCCATCCTTAGTGCAAAGAAGGTCAAGCTTGAAGGCAGTCTGAAGGACAAGACATTTGGTCAGCCCACACCGGTAGCATGGTTGGATTTGCCACAGTTGATCAGGACTCATTACCTCGGCTCCAAATCACCTCCGGGACGTCACCTTTACAGGATGTGTTCAGACACTGAGTATGAGGAGAAGTTTCTACTCCCAAACCCCGAGATCACGAGCTTCACCAACAGGGACAACATCAGGTTCATGCCGGGAATGGCACATCAGTTTGAGCCTCATGTACCGAGGAGAGCACCCGCAGCCAGCTCAGCTTCTCCCGACGCACCTGCTGGGGTGTATGGGTTGGACAGATATCTTATTGAGCCTCTTGATGAGCCAATCGCGAACAAGACGATTTGTGCGCTGAGGGACCAGAACCGGGTCCTCCAGAGGCAGAGCAAATGGCACGGGAGGAACATCAAGAAGATGGCTTCCTGTTTTGAAGAAGGTGACCAAGGTTCTTAAGATGATCATAGGGAAGAAGGACAAGACTAGTGCTGCAGGGGAGACTTCCACATCCAGAGAGGCTCCGGTTGGTGTTGATGAAGAGATCCGAGCAGCGACTGAGGAGGTGATAGCTGAGGCAGATGATATGGTTGAGCAGGTTGACTTAGAGCAGGGACGGTACTCGGTTGCTGGGCACGAGACAGGAGGTCCTGCGCGTATGGCTCACGACTCCTACTATGAGGATCCTCACCACCACTCTACTCGCGAGGACAGAAGGAAGAAGAGGAGAGCCATGAGGACACCTTCCTGTTCCTCCTCGAACCCGACTTACTCCATGGGTGATTCATCACCTCCATACCTCCACTACTAGCCAGGTTACACTCCACCTTTGTACATAGTTTTTCTTCTTTTTGTTTGCTTTTTGTTTGTTTGTTTTCGGTCTTTCCTCCTTGCCTAGATCACACAAGGGACCGTGTGATTTAAGTTTGGGGGAGAGACCAAGTCGCTAATCTTATGTTCTTTGTTCTTATTTTCCTTTTATTATCTTATTGAGTCTCATGCATACATCTAAGGCATAGAAAAACCAAAAAAATTCAAAAAAATTCAAAAATTTTCACAAAAAGAAAGCATATAGGATCGAGTCTAGCTAGTGTTGTAGGATTCATGCATTGGGGACAATGATGATTTTTCCTTGTAGAGGCTCACCAATTAAGTTGCTCGTTGCTTTAATTGATTTTCAAAACAAAGGAAAACCCACTGCTAAACTTCTTTTTACCACCTTTCTACTCCATCATAATCTCATTCACGCTCTGTAATCAGAAGAACAAAAGATATGGTTAGATAAAGAGGAACCCAAGTTCAACAGAGAGTCAATGTTCAAGAGTTGAAAATTTCTAAGATCTCGAATAAACACGTTTATTCATTCTAGTAATTATTAAGCATATCCGTTTATCAGATGGCACAAGATCAAAAAAAAAATCAATAGAACTACAACTATGGTGAAACTAAGATTACGGCTAATCCTTAAAATGTAAACCTAAGAAGAATTGTTGCTACCTAAAAACCTAAGTCGCTTATTAAAATCATATGTTAGAGATTCTCAATTCAGATGTAGACCACAGATTTTGAATCCCTTTTTTCTAGATACCAAACCGTCAAACCTGAAAGTCAAAACAATCGAGAATCTCTATTCAGAAAACAATTCCAACAAAAGAACGAACATATCTATAGAGCGTGAGAATATAGGGAAAAAAAACTCACCAGATCCAGATGAATCAGAAACCGCAGAAGTTAGAAGAAGAAAAAGTCTTAAAACAAATTTGGTCGTGAAGAGAAAAGAAAGGTAAAAGCAGTTTTTAGGTTGCAGGCGGTTTTGTTCGAGAGATTAACTGGCGTATTTCTTCAATTTCCTTCGAAATCATCAGTTGTTCGTTTCTGGGCGCTCTTTCCTTCTTCGGATTAGATTCATATCAAATTTTATGTAAATCTAGATAAATTAAACTGGAAATTGGAGACAGTCGATAGGATGGCCAAGCTTTTGTGGAGAGAAATGGAGAGACAGTTTTTTGAGAGAGATGGAGAGAGATGAAATTTTTTTCACGGAATAGTCATCAAAAATTGTTTCAGAGTTGTCACCAAAATAGCTTGACACGTCAGCTTAATCCTTTGTTTTGATTGGACCAGCTAGGACTTTTTCTCTCTCATGACTTGTCTATTATATATATTAGATGACAAATCGCAAAAATGGCACAAAAAACATACATTGTCACAAATCTAGTAACAAGGAGAAAAATCATAAAAATAACATTTATCAAAAGATTAAAACAAAATTAATCCTAATCCTAAACTCTTAAATACTAAACCCTAAACCCTAAATACTAAACCTTAAACCAAAAATAATAAACCCTAAACCCTAAATACTAAACCCTAACCCTAAATAATAAACTCTAAACCCTAAATAATAAACTCTAAACCTTGATTTATATAGTGCTATAAATGTCTTTGTAATAAAAATAATGCTAAAAATATCAATTATTTTTGTTAGTGCTATATTTATGATAAAATATATTTTTTGTGCTATTTTATGCTAAAAATCCATATGTATATGTATATGTATAAAATTTAGACACGAAAACCTGATAAATAATTATGTTTCAATTCTAACCCCAAAATAAAGTTTCCAAGAATTTTCGAAAAAATAAAACTGACTCTCTCTCTCCTCTAAATTTTCTCTCTCTCTCTTCTTTTTACGAAGCTTCGACTAAAATCAGTGTGATTTTCATCCAACTACCGATTGTAGTCGGCGACTTTAACTTCGATTTATGTCGGACTTTTGCTTCTGATTTAGTGTCAGACTCTTCTTTCGGGTTGGTCCGGACGTTTCTCCGACTTCTTTAGTCGTTTCACGGTTTACTTCTCGCAACGATTTTCCTTTCGTCAGTAAAAATGATCCTTCTTGTTCAACCCGCCTCACGCTCGTGTGGATCAGATCTCCCTTGCCGATGTCTCTTTTTCTTGTATTCGAATCATGCAACATCGAATCTAGAGCTTAGAGCTTTAGAAGACGGTTAATAAATTGGGCCTTGTTCGTGGATCGCGCCTCCATGTATTGAACGTAGTTTTGCCGCATGAGGACTTCATCTCTCATATGGCACTATTTTCCAATGATTTTAGGTTGATGAAGTAGATCGGCAGAACAATCAACGTTTTACATAGGTATTCACTGGTAGCGGTGAGTCACAAATTTCTCCGGAAACGGTGTGTATAACAGTTTTCATGTGACGATGATGTGTGTCTGTGAGTCACCGGTCACGTGACCTCTATCCAAACCCTTCGAGTTGATCGGTTTAGTAAATTGGGCCCAATTGGATTCGTTTCGGTTTAATCCCATGTAATAATTTGTTTTGTTATGTACTAAGTCCATTGGGCCGAATTAATAAAACTGTTGTCGACAAAAAAGAAAAATTTTAAATATTTTTAACCAATGTTATTATTAAAAAAAATGTTCTGATGAAAAGATTGAACAAAATATAAGTGCAAATTTTATATTCCATTCTTATTTGATATATTTTCATTTTATTCATTCCCTCGGGGGATTTATAATATTATGTTTTATTATTTATGTCTAAAATTTAAAAATGAAAAATAAAGTTAGATTATCCGTGAAAAATATTGTAGAAAATTTACTATAAAGAAAATTTAAGTTCTATTTATTTTTATTTTCTTAATTCTATTATTTAATTTCCAGCTAAATTTTTATATTTTCCGATTTTTTTCTTTTATTTCCTATTTGCATTACATTTTTTATAAAAAAACTAGCTACTAATGTATTTATTTCTTATAAGATTTTATTGATTACTTCAACTATTTCTAGTTAAATTAGATTTATTGTTTGATAATCAATTTCATTTTAGTATTTATTTTACTTCTAGGATTATAATTTAGCAATAATTTTATTTTTGTTTTAAAATTTATCTTAATTTTGTTTTAAGTCTATTTTCTTTTCGATAGACTAAGATTAATATATGATATATGTTTGTTAGTTATATTTTTCTTTTAGTTTATTTTCTTTTTAGTTAAGTTTTGTATTTTTGAAATTTTAATTTATTTCTTTGGTTAAATGTAATAATTTATGTTTTAATGTTATATTTGTTATTGTTTTTTTAAAGTCTGATTAAATGTGTGACATGTGTCATAATCGTAATACTAATATTTTTGTACATATATGAAAATTTTATAGATTTGTTGTTAGATATTACAATCATGTTAATTACAAAGTTAGAGTTGAAGCTTTATACAATAAAATTACACAAATTTTAACATTGATATTTTCACTTTCGTCTGTAAAAAAAAAAATCTTCATGTTTTAAAATTTGGTTTATTCCATGGTTCATTTGATTTTCCGGGTTGTTAGGGCACTCTCAACGAGAGTTTTAACCAAGTATCTAAGCATTAAAAATAAAAAATAGTGTAAAAGGAGGTGAGAGAAGAAGAACCGGTTCTTGTTTAAGAACCTCAAGAAAAAAACTAAGAAACTCTTGTGTCATTTGACAGTTAATAATTGGTTCAATTTTTCTGTTTGCTTTAAATTTAATTGTGTAATTTAATTATATTAAATTTATTAATATTATATGTGTTAGATACCCAAAGTGAGAAACTCACCGTTGAGAGTGCTCTTAGGGCCTGATTGGAACGGCTCATAGCAGGGCATTAGCAGCAATTAGCAGAAGCAGTATGTTGCTGAAGTTGTATGTTCTGATTAATATATTTATTTTAGTGAATGGCAGAGTTGTTAGTGATTAAATATAAAATTATAAAAATATTTAATCATATTTAACTATAATTACTCTAAATGTTATATATGTATATATTATATTTAAAACATAAGTTTTTTCATTTTTATATATTTAAATTATATTTTTAAAATTATTATCTATTATAATTTTTTTTAATAATAGAGAAAATAAAATAATATTAATAATAATTTTAAATATACAAATTAAAACTATGATATATACATATATTTAATATTAATAAACAAAATTAATTAATTATATAACTTTAAAAAATATTTAATATTTTAGAAATTAATGCTGTGGAAATGCTCCATTTCAGAGCATAGAGGGCATAAGCATTTCCATCTTCTAAATGCTCTTCTACATGCTTTTTACATAAAACATGATTGGATAATAAAAAGCATAATGCTCTTCCTACCATCAAATCTTTAGTCGTTTGGAGCTCTATTAGAATAATAATTTTTAATACGTTATAATATTATAATAGAGGGACCAAAAATAATATAAAAATATTGGGAGTGTGTTGAGATATGCAAAAGTAATTTCATTTTTCGCAGCTGTCTTTACAATCTCCTCCCTTACTTCCGATCAAAAGTTCCCTGTGTGGCGGTGTCTACCGTCTCCGTCGCTATCGGTGACATTCGTTACCGGTAGATAATCTACCGTAGATCGCTCTATAGAGTTATAGCAAGAGATAGAGAGCGAGAGGAGTATGAGCTTCTCAATTCCATCAGACGCTTATCTGTGTATATAAAGATGGTCAACCGTAAATAGAATCGGATGCCTTGTGTCGTGTTCGAGCAATCACAGGTTAAAAAACTGAGAAATCCGACAACAACCTATCAGATCTTCGTGGGATGACAGTAGCTTTAAAGGAGCTGATAGTTGTCTTCTTGGAATCAACAACGTTGAACATCGCCCAAGATTAGAGATTTCGAATATTCCCTCCGCAGAGATATCAGTGGAAACGTGGTTGTGCTGTTTGATTCATCGACTACCATTTGATTAGCATATAATTGATTGTGCACATATACTATTGGATTAGGAAGCTATCATCAACCTCTTGATTATGAGACTCATTCAAAGCTAGAGGGAAACGCGTTTTTGGTTTTGTTTGATTCTCTTGATTCCAATAAAGAAGAGTTTTCGCGTTTTATTTGCGTTCGTGAGTCTCAACTTTTATTAATCTTCTGGGATTTCTGAAGAATCCATGGAAGAGTCTTCCCAGGTTAGTGGAACCTTCTCTCTCTGACCCATCTTCACTTCATTGTCTTAAAGATTTCAACTTCTGGTCCCAGAGAGTGTGAATACAATTTTTAAAATTGTTATTCCGATTGCCAATAGTGATTTGTAAACTGGTTACAGATTAGACAATTGGAAAACACAGGAGAAAGAATGCAAATTCATCAAAGCTGGCATTATATATGTGATGCAAAACCTTTATATCTGAGCTTTTTCTTTTCACAGAAGGGACTTGCTTTACGAACGGAAAGGTTTTAACTTCGTAATCATCCGTATCTAGTAGAGATTAGAGAAATGTTCAGGGAACATAATATAGTTTAGAAATAATTAAGCTGGGATGTCTTAGACTCTTAGTGTTAGTGTGTGTTTAAACACTTGAGGTCATACGCTAGTGACTGTCTGCATCCAATAGTAGAGTTACCTTTGCATAGTGAGACGTTCTCTTGCAAAGGGTTGAAAGAGAACTGAGAAATAGCAATAGTCTGACAAATAAAAATTGTTTGTTTTTTTCTTCTCCAGGGGAGTTTTGTTACAACCATAAACGAGGACTATGAAACAATTTGCTGGGGCTGTGGACTAAACCTTGTTCTTCCATCATACGCACCTGTTTTCAAGTGTGGCTGGTGTGGTGCAATCACGAATCAGAATCCAGTCAGACTTGAAACCAGAAACTTTGGGTTGAGACGTTTCCGTGACCGGTGTTTTGTCGTCATTCTTGGTGTTTTTATGCTCTTTGTGATATGTGAGCTCCTCCACATTATCCAAGAATAACATAAACTTAGAAATGTTATTTGTCATTTTCCTGTTAAATAGACTCGTTTGGGAAAAATTGCAGGTGGTGGGTTTTGGGCAGCGTATCCAGTCTTATTTTCGATCAGCCTGGCTTGCGGGATTTTCCATTCTGTTACAACAGTGTCTCTGGCGATATCAACAGTATCAACATTCATGCTTGTTGCTTTTAAATGCGCGGGGAAACCAACAGATATTCTTTATGGAACCCACCCTGGAGTAGGGAACGGCGCACTTAACAACTATACCTTTTGTCACTACTGCTCCAAACCAAAGTCACCTAGAACCCATCACTGTCGCACGTGTGGCATGTGTGTTCTGGACATGGATCATCATTGCCCCTTTGTAAGTCTCATAGCTTCACATATATTTCTTCAAAAGAGTTCAATTTAGAATTACATGTACCAAGTTTATCATTCCAAACTTTTTCAGACATTCCTTTAATCTTCCCTGATACCTTAATATGTGTCCATATTTACTGGTTAAGAGCTTTAGGCTAATGACTCTCCTTGTGTTGTATCAATCATACAGTAGTTGGTTACTAGACCTGTTGATCAGTACCTTAAACTGTGTCCTTATATACTGGTTAACAGCTCAAGGCTAATGATTCTCCTTGTGTTTTATTTGCAGATTGGTAACTGTGTTGGTGCGGGTAATCACAAGAACTTTATTGCCTTCCTTATCTCAGCTGTCATAAGCACAATCTACGCTTCTGTTATGTGTGTGTATTCCTTGATTCATATCTTGCCACCCCTAGAAAATGGAGCAGCGTATGCATCCGATGTGGCCCATGCTAGTAGTTTATCGGTTCTGAGAGTGGTGAAGAATATCATGATTGCTTACATAGCCAATGCTGTCTTCATCTCTGTTCGAAGCCTTGTTCTAGTCTACCTCTTTGTTGCGAGTGTTTCTGTGGCGATTGGGCTTAGTGTTTTGCTGTGGCAACAGCTTAGCTATATCTATGAAGGAAAGACTTACTTGAGCCATTTAAGTTCTCAAGTAAATGAGGAAGATGGTGAAAAGAGCTGCGGTAATCTTTTGACATTTTTCGGATGTCCACTTTCAATTGAAAGGCACTTGCCAACTATAAGGAACTTGAGGAAGAAACATAAGACATGAGAAGAATAGAATGGTGTGCCAGTATGTTCTTTCTGCTTCCTCCTGCATCATCTGGAGCTTGCTTTTGGTAATTCATAGACATTAATCATACTTGGAGCTAACAGGTACTGGAGATGAGTAAATTTTTTTTTTTTTTGAATCAATGTTAAATGAGATGAGTAAAGTTTGTATCTCGTTTGTGAAAATTCATGATCATAGAATATAGTAATTTTTTGTTTGTCTAACAGTATCAGAGGGGTTGCATAAAATATTATATGCAGCTCAACATCTTAAAGCTTCTGGCTAGCTTCCATGCACTGCTCCATACTTTTAACAAAAACCAACCATTCACACATTTTAACTTGTACATACTTTGTAGCAACATGGAATTTCTACACACCATTCTTCAAAGACTACAAAATGAAGACACAGTCTCCCACTACTTAGCCATACTCAGATACACCTTTAACAGCCTATGCTAGGTGTCTAGGATTCTGTGATAAGATAAATAATTCACAAAAGGGGAGCATTTTAACGGTTAAAGCTTCAAGCTCTGTTCACCAACAGGGACTGCAAAAGATGGTTGGCTTCCGAAGAACACTCATGCTTCGTCTTGATCTCAAGACTGCGGTTTAAGAGGTTAAAGTTGCCAGTCTATGGGGGGAATCCCCATTTGCTCGAGTAGCTGATTTGCTCGAGAGAAATGTCTGTTCAAAGGTGATACATTAATGTTAATTCAGCAATTGGGGCAACATAAGCACAATGCGCAGACAATTGCTAGTCATGTAACTTCTTGCAGTCTCACAGAAACATTGGATGTGATTAAGCAGGAGAAATAAAAATAAAAGGTTTACTGGAGTGAGCTAACCTGCAGTTGAAGAAGCCTCTATGCGCCGACAAACCAGATGGATGAGCTGCTGTGAGTATATGATGTTTACTCCCATCTATCAACCTGCAATGATCATAAGAAAAGCTTGCAGTCTCATACAAAATAAACTATGAAGATGCATAGGCTTAAGAAAACCAAACCTACTTGGATTTCTCTTGAGCGTATCTTCCCCAGAGGAGAAAGACAACACCTTCCTTCTGCTGCGAGATGCTTTGAATGACAGCATCAGTGAATTGTTCCCATCCTTTCTTTGCATGTGAATTCGGTTGCTTACTCCTTACTGAATTACAAGGCAAGATAACCGTCATTTGTTAAAAGAAATTATACTTCTAAGGTCACCACGCGATGAGAGATATTACCTGTAAGAACAGCATTCAACAGCAAAACACCCTAAATAGTAAAATCAAAAAGTGAACTGGATGAGCTACTCCAAGTAAACTGAGAATTGATGTAACAAATAAGTAGAGAGATCATCAAAGAAACTCCATTTACCTGCACAGCCCAACTCTGTAGATTACCATGACGCGGGATTGAACAGCCAACATCTTTCTGAAGCTCCTTAAATATGTTCAACAGACTAGAAGGAAGCTTCTCTCCTTCAGGCACAGAGAAAGACAAACCCATAGCTTGATTAGGTCCATGGTAAGGATCCTAATCAAACAGAGGAAAACTTGTTAAAACACAACAAAGTTCCAGGAATTCCTCAAAGAAACCAATGTTCATTCGAAATGATGTACCTGTCCGATAATGACAGCCTTGACTCGATCAAAAGGTGTTGTATTAAGGGCATTGAAAATCAAGTGCTGCGGCGGATAAATCAGAGGGCCTTTACTGTCAGCGATGATCTCACGTTCAAGGAAGTCAGAAAGGGATTTGGCGTAGGGTTTTTGCAATTCTCCAGGGAGAGCTTGAAGCCATGATTCTTCCACTAACAGCTCAGTCAAAGGCACGTAGCAGATTCCTCCAGCTACACAATTTCCAGTCATGAATCAATATAAATCGTAGAACCCTAGAATATAATCTTTTGCCCAGGTCTAGCTACTGCAAATGATGACAACAAATCAGCTAAAAAACAAACCTTTAGCTTTTGTGACCTTCTCGGAGCAGACGGCGAGGTTGAGCTTGGACTTGGCTACGAATTTGTTGAACTCGGATCGAGATATTTGGTCGGGTATAAGGCCAGCCGATTCTTCGGCGACGGAATTGGTAACGATTATGCGAGGCGGCGATTTTGCTGCAGAACCCAAACCGCGGGACCCACTGGCGGCGGAAACGGCGGGAAAAGAGGAAGAAGATGGGGAAGCTTTGAGGCGTTTGGAGGGCTGAAAAAATTCCATTAGGGTTTTAGATGTGGATGAAGCCATCTCCGTTTCAGATATCAATTTCACTGCAAAGAAAAGATCCCAATTTTATTTTTCCCACCAAGTTCCCAATCTTTTATTCCCAGGAAACAAAAAATCAGAGAAGGAGAAGAGTTAAAAATGGCGGGAGCGACGGTACGTATCGGTTTAAAACGGTTAAGAGGCAAACCGTTTAATCCAACAACAATCTGCATTTGGGACAATTCCAATTTTAATTTGATAAATTTACATTTTGGGAACGTTTTATTGAAAAGAACATGAAAAAAGGAATCAAAGACAAATATCAACATTGACAAAGAGATGAGGATCACTGAAGTTTAGTCTAAGTTTCTATAAAAAGACAAACACAATCTTGATCTATGAGACTGGACCATGTCAATTTGTCGAAAGAGGAAAATTCAGGACAATCTAAAGGGTATATCTACAGAACTGAAAAATGGTAACAACAGAGACTCACCTGATCTTAAAAGATTAAGCAGGTTTTAAGAATACAGTTTAAAAAGCATTTTCCACTGCATCTCTCAAGCTTTTATGATGATGGCAAGATATGAAGTTGCATTACAATAACATGGGGAGTCCAAGTTAATTTATGTCTTCTTGACTTTACTGATATATGCCTGAAAGTGAAGATAGAAACAAAACCAACGGTTAAAAACATTTGCGGTTGATTTAAGGTTTCGAAGCAAAAGTTAAGGTTTATGTATGAAGGAACCTGAACGAGCTTTGTAAGCTTTGGTTTCGAAGCGGATAGATAATGGTCAATCTTCTCCTGTGTTTGAGGAACGTTTCCACTTTGCATTGAACCAGTCACTTTCTCAACTACTTTCTTCACTATGTTTTTGTAACCATCTCTGTTCATCTTACCTTCTTTCCAAGCTGGTTTTAGAAGCTCCTTAACTATCTCAACAAGCGCAAACTTAAACGTCCGCATTCCTTTCGGGTCTTTATCTTTCTTGTCTTCTTCATCGCTCCCATCATCATCATCTTCGTCTACAACGTTCTCAGCGTCTTTGACATCTTCTCCAGACTTCTTACACTCTTCTACTTTACTAGCTTCATTGGTTTTTTCCTCTCTGTTTTCCTCAGAAGCCTTGGGATTTACCGGTAGTTCCTGAATCTCATCGACATTGCTTACCTGTGATGCAGTAACAGGTGGGGCTCCATCAGCTTCAGTGCTCATCCCAAGTCCCCATAGTTGATTGGGATTATTACTCATGGAGTTGCTTTGAGTAGCCTGATTTGGTTGAACAGCCATGGAAGATTCTGAATGCAAGGGCATCTGCAATGCTTGTGTAAGCTGTGGAATGGGCTGACCATTTGCAAGAAACTGCGCAATAGTTGCTGAGATGTTGCTAATCTGATCTATTTGTTCCCTGGTTACAGTACTTTGGGCCGGAACAGCTTTCTCCACCATTGAATGATGATTGTCTTGATAAGCTTTTCCGCTCTCAGGATTGCTTAAGTTCGAGACTACTGAGAAATCTGCAGCAGTAGTTATCACTGGTTGCTGACTTCCTCCAGCGGGTAATGAGTTTTGGTACGGCAAGACACTATGATTCTGATTGAATGCTTGGACTGGAGCTATGTTTACCATGTTGTTATAATTCTGATGTGAATCAGCTATTGGTTTCTCAACCACAGGTTTGTCACCATATGAATACATACCACCACTCCTCTGTTCACAATTAGTCACCAAATTATCTTTCACAACTCGAGATTGCGAACTCTGACCAATAATGCCAGTACTAGGCTCTTCATTGATGGGATTTTTCAAATTATGAGCACCATAGTTCCAATCTGGAGACATCTCCATACCATCAATCCAGCTACTACCGTTCCCTTTAGTTTCAGAAATACCTTTACTAGCACGACCGGATTTTCCATGATCCAATCTTTCATCATCATTCCATCTATTATGATAGTTGTTGTCCTGTCTATAAAAGTTGTTGTCTTGAGGCTGCTTTCTATCAGCACCACCATGATGAGAAAACCTGCAATGCTGGCCATTACGACAGAACCCTGCTGCGAAAAACTTGCATGGGATTTCAGAACTCCTGTGGAATCGTCCCTCACCATCACCCCCATCCCTTCGTTGCGTTTCTTTCTCTCCAGCCAACTCCCTTCTGTGTCTTCTCAACCTCGGATCTGAAACGCCATCATGTAAATGCTCCCTTGTAGAACGTTCCTTGGGAAAATCAGTATCATAGTCTGACGACCTCGCACCTTTCATCATCACCGCCTCTTCTCTGAAATCATCAGCGTGATATCTCGTCTCCCTTGGCTTTCTAGTTTTATCTTCCCAACCATAATCGCTGCTTTGATCACCGCCTTTCTTGTTGAATTCATCTCGTGTTCTGGTCTTGTATCTATCATTAGAACCTGCATTTTGCCTTGCTCTAGAGACCGGACTTCTGCTACGGCTTCTACTTCTGCTGTAACTTCTACTATTACTCCTACAGAAAAAGACTTAAAAGTAAGAACTGAAGAACAACTAAATAAGAATATCTACTTCTTTCACTTAATTGTAACAATTCAAACACTAACCTATGGAAAAATTGCTGCCTAGTTTCATCTTGTTCAGAATAATAACTGTTATCGTTATTCTGTGAAACTCTACTTCTAGTCCTAGCTTCACCCGGGTGCTGATCTTCCGCAGCCACAGACATCCTACTTGCATTACTCTCTGCGTTGAACCGGACAGACTCGGACTCCTTCTCGCGGTAATAAGAACCTGATTTTACATCTACGCTAGGATGATGTGGGTCTTCCATAGAGTCCCATTTAGAAACATGTTTCCTTCCCGAACCACTCATTTCAACGCCTAAGTCTTGCAAACTAGTTAGCACCAATTTTCAAGAATAAAATCTGCAGAAGCAACAATGGAATTTCTTGAAGCTATCAAGATTTAAGTTTAATCTATCAAGTTACTTAAAGAAACACACAGCCTCATAGTATACATCTCCAACAGTGAAACCCTTCACAGTAAATAGGGGAAAAAAAGTTGTCTTGCAATTGAAAAGATTGATGTTGAGATCTTGATAAAACTCAAAACGTAAAAGATAAGTGAAGAAGCCCAATAAATGAAGAACACAAAGGATAATAATTGACCCGAAATTGAATTTCAATATACTCGCTAAATTGAACTTAATTGGAGCTTAATAGACAAAATTTCTCGACGATAAATTAACCCTAGAATCAGAATTAGACAAGAAGAGAAACAGCACTCACTTGAATTCAAATAATAGGTCTTGCCATCGCCGACAGAGAGACAAAACCCTAACACCAACTTTCTTCGCTTCTAGGGTTTCTAGAGAAGTAAAGACACTGCACGAATATACGGATTCAAAGAAGAACTAGAAGAAGACAGACAGCGAGTTTTAACTGATTCTTTGAATTTCAGAGTGTTCTAAGTCTTGGAGAAGGATCCTCCAACAAACAAAAAAATCTACAATTTCTTCGCTAAAAGATTTTGAATCTGTGTGTGATGATGGGCCCGGTCCCACTTTGAAGGTTCTTCAGGGAATCTAAACCGTTGATTTAAACTCTTTTGATCTCAGTCGTTGGATACTTCTTAAACAAGCCGAACAAGATCAGTTGTAGGATCTCCTGTACCTTTTCTATATTTTTCACTTTGTTCCCTTTTTTGTATGCAACTGATGATTATATGGTTACTGAGAGATCATAACATCACAAAAAGGGTTTTATTTAGCAAAAATTAATGATATCATAAAAGAATTCTTAGAAAAATCTAACATACTTGAAAAGACAGAATGATAACCAAAAACTATATATGAATATACTTCTAAGTTATAAGAGACATTGCGATGAGAGATCAAATCTCATATTCTGTGTTGACTGTCCATATATTGAAAAACTGGTGCTGCTCTTTGTGCCGGAAATTGAACAAGCTGATGCGATAAACCATTGGTCGTGTTATTGTTGTTGTTGTTGTTTGAGCCCGTACATGTACATGTTCTGAAACCCGTTAGAACCAGTTCCTTGCGCCCAAAGTGATCCAAAATAATCTTCCACATTCATGTTGTTGATCCCAGTTCCTTGTACCCCAGCAAAGGAGTAATCTTCCACTTTGGTGCAATTCTGATTAAACTGTGGTGGGAAACTATCAAGACAGTTGTTGTTGAAGCTGTTGTAGGGTAACATGTTCGTGTTGAGAAACTCATTCGTTCCAGTCCCTTGTGTCCCAAGTAAACTCGAGTACCTTTCCATATTCGGATTCTCGTACATCGTCAGTGAATTCGGAAGCGGAGCCAGAGATTGAGCTTGGTTAAAATCTGATGTAGAGACAGGGGGTTGCGGTAAAGTACCGATTCCATGGTTATACAGATCCATGGAAACCTGGTTTGAATGTTGTTGACGATGATGATTCATCGCAGGTTCTTGATTAGCCATGTTCATGTAACGCCTACTCCTCTGTCTATCAGATTCAACAACAGCTCGAATCCTATTTTGCACTACGGTTTGCCTACGTTCCAAGGACTGAATCAGTTCCGTGAGTTCCTCTACAGTGCAATTATCAAACCTAGGATCCCAATCAGGATACTTGTAATTGGATCCAAGATTCACTTTCTTCTTCTTATTCTTCTTGGAATCATCCTTATTGATCTTCTCGAGAACCTGTTGAAGATCAACTCGTCCTTTGCGTCGCTTCGTATCGCTTAATTGAATGTACCTTAGAGCCATGTCCTTGACCTTCTCTCTTTCTTTAGGCCATTTTTTAAGCTCTCCGTTTGATCCGTAATGGATGACGCAGACTTCGATTCCACAGAGAGTTGAAAGCTCTCGAGCTTTCTTGAAGACAGTCTTTCGTCTTTTAAATAAGCTTATGGCTTTCAAAGAAGAAGGTTTCTGGAAGAGAGTTCGTCGAATTTGAGAAAATTTAGTGGTTTTCTTTGTCATCGGCGACGAAGACGAAGGGAAAAAAGACGAAGAAGAAGCCATCGTTATGTTTGTGTTTGTGATTCTGAATTGAATGAAGAGTTGTGATTATTACTGTTCATATGTTTCTAAATATATAGAAAAACTTAAGTCGAGATTTTCTATTTTTGGTACCACTTATGTCTCTTTCATTCATTTTGTCGAAATCTTATAAATGATTGCTCTAAGATTCAGTTTCCATTTTATATAATTTTCCTTTAATTTAACTAGCCCTACAATTTTTCCTTAATAGAATTGACACGTTTGATGCCCAAAAAAAATAAAAAATAAATATTAATTAGGTGGGGTGTCCGCACCCTGTGCGGACAAAGATTTTGTTAGAATAATTATTTTTTCAACTACCGATATATATTCTTCGTCTTCTCTATACATATTCATTCTTTTCTTATCTTATACTATATATATTAGTTATATATTTTTCCAACTACCGATGTGGGACTTACTTTTTATTGAAATTTCATTAAGGGTATGCTGGTAATTAACCTTGTGAGAATCTGGTGCATTCTCACTTCTCTCTTCTTCTTCTTGTTCTTCTATTTTACTTAGTTTAGCTCTTCTTCTGGTCGTAGCTAGAGTTCTCCATTCATTGCTATTCACACTCTTCTGGTCGTAGCCAGAGTTGTCCAGACATTGCTATTCATACTCTTCCGCTTCTTCCTCTTCCGGTCCTAGCTAGAGTTCTCTCTCTCTCTCTCTCTCTCTCTCTCTCTCTCTCTCTCTCTCTCTCTCTCTCTCTCTCTCTCTCTCTCTCTCTCTCTCTCTCTCTCTCTCTCTCTCTCTCTCTCTCTCTCTTGTTCTTCTTCTATATTCATTCTCTTCTCATCTTACCCTATATTAGGGAATTATTCTTCCAACCTCCGATGTGGGTCAATTTCATTAAAATTTCATTGTATCCTCGTCATTAACCTCCTGAAACGCTAATGAAAGTTTGTTTCTTATGGTTTGATCGTTTATCTAAGATATGAGATCTGTGAGACTTAGTTATGAGGTTATTATCGAAGGTGATTATATAGGAAATTCATCTGAAATTTAACTTTTTTACGTGGAAGATAAGTTAGATAAATCCGACATATTTACTTTTAAGATAAATCCAACTTTTTCGGAAGATACATATAGAATATTTTTTAAGTTTGATTATTATGTTAAGTATATTGAAAGATAACTACTATTTGTCAAGCATTTGTGGAAAATAATTAGCATAAATCTTACATATTTACTTCTTTCGAAGATATATATATCAAATATTTGTTAAGAATATTGGAAGATAATTATTAATTCTGAAGTTTTGATTATGTTAAGATTCATAAGTAGTTTACTTTTCCTAGATAGGATTTAACTACGTAGTTTACTTTTCCTACATATAAAATATGTAGTTTACTTTTCCTACATATAAACTCCTAGAAATATTGTTAAGTTTGTTTTATTTCCTGGACAATAAGTTTCATGAATCCTAAGTATTTACTTTTAAGATAAATCCTATTTTTCATACATATAGAATATTTACTTTCAAATATTAGTAAGTATAATAAATGTAGCTATTATCGTAATTAGAAAATTTTCTATATCGAAAATAGATAACTACTATATATTTGATAAGTATTTAAAATTTCAATAATGATAATATTGGGAAGTTTACCTTTAAATATAATGGAGATAATTACTTTATATTTCATAAAGAATGTGGAAATAAATTTCATATATTGAAATTAGATAACTACTATATATTTGATAAGTATTTTAAATTTGAATAATGCTCATATTGAGAAGTTTACCTTTAAATATAATAGAGATAATTACATTATATTTCATAAACAATTTGGTAATTAACCATTATCATATAATGGAGATATTACTTTAAATTTGATAAGCCATTTTAAAATCAATATAGATTTGACCATATCGATCTTGGTCACACCAGAATAGTCAAGAGATTATGTCCCTAATACGACAATATTTTAAAAGAGAAAGTTAACATAACCTTGAGGACTCGATTTTAGGAAAATTAACATAACCTAAAAGGCTCGATTATGTCTCTCTCTCTCTCTCGGACTCTCTCTCGGTCGGTCGGTCTCTCTCTCTCTCGGTCTCTCTCTCTCTCTCTCTCTATCGGTCTCTCTCGGTCCCTCTCTCTCTCTCGGTTTCTCTCTCTCTCCCCTCTATATTCATTCTCTTCTTATCTGACCCTATATATATTAGGGAATTATTCTTTCAACTACCGATGCAGGACTTTTTATTAAAATTTTCATTAAGGGTATCTTGGTCATTAACCTCGTGAGAATGAATCTGGTGCAGTTTCACTTCTCAATTATAGAATTAGATTGCAAAAATTAGGGTGATTACCTTACGTTTCTTTTCGTAAAATATGTAGACGTAATTTAAAAGTATGTAGAACCCTACAAATTTGTGGATTTGATCATCATGTAGTTACCCAAATCTTGTGTGTTTTTTTCTTTTAAATCTTGTTGTTACTTAGTTCCCTAACACTACAAGAAAACATGGCTTAAACCGACGGATTTTCCGACAGGAAATATCTCGTCGGAGACGGGTTTCCGACGCAAAATCGACGGTTGAAAGATCATCAGATTTGCGTCTGTAAATTCCGACGGTAACCAAATCCGTCGGAAAATTTCCGACGGATTACCGACGGTATCGGAAATCCGTCGATAATCCGTCGGAAACCCGTTGGTTCGATGTTACCGTTACCATAGCCGTTAATGTTACCGTTGGGCCGACAAAGAAATCGACAGATTACCGACGCTAACGGCTATATCCGTCGGTTTTCTGTCGGTTTGCCGTTGGTTAGTTTCAATATATACCAAAACACCTCTCTTCTCCTCCACACCAATCTCTCTCTCTCTCTCCCACTCTCCCTCTCTCTCTAATACTGCTTATTACGGCAAAGTGTCTTCCTCTAATTATTTTAGATCGTGGATGGACGGACCGGGACCGAGGGTTGATGAGACGACGAACTTAGTGCACACCCCATATGCACTTGGTATTATGGAATTCATGACGGTAGCTTACAATCAACCACATACGCAGGAAACCGGTAAGATGAGATGTCCATGTACTCATTGCTGAAATGTTATAAATCCTACGATTGACGAAGTATGGAATCACTTATACGCAGTAGGGTTTATGGTGGGTTATAAGATTTGGTATCTTCACAGGGAAACATTGGATAATGCAAGTAGTAATAGAGAACCTTTTGGTAGTACTAGTACGTTGGAACCCATTGTTAGTTCTAGCGAACCTTATACTGCAGATGTAGATTTTGGTGTAGGTACCGTTCAGATGGTTAATGATGCATTTAGAGAAAATATCCAGGAAGTAGGTGAATATCAAATTCCTAGGGTATATGAGGAACCTAATGTAGAAGCTAGGAGATTTTTTGATATGTTAGATGCATCGAAGCGGCCGCTTTATGACGATTGCAAAGAGGGACATTCGCCATTATCATCTGCAACTAGATTAATGGGCATAAAGACGGACTATAATTTGGCTGAGCCATGTGTGGATGCTATTTGCGATTTCGTGAAATATATTCTTCCTGAAGATAATCTTGCGCCAGGTTCATATAACGAGGTCGAAAAAATTGTTAAAGGGCTTGGATTACCGTATCAGATGATAAATATGTGCATCGACAATTGTATGATATATTGACGAGAAGACGAATACCGTCTGGAATGTAAGTTCTGTAAGAAGCCTCGCTATGAGGATACAAGGGGAAGAGCTAAGGTTCCGTTCAAGAGAATGTGGTATATGCCGTTAACCGATAGGCTGAGGCGCTTATACCAATCGGAGCGAACTGCAGGGGAAATGAGATGGCATGCTGAGCATAGAAGAGGAGCAGAAATTGCACATCCGTCGTATGCTGAAGCGCGGCGTCATTTTTCAGAGCGTATATCCAGATTTTGCATACGAGCCACGTAACGTGTACCTCGGATTATGCACAGATGGTTTCAACCCGTTTGGAAGGCATGAGAGACAATATTCGTTGTGGACAGTGATTTTAACTCCTTATAACCTACCACCATCTATGTGCACGCGTCGAGAGTTTCTTTTTCTCTCCGTATTGGTTCCCGGTCCAAAGCATCCAAGAAGATCACTTGATGTATTCTTACAGCCAATGATATATGAGTTGCAAATGTTATGGCTGCCCGGTGTTGTAGCATATGATGTCTCATGCAAGGAAAATTTTCTGATGAGGGCTGCACTAATGTGGACCATTAGCGATTTTCCGGCTTATGGTATGTTATCAGGATGGACAACGCATGGGAGGTTAGCATGTCCGTATTGTCAGGAAAAGACCGATGCATTCCAATTGAAGAACGAACGCAAATCGTGTTGGTTTGATTATCATAGGAGATTTCTACCGCATGATCATCCATATCAGAAAAACACTAAATTTTTTACGAAGAAGAGGAAAGTGTTTGATGATCCTATTCTCCAAGATGATGGGTCGACTACTTTGGACCTTTTAGAAGGATTTGGTGCACTAAGAAGTCGTGAATGTGGTGGGACAGGACATGAAAATGTATATGGAGCTGGTGTAGTACACAACTGGCACAAGCTAAGCATATTCTGGGATTTACCGTATTGGAAGGACCAGCTACTAAGGCATAATCTTGATGTCATGCATATTGAGAAAAATTTCTTTGATAACATCATGAACACTATTCTCAACGTGCAAGGGAAGACGAAAGATAATGTGAAGTCTAGGCTTGATTTGCCTGAAATTTGTGACCGTCCTGAACTTCATCTTAAGAAGAACGGAAAACCTCCAACTCCAGCGTATTGGGTCCGAAATCGAAGGAAGAGTTCTTCGAGTGGAATACGCGACGAGTTAAATTCCCTGACGGTTACGCATCAAACTTGCGTAATTGTGTGGACACTGACGGAGATAAGTTTATCGGGATGTAGAGCCATGATTGTCATGTGGTTATGCAACGACTGCTACCGTTTGCATTTGCTCATCTCCTACCCAAAGATGTTCACAAAGCAATTGCCGCGGTAGGTGCTTTTTTCAGGGATATATGCACGAGGTCGCTTACAGCTGACGGCATCCGATGCTTGGAGCAAAACATTCCTAAGATCATGTGCAATCTAGAGAAGATATTTCCACCGTCTTTCTTTGATGTTATGGAGCATTTACCCATTCATCTTCCGAGAGAAGCTAGACTAGGTGGTCCAGTACAATATCGGTGGATGTATCCCTTCGAGCGCTATATGTTCCACCTTAAAAAAAGGTTAAGAACCCCGTTAAAGTGGAGGGTTCAATTGCTGCTCAGTACAACTACGAAGAAGCGGCGACATTTGCCAGCTATTACTTCCCTTCACAAGTACGGACCAAGAGTCGACGTCCAACTAGAAACGATGATAGAGGTTAGAGACAAATTTATCCGTCAATGGTTCCCAGCATTTTTCAACAAGTGGGTCGGTTAAGCGGTAAAGTAGAAAAGCGACAACTAACGTCCCAAGAGCACGCACACCTACAAAAATATATTCTTAACAACTGCGAGGAAGTGTTTGAGTATGAGAGGTATGTATAGTTTCATTTGTTATAACTATCGCATTTAAATTTCAAAATAATATTATTAATCCCCTTGGTTGATTTTTATAGGTTATACATGGAGTCACTCCAACATCATCATCCTGAATTGACCGAGGAAGAGCGTGAAGAGTGGAAAGAAACATACTTCCGCGCTTGGTTACAATATTATGTGAGTTTTTTGATTTTCATATCACCCAAAACCCAATAAATTTGGTTAGTTACTAAAACGTTTTACATGTTATCTTTTTAGGTGAAAAACGAAGTCAAATATGGTCGCACACCGGAAGATTGGTTAATAGACATACTCAATGGCCTGCACTACAACACAAAGTCTTATTCACGATATTGCACGAGGGGGTATGCGTTCAAAGTGAATAAAGAAGGATCCTCTAGAACAACGGCCGATCACAGAGTTTCATCTACATCCGGCGAAGTTGTGTACTACGGTGTTCTTAAAGAAATACTTGAAGTGTAGTACATAGGAAAGCTCAGCATGAGATGCGTGGTTTTTTGTGTGATTGGTACAACCCTATTATTGGGAAAGGTGTAACAATAGATGAGTTTGGTGTGACGTCTATACATGCGACTAAGAAGCTTCGAAAATATGACCCGTTCATTATTGCTTCTCAAGTAGATCAGGTAAATTGTCGATCGACACCTTCATGTAATTTTTCATCTTGGATTATTTGAATGTAGCATCAAATGCTAATTTCTTCTATTTAATACAGGTGAGTTACATCCTTTACCCTCGACTAACATACAAAAACGATCCATGGGTCACAATTACAAAAATATACCTGTGAGGAAGAGTTCAGGGGATTGAAGAACATGAACCACTACAAGCAAGCCAAAGTGATTACATAGCTCCGTTGAAGAATCCCTTGGGGTTAATCTTGTCGTCGATTTTAGCCATTTTGGGAATGTTGTTCTTCATTCAGATTCCGTAGAAGAAGAGAGGGGGGAATTCGACGACGACACAGATTCGTCTTCAACGGGCTACGATTCAGATAGCGATGCAGAATGAAAAATTTGTTTACAAATATTTAAAAAACAAACTAAAAAATCACAAATTAATTAGGACCATTTAGTGTAATTTTTAATTTACATGTTAAATATTAATTTATGAAATAAAAGTCGCAAGTTAATTTTGTTTTTTTACATGTATATATATATTATCAATAAGAATTAATAGTTGCAATAGAACGGTAACGTAACAAACAGCTCAAATGGTCCTAATTCTCCTTCTATACCCATCTGTTCACGAGTTCGAGTCCATGCAGTCCCATTTTTAAATCCTATTTTTTTAATTACCGACGAATATCCGACAGATAACCGACGGGAATAAAGATTTAGGGTTTAGGGTTTCAAACCCTAGACCCTATACTTACCAAAACTCTCGGTTTGTAATGTTAGGGTTTCTATGAATAAAGATCAACCTCCATAATCACGCAACAAATGTTATATACTATTTTAGAAATACGATGTGTAACGGACGAAATCACTTCTTAATCTACAATGTCGTTTATGGATAGTTCAAACGGATCTTATTTTCGATTTACGGAATATAAATTTATTGTTACGCAAGTCATTTGATCCTAAATGTGGTGAATACCATGTCATATTTTAGTTTAGAGCTTCAGTAATCTACAAACGCTAAACCCTAAACAAACCCTAAACATATATTGTCGGAAATCCGTCGGAAATTGGTCAAAGGCTGCAATTACAGGCGGCTATTAATCCTGACTCTTCCCTATGCGTTGCATGGAAACGTCTCTTCTGAAATTAATCTGATTTTCGACGGACGCTGTTAGAAATTCTGTCGGAAATTTTTGTATAAATATCTGACCGTTGTTTCCATTTTTTCATAATCTACAAACACTAAAAACACTTAACAGAAATGGATTTTGTCTATATGTCCCCTGAGAACCGCGCTACTTACTTGCGGGAAATCCGTCAGTCGGGTCGGGAACATCTTCCCGTTCTTAACCCGTCCTGAGAAAACCGTTGCATTTGGTTCGGTTACCATGCAAGCATTCTCTATGCCATCAGCGATATCATCGAGAATCGCTGGTTGGGGAGTTATGTCACGTACTAAGTTGTTCCCGATGACCTTAAGGCTGCATGGTTCAAATTTTTTTTGGTACGCATGTCATTTTAATAAGTCATTGTGAAGTCATTGTGTTCTCTAATTTTTAAATTATGTAAAACAGGTGCACTTCACTTTTGGTCCTGACAACCTCCTAACCGTTTGGCGGGAATTCCATAAGACGGCTAGGGCATTTTCCAGACAAAAATGCACCAGTTGAAGTCAATTTGGGAAAATGGCGACGCAAAACCGGAATGGATTCCCGCAAGGTCATGGAACCGTATGATCCGCCAGTGGAGGCAAACGGACGCCGGGAACTGGTTCCAGTTCCCGAATTATAATAACTGATCCGTCTGTAATGTTTTCTTAATTATGAAATAATGTAGTTGTTTAAATAAAATGTTATGCTTTGTTTTTAAATTATGAAATTTTATAAAAGTTATTTTCATTACCAAATTATTGTTTTGGAGTTTTGAAAAAAAAACTAATTATACTTATATAATTTTAGATGTAATAATATTACAATTAGTAACACATGGCATAATGGTTTAGGCTTCTAATACATTCCATAAGACCCATGTTCGAAACCTGGGTAATCCCATTATTTAATTTCCGGCGGATTTCTGACGGGAATTAATAAACCGTCGGAAATCCGCCGGTTCCAAAATTTTACCAAATATTTTGAATTACCGCCCTATCGTTTTTAGTCAAACCGCCAAATAATTGGACCGCTTAGGAACCGACGGATTTCCGACGGTTCCTTACTTGCCGTCGGAAATCCATCGGTTCCTAAGAATATTTTACGATTCATTTCTTCTTCTTCCCCATTTTCTCTGCGTTTTTTCTCTCTCCCTCTACCGCGTCTTCTCCGGCTTCTCTCTACATTCCGACCACGATTCCGGCCACTACTCGCCAAAACCCACCGTCCAAACCTTCATAACCATGTATGCATCCTTTTTAACCGATCAAAATCGAAAAATTAAGAGGTTTTAGGTTGTTAGGTGTTTGGATTTAGGTTGCATGTAGTGTAGGGAGTGAATCTATACGTTTTAGATCCTATTTTGGGTGTTTAAGGTGATTTGTTTGGTTAATTTAGTTAGGAATGTTTTTTTTTTAATTTTCAACATTTCTATGTTTATATATACCCTTTTATATAATTTAGAAAGCGTTTTTATATTTTTTGTTTTATAAAAATATTTTTATAATTTTCTAGAATATTAAAAACATTTTACTTAATTTTTGAAAACGTTTTTTGTATTTTTAATAATTATAAAAACATTTATAAGATTTTTAAACTAATTATAAACGTTTTACATAATTGTTAAAAACGTTTTTCAGTTAAAATATATTTTAATTACGTTTTTTATAATTTATAATAATTTTTAAAAAGGTTTTTTTAGTTTTTAAAAGGTTTTATAATATTTTACGAATAAAAAACGTATTTAATAGTTTTTTTATAAAATCGTTTTTAATTAAAATATATTTAAAAAATGTTTTTTTTATAATTTTAATAATTTTAAAAAGGTTTTTTAAATATTTTATGATTAAAAACGTTAAAAAAAAAACATTTTCATAATTATTAAGCTAATTAAAAACTTTATGATTTTATGATATAGGTAATCGTTTTTAACGGACTGTTGACTTTTAAAATTATTTGAACGTATTTTAGGGATTACAAAGCTTTCGAGGAATTCTTGTCCCCGACAGATGGATTGCTTCCTGGGGATTCTTCACAACCTCCTCCGGCACGGCCTTCTCAGACTGCTCCGGTACGATCGGCACCTCCACGCCGAGCTCGATCGACTCAGGTTGGACCGACGCAGCCGCGGCAACAAACCCCTACCGGAAGCCATTCATGTCCCATGTCCCGGATACACCGGACGACGATGCCCCGGCGACGATCGCGCCGGAGATTGAGTTATTGGTCGAGCAGCCGGGACGGGAGACGTTTAAACGACTAAATACGGATCCGTTAAACAACTCGGGGATTTATTGGTAAGTTATTTTTACTTCAACAATTTCGTGTTTATAAAATTTGCTTACTAAAAGTCTGTTTAATTTATAATGTTTATTAATTGACTTGAAACATATTCAATATGACGTCTTCGAAGATCACCAAGAGCATTTTAGGAATGATGTGTAGCATGCTCCGTCACCCGTACCCGCTATACTCGAAGGTGCCCAGGTCCGAACAACATAACTGGTTTCGAGCATTTGCGGTATGTGTATCTCTGTTCGGTTTCTTACAAATTTGTAGTTTTTATCAATATTTGCTAACATCAATCGTTTTTTTAAAGCAAGAGTATACTTGGGATAGGAACCATACGTCCATCGTGGAGAAGGGTTTCCACAAGAAGGAAATGTCCCACTACTCTCACGTCCTCAACGAGTGCAAGCAGAAGTGGGTTTAAGCGAAAACCCCAAGGGAGTGAACTTCACGCTGTTTGGCGGGTTTATCCGTCATTGGTCCTTGTCTACTACAGCAGCGGACTCTTCGACGCATTCCCAGAACCGCAAGAGTGAGGATAGCGACGCATAACGCCGGAGCAAAGAGCACCGCACAGCGGAAGATTGACTCTGTAAGTATCTTTTTTAGAATGTTCAATAATGTAATAAATTGAATACAGTTGACCGTTTAAAAAATGTGCAGAAACAAAGGACAGGACGCGAGCCGACGTTTGTTGAGCTCACCAAGGAGGGCCATACGAACAAGATTACGGGCGAGATCCAGGATCCGGTCGCTCGAAGAATCGTAGAATCAGCGAAGAAGCGGGTGGACGAGGTGCAGACCCAACAGTCCGAGGAAGTCGGCTCAACGGAGAAGGTACCGTCGCAAAGGATCAACGAGATCTTTCTCGAGGTAAGTTTGTGTTTACTAAAAATTTACATAACTCTTGCTTAATTGATTTGTGTAACTAATATTTGTTAGTTTACTTTGCAGGAAACGCAACGCAGGAAGGGCCGTGTTTTCGGTTTAGGAAACTTGGGGGAGGGAGCCTCGACTTCGCATTCTCGCTTCCGACCCGAGAGCGACGTCTTCACCGAAGCCTTGCGCGAGAAATTAAAGACGCAGAAATTGCAGCTTTCAAGACGAGTTTTGAAACTCGGTTGCAAGAGGAAAGGACGGAAAATGAAAGAAAGATGGCGGAGATGCGAGATCAAATCATGTACTACATCCAGTTTGGCGAACCTATTCCAGGAGGAGGAACGAACGAGACAACTCGAGTAGTGGAACCGAGAGTGGGAACAGGAGCATCAGTTACGGGGACGGGGACGGGTTCGGTAGAGGGGATGGGAACGGGACTGGGACCCGATGGGAATCCCAATGTTATGTAATTTTAATTAATACTTTTAATAAATAAAATAATTTTTTTTATAAAATTAATAAAAAAATTTATAAAATATTTTGTATATAAAATATTAAATAATTTATTATATAAAATAATATATATATTAAATTTAAAATAAATTACAAAAAAATAATTTTACGAACCGTCGGTTATGAACCGTCGGTTTACCGTCGGTCAGGAACCGTCGGTTAGAAACCGTCGGTTTACCGTCGGTAAGAAACCATCGTTTTACCGTCGGTAAATATCCGTCGATTTTCTGTCGGTTATTGACCGTCGGTTTAACGTCGGTTAGTGTATATCGGTACATTGTCGGTAAACCGTCGGTTTAATGACCGTCGATAAACCGTCGATAACCCCTCGGAATTGTTTTTGTCGGAAAACCGTCGGAAAAAGCCGACGGTTTCCCGACGGATATGTTTTTCCGACGACCTAGAACCGACGGTTATGTCCGTCGGTTAACGGATGTTTTCTTGTAGTGTAAACTTGAGGGGAGAGTTTATGGAAGAATCCTACTTAGTCAAAATATATTAAAAATCACGTTACAAGATATCCGTATTACGAAAATGGCATGCGTTTGTGTTTGATTAGTTTCTGTTTTCTCATTCAAAACAAGATCTTGAAAGAAAAAATAAATCTTTCTTAACGATAAAAAATCGCAAGATTTGATGGAGAGAGTTGGAGCAATGAAGGTAAATGTGGAGATAATAACGGGGACATTTGTAGATACGGAGGTGAGCGAGAATGCGACTTTGAATTAATTAAAGGATAAGATTGCGACGGAGATGAAATTATCGGTGAAGCGTTTGATACTTGTGGTCGGAGATAAAGAGGAGAGAAGAATGGTGACGGATGAAGAAGACGGAATGAAGCTGACAGATTTAGGTGTGAGAGAAGATTCTCATATGATAGAGAAGAAGAGAAGAGGATTAAAGAAGAAACAAGAGAGGGTGCAGAGGATGAAAATAAAATGGATTAATTATTTTTTTAATCTGATTTTTTTTTGCATTTATGATTATCTTGTCATTGTCATGATGTTGTTAGCACGTTAGACTCGGTCTTAGGACTTGGTCGTAGTTGTTTGAATAAGCTCCATCATTGTAGGAGTTAGTGCATTTAGTTGTTGATTCCAAGTTGTTAAAGTCCTTTGATAAACTAGAAGGCAATTGTCTTTGTATTGAGACTATTTAAAGTCAGCTAAGCAATAAGAATGAGCAAGCGTTTTAGCTCTTACCATTCGACTCTTGTGAATTGATTCCAACACATTGATATCAGAGCTACGACTGTTTTGTCCGAGTGGTAAGGACTTTGTGAGAGAGTGACTCAAAGAAACGAGTGAAAATGTCAGAAGGAAAGGTGGTAATACCGAAATTCGATGGGTTCGATGGGGACTTTGAGCACTTGAGTATGATGATGAAGAAAATGGTGGGACTTGATAGAGGTTGGTTACTCCGAGCCGGGTCAGGGTGTAACTCTCAACGAAGCGCAGAAGCAAGAGCTGGCTGACAATAAGTTAAAGGATCTGAAGGTGAAAAACTACTTGTTTCAAGCCATCGACAAGTCCATCCTGAAGACCATAATGCAGAAGGATACTACCGAGCAACTATGGGATTCCCTGAAAACAAAGTACCAGGGCAATGAAAGAGTAAGGAAATTGCAACTTCAGCGACTAAGGAGAAACTTTGAGATCTTAGAAATGAAGGAAGCAGAGATTATCACAGATTACTTCTCGAGAGTGTTGCTGATTGCAACTGACATGAGGAAC
Source organism: Orychophragmus violaceus (assembly GCA_030180135.1). NCBI lineage: Eukaryota > Viridiplantae > Streptophyta > Magnoliopsida > Brassicales > Brassicaceae > Orychophragmus > Orychophragmus violaceus. The sequence continues at coordinate 82,313,682 of CM058233.1, read as the reverse complement.
CTTGGCGAGGATATGCAGGACGTAAAGATCGTGGAGAATATCTTACGAACAGTCTCACAGAAGTTCACATATATTGTGTGCTCAACTGAAGAATCCAAGGATCTTGACAGTCTCTCAGTGGATGCTCTGCAAAGATCACTGTTGTGTCATGAAAAAAAGATTGCAAGGCACTCTCAGGGATCCAACAGCGAAGAGAAAGTTCTGAAAGTAACCTCAGACCCGAGTGGAGCAAGAGAAAGAGGAAGAGGAGGTTATTTCAGGGGCCGTGGCAGAGGACGTGCAAGAGGAGTCTTCAATAAGGTTTTGGTGGAAAGCTATAAGTTTCATAAGCTGGGTTACTTCCAATCTGAATGTCCAGACTTCGAGAGGCAAGCAAACTATGTGGAGTTTAATGAGGAAGAGGAACTCCTATTGATGGAACATGTGGAGCTTCAGGGGTCAGTGATGGGAGACTTGTGGTTTCTTGACAGTGGATGTAGCAACCACATGACAGGCATGAAGAAGTGGTTATATGAGATTGATGAAGATTTCAAGCACTCAGTGAAGCTCGAAAACAATGCTAGGATGACAGTCCAAGGAAAAGGAAACGTTAAGACAAAGGTGAATGACTTAACTCAAATCATCCAAGATGTTTATTATGTTCCGGACTTGAGCAACAACTTGCTGAGCATTGGTCAACTACAAGAAAGGAACCTTGCAATCTCGATACAAGATGGCGTGTGTAAGATCTATCACTCACTAAGAGGACTCATCATGGAGACACAAATGAGTGCCAATCGCATGTTTGTGATCACTGCGCAGGAAGTGCCTTCAGACTCTTGTTTTCAAACAAAAGTTGCGAATGAGACACATCTTTGGCATTGCAGATTTGGTCACCTGAATTACAAGAGTTTGAAGACTCTTAAGTTCCAATGAAATGGTGAAAGGTCTTACTCACATTGAGCTACACAAAAGAGTCTGTGAGAATTGTCTCATTGGAAAGCAAAAGCGAGGATCATTCCCAAAGAAGAGCACATGGAGAGCCTCTAAGAACCTGCAGCTGATACACGCTGACTTATGCGGTCCCATTTCTCCAGTCTCTAACAGTCAAAAGCAATATCTTCTCACATTCATCGATGACTACGGTAGGAAGATGTGGAGTTATTTGGTCACTGAGAAGTCATAAGCATTTCAGATGCTCAAAGATTTCAAGGCAAGTGTGTAAAAGGAATCCAGCTTACCCATTTTCTGCCTGAGAACAGACAGAGGTGGTGAGTTCTGCTCAAGGGAGTTTGAAGATTTCTGTAAAGCTCAGGGCATCAAGAGACAATTAATGGCAGCCTATACGCCACAACAGAACGGTCTGGCCGAGAGGAGGAATCATACCATCATGAATCTGGTGAGAAGTACACTATCAGAAAGAAAGATGCCAAAAAATTTTTGGGCAGAAGGGGTTAAATGGATAACCTACATACTAAATTGCAGTCCCACCAATGCTCTTAAGGATCAAACGCCAGAAGAAGCTTGGAGTGGCGCCAAGCCTAGTGTAACACACTTCATGGTCTTCGGTTTCATAGGACACGTCCACATACCAGAGGCAAAATGGATTAAGCTGGACAACAAGAGCTGCAAATGCGTGTTCCTAGGAGTCAGTGAAGAATCAAAGGCATATAGGATGTATAATCCCATTTCAAGAAAGATCACAATAAGCAGGGATGTGATTTTTGAAGAAGATGAAAGTTGGGATTGGGGAAGGAAAAACTCAGAAGGAGCAGGAGATTCCTCACTCACTCTCACTTGGGAAAACGATGGAGAAGACATGGTTGGTGAAGATGAATATCTGCAAGAAAATGAGAATGATCAGAATCATGTAGAAGATGGAGCTGAAAATGCAGATCCCTATGAAGGATAAGGACACGCAAATGCAAAGGTAGCTGGAACTGAGAATGATGAAGCCGGACCTGAAGCTGTTGAACCTGAAGTAGTTTCAGAGCAAGGAAGACCAGCTCGAGTAACTAGACGTCCTTCTTACCTGCAGGAGTACGGATGTGGTCAGGCAATGATGGACGAAGAGGTAACTGCATACTTTCTAGACGATTATTTGGTTGATGATAAGGTTTTAGAAGTGGTCACTGCACTTGAAGATCCTATCAGTTATGAAGATGCTGTTCAACATTCCGAGTAGAGAGATGCTATGAAGGCAGAGATCAATTCTATAAAGAGGAATCAGACTTCGGAGTTGTCTGAAAAACCCAAGAACACAAAGAAAATTGGTGTTAAATGGGTATTCAAGACAAAATACAATGAAGAAAGCAAGATTGACAAGTTCAAGGCTAGATTGGTTGCCAAGGGCTATGCACAGAGATTTGGAGTTGATTACAATGAGGTGTATTCACCAGTAGCAAGATGGGACACAATTCGAATCATTCTTGCTACTGCAACAAACAAGAATTGGGCCATTCATCAGCTTGACATGAAGAGCGCATTCCTGCATGGAGAGCTTCATGAGGTGGTATATGTAGACCAGCCACAAGGGTTCATCAGGAAGGGAAGTGAAGTAAAAGCTTACAGGCTGAGAAAGGCTTTATATGGCCTAAAGCAAGCACTAAGGGCTTTGTTTAGCAAGATAGAGAGCTACTTCATGAGGGAAGGATTTGAGAAGTTTGATTTTGAGCATACTCTATTCGTCAAAGCTGAAAAGAAAGGTCATATTCTCTTTGTCAGTTTATATGTCGATGATCTAATATTTACTGGAAACTGTGACAATCTGATTATCAAGTTCAAGAAGTCAATGAAGGAGAACTTTGACATGACTGACCTTGGAAGAATGAGATACTTTCTTGGAGTAGAGATTCTACAGAGAAATAAAGGTATCTACATGAGTCAAAGAAATTTTGCTAGAGAAGTTTTGGAAAGACTTGAGATGGATTCAGTCAATGGGATGAACAATCCAATTGTTCCAGGATCAAAACTCTCAAAGGAAGGAGGAGGAACAGTCTTGGACACCACGCTCTACAAGCAGATCATAGGAAGTCTCATGTATCTTACAGTGACCAGACCAGACTTACCCTATGCGGTTAATCTTGCTGCTCACTACATGGAGAAACCAACTGAAGCTCATTTCCAAGTAGTGAAGCGCATACTCAGATACGCGAAGAGCACAGTAGAGCTTGGTATTGAGTACAAGCGTGGAGGAAACGCATAATTGGAAGCTTATACAGATAGTGACTATGTTGGGGATTTGGATGACAGGAAGAGTACATCAGGTTTTGTGTTCTTGATAGCAAGAGGAGCTGTTTCTTGGAGTTCAAATAAACAACCCATCGTTGCTCTATCAACAACAGAGGCGGAATACATAGTTGCGGTCTCATGTGCAACACAAGGGATTTGGATGAGTCGAGTACTTGAAAGGATTGGGGTTAATCAAGCCGACTGCATCATGATCAAATGTGATAATAGTTCAACTATTCAGCTGTCCAAGAATCCAGTTCTCCATGGACGCATCAAGCACATTGAGGTACGATTTCACTACCTAAGAAATCTAACTAAAGAAGGCAAAGTGAAGCTGGTTCTTTGTGGAACACAAGATCAAATGGCTCATATCATGACAAAACCACTAAAGCTGGACACATTCAAGAAACTCAAGGAACTGATGGAAATCGTCGAGGTACCTAAGTAAACTGATATGCTTCCACATATCAGTTTAGGGAAGGATATGTTAGCACGTTAGACTCGGTCTTAGACTTGGTCGTAGTTGTTTGAATAAGCTCCATAATTGTAGGAGTTAGTGCATTTAATTGTTGATTCCAAGTTGTTAAAGTCATCTGATAAAGTAGGAGGCAATTATCTTTGTATTGAGACTATTTAAAGTCAGCTAAGCAATAAGAATGAGCAAGCGTTTTAGCTCTTACCATTCGACTCTTGTGAACTGATTCCAACAGATGTTTCTTGGTCGACAACTAAACAAAATGAAATCTTTCTTATTTTTTATTATGAAACTTGATAATGCAAATCTCAGTAATCTCCACGACTAATAGACCCTTTAAACACAAAAAGAATGTCACCGTTTTCAACACCGTGCCACCGAAGACTACAATTCTCTCGCATAATCAGTTGTTTGTGTACAAATATATACTCGTCTCTTGGTAACGTTTTGTTAGCTTGTAACCCTACTCTCATCTCTGAGATGGTACAAGAGTCTTTAATCTTCACTGGGATTCTTGCACCGTTGAATAAACTCGATGACGTATGCACCAAGAAACAGAGTTTCCTCACCGGATCAATGCCGAACATGTTGTCAGATGTGACTGAGTGAGAGAGAGCACAATAAGAAGAGTTGGTATATGATGCAGTGGGTGTCGAGAGGACTACCTGTTGGTGATTGGCGAGGATTTGATTTATACATGACGCCTCCGACGTTGATTTGACAAATCCATGATGCTAAAGCCGTTTCAGATTTGAAGAATGAATTAAAAGAGGAATTAAATTACATGGGTGTAGAACGTGTAAGGGATGGTTAAAGGGGATGGCAACGTACATTTTTCGCCTCCCAATTACAGAGTATGGAAATTAGGGTTTGTAATGGAGGAGACTCAAACGAGGAGGTGACGAAGGTGGCTGAATCCTTAAAGAGGAGTTATCTTGGGTTTGATTGGTGCATGAACAGTAAAAACGTTAGAATCATATCGCTTTCTTTGTTACCAATCACAAAAATGTTATCAAAAGCTACAGTAAAACGATTACTCTTAGTTTTTTTTTGTTACATCTTTCGCTAACAGTTTTCGCTAATAGTTTTTACTTACAATTTTGCACTATTCAACCGCATACCACTTCCGCTACCGCTAATATAACCATTCCGCTTTTGGTCACCAATCGGACCCCTTAATTTTTGGGCTGTTGTTTGAACTTTAATAAAATACCAACGCTTTGGCCCATGAATGCCATATGGTCATGATTTATAATGCGGGGACAGAAAATTTCCACATAAATTTGAAGAGTTGCACACATGGATAGGTTTAGAGGAGACTAAAAACTCATTTATTATATATACTATTTGTGCGGGTTTTGTTTTTTTATTTAAATATTTAATATATTTTTGATAATTATTTTGAATATTAATATTTTATATTTTATTTAAAGATTTGTATTTTTCTTTCTTTTTATAATCATAATAATATGAAGAAAATAACATGCGCTCACAAACAATATTACTTTAAGTTATATAGTTTACAAGTTTTAGTTTTCAATTTTCATTTTTGGAATTTTTATTTCCTTCAAACTTTTTATTATTTTTTAATTTTCATACATTATTTAAAATATATGTACTTGTTACATTTTCAGTCATCCAGGTCGTAATATTACAATAATATTCTTCTTCTTTTTAATTGCAGATCGTTTTGAATTTAATTGCATATTTATTTTTTAGTTTTATGGTTTAGTATTTCCACTTATATTAATATTTAATTATATTTGAAATGAAATTTCAGTTTTAATTTAGTTTATATTTATATTTAAATATTTTAACTAATTACATTTAAATTAAATAATTTTAAATAATTTATTATTGATTTATTTGATTTAAAGATGATGTAGAATTTTTTTAATGAGGTGGACCAATGAAGAGGAGGCTGATGTGCCAGCTTGAAAAAGTCCCCTTCTCTCATTATATATAGAATATTTAATTATATTTGAAATTAATTTTTAGTTTTAATTTAGTTTATATTTGTATTTAAATATTTTAACTAATTACATTTAAATTAAATAATTTATTATTGATTTATTTGATTTAAAGATGATGTGGAATTTTTTTAATGAGGTGGACCAATGAAGAGGGGGCTGATGTGGCAACTTGAGAGAGCCCCCCTTTCTCTTATTATATATACTAGGTGAGTACCCGCGCATACGCGCGGGTCTTTGGCTGCGTTGGTTTATTTAGGTGTATGTGCATCCGTGTGTCGAGGATGGTGTCCTGTGGGTGATGTGTTTTGGCTTTCTCGGGTAGTCATGTTTGTAGTCATGCAGGCTCATAGTTGTGTGGTCGCACCAGTTGTGTTAATTATATGTGTTTGGTGTGTTTTGGTCACGGAAGTTTGGTGTGGTCGTCCGTTAGCATGATTGATCAAGTTGTGTGGGGATCTATCTGCCTGTTTATTTTTTGTGTTTGTTATGACGCGGGTATGGCATCTTGCCGCCATCTTGTTTTCGGCAACTAATTATTGGACGTTGAAGGCCCATTTTGTGTTGGGTTTAATGTGGCATACCATGTGTAATTTAGGGTCATCTTTTTTTATGGGTGGGCTTGTCCTGATCCACGCTTTGATTTGTTGCAGCCGTTTTGTTTACAGTTTGTGTATGAGGAAAATGTAAGCATTGGAAATACAACTTTAAGGAGCTGCTGAATGTGCATTATAATCTCAACTTTAAGCGGCGTTTCTGTCTGGCTTGGTTTCCATCTTCCGCCATTCTCCTTTACTCTTTTCCCATGTGTATTTCAACTTGTTGGTCTCTGCAGGCTGTGTGAATGTCGGGTCTTCATGCTTGTTTGTCTCCTTCCATTGTATGAACTTAGACACCGGTGTGGGCGCCTGGTTTGTGGTCCCTATGTATCTACCATGGGGATTAATTTGTGTTATTTTGAACATGTAATCTACTGTGTTGTGTTAATTGGGTGATGTTTCACTTACTCTTCAGTCATCGTTGCGTAACTTGCTGGTGTGCGTATCACGGCTGGTTCCGAATCCCTTTCTGTGGTCACTCCTTTGCTAATAAATACCTTTGCCTTGGTAGCTAATGGTTTCCTTCTCGATCTTATTTTCTGTTTGTAGCTTGTGTTTTAGGGGTGGGGCTTGTGTGTATTTATATTTAAGTTCTTTGACTAACGTATGTGATTGTAATTACTGCGTTATAAAGTGTGATGTCCGTTTGTGTTGACCCCTGGCGTATGTTTATGCTGACATCTCTCGTGTTTTTGTGGTGGGGGTTATAATAATTCGGAGTCATATGTGCCACCGTTTCAGTGATGGGTTGCTTAAAAATTATGGTTGGTTATTGTTCCTTGTGCGGTACGTAACGGATGTGTGTGGCCGTAGCTTCTATATTTCCTGTGTGGACATCGTAATCTCGTCCAACCAGAATGGAGCTGTAGTTGTAGAATCATAACATTATCAATGTTTAGAAGTCTGTGAATTGTGTGTCCTACATTCATTTCTGCAGTCGTCGTTCCAGTTAATTAATTAACTGTGTATGTACCGGAACTGGACAGTGTCGATGTTCTGCTGATCTGTGTGATGAAAATACGGTTGCGTCGATTTGTTTCATTTATAGCCGTCGTAGTGAGGAACGGCAGTTGGGTGGCGGGGCCTTAATATCGGATTCTGTTGTAACTTTCATGGCATCAACGTTTGCGTTTTTGGGTCGTGTACTACTTGTTCTAGTGACTTTGTACGAGACGTAATGTAGCTGATGTACATGTTCATGTATACAATATAATCCGGGAGATCAATAACATATGCAAATTGTTTTAGTAATCGTAGTGTACATCTATGAGTCTGTCAATTCCAAATGGAAACAATATGACTAACCGGTTGCAGACGTCAGTATATGTTGTTGAATATTTCCTTGAACACAACGTTTTTCACACAAGGTCTGCTGCAATTGTCTTTCCTCTGATTCCAAACACGCAGTCCACTCGCAGATGTCACCCGTGATAGTGCCACGTACAACTGGCCGTGGCTGAAGACAGGCTTTGGGAGATATATCCCAACAGTCCCTAAACTTTGGCCCTGGCTCTTGTTTATCGTCATTGCATAACACAGACGGACTGGTAGTTGCCTCCTCCTCATCTTGTATGGGCATTTGGTGTCTGCTGTTGTCATTATTATCCTAGGTATTACAATCCGTTTTCCTTTGTTAGCACCCGTGATAATTTCCGCTTCGATCACCCTTTCTCCTAGACGTGTTACTATCATTCTGGTGCCATTGCACAGTCCTTGTTCCTGGTTGATGTTGCGTAGTAAGATGATTGGTGCATTGATCTTAAGCTGCAGTCTATGGTTTGGCAAGCCCGAGCACTTTAGTGTGTTTAGGTATTCTGTTGTGTACAAAGGGTTAGCAGCATCTTCGTCTCCGTCATCTGCTTGAATGCTGTCATCTGTTTGGTGTTCGTTCTCTTCTTGAGGTATGCTGTCACAGCTCAGATATTCATGCATCTCTCCGGGTAATTTTGTCAATATGAATGTATTGACGTCGTCCACCGTCTCATTCCTTGGGGTGAGTATTGCTCGGCTTTCTAGGAACTCTGGATTTGTGAGACACGCCGGGTTGTCGCTATAGGTCTCTTTGAAGATTGACAGTATCGGGTTTCTACCTCCGGCTACCAAGAGATTGTTGGGCAGTTCGATCTCCTCACTACCATCTTTTGGGGTCCCATGTGGGCATGTTGTTTTGACGTCTCCGTTCCCCACGTCTAATATCCATTTCGCAAACTCCTTCTCCTCTTTCTTTAGCCGCATATTTTCCGTAAGGAAGCATTTATGACAATTATCCCAGAGGTATGATCGGTTAATAGATGCCTGGACCGTGTCTTGTCTGCTGCCTTGTGTGACTACCGGTAAAATCTGCCTGAAATCCCCACCTAGCAGTACTGTTATTCCTCCGAAGTGTTTATTTGCTGCTTGTGGATCTTTGATACTCATTATATCACGTAAAGTTCTGTCTAGGGCCTCGAATGTGTGGCGATGCGCCATCGGGGCTTCGTCCCAAATTATTAGGCTTGTGGCCTCGATTAATTCCGCGAGCATGGTCTTCGGCTTTATGTCGCACATTGAATCCTCATGGAGATCTATTGGCAGTTTGAACCTTGAATGTGCAGTCCTACCTCCGGGTAATAAGGTTGCAGCGATGCCGGACGTAGCCACTGGTAGTACGATACGTTTCTCAGAGCGTAATTTCGCTATCAATGTTCGGTAGACGAATGTTTTGCCGGTTCCGCCTGGTCCGTTGAGGAAGAAAAGCCTTCCCTCTGTATTAGTAACTGATTTCATGACGGTATCGTAAACCTTTCTCTGCTCCACGTTCATAGACAGTAACAACCTCTTGTACTCTGCCTCCTCATGATCACAGTTGTAGTTTAGCTCTTCGCTGACCAAGGAGGTTCTCATCTCTAGTAGGACGTTCTTATCTGGTTTCGGCATGTCTGGATAATCAGCCAATGATTTATCGTTTCGGATCAGCATCTTCTGGACTTCTATTAGCGTGTACTGCTCCAGTTGCTCTTCACTTAAAGTCATCGTCGAGAACCTGAATTTCTTCCGCTGTTTGTATAAGATGTCATCACCCATACTTTTCCAGCAGCTCGCCCATAATTTTCCGGGGTGACTGACTTCACAGAAGAGCAGCAAGAGAACAAACAATTCTCGTAACTGATGCGGTGTTGCCCAATTGGCCGACTCAACCATGGCAGCCAACCATTCTTTATCTCCATCCAGCAGACCTCTCGCGTAGCAAGCATCCTTATATGTTGGGTGAATTACCCCTTTCCACTTTCTTATTTCTTCAAAGCTTTTCGCCCCTCTCACATGATTTAGCAGTATCCTTAGGAAGTATTTCTGACCTGCATTCGGGAGTACGTTTGTAAGTCTGCCAATTGTGAAACACTTTTGCCTCCTGCTCCATAACTTCTTTGAACTATCCCAAACAAACTTTGTTGGGAACTCCCCATACGTCAGCGTTGTGGCTAATGGGTCACGCTTGTTTGTCTCCATCCATTCAGTTAGCATTGTTCTATGTGAGCCAAACCTCCCTACTACATCAGAAGGTGCCTGGGTATCTTCATACATCAGGCAGTGTTCTCCAGGCATGTGCACGACCAGTTTGAGTACTGCGGGCCTTTGCTGGTGGATGTCGAAGGCAAAGATTCGCCAAGCTGCCTCACAACCCGATAAATATCGGCATTCTTGGTACTCTTGTATCTCGTCAATTTGCTTCACCTCTGTTTGTTGCGTACTCCCCTGGGTATTTCCCTCCGGGCTTTTATTGATTGCAAATGTTGCTTTATCCACGCCCTTGGTTATGTACTTGAAAAGGTATTTGATGGCCTTTGATGTGCTGCACCACTCCACATTTATGTGGGCCTTGTATTTTTTCAGTATCTCCATGTTGTAAGGAATGACGTAGCGATTGTCAAGTCTTGTATCACCTTTTATGACGAACCTGCTGTCGTCCTTTCTTCGTCTATGTATTATATAGCCTGACTTGTCACATGTTGTCTCGTCCGTGTAGTCGCGTGGGTACTTCTTTGTGCAAACTCCATTATCCATGCATGGTGATTGTAGTCGTGCAAGACCACATGGCCCATGCATCATATGTTTTTTCACGAGTTCGTATCCTTCTTGATCGGCATCTTTGTCTGGGATTTCTGCTGTGATTATGTCGTCGACTGTCGACGGAGATGGATTCGGTGTAGCTCCTTCCATCCATAAGAGAATGTGTGCATGTGGGAGTCCTCTTTTTTGGAATTCTATTGTATGCACAGCTGCGTCTTAAATAGTGTTAGTGTACGCACTTGTATACCATTTAAATTGAGTACATAGCTGTGGTATTCTTACCTGCAAGCAGTGGCCCAAAGAACACGCCCTGTTTGAAATCTTGCATTAGCTCTTCTAATTTCATTTTAAAGACTCGTGACGCAACATCCGGCCGCTCATTTCCAGGATCGTTTGAATATGTGCCTAGGTGCTCAGTAATTTCCTCCCAGTTAGGATTAGCTGTTATTGTGATGAACAGGTGGGGGTTACCGTAGAATCTGCAAATTGCCATTGCGTCATGGTAATTCTCTTGCATGTATCTCGGTCCGCCTGTGAATGATGAAGGAAGGACGACTCGTCTTCCAATAGCCTTCGAATCTGTCTCCCCTTTGTTAGCTGCCTCTTGAACGTTTGTGTAGAGTTCGGCACGCAGCTTCTTCTGGTTGTCCTTGTTAAATCTTAGGCGGTTTGACTCAATGGCGGTGTATGCGTCCACTATGAACTGGTGCAGCAGGCGACCTCCTCTGATCATTGTCGTTCCTTCGCTAAGCCTTGTTTGTAATTGGTAGGCATAATACTCACGCATTGTGACATTCTCTCTTTTGTTTTTTTCGCCAGGTATCTTTCTGTAAGGGATGTGTAGATGGAACCCAGCGTCGCCATAGGGGAATAGGAGCGGATACTGCAAAGCCATGTAATGCTGGTTTAATGTACTGATCCGTTGGAGTTCGCGACTCTTGTACTGGACAATAACGTCCTGGTCTCCGGGTGACGTTCCAGGTGGACATACAAGTAGGCCCGCAAGTTCATTTGATGTTGGCAAGTCATACTGTCTGCCTTTTCCTGTTTCTGCAATGAGCCGTATTGTGAATTCCCCTTCTTGGCCTGACTCGTATCTGTCCCTAGCTTTGCGGAACTCCCTCGCAAGTACATTGTGTTCGTCTACCATGTTCACCAGTAGCTCGACCGTGCCCTCATCAATCTGGCTGGATCTCTTCTCGCCGGTTACTGCCTTTATACGGTTTTGGATTTCATGAGCAGTGTCGAAGATGTACAGCTGGTTAAACTGTGGGGGTTGGCCTTCTATTGGTAGCATCCCCCCAATCTGATGATGATTCTGGCCATGTATCCGGAACGTATGGGGTCCATGTCCGTACATTACCTTTTTGTCTAACTTAGCGCCTGTTGACGTAAATGCTAGCAGTGAGTTGTACACTCTAATGCACTCTCTGAACTTGGGCTTTTGGAGTAGTTTGTCTAATGCGGCTGGTGTTTTTCTGATTCGTGGCAGGTGAACTTTACCCTTTTGGCAGCATATTGAGTACACGAGATGTCCATCTTTCGATCTCCCCACACTTTCCGCTTCCCAAACTAATGCCCCACACTTATAGCACTCTGTTAGAATATTGCTGCGCCGCTGCTTTTGTTTTGGCTTACCTGTGCAGATGAACACGCGAACAAATGATGGTGTTATATATTTCGCAGATGGTGGTCCTTTAATTCCCTTTGGGAAGCGCTGAAGTTACGGTAATGTGTTGTTAGTTGTTACTGACCTTTCAAAATTTGGTGAGCCAAGGTTTGTGGGCCTCCTCTAACGGATGAAGATTCGCCTTGATTTTGTTGTAGCTGTGCTCTAGGCTGGGGTGCGGATGTTAGTGTTTGTCCACCTGCATTGGTTTTGTTAATGTCCGATCCATAACGTTAGTAATTTTTTGGTGATGAACTCAATATTACGAGACCACCCGTTGGTGGTCTATTTGTTATAGTTTCATTGTTTTTCTGTGCTGTAGTAACATTGAAGATTGTGTGTACGCATTACCCTTCTTTTTTGTGCGCCTGATGCAGATTCGCTTAGCTCTGTTTGCCCTGGCTACATCCGGGTCTGTGTAAACATGTTTCCGCTTCCGGTTCTGCATTAGACAAGTGAAGGGGACACACTCTCCTTTGCGGGGTTTGGCTAGATCTCCGGTGGAACTGGTGAACAAAACTGCTTTGTTGAGGATATACGCGATGTATTTTCAGTGCCCCCTTTAGAAAGGCAATCGATGTGTTAGTGTGTGGGGTTGTTTTTTTTGCTCCTACTCAAACTTTACCCGGCTTACAGTTGAGCAATTGTTGTGTAGCCGTTGTTAACTCGGGTTTTGGGAGGATGTGTTTAGCTGGGATATTAGGACGTTAGCTTCCGGTGAGGTGGGGTGGGTTGTTATGGTGATTTTGAAGGGAAGCGATGTTGTTTGCCTGCTCTGCCGACTCCTTGGAGATGGTGGGAGAAGATGAAGACGTATAGGTTTGTAAATCCGTGTATTTGCTATGTGAGGTGCAGAGTCTGATTATATAGGCAGCTGTTACGAGATGTTTGGGTGGCTCATTAATGGCTCGCTAACGCTTAGGATTTATTTCCCATAATTATGAGCTTATTTCGGTTTCGCTTATTTGGTTTGGTATTGGTTTGGTATAATGTGTACAGGAGTGTTTTAGTCTGCGCTTATTAAGCAGGTGCCATTTCTTTGAAGCTGTCCATGTTTAGATGATGTCTTCAAGGTTGTTACTGAATGTAGTTTGGTATTTTGTGGGTTCAAATTATTTATAGTAGGTGGTTTAAGGTGATTTCCATCTCTATCGTCTTTGTGGGTGTTACGCTTCCGGCTCGCTTAAAATGAGCAGTATTTTCCTCCCCTAAATTACGCCCCATACTTCAGAGCTGTGAATTAGACAAACACATATTACCATGCGTCGAGGCTTTGCTATATCTGATAATATTACATGTGCCACATATCGGGTGTAATTGATTCCGGTATCAACATATGGCCCTTAAGATAATTGATGGGCCTTCATAGGTCGTGGAATGAAATGGTTCGTTTGTTGATAGTGGAGGCCTTTTGTTAATCGGTATAGTATTGGACATCCAAATTTAATGCAAGCCGGATGTTTAATTAGATTCGTTGGGACTCGTGCATATAATTGAAGATATTAATATTCGTGCATATAATTGAAGATATTAATATTCGATCGTTTTTTTTTTGCTAGTAGGGTGAGAAAATTGTTTTATTCTTGGGCAATGATGAGGAGTGTGATGTTTTATTATATCTGGAGAAGTTCACAAATTAATACAAGGATTGTGAATCTGAATCTAGTCTCAGGGGCCTGGGTTGTCTGCGTCTTATCGGTTCCTCCACTGAATTTGATTGGTCCGTGTGGGAGGCATGTTGTCGTCAGAAGGTTGGGAGCATGTAAAGGAAATGGGATCCTCGAACCTTGCGGCAATCTAATGAAGGTGGTTTGATTGTCCCGTTGCGCTGCTGCTGTATTGTTTCGGAGATTAAGAGAAGACCCAGTTGGGGTTTGGTCAGCTCGGTATGGTTGTGGTTATCCGATATTCCCGTTGATGTGGTTATGTTGCGGCGCGAAGGTGGTCCAGATTTGGCTGTGGTAGGGCACTCAATTAGAAAACTGCTGGGCGAGTCAAAGGTAGATGACGGCCTGTGCTTTCCCACAGCTGTTTGGCCCGAGTTGATGCTGTTCTTGGTGGCAACGCATCTGTAGAGAGAGCTCCTTGGTGGGGGTCATTAGCTTGCATCTGCTGATAGGGGCTACCTGGTTTGTGCTTCATCCTTGTGCACCTGTAAAATTGCAAGAGTAGATCCATTAGAGGAGGACATGAAAGGCACAGCATATGTGGTTCACTTGCGCAGTTGCCCGAAGTTCCTTCAAGTTCGTGATTGTGAACCAAGTGGCGACCGTAGGACACAATCACGTCTTCAACACCTGCTCATTTTTAACCCCTAGTTACATTATGTAAGCCACTGGGCGACGGTTAATGAACATAAGTTTTTTTTTAAAAAGGAATCCAAATCTGTTTAGGAAAAAGTTTTGAGGCAGAAATAGTAAAGCGTCTTTCTGGATGATTGTCTGTTATTAAAATATTGGCTCATGATCCATTAAGTTATGGCAGGCCAACTACGGCGCCATTCTTCATCCCTTGCGAGCCTTTTTGTTGTTGCGGCTGTCTCCCACTCCCGATCCTGACGTGGTACTGGTCTCTGTCTCCAGGTCGCCTGATGCCTTCCTTCTGCCCTTACCATGGCTCCTATTTGGGTGGTTTGTCACCTGTTATACGAGAGAGCTAGCAGAATTAGGGGTGACTAAACAATGCATATTTTCTTGCTTTTCTGCGAGAAGAATGCCACATTGTTGGGAATGTGTGCCTTTCCTATTGCGTGTACTATATGAGTTGTACCTCAGGGTCGTGGGGTCCATTCTGTGTTTGGCTCTTCTCCTGTGCCTCTGCGAACGTGGGTGGTATTTGACCGTCCTCTGTCTTGATTGGTCTCTCCAAAACGTCCTGGTAGTTTGACACATCCTTCTGAGCGATGCTCGGTGCCTTATATGGGAAAAGTGGGGGTCTTTTTTATTTTGGGGGGGCCACACTAATGTATTTGTTGTATTCCGTATATGTAGCTAACTATGTATTCGGTACCTGGACTTCGCCTGGTGGGATCTCCCTGATAACACGGGCGACAGTAAATGCTTCTGAGGTGGCTGTGTAATTGTATTTTGTTATCTTGATTTGGAACTCCATTGTCTTCCCAACCAGGTTCTGAATACACAGGGGTGTTTCTTCTGGTAGGCTATCAGAATTTGGTGGTGTCTCCTGCAGTGTTCATGGTACTCTCAATAAGACTCAAAAACAGAGTGTAGCGAGAGAGGGATTGGGGTGTGGATATATAGCACGCACCTCGGACACTACCAATTCCTCAGCTGTTTTGTTGGTTAGCTTCTTCGAATCCCTATCGAATAGGACGAACTTAGAGCCGCCACTTGGATCCGAGACCAGTAGTTCAATCCTAAATCTGGAGAAAGTATTACTTCAGTTCCGCAGTCCTAAGTTTTGGCCATGTAGTTGACAATATTAGTTTGGTCTCATTACTTGACAATAGCGATGGCGTCTGGGTTGTTGCAGGAGTTGCACACGAACGAGCTGCCAGACCTGCCGAGTTTTCTCGAGCACTTGGAGCAGGAGTCGTAGCGCCAGCTGTTACGGCTGGAGATTCCATCTATGCGAGCGACGCAAAGGACGTCCTTTTCCTGCATGGAGCGGGAGAGATAAGTTTTATGTGGGAAGGTATGATCGGGAGGTCACCACTGGGGTAATATTGTCGAATACCTCGTTCCCTCCACCGCTGATGCATCCCTGTATCTGGTTGATATTCCATCTCACTATGTCCTTCGTTGCATTTGGGGTCTCATCAATAGTCGGTGAGGCATTGTTATCGTCGATGCCCAGGCTGTTTTTATTGGATTCCGCAAAGGTTAGTTACATAGTACCGTGTTGAATATAGATTCGTTGTGCGTGCTGGGTACGATGGGACTACCTTTGCTTGAATTTGGTCACTGCGTGGATTTGGTTGTCCAAATAGAACTTCGTTGCCCCGGTCGAGTTCAAGTACAAAGTGCCTTGGTGTGGGCATGTGTTAGTTATGTGCGCAAACATTATGAGGGCTTGTTGTAGAAGTGTTTGGTAAGAGTAAGGGACTACCTGCGAACATTTTCGGGTTCACACATGTGCAGACAAGCACGACAGATTGGCGGCCGGAGCGTTTAAGTGCACGTCGGAATTCAGAGGCTTGCTCATCCCATATGGTTATCCTGACTGTTTTGTGCCTGTGGAGGTGTATAAATTAGGACATATAAAGTAAGGCATGAGCGGTAATGGGAAGCTGGGTTGGGGGAATTACTCTTCCATCATCATTAGAAGCACAATCTTCTGGGTTGAAGTCTCATCTTCCAGATTTCCCCCTTGTATGCTCAGGATCTGCCCTACCACATCTGGAAACAAATATGGTCGTACAAAAACGGCTGGTACGTGACTGTATTGTCGGCCTGCAATATTTAGAGTTCACGAGTATACCTGCGAGGTGGAGGCTGCTGTTTGCCAGAGATAGGAAGTCGGTGAATGTGAAAAGCCTGAATTTCTCGGTCTTGATTGTTGTGTTTTCGTCTTTTAAGCGAGACATCTCAGTTGTGTCGTTGAATCTAAGTGTGAACTTGTGGTCCGTGACCTTGAATCTGTCGTAAGCTGGGACCGCGTCGAAGTTTTGGATGGAATATATCGCACCAACATCTAATTTGTCTTTGAACAAATGGATACGGCGGTGGTGGATTGAGGCTAGGATGAGTGTATCCTGTTTTGCGTAAGAGTGAGAAGCTCATGAGTGTAGGGTCGAGAATTAGATAGAGGAATATGTTTTGTGATGGAACCTGTGTGGAAGATGGTGGTCATACCTTCTCATCAAGAAGCAACATATCTAGGCTCATGAGTTCCCCGTTACGCTTCAAATTCTTAGCTTCCCATAGCCTTAAAAGCCTGACAGTGATTGAGGACATGGTGTTGCCGACGGTGAGCTTGTCAAGCGGTGTTGGGATACGTGCTGGTCGTCCTGCTGATTCCATTGTTGTACTGTGAACCTGTCATGGAGAAATGAGAGGCAAGAATGGGGTGTTAGAAAGCAGAGAGATGATGGACGTATGAACAGAGGTTGTAAGATTGGGGCAGCGTCCCTTACCTTTTTTTTTTTTGCGCAGTGCGAGATGTGACGAATGAGGCTCACGATGTCTTCTATTTATAGGGGGGTGCTGTGATTGTTACCGGTGATGAATATTTAATTTTGTCAATGAATATGTATTGATGGCTAGGACAGCCGTTACGTACGTTTCTTTTGCGGGATGGTTTGGGGCGGCGAGGTGGGTAATTTATGGTGTAGTAATATCCAATCAGGTGAACGGCTGTAATTAAGGACATTTGCTGTTGTGTAGCAATTATTTGTGACGTCTGGTTTTTTATTCTATACGTTTCAGTAGGCTGTGGGTTACACGTGTCCATGGTTGACACTTTGCATCTTTGGGTGGGAAATAGATTAATCCCTACGTTAATCTGAGGCCTATTTGGCGTGTTACTTTGTTTAATCAAATATAATTATGTGGATATTTACGGTGGTTATCCTTTCCTAAAAATATAATTCCTATTGGCCACGAATATGCAGAGTGGTCGGCCCAGTTTAGCTGGCCGTATAGGACATTTTAGAATTCTGATATCGCCCGGACCAAACAACTTGTATTTTCCATACAGACCCAAATGGGAACATGCAGCTGAGACACATATATTATGTAACAGCTTTGGAGCTACAGAGTGGTGTATATGTGTGTAGGTATCATTCTGGATTCTTCATCTACTCTGCTACCGTGCTTCAGCCCGGCGTGGCTCTCGTTCCATGTTTATGATTTTGAGAAGGGCAGAAATGGATTTGGGTGGTCGTTGCCTTAGTTCGATATAGTTTGTGTTTATTTTAGAATGTCTATGAGAGGAAAATGTTTTATTCATACGGTAGGTAAATTGCAACATAATCAATAGAAAACTGTGGAAGTGAGAGAATGAGTTGTGCAGCACAAGGTTTGCTACATTTAAAAGAAACTAATGACGACTAAAATCAGGAAATGCTGGGGGTGGAGTCGAGTGGCTGTTCAGAAGTTGAAGGTGAACTTGAGAATGAGCTTGTTGTAATAGCAATCAGCGCATGTAGCCCCATTCGCAAGCTGGTTGCAAGCACGGGCATGCGCCATGGAGGTGAGCACGGTTTTGTAGTAGATGGGCTTCCGTATTATCCAGATACCGCGTAGAGATTTCCTAATGTTGGCCCAACATGTCTCAGACTTGGCCGGATCTACACGCCAGTTTAGCTGTTCCATATAGCTGCTCCCTTCTATGAACTCCCCCATACACAACTTTACGATGCCGTATAGGTATATGGCTTCAGGAAGAGCTGCGTCGGCAGCTTTTTTAAGATGGCGTAACCCCCTGGCTGAGTGGTCAGCTACGAAGTAGGCGAGTATCCCCTTGATGTAATGTGCTGATGGGTTGTTGTGGAGCAGACATTTCTTGACAAGTTTGGACCATGGACCGTTGGCGAGGCGTGGGTCATTGACAACTGTAGCTAGGTCGACGCGGCGGAAGACGTAAGGATCAGTAGCTGCGAGTTTGAGGTCTGGGCACGTAAGCATACAGTTTTTAAGATCTTCGACGCTATTACCAGCCACCCGTGTCATTATCTCGAGAAGCATGTCATTTGGTAGAGACTCTAGAGGGCTTCTGGGTTTCATGGGTTTCTTGGTGGTGGTCATTCTCACCTTTACTGTTTTTCTGTTTTGTGATTCTGTTAGAAGTTGAGCTCACTGGTACGCTTTATATAGTGTTGAAGACTGTGAGGAGTATATCTTTGGGATGGAGTTAGTGGTATTTAATGGGGGAAGTTAATGGCAGGAAATAAAATGAACGTATGGTGTAGCACAAACTCTTGGAAGATGAACTGGTATATGGGCCATGGGGGGCTCAATGTTAGAGGTAACTATCTGGGCTTGACTTGTAATAGAGCCCATGAAACCACTTATTTGGTGTGTTTTCACCGTGGGCCAACAGAAGCTAGGCAGGCCCCTATCTTGCAGATACCCTGACTTGTCCAACAATATTTGGTGGCCTATGATTGACAAAATTCACGGGGGCGATAGTGTCGCTTTGGAGCTCTACTGTGAGTAATTACAGTGTCCGTACGACTGATGAGGTTGGGGTTAATAAGCTGCGTAGTGGAGGTTGTTGGCGAGGAAGACCAGGTGCACATAGCGCTGTTTGTGGTAATTAACTTGACGTTCAATTTTGCAGAGGATTAGGATAATACGGGTGAATCGAATGGCTGCCTCCGGCCAGGATCTGTTTGGAAATTTCATTAATTAGTCTCAGGAAGCAGCGATGTGTCCGGTGGATGGGAGCCGGCGAGAAGATGGAGGAGTACGGGTCTGGAGTCGGTGAGGAGAGAGACATGAGGCATGACGAAGAAAGGCGTGGTTGATGGCTGATGTGGATTTAAGTGCTGAGTTGGACCAATAAGGGGGGGGCTGATGTGGCAGCGTGAGAGAGCCCCCCCTTCTCCCATTATATATAGGATGATGATTTTGATGGTAAATGAGAGTTGTATTGTCTTTTAGCTTAATAATTAGAAAAATCTTGACGCATGCTACACAAGTACACAACGACCAATTACCTTAGGAACTTGAGAATGATGTCATGTTTAATTTATGTTAGTTATTTTATAAATCTTCTGTATAAATACTTTGAATTTTATTAACATTTTTTAAAAATCAAATTTTGAATTGTTCTTTAAATAAATAATAAAATCAAAATGGGATGTAAAAACATGATACATGTTTTCATCATGTTGTTAAACTGCAAGAAAAAGAAATAAAAACATTTTATTCCAACTGAAAATATTATATGAAAAATAGTTATACATTTGATATTTACCTAATCTCGCAGAAAAAACTAATGAAGTCCATTGATATGTGTTTGTGAATAAGTATTGTGTGTTGGCAAAAAAAATATGTATCGCGTCACAAGTTATGACCATGAAAATAGGATTTTCGGACGACAGTGATGGCCGGTGGGATAGGTACACAAGACTCGTAGTCGATCCAGTTTGATTATCCCTAATGTTGTAACATGTTTTTCCTATTGGAACAAAATATATAGAAAAAACTTTGAGCTTTAATATTTTTTGTAGATGTTAATTGAAATGTATATCAGCCAATTCAAAGAAAATATCTTATACATTTTAGTAAGTTGAAGTGTAAAATATCACATATTAGAAGTGTGAAACATTTTTGAGGAGTATATATATAGATACTCTCATAACATTGTTTATATGGTTGTGGAGAGAGGAAGGAGTATCACACACACATACGCCGCTGCCGCCTGGCCATCTTGGCTCGTGGTTCGTGGATGGCAAAAATTAAATTTTCGATACCGCCAAAAATTAATCTCGTAAAGGGTCAAATATTTTCGTAACTAATGCGATATTTATTTTCGCAACGGTTTGTATATTCTCTTTCGACCAGTCTCTATCTCCTCCTATGTGGCTGATGGTGCTGTCAACAATGTGACGATCGCAGGTGCTCAATCTCCACAAAACGCAGCCACTGAGATCATTGAGACGGTGAACGTTCCAGCTCGGAACCAAGTTCCCCTCCTCCAAGAAAGTTTGATGGGATATCATTTAAGATGTGGAAGAAGAAGATGTTCTTCTGTCCGACAACACTCATTTAAGCAGGTTCACTCAAGAATTAAAGTCCACACTGCCGGCGGATAACATTGATCTATGTGTGCTTGCGAGTGTTCATGCTTGAGAACATGGTGACTTCTTGTGCAAAGGCTACAATCAAAATAGCCTCATTGACTCGATGTTTAATCTGTGCAGCAACGTTGCAACATCTAAGGATCTATGGGATGCCTTAGACAAGAAGTATCGCACTGAGGATGTTGGATCTCATAAGTTCACGGTGGCGAGATTTCAACACTACCAAATGGTGGACTCACGGCCACTAATGGAGAAATTTGACGATGTTTATACTCTCTTTCATGAGATTCATATTGAGGGGGCTTAGATATGGACTTAGACCACACATTTAAACCTTTCTCTAAGCTCATCTTGAAGTTGGGAACACCATTTTGCGCTTTGAGCTGATTCATCGTGTCACTAACTTGCATATCCACAAGATCTTCAACCATAACCACCTTCTTGGGTCTGTTATCTTCATGTATGCCTCTTCGGGATAAAATTTAAACCTCCCATTTTGTATGGACAGGCTTCACAACTCCTTGATGGCTTTAAAGTAAACACACCACATCTAGAATCCAATCCTCCATCATTATTCCATCTTGAAACAACTTCAAAACTGGTCTTCTAAGACTATGTAAACACTAAATATTGAACCCAATACTCCATGATTATTCTCTCTTGGAACAACTTCAAGACTTGATCTTCAAAGACTCATTGTTTGTGACTCTTGGCCATCTTAAGACTGCTTCAAAACACCATTTTCTTCTTGGGAGAGCTTGAAAATTTAGTAAAGACCCTTCTGGTCCATCTTCACTTCTTCATTGCTGCTTCTGGTTTTGTTGGAAACACAACATGCTCTACAACCACAGCTTCTTGACACCAGAACAACTTCAATCACAATCCATTCATGGGAAAACGTTTTGCTGAACACAAACTTCAAGGAATATGACCACAGCTCCTTGACTTTTAGAACACCTCCACTTTCTCTTTGAAAGCTTGGAACTGAACTTCATTTCTTTCTCCTTAGGAAAGCTACTGCCTTTGAAGAATCTTCATTTCTTTCTCCATGAACATGCATTTGAAGAAGACTGAGTGTGAGAGAAGAAGTAACCAGTAACCAGAGTATGGATAATATAGTAACCAGATAATAGTGAAAAGAATGGAGAAAGAGTAACTGAGGATGAAGAGAATAAAGATTATTAATTAGAATGATTTTAGTGAGACAGTGACTGAGTTTTGCTCAGTTTTTCTCAATATTTTACAACCAAGAACTTGTTTGCTCTGAAACCATGTTAGAGCAATAGTATATAGAGAATGAAACCAAGAGAATAAATGCTTGGTCCTAAAGAATTACGGAAGATTTTGTGAGAAAAAAACAAAGTTTTCCTCTATTATTCTTTGGAGTTTTCAGAAGTTTTGCAGCTTAGAATCTTGTTGCTTTGTTATTATGTTAGAATTTGTGAGACTTAGCTCACAATCCATGTGTAAGAGTATTGAGAATTGTGTTTATTGTATTGACATAGAACGTGAGATATATACAATGTAATGCTAGGGCTTTTCCATAGTCATTACTGCAGTATCATACAAGTAAGGTAAGTGTATATTGAGTGTATCTCTTGACATTCCCCCTCAAGATGGAGGGGACTTGTGCACTCCGATCTTGGATGATAGATTGTTGAATGGCGATCGCGATAGCGGTTTGGTTAAAGCGTCCGCGAGCTGATCTTTGCTTGAGACATGAGAGACCCGAAGCTGCCCAGCAGTAATCTGATTCCTGATGAAATGATAATCCAGTGCTAAGTGCTTCATTCTTGAGTGGAAAACCGGGTTGGCACATAGGTAGGTTGCGTCAACGTTGTCGCAGTAAATCACAGGTGTGGAGCATATCTTGATACCAATTTCCTGGAGCAGAGAGCAAAGCCATCTAATCTCTGCCGAGGTGTTCGCAACGGATCTGTATTCTGCTTCCGTGGAGGATCGTGCTACGCCTTTTTGCTTTTTGGAGGACCACGAGATTGGATTCTTGCCAATGTACACAATGTGTGCTTGTGTGGAGATGTAGTCGTCCTGGTCTCCTGCCCAATCGGCGTCCGAGAAGGCGTGCAACGTTTCTGCGTTCTGTCTGTGGAGGAATATGCCATGAGTTGCTGTGCCTGCAATATATCGTAATAGTCGTTTGACTGCTTGCCAGTGGTCAGAAGTGGGCTTGTGCATGAACTGAGAGAGTCGGTTAACGGCGAAGGAGATATCTGGGCGAGTGAAGGCCAGATACTGTAGGCTGCCTACTGCCGTGCGATACATCGTAGCGTCGGGAAGGGGAGTTCCTGCCTGAAGCGTTAACCGTGACGATGTGGCCATTGGCGTTGTTACCGGCTTGGCGTCCTGCATTTTGCATTTGGTGAGTAGGTCAAGAATGTACCTTCTCTGAGTGAGATGGAGACCATTGCTTGTCCGTTGAGCTTCAAGTCCGAGGAAGTAATGAAGATCCTCAGGGTCTTTGATTGAAAAACGTGTTGCAAGAGCGTTTAGTGTGTGTTGGAGATGAGCATGGGAGCTTCCGGTGACGACTATGTCGTCAACATAAACAAGGATGTATGTGCGGTGAGATCCTTGTTTGTAGATGAACAGTGAGGCATCAGCCAGTGAGTTGGAGAAGCCGAGTGTGAGTAGGTAGTTCCGCAGCTCTTGGTACCACGCTCGTGGTGCTTGTTTGAGCCCGTACAAGGCTTTGTGTAGACGGCAGACATGGTTGGGATGGTTGACATCGACAAATCCCTCCGGTTGGTTGATGTATACCTCCTCTGTTAATGTGCCTTGCAGGAATGCGTTGTTGACGTCCAACTGTTTGATTGGCCAGTCACGAGCTACTGCTACGCTGAGAATCAATCGGATTGTCGATGACTTTATAACCGGGCTGAAGGTCTCATCAAAATCGACTCCTCGCCTTTGATTATAGCCTTTGGCTACGAATCGCGATTTGTACCTGTGAATTGAGCCATCAGGGGAGTATTTAAGTTTGAAAATCCATTTCGTACCGACAATGTTTTGATGTGGTTCCCTTGGCACAAGAGACCATGTCTGGTGCTTCAGCTGAGCATTGAATTCCTCCGACATTGAATCGCGCCAGCGTTGATCGGAAAGGGCTTGAATCACTGTTCTGGGTTCAGTTCCTTGGAGTTTGGACATGGTCAAGGCGTATCGCGGATTTGGCTTGACGATCCCATGCTGTGCGCGAGTTTGGACTCGTTGGGTTGGTACAGTAGTGGTGGTTTGATGTGGTGTGGGATTGGTGGTTTGATTTGGTGGTGCAGTATTGGTTTGGGTTAGGTTCGGAGTGGGCTGAGATCTGTTTGGGCCTGAGAGGTCCATTGGAGTTGGTTGTGTTGTTTCTGGGCTGGACTCAGTGGTTTTATCTTCTTCATTTTGGTTAGGTGTTGGCGTCGAAGAATTGGAAGAGAGAGGCAGTGTATCTCCGGTGGTGATGGAGGTCGTCGGAGACTGATGTGGTGCCGGCGAATGTAACGGTGTGTGAGCTTCCGTTGAATTTTGCAGTGAGAGATCCGAGCCTGGAGGCGCCGCAGGAGGAGACTCTATGAGTGGTAATCGAATTGGCGTGGCTGGTGGCGACCAATTTTGTGATTCATACGCAACAGACGAGCGGTTTGGTTGTAGCCGTTGATAGGGAAAACTGGTCTCGTCGAACCGAACGTGTCGGGATATGTAAATCCGACCGGTGGTTGGTTCTAAGCAGATGTAGGCACTCTGGGTCAGAGAGTACCCTAGGAAAACACACGGGCTGGAACGTGGTTCGAGTTTGTTGGATCGATATGGCCGAAGCCAAGGGAAGCAGAGGCAGCCGAAGATTTTGAGTTTTGAGTAGTTCGGGTATGATTGAAAGAGGAGAGAATATGGTGAGGAAAGCTT
Organism: Orychophragmus violaceus; assembly: GCA_030180135.1. NCBI lineage: Eukaryota > Viridiplantae > Streptophyta > Magnoliopsida > Brassicales > Brassicaceae > Orychophragmus > Orychophragmus violaceus. The sequence goes on along the minus strand of CM058233.1, from coordinate 82,289,096 downwards.
GAGAACTGGTGTGGGAAGTCTGTTTATTAGGTAGACTGCTGTGGAAAAAGCATACGACCAATAGGAAGAAGGGATATTGGCGTGATGAAGCAACGATAAACCGGTCTCGACGATGTGTCTGTGACGACGTTCGGCGAGACCGTTGTGTTCCGGAGTATGAGGAGGAGAGGTGAGGTGAGAAATGCCAGAAGTGGACAGGAAGTCGCGTAAAGCAACGAATTCGCCGCCGTTATCTGAGAACAAGGTTTCAATCTTGGTCTGAAACTTGTTTTCGGATAGCGCTTTGAATCGAACGAAAGTTTCTTTGACATGGGATTTAAGTTTGAGTGGGAAGAACCAGGTGTAGCGAGTGAAGTGATCGACGATGATCAGGTAATATTTGAATTGATCAATTGAGACAATAGGTGAGATCCATAGATCTGTGAATAGGATTTGAAGAGGACGAGAGGATGAGATGGATGTTTGAGAAAAAGCTAGTTTGTGACTTTTATTGGAGAAGCAGTCAATGCAAGACAAAGGTTTTGATAGAGAATCTGAAAGCGGTAAAGAAAAACTGGAGATAATAGATTTTAAGACAGAAGTAGAGGGATGTCCCAGCCGTGAGTGCCAATCTGCTGCCGTAGTTTTCACCGTTGGCGTTGCAAAATAGGAGGATGCCATTGCCTTTGTGATTGGCCACTCATAGAGTTCTTCCCTAGTGCGACCTTGGAGTAACGGGGCCCCCGAGCTGAGATCTTTCACCTGAAAGTAAGCAAGGAAAAATTCAACAGAGACTTTGTTAGCGTTACATAGCCGGTAGACAGATATGAGATTCTTTTTGATCTCTGGGACATAGAGCACATCAGTCAATGATAACGGTTTTGAGTTTGAGGGAAGAGAAGCAAAACCAATTTCGGAGATGTTGAGACCAGTGCCATCTCCGACGATCACTTCCTCGCTGCCTGCATATGGTTGATGCAATGAGAGGTTGGCAAGGTCTGAAGTGAGATGGTGCGTTGCGCCAGAATCAAGTATCCACGGGCTTGTGTGTGAGGCAGTAGCGAGATTGGCCAGAGGATTCCATGACGTCGTTGATCTTGGAGGAGTCGGAAGAATTCCCTGCGACATGGAGCTACCTTGCATCTGCGGGCACCTCCTTGCTGAGTGACCTTGAGTGCCGCATAGTTGGCATTTACCGAGGTAAGGGCGGAAGGTACGTGGCTGGTTCGTACTGCGGTTGTTGTTCCATGGTTGATTGGGTCGGTTGTTTCCTCGTGGCTGTTGTGATTTGTTTCGACTGTTTGTGTAATTCGCAGTGATCGGAAAGACAGCAGGTTGAGATGTCTGTGACGCAGATAGTAGCTTGACTTCCTGGTTAATGAGTTTCTCGTGCAGCTCCGGGATGGAAGGAGGAGAGTCTCGGCTCTCGGTCTGATCAACAATCGTCTTATACTCTTCAGGAAGCCCTTGGAGTATGTAATCAATTTGATCTTCATGATCAACCACTTTACCCAGGATTGCAAGTTGATCAAACCGTGTCACCAGACCTTGGACGTATTCGTCAATGGACTGTGTTCCTTTGGTCCATTGCTTGAGTTGTTGGGTGATTTGCTTGACGTGACCGCGACTTGGCTTGGCGTAGATTGAAGCGAGAGTTGACCAGATCTCAGCCGCAGTGACAGCGCGAGAGAGGAGCGGCTGGATCGTCGAGGAGATTGCCCCGAGTAGAGCACTGTAGAGGAGCTTGTTCTGTCTCTTCCACAGAGTGTAAGCCGGGTTGTCTGTGGTAACATCCGCCACGCTTGTAGTTGCTGGTGGTATTGGTGTCGAGCCATCAAGATGAGATGCCAAGTCGTAGCTGTCAACCAAGGCGTGCACCTGCCTGCTCCACATGAGGTAATTGGAGGAGGTGAGCTTGGTGACGTTAGACATGTTAATGTTGAGCAGAGCCGTTGAAGTGAGAGGAACGAGCTCGCTGTTGTTGGTGAAGGTGGGATTCGCAGATCCATTGGCGGCCATTGAGGTAAGTGAAGAAGAGAAAGGAAAAGATTAAAGAGAAGGAAGGTTGAGTTTGGCGGCTGGAAGAAGAAGAAGAATTTAGGTAACCCGCTCTGATACCATGTAAGAGTATTGAGAATTGTGTTTTTGTATTGACATAGAACGTGAGATATATACAATGTAATGCTAGGGCTTTTCCATAGTCATTACCGCAGTATCATACAAGTAAGGTAAGTGTATATTGAGTGTATCTCTTGACATTATATGGGCTTCCAACCTAAAACCAATTGGTAATAAGTGGATTGGTCCATATCCTTTATATATTAAGTGAGATCCCTTCCAACTACCGATGTAGGACTTATGTCCCTAATACGCCCCCTCGAGACAATGGTTCTTTGACCATTAATCTCGTAATGCTTGGGTTTGGATCGACGGAACCAATTTGGGCCTGGTTTGTCGATGACTGGACCAACTTTGGGTCGGATCGGGTTGGACTGCATGGATCGGGCTCTGATACCATGTAAGAGTATTGAGAATTGTGTTTATTGTATTGACATAGAACGTGAGATATATACAATGTAATGCTAGAGCTTTTCCATAGTCATTACTGCAGTATCATACAAGTAAGGTAAGTGTATATTGAGTGTATCTCTTGACACCATGTTGGAAATGGAGAGACTAAGCTCTTGATCAACAAAAAAGAAGCTTAATAGAACCACAAGAACATAATGAGATTATGAGAGAAATGATTCTATTTAGCACACGAAGCAATCTATTTGAGACTGAACCAATCTAAGTGACACAACACAATGTGAGTTTTTGTACTTAAGAATAGGATCAGAATCAATAACTAGATTGATAGAAAAGATATTATAACAAGAGAACTAGAACTTGTTCCTAAATAGAGATTATGAGAACATATTGAATCACTCTTGAATTGGTTATGTAAAGAACTAATTCAAAAGTGTATTTGGCTGCCTAAGGCATCCCAAACTGTGGCCGTTTATGTGTTTACATTGTGTTTAAGTGTTTAAATAAACAAGGAAGATAATAGATAGAAAATACTTTTTGTCTTGTGTATTCAATGTATTGATCTTTTTACATCTTACAACTCTTTATATAGAGATATAACAAGCATAAGAGCTAGATAAATATCTAGAATAAACAAAGACAAATGAATTGGAGGGAGAGAAGGTCAAATTCGAATTGAAATGAGCATCAGAGGACAATGACAAAGGGGAGTTATGTCCAAGAGGGAAAGTGATAGCAAAACAATCTCATTCAATCATTCATGTGAAATGGTAAACAACAAATAAATATTCATCAATTTTAACTTCGAAAAACTTCTCTGAAAAGGGCAACCGATATTAGAATGATCAATAATATACAATAAGAAATTTATGTGTTATGATAACAATCATCTATTTTAAAAGAAAACTAAGCATTTCAATATGTTTGAGAACTTAAATGGATATTTATTCTCTAAAGATTATTAATTTCATAAACAAGTTCATCATAATATTTTATTGTATCTTAATAATTATTTCATGTCGCCTTTTGATCATATACCATCTTCATTGTATTCATATATTAAGTTTCCGTCTCTAAAGTAGAAGAACTCAATAATAGATATGAGTTTCTCTCCAATTAATTATTCTATTTTTCTCAAAAAAAATATTTTCTTTAAAATTATATATTTATTTTATTATTAGTACATGATAACATCACATTTTAGGATTTTTTTTGCACTTGTTTCATGCATCTTTTGTTGTCTTTTTCATTTTCTCATTTAGTTTTTTTTTTTTTCTTAACATTTCAATCACTTAGAAATTTTAGGAGTTTAGAACTAGGACTTGCATGTTTTTGGTGTCTTTTGGTGTTTTTATTCTTTTCCTAAGTGTTTTGAGTTGCATGGGAGAATTAGTTGGATTTGGAGAGCAAATAAGGCAAACGAAATTAAGAGAGAGAAATTTTGATTTTTCTTGCCTTGTTTACTTGTTTTTTAAAAAAAATTCTTTTGTTTAGTTTATGAACTTGGATCCTAATGCAATTTTGATTATAAATGATTGTTACTTCTTTGGTCCTGATTAATTGTTTGATGCAAGTATCACTTAAGATTATTTAGATTGTTCATCTCAAATTGAATTTGACGTGGATTAACTTGGATTTGTTCATTCTTTTAGATTGGTCTTATTCAAAAATTGATTGACACTTTCAAATGCTACAATGACTTGAATGTATATGTTTTGATGAATTGTTAAGCTTCGAAATGAAAAATATCTTTATCAGTACATTTTCTGTATAAAAGTTGGAAAAATTTTACTCTAATATATAATTTAAGCGTAAAAATAGATGTGGACTAGATATGTCCTTATATCTAATATATGATATATTTACCTTCGTTTAACTAACTTTTATCAGTGATAGTAGCGATTTATCTTATTAGTGTCAAATAACTAGAAATCCTTTGACTCAAGGTAGCTTCGCTCTAGGTAAACAAAATTTCATCCTAACCTCTGTCTCTTTCAGTCATTAATGTCAAATTATTGATAACTTTAGATTCAGTCTGTTTTTTATAAGATTTTCTTTTTATTTAATTTCGATGCTAAATGAGTGTTGTACTGTTGTATTGTCGTTTGACTTAATAATTAAGAAGATCTTTGCATAGGCAGATTGTATGTATATAATGTATACATGCTACACAACTACACAACGATCGACTACGTTGGGAACTTGAGAGTGATGTCACTGTTTAACAACATTATTTTATTTTTAAATTAACTTTAGAATTATTCTCTTTAAATAAAAACATACAAATGAGATGTAAATAACATGTTGTATAACTGCAAAAAAAGAAGCAGAAATACAAAAAATTTATTACAAATGAAAAGAAAAAAATAGGGAAATTTTTTTATACATCTGCTATTTAGTTTTTTTTTTATATCCTCCAAATATTTTTCATTAGAATAAATAGTTACATCAAAGATTGAATCTATGGTCCTTAATCTTGTGCCTGATTTTGCAAGTGCATCAACTATTCCATTACTTGCTTTTGGAACAGAGACAAATACAACATTTTAGAAAAAAATTCAAATGTCATTGCAAATCATCATTGTTTAATTTCTTTTGGTAGGTGTTGCGTAGGCTAGGTATGAGTTGTTGGATTTGAAGTTTTCTCGCCACTATGAGTGCTTCTCTTATCGCATATGCTTCTGCAACCAATGGAGACTTGATGAAATTTACTATTTTTGTTTCCTTTGTGAGTGTTCTTCTGATTGTATCCTCCATGTGCCAGCCCAATCCTAACCATGACACATATGTATATCATAAGGTTCTCTGGTCCCCAATGGTTTAAGCTCTTTCCTGATTCCTTGCTGGGGGATAGGTTCCTCGATACTTTATTGTGCCTTTCCTCATTCTTTGGTGTTGTTTATTATTGACTGTAGTGTTTCCTCTTAAGAAAGCATCATGATTTCCAAAAGCTTTTTTATTGCGAGAGGACCAAATAGCAGAGACAATATATGAAAACCTTTTCTAGTTTTTTTCCCCCTCTTTTGTATGCAAGTGATGATTGATTAGCGAGAGATCCTAACGTCACAAAAGGCTTCCATAAAGGATTTTATTAAGCAAACATTAATGACACTCATGGACATATCATTTAAAACAAAATCACAGAATATATAGTTAGTCACGTTGCATATATAAAAAAAATCTTGACATACTTGAAAAGACAAGAGAATGATAATTTTTTTGAACTGATAATTGCATCAACCAAAAACTATGTATGAATATGCTTCTAAGTCACAAGAAACGTTGCGAGGAGAGATCAAATCTCATATTATGTGTTGACCTTTTCTCTTGTTGGGTCAAATAAAATTGGTGAAGCTTTTTGCTCTCAAAACTTAATTGAAAAGTTAATTAGTCCAATATTGGAAATTAGAGAAATTTTAGAGAAGTATATAATTGGACCAAACCATACATTTGTTTAAATGTCTATAGAGAAAAAAAAGGAAGGACGATATACGTGCGCCACCGCCATCCGGCGGGCTCGTGAAAATGAGCCTCTAAAAAGACTCCCCCGTAAATTATTTTCATAACAGAAAATTTCTTTGTAATCAAAAACCATAAGTTATTTTCATAATAATAATGGTTTAAACAAAATGAAGATATAGCCTTTTAGAAAAAAAAAACAAAAATAAAATAAGGCACGTGCACACATATATACCTCATTTTATTAAGCAAAAAATAAATCTGAAAGTAGTTGAGTCATTGTTTCTTATTCTTTACTAGGCAACCATCTTATCTACAATTAATATATTAATTCATATCTATTGTATAATGCTTTAGTTCTCCCTCACACAATTGATGTTACATATAACAAAAGTAAGTTATGATTTATCAGTTGACAAAAAAAAAAGTTATGATTTATCAAATTCTTTTTTTTAATAAAGTTTCTAAATCTTTCTCGTCGATACTATTGTGATTATTTTCTTATACTAGATGTTATTTCGCGCTACGCACGGATAATATATTTAAAATTATTGTAATATATTATTCTTGGTTTGGTATAGTTCGATTTTGATTTTATAACATATATGATTTCATATATTTTTTTTTTTTCCAGTACTCATAAAATTTATGTTATTTGTTTTAAAAAGATTTTACTATATGGTAAATGAGTTTTGTTATGATTTCTACTATTCTTTTCAAGCAAATATAAAAGATATATTTTTAGAGAAAATGGATGATGTAAAAAATATATCTTTGTCTTCTATGCTGGCTATATTATCTATAGATTTGTTCGTTTTCTTCATATAAAAGATTGTATCGAGTACCTTTATGAATCTACAAACAATTTTATGTTTATCTAATATAATAGTAGATAAAAAAAGCTTTTGATGTTTTTTTCATTATTACGCTAATATTTTCCTAACATTTCTAAGACTGTATTATATAATACATATACAATATATTTTAGTAAACTTTGATAATTTTATAGTAAATCAAGTTGGAAATCCTTTTTTCATGGCATTCACAAATGGGATAGGAAATATTTTTTGAAAGAAAACATATTGTACAACCTGGCTTGATTGCATTCATGTCCGTTTAATACTATTGCTTAGTTTTGTGTTCATTTATGAAAGAAAATTGATTGTCTCTATTTAGAGTTACAATATCTCTTCAAATGTTTACTCTACTATTACATTTAGCTTATGTAACAATTTTTTATTGAAAAAACACTGAAACTACTTTTTTGAAAAAATTTAGATTTTGATAACATATTTTTAACCATCTATATATTAACTTAAAAGTCTAATATGCCATAACATTTTCTATATTTAAGGAAGAAGATATATAAATTATAGTTGGAAAAAATGATATAATTTTATAATTTTATACCAAATATGCGTGAAAGGATTATATTTGTTTCTCTTAAGGGTGAAGTTATATATACAGTGAGCAAAGGAAGAGAACAATAAAATCTACAAATGGTAATGGTAAAATATGCTCGTCCTCTTCATTTTCTCTGTTTCAAGATATTCAGTTTCTCTGTTGGAGCACCAATTTTGTGCTATTTAATTAGATCTAACATTAGTCTGACTTGCTTATCTTTTGTTTGTTCTTGAATACAATTATATAATAGATATTTGATGTGGATAATCACAAAGGGTAAAATCTAAAGATGGAGACTTCCCATCCGCCAAACATGATTACTTTGTTGTTTTTGTAGTGTGATAATGCAAAGGAATGCCATATGTTCTTTTTTCTTGCTTCTTGCCGGCTTGCCGTCCGGTACTTCAGACATTCCAGAAGTTTTGAGGTATCATAAAATGAAGATGTACGAAGAAAACATAAATAATAAGGTTACTATAAAACATAACTATAGACAAAGAAGTACAATTTGTTCATTGAATGCTGCTTGATGGCCTAAACTATCCCCCAAACTATCCTCACTCACAGCATCTTTTAGACCTCAGCCTCAGCAACGACAATAGCTCAATACCTTTCTCGCTGCTTGATTCGATAGCGTCTCATATGTAGACAAAAGAGAAGAAGCGATGATACAGAGGAAAACAGAGGATGTTCAACTGAATTTCATTATTGATTTCTTGCAATACACGGTTACATTATCAGTCTATATAAATTAGATGAGGAACACTCTAGATCTTATTCTGAGCCTTATCTACAGCTGTGACGACAGCTCAGTCGTCCTTATCAGCTAGGGTATCAAATATGTTCCTGACCGTGATGCTGGACTGGTGCAAACCTGTACTATTGCTTTTCGGTTTCACCATTGTGCTTTTGGTCTTTGTGACCGTTGCAGGTGTTGACTGAGCTTGTGTGGGCTTTGTCTTCTGTTGATGGGCTTTTGGTCTTTCAGTAATGACTCAATCCATGATACCTCAGCAGCAGTGTCTGATAAAGTCCTGTACTCTGCTTCAGTTGATGATCTTGCCACAGTGGGCTGACGCTTAGCTGACCATGATATTATGTTGGTGCCTAAATACGTACAGAACCCACCAGTGGACCTCCTTGTATCCTTGCAACCTGCCCAATCACTGTCACAATAAGCCCTCAGTGTAGAGTCAGTGTCTGAGCAGAGATTAAGCCCCATTGTAACCGTACCCTTTAGATATCTCAGGATCCTCTTGAGCAGTTGAAAGTCTGAAAGAGTTGGTTGATGCATTTTTTGACAGACAAGTTGACTGAGAATTGAATGTCAGGCCTTGTGAGTGTAAGATATTGAAGCTTACCAGCTAAACTTCTGAAATATGTGGGATCTGAAAACAAGGTTTCTTGATGCGGTACACGATCCAGTTGAATAGGAAGAGGAGTTGGCATGGGAGCGCAGTCAAGCATTCCTGCAGCATGAAGAAGATCTTTTGCATACTTCTCTTGATTAAGAAACAGACCCTTCTCTGTAAACTGAGCTTGAATTCCCAAAAAGTAACTGAGAGCTCCCATGTCCTTCATCCTGAACTTATCATTCAAAGACTTAAGAAGCTGTGATATCAGTAAATTGTTGTTCCCTGTGAGAACCATATCATCCACGTACAAAAGTAACAGCATAATACTTCCATCCTTGGTGTATAAGAAGAGAGATGGATCCCAAGTACTACAGATAAACCCAAAAGCAATGAGATAGGAGCTGAATTTATCAAACCATGCTCTAGGGGCTTGTTTTAAACCATATAGAGCTTTATGTAGTTTGCAGACATAGTGAGGATGAGCCTTGTCTTCAAACCCAGGTGGTTGTCTCATGTAAACAGTCTCTAGTAAGTCACCATGTAAGAAAGCATTCTTGACATCAAGTTGCTTGATATCCCACTTCTCAATGACTGCAAGATGAAGAACAATCCTCACTGTTGTTGTTCTGACTACAGGACTGTAGGTCTCCAAAAAGTCCACTCCTTCCTCTTGTTCAAAACCCCTACCTACCAGTCAAGCTCTCAGCTTATCCAAGGTGCCATCAGACTTGAGTTTAGTTTTGAAAATCCATCGACAACCCAGAAGATTCACATTTGCAGGTGGAGGTTCCAGAGTCCAAGTCTGAGTCTGATGACATGTTTCAAGTTCTTCAATCATAGCTGCTTTCCACCCAGGATGACTAATAGCCTCTGATATTGATGTAGGTTCTGTTGGAATACCTGTCACAGCCATCATTATATATCTTGGATTTGGTTTAATGATGCCATCTCTCTTTCTAGTAATCATGGGATGATTTGTTGCAGGTAGCTGTGGCGCTTGTTGCTGGACTTGATGAGTTGGAACAACTGCTTCTGCATTTTGAGTGTCTGAGTTTTCTGAGTCAGACGCATTTGATTCCTCCTGATCAACCAATGCTTCTGTCATGGCAGGTGAAGCTGGACCTGGAGTTGCTTCACCTTTCTTAGTTACTGGTATTTCTTCTTCTGACATTTTTGATGGAGATTCAGTCTGTTGATCCTGTAATCTCCATTCAGATTGCAAAGCTTTCTGCAGTGTAGTAGTTGCAGGAGGAAGAAACCCACTGTAAGTGTCTTTGAATGGAAACTTGTTTTCTTCAAAGACCACATGTCGACTCAGATAAACTCTGCATGTTGGTGGATAAAAACACATGTATCCTTTGTACTGAGCAGAATAACCCAAGAACACACACTGCAATGACTTAGGATCAAACTTATGTTGAGAGTAAGGTCTTAGATAAGGAAAACATGAACATCCAAGTACTCTTAGAGCTGAATAATCTGGAGTTTTGCCATGTAATACCTCAAAGGGACTCTTTTGTTGATCCATGACTGATGATGGCAACAGGTTAATCAGGAATGTTGCTGTAAGGAATGCATCTACCCAAAGATTAGCAGGAAGATACGCTTGAAACATCATTGATAAGCCTAACTCTGTGATATGCCTGTGTCTTCTTTCCGCCAGATCATTCTGTTCTGGAGTGTGTGGACAGGATACCAGATGTTTAACACCACAGCTTGTCAAGTGAGAGATCATCTGGTGATTCATAAATTCACCACCTCCATCAGTTTGAAGTATGCCAATTTTGAGATTAAACAGATTCTCAGCTTCTTGTTGAAAGACTTTAAATTTGTTGTAAACTTCAGATTTCATTTTAAGAGGATACAACCAACTGAATCTGGAGAAGTTATCAACAAAAATGACATAAAATCTGAAACCCTGAACTGAAGCAACAGGTGCTGGACCCCAAACATCACAGTGGATTCGTTCTAAGGGCCTAGAAGCATGAAAATCAGATAAAGAAAACGAAAGTTTTGAAGATTTCCCTAAACGACAGGCTTCACACAGTGACTGAGACGTCTTATTGATGGTGATCGCCTTTATTGAAGCTAAGTGTTGCAGAACTTGACCATGAGTGTGTCCTAACCTTCTGTGCCATATCACATCTGACGCAGCTTGTTGTTTTGAAGAGTAATAGGCTTGAAAGTGAGGATTATCCAGATGATACAGGCCATTAGCTTTGGTTCCCTTGCTGAGAACCTGTTGTGTTGTTTTGTCCTTAACAAAAACATGCTTTGCGTCAAATATGAATTCACATGGAAAGTCATCCGTGAGCTTGGAAACAGATATCAGAGATTTGGTCATATCAGGACAGACAAGGATATCATTTAAAGGTAAGGTACCTGAGATCCCTAGAAGGGCAATGGAGTCGATATGAGTAATAGGCAAGAACTCTCCGTTACCAACAACAATAGAGTCATGTCCTTCGTATGGAAGAGCTGAGTGGAGCTGAGATGTGTTGTTGGTGACATGGTTGGTTGCTCCACTGTCTGCATACCAATTTGGATCATGTGGTCGTCCGGTCTCAGTAGCTCTGGAGGCAGCTAAGGCATGCTTCATCTCCTCCACATTGTATGATTCATCAAAGCGCTTGAAGCATTTAAACGCTGGATGACCATATTTACCGCATATCTGACAAGTTGGTCTATCATCACCGCCTGAGTATGAACCACGACCAGCCTGCTGTCCAATGCTGTGGGAAGCCACGACCTTGAGTTGTGTATGAGCTGCGTCCTCTGTAGCTTCCACGACCTTGTCCTCTGCCACGACTAGTGTAGCCTCCTCTATTGGTATAGAACGCTTGGTGTTGGGTAGTTTCTGCAGGAACCTCATACTTTTGCAGCTTGTCTTCAAACCCAATCAACTTATACATCACATCTTCGAAGGTTGGACCAGGAGGAGTATCCATAGAGTCTTCAATGACTGTGACTATTGATTCATACTCCCTGCCTAATCCATTAAGCACTCCAAAGATCTTTTCTTGCTCAGATATTGGAGCACCGATGGAGTCCAGCTGGTCGCACAAAGATTTGATTTCTGACAGGTACTGAGAGAGAGACTTGGATCCTTTAGTGGTGGTCTGGATCCTTCGTTGAATGTCTAAACGTCTGGTAGCGGATACACGGTTATACTTCTTCGCCAAGGCATACCAGATTTCTTGTGAAGATCTCAACCCATAGATGACCTTGAGCGCGTCTTCAGTCAGAGAACCGATTAGCCACGCCATAATAAGCTGATCAGTGTGAACCCACTTCATGAAAGCAGGATTATTTGCCTCTGTGACAACTTCACCAGTCCGGACCGAGATCGTTGGTGATGGACGAGGCAAAGAACCAGTGACATAGCCAAGAAGAAGCTGGCTGTTGAGAAACTGCTCAAATTGCAGCTTCCATGACAAGTAATTTGTGTCATTAAGCTTTAGTGTAACCACTTGAGTGATAGAGAGAACTGCAGGGGTGAAAACGTCAGAAGAAGGAGCCTCCATGGCTCTAATACCATGTAGACAAAAGAGAAGAAGCGATGATACAGAGGAAAACAGAGGATGTTCAACTGAATTTCATTATTGATTTCTTGCAATACACGGTTACATTATCAGTCTATATAAACTAGATGAGGAACACTCTAAATCTTATTCTGAGCCTTATCTACAGCTGTGACGACAGCTCAGTCGTCCTTATCAGCTAGGGTATCAAATCTGTTCCTGACCGTGATGCTGGACTGGTGCAAACCTGTACTATTGCTTTTCGGTTTCACCATTGTGCTTTTGGTCTTTGTGACCGTTGCAAGTGTTGACTGAGCTTGTGTGGGCTTTGTCTTCTGTTGATGGGCCATCGTTGGAGCTTTGTATTGTTGCTGAACTTGATGAGTTGGGCTCATGCTAATATCATATTTGTGTCATATTTTTACAACCTAAGCAGATCACCTATTCAACTAAGAATAATCGAAGCAAGAAATTGTATTAATAAATCAACAAATTAATCTACTCCAGGCCAAAATTTTGGTAAATTATTTACTACTTCGAGATTAAAGTCATTTAACAAAAGAAATATCAACTTTTAGCCTAGAAATTAGTCCGCTGCACATGGTTTTGACGTTATATAGTTTCAATTTTCTGATATGTAAATTAGATAAGTAATAGAAAATATGTATAGTTTACAAAATTTGACTTCAGTATAAAATATATTAGACGATTTTGTTTGTTAATGTTTTTAAATAATTTTGGAGGATAATTATATTCAATCTTTCACTATCCTACTTAACTCTCAAATCATATTTACATATTTGTTCACTATTTCGGTCAGTAAGAATACCATGATAATATTTTGTTGTTATATAAATTGAAAAACAATTGTAATATTTTGCCAAGTCAGGTCATACTTTTGGTGTTTTCTAATTAATCCACGCTTCCCAAGTATCATCCTCCTCGGTTCAGAGAGCATGAAGTCCCTGCATTAATAGCTTACGATATTTTTATTATCTATGCAATCATTCAGCTGAAAAGAGAAATTACAACATTTTTTACCCATGAGCTGAAGTACATACCACACTGGAACCCTGCAAATGGACACGAACTTTAAAAAGACCAGAGGGTTGAAACCTTCTTATGCGCCAAACCTGCGTTCCAAAGAAAATCCAAACTAAATTGGTCTATTGTCTTATCATCAGGAATTCTCAAAAAAAAAAAAAAGCAGCAACTGTTTCTAGTAGCCAACCGGGGTCATAAGATCGATATGTATTTGTTGGGCTTTGGTGATGAAAATCATTAGTTATGACTTAGCCCACGACTGGGTATGTCATTTAGGAACGGGCTTGTTTCTATTGGGCTAAGGTTTAGTTTAACCTACTTATCCTTGTAATAGACTTAGTATATAAAGCTAAACATGTGTGGGATTAGGGTAAGCCGAAATCAGAGAGATTGAGAGAAACTCTTAAGCTTGTAATCTGTGGTGATAGTGGATTACTGGAAAGCTCCAGACCGAGACGGATGATCACACATCGTGATCTGAACTCGTTAAATCTCTGTGTCTTTTACTTTATTGCTCAAAACAAACAAACAGAAGTGAGATCCTAATCTGTACAAAGTGGTATCAGAGCGAGGTGTGAAGCTTCGGGAGCAAGGGCAGAGTTAATTCGGTAAGATTTCTTCTCTGAAACGCGACTAAGGAACAATAGTCGATGAGGTTTAGATTCGGTTTCAGATTGCTGAGGGTGACGGCTAGGGTTTAAAGGTTGTTCACGGTTTCTGGTTTTTTTGTGTCGATCGACACACGGTTCTGCATCGATCGACACACGGTTTGTGCATCGATCGACACTCGGTTTGAATTGATCGACGCTCTGCGACAGTGACTGTTTTCTTTGGCTATCATGGACAAGTCAGCAAAGGTGAAGATTGCTACTTTTGATGGTCAAGGAGATTTCTCTATGTGGAAGAAGAGGATGTTAGCTCACTTGTCGATCCTTGGTTTAAAGGATGCTTTATCAGAAACGACAACACCGTCAAAGCTGACTATCAAGAAGGATGAGTCTGCAGATGCGTTTGCAGAAAGGGTTCAGCTGGAAGATGCTAAGAAAGAGGAGCGAGCTGAGAAAGCGATAAACATGTTGATCCTCAATTTGGGAGATCATGTCCTTCGGAAATTGGAGGAGTGCAAGACTGCAGCTGCGATTTGGATAGCTCTGGAGAGGCTATACAATACGAAGACTATGCCGAGTCGGATTCATCTGCAGCATCAGTTCTATACATTCAAGATGGTAGAGTCAAAGTCGATAGATCAGAATGTCGACGATTTCTTGAAGCTTGTATCAGATCTGTGTTGTGTGAAGGTGTCTGTTACAGATGAAGTATAAGCCATACTTCTTCTGAGTTCTTTACCATCGCATTATGATTCTCTGAAGGAGACATTGAAGTATGGTAGAGACACTCTCTCTATGGATGATGTGATAAATGCAGCGAAGTCAAAGGAAATTGAGCTTAAGGAGAAGGGTATAAAAACTTCTCAGAAGCTTGGAGATGCGTATTTGGCTCGTGGAAGATCAGAGTTCAAGAAGTCTGGACAGAGATCAGATAAGATCAGATCAAGGTCAAAGTCGGGATCAAGATTGACCTGTTGGTACTGCAAGAAGGAAGGACATAAGAAGGCTGATTGTTATGCTAGGAAAAAGAGCATGAGCGATGATGAAAGCGCTGATGCAGCAGTGGTAATTGATGAATCAGCTGGTGTCGATGCATTAACAGTCTCTAAAAACTGGCATCAAAAGAGGTGGGTGATTGGTTCAGGTTGTTCTTATCACATGACCTCAAGAAGAGACTGGTTCGATATGTTAGAGGTCCTTACATCAGGACAAGTGCTATTGGGGAACGACTATTCTGTTGGGGTTAAGGGAATAGGTTCAATCAACATCAGAGCACATGGTGGCACGGTGAAGGAATTGATGAATGTCAGGTACATTCCCGAGCTGAAAAGGAATATGATATCTACAAGTACGTTAGATAAGCTGGGATTTGATCATGCTGGTGGGAAAGGGAAGACAAGGTTCTATAAGAACGGGAAGTTGGCTCTTCAAGGTTCCCTGACTGGTTCTCTGTATCTGCTAGATGGTGAGACTGTAGTAGGACAGTCAAACAGTGTTGTCTCCAAGAAGGTTGCCAACGATGAAACAGTGTTGTGGCATAGAAGGTTGGGACACATGAGTATGAAGAACTTGATGATCCTGGTCAAAAGGGGCATCATTGACAAAAGAAGGATTGGAGCCATGGATTTCTGTGAAAGTTGTGTGATGGGGAAGTATAAGAAGCTGAGTTTCCACATTGGAAAGCACAATTCAGGAGAGGCATTGAAGTATGCACATGCATACCTTTGGGGGTCTCCATCAGTGACTCCAAGCTTGTCAGGTAAACAGTATTTTCTGTCTATCATTGATGATTACACTAGGAAAGTGTGGGTGTTCTTCTTAGCAGCAAAGAGTGAAGCTTTCACCAAGTTTTGTGAGTGGAAGAAGCTAGTTGAGAATCAGATTAGCAAGAAGGTGAAGTGTCTGAGAACTGATAATGGGTTGGAATTCTGTAACAAGGAGTTTGATGGGTTCTGCAGACAACATGGTATTGAGAGGCACATGACGCGTGCTTATACTCCACAGCAAAATGGATTAGCTGAACGCATGAATAGGACTATCATGGAGAAAGTGCGTTGTATCTTGGATGAGAGTGGCTTGGGTGAAGAATTATGGGCTGAGGCGGTTAGCACAACTGTATATCAGATCAACATGAGTCCCTCATCAGCTTTAGATGGCAACATTCCTGAAGAACTATGGTTGGGAAGAAAGCCTGGTTACAAGCATCTTAGGAGATTTGGTTCATTGGTCTATGTCCATGTAGATCAAGGGAAATTGAAACCAAGAGCAATGAAAGGAGTTTTCATTAGTAATCCTGAAGGAGTTAAAGGTTACAAGGTTTGGCTCTTGGATGATGAAAGATGTGTGATTAGAAGGAATGTGGTGTTTGTGGAAGAAAAAGTCTATAAGGATTTGAAAAAGGGTGTTTCTGCGTCAGAAACAGAGCTGCAGAATTCGACTGCAGGTGAAGCATCGATCGACACACTTGTGGATGACGATCGACACAAGATCGATGAGCATGTCGATCGACACATACCCCATGTCGATCGACACATTGCGACTGTTGATCAACCGACAGTGTCTGAAGCTGCAATTAAGGATTTTGAAGACCAAGGAGAAGGTTCGTCTTCAGGTGGAGTTGTGGGAGGTCCAATTTCATATGATTTACCTCAGGATGATTACAAATTGACTCGAGATCGGATAAGAAGAGAGTCAAAGCTTCCTGCACATTTAAAAGACTATGATTGATCGAAACGGTAATTATCAATTCGAAAAATGTAGAAAGTTTCTTGGAAGATGAAGGTTTTATTCTTCGTTTCCTTTTAGTGGTCAAGATTTAATTAGGTCTGCCATGCTTTTTTACTCTATACTTGTACGGTGAGGTTTTTTTAAGGATCTTGAGAAGTGAGCAATACGGATTAAGCAAGCGTTCGGATTTAAAGTAACCTATAGGTTTTTCATTCATGCAAATTGTTCCATCAAAATAGACGAAAATGTGATTAACCATACGGGCGAGTTTAGAAACCAAAACATTATGTCTTCGAAGAACACATTGCATAAAACAGAGAAAACATGGCAAAATCATAACACTAAAACACAATCACTGGTCTCCAGGAAGTGACTTGATGATGTCGGAATCACCACACGGACGTACTTTCCAGAAGCAGTGCCCAAATCGATATTGTTCCCATTGTAGTGATGAACACCGACTTTGCTAGAGATAATTGTATTCAATCTCAGATCTTCTCAACGGAGAGCAGTTGCTAGAGATAAGAGCCTAACACAGCGCAAAACTCCCACAGTTTTTCTTTGATACATTCATCAAGCTTTTATTTTATTTTCTCTTTTGCTTTTTCCTGCAAATACCAAAGCCCAATATGACTGAGTACCTAAAGCAAAATAAAAAATGATGCCTCTAGTGGGAGTTGAACTCATTACCTCTCATACTAAATAGAATCTACATACCACTATACCAATGAGAATTTTTTGTAATTGATGCCCTAAAAAATTATATAAAATTTGGCGCCTAAAGCCCTTGTTTCATGAGCGTTAGCCCCGGGCCGGCCCTGTATACAAATCAAAGGTATACATAAAATAACCTTCATGTCTGATGTTGCGCACCTCATTTCCATGCTAAACAATGCCTGAGAAGCCCAATATGTTTGTCTTGATCTGAGCAGCCAGTTTAAACATTAAGAATGAGCCATATGTAAACATGATTAGCAGGTTTGAGGCCAACATAAGAGTTGTAGAACCTGAGGCCAAACCACTGGTAGAAACCCACAAGAGTATGCTTATGACTGAATAGTTAGAATTATGACAATTTGAGTGGCAGAATAAGACACTCACCTTCCCTCTCCTCCCAAATAGAATATTGTGCAGCAACTTCAAAGTTTCACCTTCATCTTTTACGTCCTCTTATTCATCCACGGTTTTATTAAAATTCAATCATGTACTTGACTTCCGCGAGACTCTGTTTCTCAAGCTCCTTTCTTATAAGCCACACCTTGGTTAAAAATCAACACATCGGTCGGCCCAGACTCGTCAATCGCATCCGAGATGGCGTCGTAATCGTGAATAAAATGACTGCATA
This sequence comes from Orychophragmus violaceus, assembly GCA_030180135.1. Taxonomy (NCBI): domain Eukaryota; kingdom Viridiplantae; phylum Streptophyta; class Magnoliopsida; order Brassicales; family Brassicaceae; genus Orychophragmus; species Orychophragmus violaceus. Next base: position 82,271,125 of record CM058233.1, on the reverse strand, counting down.
TACTCATCTGGAACAAAACAATAAACTTGAATTCAGGAAACATATCACGCAAAAAAAAACTATCGATTGAGCCAAACTATTACTCAGTGACTTGACGGCAGCTGAAATCTCAATAAGCTAGCTTTTGAATTATCATTCGCCGTTCATATTCAAAGCTATTTTCATATCCCTGTGAAATCCCCAATTCATCATCCTATGACTCCATCCTTCTCAGATTGAAGTGATGGAGGAGGAAGACATGAATCCAATACATGACTCGCACACAGATCTCAAAAACCCATAAAATTCATGAGAGCAAGATGAATAACGATGGTATCTTACCAATGGTCCACCGTGTTTCCCATCATCGGCGTATGTTTTGAAATTGAAAATTGGATTTAGAACCGAGAAGAGGAGGAAGAGACGAGAAAAACGAAGAAGGTGAAGCAAAAATATGCAAGATGAATGGCTAGTTAGCATTTCCAACCCCACACCAAATCCTACACCAAACACCATTTTGGTGTAAAATCTGCTCCAACCCCCCACTATTTCCAACACCAAAATGGTGTAAACCCATTTTTACACCAAATTTGGTGTAATCCTATTTTTCACACCATTTTGGAGTTGAACTTTTTTATTTATAAAGTAGTCCTTCAAAATTATACTGATTTGGATTTAAGAATTATAATAATTCATTTGACAAACAAATTTAAAAATTTTATAATATTTTTAATTAAATATAAAAAACATAATATTTATTAATACAACGATGACTAGTAACTTAATAATCTGGTAAATCGCTTCTATGTCCACCAAAATCACTGAAATATTATCCGAATGAAGTAGATTGAGACGAATTTTGTTGATTTTGTTGTTTTTCGCCTCTTTTGGTAAATTCGTGTTTGTTCACTTTGAACATATGCACGAAGATTTAGATCTTGTATCAAGTTCAAATATTGGAATAAGAATTTGTTTTCTTCCTTAAATATTTTTCAATGTGTAGTTCTTATTTTGAATCTCCAAATGTTGTTATTTATTTAAATGTGATTAAATTTCTATTTTTTATTATTTAAATATGATGTAATGTGTTTTTTATAATGTAGTGGTTAGATTTAGTTTAATATAATAATTTATGAAAATCTATTAAAAGAAATAAATTAGTGGATCAATTTGTAAATTTTATAACTAAAAGTGTATTATTAACAATTAAAGATAAACTAAAAAGTAAAAATATATTAAAAATATTATTTTTGTGTAAAAAATGGTGTAATACATTGGAGAGAAATCTAACACCATTTTGAAATTACACCATTTTGGTGTAAAAAATGGTGTAATACATTGGAGATGCTCTTAATGTGCAAGAAACGGCAAAAGAAGGATCTAGACTGAGAGCAGAAACATCGGTGAACCCCTTCGGGGTTCTTAAAGTTTTTTTTATTTTTTTTATTTTTTTTTGTGGAAATGGTGCGAAAAAAATGAAAAAAAAAACCAATGACAGAACGACACGTGGCTTCAACAGTGTAAGTATCGGTTCTTACAGGCTTTTACTTAAGAACTGGTTCTTAATTTTTGAGCAATATTTTATTTTTTTATTCACCTTCGCCTAAGAATCACCGCTAAAAACCCCTCTTCATACGCCGATGGACCTGCTCTGAGAATGGGAAGATGAGAAGAACAGTAGCTTAGGCATTGATTATTATTATTACTATTTTTTGCTTTACCACGTGGCATGATTGTAGAATAGACTTTTGTGCTGAGTTGGACACATATTGGAGAAGCCTAATACAAACATCTAACATCAGCTAAATTCAGAGGGAAGGAGGTGACACGTGGCGTTGTGGAAGCAAACTTACATTGTTTTACGTGGACACATTCAGGAGCCCCAATATCCTCTTATTATATATTAGGTATTGGTCCGTGCTACGCATCAGGGATATTTTCATACATTTTTGTGTTTGATTTTTAATAAAAATAAATAAAAATTGTAATGTTGTATTTTAATATGATTAGAAAGCGTTAATGAATTTGAAAATCATAGAATTCTGCTTAACGAAAATAAGAATAAAAAGTTTAATAGAAAATGTATACAATATTATATTTGTTTGTCTTGTTTTTCTTCTTTTTTTTTGTATTCCACGACCACGTTTATGTCATTCATCAATTTCCGTCTGCTTCATTTTCCCTACAACTTTGTTTAGTTAGTACAAGGATCTTATAACATGTGTTTTATGATAAATATATTTACTCATACCTCGTTTTGATTCTTGAAGATTGTTGAATATTTTTTTGTAGACAACATTTTTAATTGTTGGTGGCGATGTCTTTCTTGCTGATTCACTCCAAATATGTAATCATTTTTTAGAGGTGACTCTGGATAAAGCAACATATAATTTTCTATGACTGAAGACTGGTTTTGGTAGATATATATATATATCCCTACATTTTGCAAGCTTTGACCTTGACTTTTGTTGATGGTCATAGCATAGCAAACTCTCAGGGGGAACTGTCTTCTTCTCATCTTGTATGGACAATTTGTATCAGCAGTTGTCAAATTAATCCTTGGTATAAGGATTCTCTTGCCAACGCTTTTTCCAACCAAAATCTCTGCTTCGAGCACTATATCTCCCAATCGAGTTACCAGTAATCTAGTACCATTACATAGACCCAAACGTTTGATACTTTCGATTGATGGTTGTATCTGATATCTGCGTTTATTTTGTTTGTAACGATGTTGTCAAAAATCTTTAAACCAGTTTAATTAAATCAATGAGCCGATTAGTAGTTTGATTCATTACGACCGATAGTTTGAATCGATCAACGTCTAGGTTTTGCATAGTTGTAAAACGGAAGGTAAGATGAATCCCATATTCATTTCTCGGACATAATCTGCGTTGTACATTCAACACCGGAGAAGACGACACCTTAAGTCACGATTTTGCCATTTGTTTAAAAAAAAAAATATTATCGAGTAAAAATGAAACCAAGGCGACTCGAACTTTAGTCGTTAAGGTTGTGATATATGTCCAACCCACCCGCCCATGTCGATTTCGCTTGTCACTATCGGATAGCATAACATTATATATATATTTGGTTCAATAAAATATCTCAAAAATTTAAATGTATCTTATTATACTAAGTTCTTTGTTTTCTCATGTTTGACTTATTGTTTTTTTTATATAAATATAATGTTCGAAAATGTATCTGAATCATTAAATTAATTTAGAAATTAACATTATGATTTTTTTCATTCTAATATGACAATTGACATTTTTTCATAAGAAAATTTATATAACCAAATATGAGTAACTTTGAAACTTAGTTGTTTCACATATTATTTCCCAACTCTAAAATTGTAATTGTCTAAAAATCTCTAAGTGTATTGGCAATAAAAAAACCATATCAAACGCATTTTAAGGAATAAACTAAGATTTTTTAAAATGTGGTGCAATTGTCTGGAATCTAAACTCCAACTGGCTTTTATTCAACTCGCCTCTTCTTAGCATCCTTCTCATCCTAGACTTTCCGATCCTTTCCTACATCTTCCTTGTCGCTGATAAAAGTAGGAAGGACCTCGCCATCTTCAATCTTTATGCTCTTTTCACCCTGCATCTTATAATTTATTTCACCATGAGTATAATTATAATGAATATGATGGTTATTTAGATTCTATACATGCTACCTTTGATGTTTCTGGAGTCGATATCTTCTGAGAAGGGTTTTGTGGCACAATCCTAGTAACTGTGAAATTTTGGCTTGATGCCTCGAAGTTGTATTTTGAAATCTTCACTTGGAAGACCATTGTTTTTCCAATCATGGCTAGCAGACATTTTGGTACCGAGGAACCACTTGAGCTGCCATCTTCTTGTGCCTCCTCATATAAATTATCTAATGTTAGCATGAATAATGAAGCAAACAAAATACGAATAAAATGAGGTGTTTATTATGAACATATACCTCGGTCTGAGAAAGGTCTTCTGCTGTTGAGTGTGCAATTTTTCTTGCATCCCTATCAAACAGAACAAAGGTTGCAGTTCTTTCTTCACTTTGCACTATCAATTCCAATATAAACCTGCTCACGTTGTTAATATATTAGTACAGCCAATCAATAGTTTTAATCTGATATGAATGTATTCAAAACAGTTTAGATCTAATCTTACTTGGCAACTCCGTCTATGGTGGTTGAATCACATTTGGTGCAGATCAAGGATGTCCCATATAGTTCAAGTTTCTTTGAACATGCACCACATGAAAGGTACTTCCATCCACCAAGTCCGTTCACGTCGAGAATCCTTGCATGGCAAATAACTTGTTTCACCTTGTTCACCCCACTTGAAATGTAATCAAGCATTTCTTGTATTGTCAAAATCTCCATATCAGGCTTGTTAGCTTCATCGTCGAGTAATGTAGTTGCTGGTTCGGTTGCATCAATACCCATCCTGTGTATTGCTTTACTTATTAGAGATGAACTATAACTTAAATTATTCAAACCAAACTAACTGTTATCGTATACACTGACCTTATCATGAAATCTTTGACAATCTGCAAATTGTAGTTGATGTACACCTTTGTTGACCCACTCGAGTTTAAATAAAGGCTCCCTATTGATTTTTTTTACAAAAGGTTCAGACTAAGATGTGAATATAAAAAAATGAAGATAGATAATATCAGATTACCTGCAAACATCTTAGGATTCAAGCATGTTGCTACAACCACCGTACAAGCTCTGGCATTTTGTTGGAATTGTTGGCGGAAGCTAGCTGCTTGGTCATCCCATAATGTCATCCGGATAGTCGAGTTGCTGCACAAGTAGGAGTTTCTATGTGTTAGCTATGGTCAAAACAACTTCCAAACAAACTTTAAACCAATTTTGAATGTAATACCTAATGTCATCCAGGTTGGGGCCTTGGACTGATAAGATCTTCCCGACAACATCTTGAACCAAAAAAGTCTTTGTTAATCTTTCGTAATAGCTATATAAAAACAAATGATATTTAAAACAATAAAAAGGATGACACAACTAATTATGCTAATTCAATCAAGAACGTTTCACCTTTTCATCAAGCATGAGCAAATCAAGGCTCATGAGAGCACCGTTAAGTTTGAAGTTTTTAGCTTCCCACATATGTAGCAAACGTACAAGAACTGTTTGTTTATACTTCCCTGCTTCAAGCTCGTCCAGATGCATTTTTGAGGTAAGAAGTGACGGAACTTCGGCCAATTCTAACAGTTTCAGAATTCCATCAAGTTCCTGAGGCCTAGGATCTAGGGTTTAGTTAATTGAATCATTAGGGATGATCTCGTGTTTACCTGGAGATTTTCAGCGGAATGAAACAGGTAATTGAGATCAAGAGCGCCTCAGATGCTGCGCCTCTACTGCAGTCCACACGCACACAAGCTGGAATCCGCCGGGATGCTAGTGCCGGGAATCGGATCTCCTGGGAATCCCTGTGTTTTAGAGGTGGCTGCGTTTTCTGTCAAGAAAAAGTCTCAACCACGGCTAGGGTTCTAGGTCGTCCATATAAGCCTTTATATAGACCTGGAATGACTAAAAACGATCATTGGATTAATCCAATTCGTTTAAGTCATCAAACCGAAACATCAGTTTCGTAACCAGCCTTGTGTCGATCGACACACCCAATGGTGTCGATCGACACACCTCTTAAAACTCGATTTCAATGTGTATCCAATACACATTGACCATACCATATGCCAATGATCAATCCCATACTAAGTGTATCCAGCTTGCTTAGGTGTATGACCCTGTAGGTTCACATAATACTAGCTATGAGTTACAACTCATTTGTCATAAGCGGCTTCTAGCAAAACATTATGACTACCTAGTATCACATGAATTGTCCGATCTCGACAATACAACTATCTTTATAGTAAGTACAATGTGATTTCAGGACACAATCCCAACAATCTCCCACTTGTACTGGAATCATCTATTCCCATAATCCCTTCGTCTCTATATCTCGATATGGCATAAGGCAAGAAACTGTGTCATCCTTATTATAGCCAATATCATATTCATCGAACTCCTGATCTATACTGATAAAACAAACGACTGACAATCACCTCGTTTGAGCACGGCCATGCATTTTCTCAGTATCAAATCTTCGATGGGCCCTGAGATATTTATCTCCTGTTATATAGGAGGGAAAAATCCCTTCTTGTTCCATCCCTGTTTCTACACATACTTCATGATACGCCTAAGCAATGCCTTTATAGCCGCCAGTTACGGAACGACGTTTGACAAGGTCAAAACGCACCAATTCATATGCTAGAAAGCATGATGAACTCAGGTCTAAGGACTATAGTCTATAGTCGTAATGAGAACCTCTTATGACACAGATATAACTATCCTGTAGAGTTCTCATTAGCGGGTCAGGTCCGATCATATGTTCACCAACATATATCTATGTGACTGACGTTGATACTCATATCAATGACTCCATGAAACATAGTCATACGTCACCTCACATACTAGTCTTAATGGTTGTCAGTGTCCCATTTTAACAACCTATGACCAGGGACAAACATAATTTTATGTCATCTTTCATTTATAGGGTTTCATGATCAAGTCCTCAACTTGATGACCTATAAAATGAACATAAAATACTTGAGACCATTATTCAATTATCCAATAATCAAATAATGCTGATGTCAGTTTTTCATAAACATGACTACATCATGTCTATCTGAAAATCATAACTAACTTAACTCCCACTAGAATCAAGACTACGTCTTCAGATATCCAGTTGCTACAGCAACAGTACGAAACTCGTGCTTAGGTTGTGAGAGAGGCTGCGGTGTTCTTGCTTGGAACCATTCCAACAAACTGCACCGCTATTCCTTTAATAAGCACTACTCTGCGGTCCTCTGCTTGGAAAACTTTCCAACAGATAGCGCCGCAACATAGACAAAGAGACGTAGCCAGGTGGGAAACGGGAATCATCTTTGTCCATCTAACTACTCATAACAGATTCGTTATTTTCTCAGTTGAACAAGAAACTATCCTTAGTGTTTCTCAAACACTTGGGGATATTACTTATAACTGTCCAGTTACTCTTACTGGAACAAATTGGTATCTTCTTGTCATGCTCTATACGCAAGCTGCATCTAGACGAGCGCAAAATATGGCATTCTTGATGGATTCTATTGCTAAATCATAAGGAATCACACTCATAGATACTAGCTCAGCCAGTGTCCAAGACACTTCATCTTGCTTAGATCGATATTTGCTCAGGCAGTGTCCAAGACACTTCATCTTGCTAAGATTATTGCCATAAGACCTTTGGTATGAAGCCATTCTTGGAATCATGCATATTGGATCTGTCCAATACCTTATTTTCATATGGATTCTGACACGATCCAATCAGCCTTCCCAATCCATATCAATGGATCCTTATTCCAAGGACTCACTTGGCTTCTCCCATGTCTATCGTTAATTTTGACTTCCGACCCAAGTCTTGACAAGACTTTAGCGACAGAACGTCGTTTATGAGATTAAGTATGTTATAAACATACGGTGTGAGAATTGCAATTACGCTCCCACTAGATTACTTGTAAACGCACGGTTTCTATTCGTTCCTGGTCAAGTCAAAACCTTTGACCGTTTTAACAGAACATAGATTCCAACTCCAAGGTGTTTGCTTCAATCCAGAAATGGATCGGGGAAGCTAACATACATTCCTAGTTAATTTTTGGAGTTGGGGCTCACCTTCACTTCTTTGAATTTCGCAGGCTCGTCACTTTTCAATGATCAACAGATCACAGCAATCGGTTATGAGGAATCACCCTCGGTTTAGTGACGGATCCATTAGGATCAGCGAACTTCAGGCTCCATAGGTGTAGATCCTACAGAACTCTGTAGATCCAACCGCTGCTCTCCCTTAACAGGTTAAACAGCCTCCTGTGTTTCTCGAATTTCTTCGAGCTGTACTTTTACTCCCACTGTTCTTCTTGGAAAAACAGAGTTCCGAACAACAAGGCTTTGTTCTTGGATTGGTTGCAAAAGTACTAAGTCTCGGTTTCCCTAGGACAACCGGCGAAGCAGCCCATATCAGATTTGGGTTCAAGTTTGTTTGTTGACAACTGCCTTACACAAAACTTGCAATCCCAATTAATCAGAAAAACATACTTGGAAATCACCTAGTCCACATACAATGTGGTGTCTTTCAACTGATTCTGATAGAAAACAATTTGGCGTAAACATATTCATTTTAGAGCGTATGTTAAAAGGGTAATGGAAGATTCCTATGACTCATCATTAATCGGAGCATATCTAATAATATCCGATTCGTTCTCTTAGAAACACCATTTAGGTTTTCCGGGAGAAAAGAGCTGTGATATGACTTCACACTCACTTAGATGATCACCCAATTCTTGACTCAAGTATTTTCCTCCGCGATCTAATCGAGGATCTCAATACTTCTGTCAAATCGGTTATATACTTCATTTTGGAACTCCTCAAAGGATTCCTACTCGTGTCTCATCAAAAGAACACAGCCATACTTATTGATGCCATCAATAAGGTAATGAAGTACTAAAGATTTCCTTTGGCATTGATGCTCATCGGGCCACATATATCAGTACGTGTAAGGCCCAATAAGCCTCGGAGCCCTTTTCTTTAGCTCTGCTAACGAAGCCTTAGTCATTTGGCCCAGCAAGCAGAATTCATATCTCAAATGATTTATAATCAAATGAGCCTAAAGCCCATAACAATGTAACTTCTGAATCCGCTTCACTCTATGTGGTCAAAACGACTATGCTAAGGAAAAATCGAGTTCAAGTCATCAGACTTAAACCGTTTGGTATTTATGTTATATATACAAGCGTACATTGGTTTAAGATATAAAACCCATTTTCAAAAGGGTGTGCTACTATATAATATTTCATCAAGATCAAAAGAGCAAAACTGGTCTTTTATCAAAATGAAAAACATCCAAATTCTTACAAGAAAATGAAAGACATCTCTGCTTAAAGCAGGTACATAGCAGTAATTACTTAATTCAAAAACCAAGCATGAAAAGCTCCTACAAGTGGAGGATCTCTACGGCTAATGCAGCAACCATTGCTCCATTCCAGACGCGCAGTTCCACTTGTCCTTTCTTCAACGTTCTACTGTTGTTTAGGCCCTGCATATTTCAAAATATCAGTACCACAACTAGTATCCAATACATACGTAGAACTTGAAGTAATAACACAATACCTGAAGAAGAAATACCATACATCTCTTTCATCTCTTGTGAATCTTCCAAGAATTTAATGCAATCTCTCTTCCAATGCCCTGACTCATCACAGTAGAAGCACTTTCTAACATCAGATGGGCTGGACTTGAGCTTATAAGATGACACATGCTTATCCTGATTCCAAATCTGGACGGCCCTGCCTCTACTCTTGTCAACACAAGATTTCTCAAATCTTTTACCCTTTATGATGTCTTGCTCTGCTGTTTTGAGCATCCCATGCAGCTCAGTCAACGTCTTCGTCAAGTTATTCTTGATATAGCTTTTGATAAACTTATCATAACTAGACGGCAGTGACTGCAGAATGATGTCAGTGGCCAACTCTAAGCTGACAGGACATTCCAGTTTCCCCAGGTTATCAATGTAACCCATCATTTTAATGACATGAGGACTCACTGGAGCATCCTTTGGTAGCTTGCACCCAGTGAGAGACTTCACCATCTGGAATCTCTCAACTCGTGCCAGATCCTGAAACTTCAGTTTCAGGCTGGTGATCATCTCTATTGGCGACTCCATGTTCTCGTATTGACTCTTCAAGTTCGGGTTCATGGTAGCCAACATCAGACCACTCACATCTACCACATCAATATAATGCTTGTTCCAAGCATCATATACTGCATTCGAGCGATTGGTCCCAAGCCTTTCTGGAAGAGCTTTCTCAAGGACATAGTCCTTGCTCTCCTGCTTGAGGATTAATCTCAAATTGCGATACCAATCCAGGAAATTTGATCCATTTAACTTGTCCTTCTCAAGGACGGATCGTAACGAGAAAGTAGTTTTAGACAAAGGTTGAAAATTTAATAAAAGAAAATTTTAGTTATGAAGCTCACGAAATGAGAAATCTTATCTAATAAGAAAACTCGCATTATATTCAAACAATGTTTCCTCTATGAATATAATGATCCAAGATCCATATATCACTAAAATCTGAGTGGACGACTCGTCATCACCCAGAGTTTAGTCATATAGGTAAGCAAATCATTGCTAATTGTACCCAGTACAACTCTTGGTCGCAGATAAGACAATCCATGTCCTATCTACTCTGATGTCTCTGGGCCCAGAACTTCTGATAGCCCAGTCAAGTAAACCAATCTCTTCAGTCTTATGATCATTGACAGTCGCACTGCAAGTCTATCAATGATCACCTGCCTTACTCATGTAATTGTGGATACCAAGGACTCCAAGACTATCCATCAACGAAACGAGTCTTGACAGTAGACAAGATTTGGGCAAGACATCAAGGTCACTTGATATTTGGTTGAGGAAACGGAACTTTAAAAGGTTAGTAAATCAATCTCTTGGGTCATGTAATTTTTGATGTCAAGTACTGCAAGACCATCAACACAACTACCTGCCTTACTCATGTAATTATGGACACCTAGCTCTTGGCAAGAGTATCACAACAACGAAATGAGTCTTGACAGTTGACCATATTGAAAACTAAGCTTTGATCTAATACACATCCAATGTGTATTCGATAGTTTTAGAACATGTTTAACTTCTAATTTTAATTGAGTTTTAATTGTTCTAATTAAAGTGGGTTAGGTCATTTGGTTCAGATTCTCAATCATTTGGTTCAATAACCAAACGATTACGGTTCGCATCCAACCTTAACAAAACCCGATAACCGGTCAATCCAATTGAACCGACTTATCCAATCAAATCGGTTTATGCTAATTGAGATAACCAGTCCAATCCAATTGAACCAATTCATCCAATTTAAACCGGTCTGATCTACCTTAACCAAGCATGATAACCAGTTCAATCCAATTGAACCGATCAACCAATCGCAAGGTCTGTGTTGACCGACACTAAACCTGTGTCGATCGACACAGTAGGGTATCAAGAAATTTAACCATGCGAGACAACCGGTTCAATCCAATTGAACCGATTTATCCTTTCGCACAGCCTGTGTCGATCGATGCACCCAGTGTGTCGATCGACACAGTGCGATCTCTAAGATCGATACCCAAATTTTAATAAGCGTATTCGCGGTGCATCGACCGACACAAACTTGTGTCGATCGACACTGTGCGAAAACACATGTTTATCGTTTTCGATACAAACAAAATCCGAGATTATATTTATCAAAACGAAAATCAACAAGCATCAGCCCATTCAAATACATCATTATTCGAATTACATGCTTCAGATTCAATGATTAAACCCTAAGGCTCTGATACCACTGACGGAACTTCGGCCAATTCTAACAGTTTCAGAATTCCATCAAGTTCCTGAGGCCTAGGATCTAGGGTTTAGTTAATTGAATCATTAGGGATGATCTCGTGTTTACCTGGAGATTTGCAGCGGAATGAAACAGGTAATTGAGATCAAGAGCGCCTCAGATGCTGCGCCTCTACTGCAATCCACACGCACACAAGCTGGAATCCGCCGGGATGCTAGTGCCGGGAATCGGATCTCCTGGGAATCCCTGTGTTTTAGAGGTGGCTGTGTTTTCTGTCAAGAAAAAGTCTCAACCACTGCTAGGGTTCTAGGTCGTCCATATAAGCCTTTATATAGACCTGGAATGACTAAAAAACGATCATTGGATTAATCCAATTCGTTTAAGTCATCAAACCGAAACATCAGTTTCGTAACCAGCCTTGTGTCGATCGACACACCCAATGGTGTCGATCGCCACACCTCTTAAAACTCGATTTCAATGTGTATCCAATACACATTGACCAGACCATATGCCAATGATCAATCCCATACTAAGTGTATCCAGCTTGCTTAGGTGTGTGACCCTGTAGGTTCACATAATACTAGCTATGAGGTACAACTCATTTGTCATAAGCGGCTTCTAGCAAAACATTATGACTACCTAGTATCACATGAATTGTCCGATCTCGACAATACAACTATCTTTATAGTAAGTACAATGTGATTTCAGGACACAATCCCAACAAGAAGAGCATCCAAGTTTGTTTTTTTATAACACTTGAGGATTCCTGCATTCAAATTTCATGTTTAAACAAAATAATAATATGCAAACCAAATGTATTTTTCAAATCAATTCTCTCAAAACAAGTAGTATAATGATTTTTAAACTAACCTTTGTAGTAGACATCTGATCCATCGATGAGGATGAGATTGGAGCACTGGTTTTTCCACTTTCCATAGCCAGATTAATAAAGGAGGTTATTATTGTTCTTAACCTGCAAAAGAAGGAGAAATATCAATTGGTTTTGAGAATTGCGAGTTGATATTTGATATTTATAATGTAGATACGTCTCTATAGTCAACATTATATTTCTGTGTTCAATATTCAATTAATACTATGTTAATGGTTTTCTCAAAATACATGACTAAAGCATTAAAATGTGCATAAAATTGCGAGGTAGTTAACTGTGTAGATTAAGAGCCACTTACCTGGAGATAGCGAGGGGAGGAACGATGCCTAGGGAACAAAAAACAAAGAAAGTTAGCAAAAAGAAGATAATCATAGCTAATAAATATAAGATGGTCAAGCTTTACAGTAATGACATATTTTCGAAAAGGTTTTGATATGAATCAACGCATAAGGAGCATGGAGAGTTACTAACTCAAAAGCACTATAAATACATATGCAGTTGTAGTTTTGAAAATTCATTCTATCTCAATACTCCAAAAGAAAAAAAAACATGAAAAAACCCGGTTACTCTGGAAATATTATGGATTTACCATATGATATGCTATATGTTATTCTAAGCGAAGTTGGTGAAGAATCTCACCAGGATCTGGTCGGCTGTATCTTCTCTTGCAGAACATTTCGTGAGGTGGCCAAGTATCAAAATGTTCTGCAGAAGTTGAGGCTTGACGAAACCTTCCCGCTTCCTTTGACGAGAATCCCTAAGCCAAAGATAATATATCAGTGTGCTGAGGCTGGGAATGTTCATGCTATCTTTCTAAGTGGTCTAATTGATTACTATTTTCTGAAGGATACTTTTTCAGGTTCCAAGAGTCTTAAGATTGCATCAGAAGCAAAGCACCCTGAAGCTATGTATCTATATGGGATGATGCTGATCAATGAAAACCAGCTAACCGAGGGATCTATCTACATTATGAATCTTTGGGAGGAGAAAGGATATGGAGTGGTCAGACAATGCTCTGAAAACTGCTGCTTAGTTGTCCTAGAGTTGAGCGTTAGACAACTCAGGGAGTATGAGATTTGGCTAGCACTGATGAAGGTTGGAGAGGATTGAGTGGATGGAGATTATGAAGAAGTATGCGAGAAGTGTCTAATCTACAAGGAAATATTCTGTTTTGTGGATTACATGAACTATTAAGTTGTCTTTTAAGATTTTAAGTTAACACAGTTGGTGGTAGTCTTAACTATTACACCACATTAGGAATTTGCTTTCGATTTTGCTATCTACAAGTATTTCTAGGATTTTATTTAGGATTTTGCTTTACAACATTTTATTGTAGTCATAATTATGACACCGTATTAGGGAATCTCATAGAATAAAACTATTATGCATTATATTTTCCTAAACAGATTTCTTAGCATGCGTAAATATGCATATGGATGCAATGTATTATTAAGAATCCTATGAACAAAGTAAAGTAATAATATAATCTTTGAATATACCTGAGGAAAAGTAGAAGAAGAATGATGATTCTGATCATGCCAGCAGTTTTAAGAGAGGTTAGCTGAAAAGAAGAAAATTAGATCAGAGTTATAAAACCTAAACTTGAGTCATGATTTAAGAAGGGTAATAAGACCAAGTAAAGAACACATCCTAGACCAGTTAACCTCTGAAACGATATATTCAACAAAAAAGATTATCTTAAACATTTGATTTATTTGTTACTGGTTAAATATTATATTATATGGTTTAACATATCAATCTACATGTAAAAGAGTCTTATAAAAGCGTTTAATGATCAAATTTTACTGATAAACATCACTGGTAAGAAGTTAACAAAGCTTAAGTATTTTTGAGTTGTTCACAGACACATGCTACTGGATTATAAATAATGCATAATGATCATCAATGCAATTGTTAGATAAATGCCTCCTCTCAAAACCCATGCTTGGAGCTCATGTTCTGCCGAATATTTGGCTTGGTAGTTACCTTACTGCCTGGTGACTTCCATTGAAACTCGGTAAGATTTGTCTCATTTTCATAGTTGGCTACTCTCAACACCTACATAATCCAAATAGAACCAGCTCATTTACGAATCCCATTCAGTCTCCAACTAAATGATATGGTCTCATCTATCAAAACTGTGTTTCTTTCATGGACTAATGATATATCATGGTTTTTACCGGTTTTATGCCATGATATAATTCTGTTTTAGTGTCTTTTGGTGTTCTTTTAGAGTCCTTTACAGGTGTTATTAGGTACACACACGTTTGGAGAAGAAGTGAAGATTTTGGAGCTATTTGGAGCACTTTGGAGATTTGACCCGAGAGGTTGTGCTCACTGTCCGAAACAGAGTACTGTGTCGATTGACGCACACCTGCATCGATCGATGCACAGCGAGTTGAGCCAGACTCTCGGCGGTTTAATGAAGAATGCTAATATTGCAAAGATGCCCAAAAGTTCCAGATATTTACACAGAAGCCCCAAGTCGTGTTTTAGCTATTTACTTAGGTTTTTAACTTCAGTTTTACATACGCTATCATAACTTAGAGCATAGAGTTTTTAGAGCTTTTAGGGCTGATCTGATCCTGTACTACACTTTGTTTTGGAGAAGTTTTCGAACCCCTTTATTATTCTAATCTCTTTTATGATAACTATTACTTCATTGATTATGTCTTCATATTCTATGTCTGGGTAGTTTCATAGTTAGGTTTAGGGTTTCTCATAGGGATTTCATGACTTGCTAGATATAATTAATTCAGTTAAGGATTCACATCAATAGATGTTCTTCAAACTAAATTGTGTTTAATGCTAGTTCTAACCTGATCAATTAGAATCTAGATCTTAGGTTGCTAAATACGAAACGACAGTGTGGTTTAGAATCTGAACTATTTAGGTTGAGCAATTTAATTACTCGCAAAGGAATTTGGTTTAATTAGATTGTGAACATATCGAACTTGAAATTAAAGCTGGTTTAATCTGTTAGTAATTGCAAAGGAATTTGGATTGCTGCACTTAGACTTAGAGAATTCTCGCAACGACAGTTGGTCAATTCTACATCTGTGTTTGAGTTCTAGAACTGAGCTTAGTTAGATCCTGACTGAATGATTTATCTGCTTGTCTGATTTCCTGAGAACGCCCTAGACTTAGCGCCCTTAGTTTATTGCTTACAACCACAACCTGCTACTTGTTTACTTTCTTGCTTGCTCTTTTTAGTTATTCAATACAATTTGCTTTTTGCTTTCTCCTAGTTTTAATCTCTTTAGTTTTAATCCTATCGTTGCCTAGAGTCCTCGTGGATTCGATCCCTAAGTACTACATTGATATACTGTGCACTTGCAGTTAGTATAGGGTAAAACTTTAGACCTATCAACTAACATCAAAGCTGAAACTCCAACCACTATCAAATTATGTAAATCGTTCTCTAGCAGTTCATAGCTCAAAAGTCAAGGTGCACTAAAATGGTAAAACAACATTACCTGATGACAGCTACCTCCCTCTGCATTCAAGAGTGAAACTTCATTGCAACCAACAGCAACATAAATCGAAGAAAGCAAAGGCACATCTTCTCTATGGGACATATTATAGGGTATTGCCATGGATTTACAGGAATACGAAATCTCCATTCCTGAGCTGTTCACAGACACATGCTCCTGGATTATAAATAATTGAGAATTAGCATCAATGCAATTGTTAGGTAAATGCCTCCTCGACAAAAAGACAAATCAATACTATACGCATTCTCAGTTTAGAAAATAAAACCTATGTACACGTTTTGCGAACTAAATTAAGTCTAATATATAAATCCTAGACGATGAAAAGAGAATCAGACTAACCTTTTATTGATGATCCAACGGTGGTCCGAAGAGATCAAAACCCCAGTAATACGAATATATGATTGGCCGGTACTGAGATCGAAGAGAAGAAAACACGATTAGGGTTCGAGAGTCAAAAGCAAGAAAAGAGAAGGAAGTTAATCGGATCTTTTACCTGGCCGAGACATGCAGTTGTCAAAACCGATAAAACCATCGTTTGTGGGCGGCGGAGCAAAAATCTCTAGAAGGCGGAGAGATCTAACAAAGATGTAAGACGAAAATGCGTTTTTAGATTTGAAGAATCTAAAGCGATAAGAAGAAGGTACGAAGTCAGATCGTTACCTGGTTGTGACATGCAACAATAATAGCTGATGAGGAACCTTCGATAGTGACCGGCGAAGCACAACCTCCGAGATGCGACGATTTCTATCAACGGATTGAGGGAATCATCCCTAGAACTCGAAGATCTTGGTCGAACGGTTGTAATCCCATGACGTCTAAGATCGACGGTGAGAAAACCCTAATCGATCGCTTATGAATGATACGGCGAGGAATCGTCGGATGTTGGTATTGGATTTCCCTCTAGGAAATCCGGCCCATTAACAGACAAGACAAAGGCCCGTAATTACGAGCCCATTCCAGAATCAAAGATAGACGGGAGAGCCAACTCTCTTGTTGGGCCCAGGCGAAGCAAGCGCCTTGGAGAGGCCCAGACGACGCCGAAGCCAGAGACGATCGAGCTCGAGCTCGGCTGAGGATGACGTGGAGATAGAGAAACTCGGTCTTCGTCAGTTCAACTGATCCGCACGAATCTCGGAGATCGTTACAACGACGAGGCCGAAATATCAGGACGAAGAGATCAGAGTCGAGACTATTTAAAGGAAGAAGTGGCGGCTCATTAAAGACAATTCCAACCTAGGCTAAGAACACTTCGACTAGATAGCTCGATTCCATACTTTGTACTCTCTTTTCGACTGTGTTTGTTCTATCTCGACGATCAATCTCAATAAAGTCTTTGATTCATAGGAAACTATACCATTTATATATCCAAAAGTCCAAATCCACGAATACAAATTCTTAGTGTGAATCCCGGATCTCACATTTGGCGCCGACTGTGGGGACATTCTATAGCCTTTCCTATCTTAAGAATCAGATCCTAGATCCGATAGATCGAGATGAATCCCGACCAAACTGGCTCTCCCAGCGCCACACCACCGGTTGACCGCCCTCAAACGGTCGACAACGTTCCTCAGAACACTACCGGTGTAAGGAACATGGGTCAGACCGACGGCGTGTTGACGAGCTCCGCCTCAGTCTCCACGACCTCGGCACCAGCCGGCTCCGTCGCTCAAACAATCGCGACAAGCCAGACTCCGACAAACGTTTTGTCAGGAACTAATGATCCGAGCAGAAACTGGGTGTGGATGAGAAACGACTCAATACCCACCCCGGGAGGAGGATCTGGAGTAACCAGACCCAATTCACCACTACCTTCCGCTCCACAGAGACAAGGACCAAGCGATCTTGCCGAGATCCGTTCGATGTTAAGCCTGTTGGTAGATCGAACGAGAAACAACGAGGCAAGCGCAAGGGCCCAAGAGGTCGCAAACCGTTCCCTGGCAGCGCAGCTCGAAGAACAAGAGCGGCGCCTGAACGCCCGTCTTGAAGAGCTCTCCAGTCAAAGCCAAGGGGGCAGACAAACGCGAACTCCCATAAGTCCTCCACCGTGTACTCGCTTGGACTTCTCCCAAGTAGTAACTCCTCCGGGAACGTCGGGACATTTCGGTAATACGTCAAATAGCGGCTTCCGCCCAACAATGACCCCTATCGCGGTACCGACCCCATTTGGTTCGAGTTCAATGGTCACAGATCTAACCGGATCAAGAAACCGACCATTACCCGGGCCACCACCTTTCCCGAGTAACTCTAACACCCGACCGAGGCAACTAGGAGGTTCTGCCTTCGCCTCGAGCTCGGGACTCCTTAATGGATCAAACTCAGTTCAGTTCCGAACGCCACAGGTCGATCAGACGAGGTCGATCCCAACGATCGATCTCCTCGACCCCATTTTTCCGGAACAAACGTCAGGACAGGCACAAGTCCAGTTCGCACCCGCAGAGGGCGATGAACACGATATGCTTAGACAATACATTGAACAGAATTCAAACTCAAAAAGGATTCCCGTAAGTCAGGGAACGTCAACGCGGTCGAGAGCCCAAAGAGCTCGAAGAAATTCGAGTTCGACAAGGAAACATTCTGTGATTTCCACAACAAGAGAGGGCACTCGACCGAGGACTGCTATACTCGAGCTAAAGCAGAGGCTCAAAAACAAGAGTCCGAAAGCAAAAAAGACTCCGAGGTCGAGGAGGAAACTCTGTCCGACAAAAAGGAAAACAAACAGACCAAGGAGTCGAACTCTAAAAAGCACTCTCAAAACAAACGGGAACGGTCAAAGGAGCCGGAATCTCCCGAAACACTCCCTCAAGGGTCGCGGAAGCGAGTAGAGTTCATCCTCGGCGAGCTTAACCTGAGCGGTACTCCGGGAGGTTCGGCACTATCCCCGCCTCCGGCTCCTGCCAAAAGTTTACGCTCAGGAATCAATATCCCTCGTCTCTGCGGGGGGGGGGGGGGGGGGGGTGTACGGGCTATACCCCCTAAACGAATCGACTTCATCTTCGGTGGCTCCAAGCTTTGCCGCGACTCGGTCTATTCGATCAAAGCTCTTCAAAGAAGAGTCGAGACCGACAGAAGGGGAAAGACCCCAATGTTGGGTCCAGACCACGAGATCATTTTCCACGAGAGCGAGACAAGTAATCTCGACAAACCACACGACGACGCTCTCCTCGTTTGTCTAGTAGTGGGAGATGTCGAACTCTCAAGGATAATGATTGACACAGAAAGTTCGGTAGATGTCCTCTTTTACGACGCGTTCAAAAAGATGGACTTCAACGATTCCGAGGTTGTAGAAGAAAAGACGCCACTAGTAGGTTTTGCTGGCGAAACGACATACTCGATGGGCTCTGTCTTCGCCCCAGTAATCGCTGGAGGAGTTCGGAGAATGACAGAGTTCGTCATAGTAGATCGGCCAGCTCCCTATAACGCAATCCTAGGTCGACCATGGATATACGACATGAAAGCGGTACCATCGACCTACCACCAATGCGTAAAGTTCCCGACACCCAAAGGGATCAAAACCATTCACGGAAGTCAAAAGATTTCCCGCCATTGCTACATGAACGGATTCAAACAGATCGAGAAATCCCCTGCGTAGCAATTACAGAAAGAAGACGAGCTCGCCACCATGCAGACCAAAAGGTCGAACGACCCCAGTCAAATAGGACCCCCAAAGGACCTCACGACTCAGGTCTGCATAGACGAGGCTCATCCCGAAAGACTCGTTGGCATAGGAATCGACCTATCAGAGCCAGTCAAGAACGAACTGGTCTCTTTTCTCAAAAAGAACGTCGACTCCTTCGCCTGGTCTTCAGCAGACATGAAAGGGATAAACATCGACGTAACCAGCCACGAGCTGAATGTCGACCCGACCTACATACCGGTAAGACAGAAACGTCGAAAACTAGGCCCTGAACGGGCCAAAGCCGTCAATGACGAGGTCGATCGGCTATTAAAAATTGGATCGATCAGAGAGGTCAAGTACCCCGACTGGCTCGCAAACCCCGTGGTGGTTAAGAAAAAGAACGGAAAGTGGAGGGTCTGCGTAGACTTCACGGATCTCAACAAAGCATGTCCAAAGGACAGCTTCCCACTCCCGCACATCGACCGACTGGTCGAGGCCACCGCTGGACATCAGCTGCTATCCTTTATGGATGCGTTCTCAGGGTACAATCAAATATTGATGAACCCCGAAGACCAAGAAAAGACCTCGTTCATAACTGATCGAGGCACGTACTGCTACAAAGTCATGCCCTTCGGACTAAAAAACGCAGGAGCAACTTACCAGCGCCTCGTCAACAAGATGTTCTCAGGACTCCTAGGCAAAACCATGGAGGTCTACATCGATGATATGCTAGTAAAATCTTCTAGGTACGAGGATCACATTCCCCAACTAAAAGAGTGTTTTACCATTCTCAATAAGTATGGGATGAAACTCAACCCAGCTAAATGTACCTTCGGGGTCCCTTCAGGAGAGTTCCTCGGTTACTTAGTAACCGAAAGAGGGATCGAAGCGAACCCCAAACAGATCGCAACGTTCATAGAGATGAAATCTCCCAGAACAACGCGAGAAGTCCAGCGCCTAACCGGCAAAATAGCTGCTCTGAATCGCTTCATCTCGAGGTCGACTGATAAATGTCTACCCTTCTATCACTTGCTCAAAGCAAACAAAAAGTTCCTTTGGGACGAAAAGTGTGAAGAGGCATTCACTCAGCTCAAAACTTACTTAAGCGAACCACCCATACTGGCGAAACCAGTAGAAGGAGAACCCCTTTATCTCTACTTAGCTGTCTCGACGGCAGCAGTAAGTGGAGTCCTGGTTCGCGAAGAACAGAACGAACAACGGCCGGTGTATTACATCAGTAAGACCTTGATCGATGCTGAAACCAGATACCCCGCCATGGAAAAGATCGCCTTAGCGCTAGTAACATCGGCTCGGAAACTCCGACCGTATTTTCAATCGCACTCGATAATAGTGATGACCTCTCAGCCACTGAGAACCATCCTTCATAGTCCAAGCCAATCAGGTCGATTGGTCAAATGGGCTATCGAACTTAGCGAGTACGACATTGAATACAAAGCTCGAACATGCCTAAAAGCACAAGTACTGGCAGATTTCATAATCGAGCTCCCTCCGACTATAGAACTCGACCCGACTTCGGCCCAAAGATGGAAACTCTACGTCGATGGAGCTTCCTCAAGACAAGGGTCCGGAGTCGGAGTGAAATTAGTCTCCCCAACGGGTGAAGTATTAGAACAATCGTTTAGATTGGGCTTCGCCGCATCGAATAACGAGGCAGAATACGAAGCGCTGATAGCCGGGCTTAGACTTGCGATAGTAATACGAGCCCGAGAAGTAAATGCCTTCAGCGATTCCCAACTGACCACAAGCCAATATCATGGCGACTACGAGGCCAAAGACGAACGAATGGAAGCATACCTACGGGTAGTCCATACATTGGCCGAACAGATCGAATTCTTCGATCTAACACGAATCCCACGAGGTGAAAACACTGCAGCCGATGCGCTAGCCGCATTAGCATCGACATCAGATCCTAACCTCAAAAGAATCATACCAGTCGAAGGGATAGAAAAACCAAGCATCGACATAGCTCTCAAAGCTCTATCCTTGAAAGAGGACGGACCCGCTGTGAAAAACGATGTCAAACGCAAAGAATGTCCCGGAGACACTAATAGCGACATCATCGAGATTGATGATGATCTTGATCCTAGAAACACCATATACGTCGCGAACGTCCCCGATGGACCAATTCAAACCGCATCCACTAGTCAGGGACCTGAGCCTAACAATGACGAAGATTGGAGAACTCCGATCATTCGATACATCACAAACGGCGAAGTTCCCGATGGCAAATGGGAGGCGCGGAAACTTAAAATGCAAAGTGCGAGGTACTGTGTCACACAAGGAGAGCTCTTTAAAAGGAGCCTCTCCGGACCTTACCTTAAATGCCTTGACAAAAAGCAAGCCCTAGCCGTGATTACACAAACACATGACGGATCCTGCGGAAGCCATTCCGGAGGACGAGCATTGGCCGTGCGAATCAAAAGGCAAGGCTACTATTGGCCTACAATGGCCACCGAATGCGAATCCTTCTCCAACAAGTGCGATAAATGCCAAAAGCATGCCCCAATTATCCACCAAGCGTCGGAGAAACTCTCCTCTATCTCATCGCCGTACCCATTCATGCGGTGGGGAATGGACATCGTTGGAACGCTGGTCCCATCTGGCAAAAAGAAAGCCACACATCTATTGGTGATGACAGACTACTTCACCAAGTGGATTAAAGCAGAGTCATACCAGAAAATTAAGGACGTTCACGTTAAGGAGTTCGTCTGGCGAAACATCGTTTGCAGACATGGACTACCCCACGAGATCGTCACGGATAACGGATCTCAGTTCATATCAAACACGTTCAAAGAGTTCTGCAGAACTTGGAACATAAAGCTGACTTACTCAACGCCACGCTACCCCCAAGGGAACGGGCTAGCAGAAGCAGCTAACAAAGCGATTATGAACGGCCTCAAGAAAAGGCTCAACGAGTGCAAAACAACCTGGAGTGACGAACTCCCAGCCGTACTCTGGGCCTACCAGACTACCCCCCGCAAATCCACTGGCGAGACTCCCTTCTCGCTAGCTTACGGAATCGAGGCGGTAGTACCAGCTGAAATTCTCGTGTCAAGCATTCGCAAAGAAGAATGCCCGCGACAAGAGGAACTTAACAACAAGATGATAACTGACGAGCTCGACCTCGTCGACGAAAGAAGGAACCTCGTATTATCTCGACTCCAGAATTACCAACAAGCCGCGGCTCGCTACTATGATTCCCGAATCAAAACTCGGAGGTTTCAAGTAGGAGAGCTCGTCTTACGGAAAGTGTTC
This sequence comes from Orychophragmus violaceus, assembly GCA_030180135.1. Classification (NCBI taxonomy): domain Eukaryota; kingdom Viridiplantae; phylum Streptophyta; class Magnoliopsida; order Brassicales; family Brassicaceae; genus Orychophragmus; species Orychophragmus violaceus. Next base: position 82,248,435 of record CM058233.1, on the reverse strand, counting down.
GACCATAAAAAGGAAGAACACGCTGGAAAATTAGGAGCGAAGTGGGAAGGTCCTTACCAGGTCACTGACATCGTAAAGGACGGGGTCTACCGACTCAAGTCGGTGGAAACCCAGAAGCCCGAACTACGACCTTGGAACATCATCAACCTCAAAAAGTATTTCCACTAGGAGTACATCAACATAATCGAACTACGAAATGGCTTGATCCCCTTAAAAGGGTACGTAGGCAGCTCGATTTCGAGCGCAGCCACCCCCCAAACACAAAGCTCTCACCGAGCTCGACAACTTCTGACGAAGTCATACTAACTTATCTTTGTGAAATCAAAATAAGTCTTCTAATCAAACGTCTCTTCTTGTCGCAAAAGTTAGAGCCGTTACGTTGATATGAAATTATCTCCTCCAATACCAAAGTGATATGAAATTATCTCTTCTATAGCAAAGTGATATGAAATTATCCCTTTCCAAAACAAGTGATATGAAATTATCCCTTCTAAAGCAAACGATATGAAATTATCCTATTTCGAGCGACCTGAAACGGCCCCTCCTAAAGTCAATTCTCCCGACCTGATACAGCTCGAGAGAACTGGAGGGCCACCCTCTCCCGTTAAACGAAAACGTCGAAGACAAAGCAACCGACCACGCGGAAAGACCTCCGCGCACAACGAGCCTTTGTAAGTTTACTTAATCATTAAACTCGAAGAGACCCGAACTATCGGAAAAAAAGATCAAACCGTGAAGGTACTAAACAGTAAAGTCTATGCTGAGGCATGTAAGACTCCAAAATAAATTCATTAAAAGAAGGACACAATGTCCTCGAACAAAGCCCGCTTGGGCGAATAAATGTTTTTTTCCATAAAAAAAAAAAGAGAGCCCCTAGAGGCAACATCATTGTCGCGAGCGCGAAGAAGCCTCGTCTCCATCCTCCGCCCGATCACCGGTAGACGCAATCCCAGTCGGGAGGCTCGATCCATATTGATCAAAGCAGGGAACAACCGGTGGCGGAGCGTGCGCCAAAATGACCGAGTCACTCGACACGGCCGGCAAGTTCAACTTGCCGACACTGAAGTCAGAAACCGCCGCGGCTGTCATCTCTTCCACTGCCGCCCTCTTCTGGTCGGCCAACCTCAGAACTTCCTGAGTCAAGTTAAGCTCGCCGGAAGCAAACTCCGCGATGAGTTCGATATTGGCTAGGGTTTCTTGGAGGCGAATCTCAGCGTTGGTCTCGAGCTTCCGCTTCTCGCTCTTCTCCTTGATCCCTTTAAGGATCTCCAATTATTCCCCGCTCATCTTCTTCCTCGCCTCGTGGGACGCGACCTTTATGTCGAAGTCTCTCCCCGCAAGAACTCTCTCCAGGTCGATCCGATCTTGGGCATCTTGCGCTGAGGCGACTCGACTCGTTTCTTCGGCAGCCAACGCCCGGCCTTCGGCCGCCCGAAGCCTCTGGGAAAGGTCCTCCTCGCGATTCTCGAGAACCAATAGCCGGGCTTCGATCCCCTCATACCGAGCCAGTTTTCTCTCGAGCTCCTCCTCCCGAGCAAAAGAATCCTGCAGCTCCGCGGTCAAAATACGAGCCGACCTCTTAGCGGCCTCGAGCTCATCCTCCCGCGATTGCTCACGAAGCTCACGTTCGGACTGGGCCACAAGTCTGCTCGTAGCCTCCAGAAACTACATAAAGACACAAATTTCAAATATCTTTCTTACCAAAGAAAGGCAAAAACAAGAATTATGGTTGATACCTTTCCAGTGGCTTCGGCCATCCTGGCATACAAATCGCCGAAGGCCGGGTCCCCAGTAACTGGAAGCGGAACCCCTGCAGGTCCGACGCGCCTCGACGAACGGGCCGCGCCCCGGGGCATCCCGACACTCTCGCTCGAACTACTCGAGCTCGTCTCCGTATCGATCCTTCGGCGCTTCGGTACGGGGGAAGGATCCCTGCCCACGTCCTGATCGCCGGGGTAAGGATCGCGCAAAGCCGGCTCCCTGGACGGAACCGAGTCCGCCCTCCGAATAACCGGAGGGTAGGAGACCCCCCCTGCCTCCGCGGACGCATCACGGGCCCCGGAGCTCGGGGGGACAACCGTGAAAGGGAGAGGAGAATCACACATGGCAAAAAAGAGCGCATTGCTCAGACTCCCATCCTCCACCCTTTTTGCCAGATCTATGGGGTCTTTTCTGTTTCGGCGACTCCTCGACCTACGAGATAGTTTCTCGTGAGATGGGGTGCTGGCATCCGAACCCACGCCCGAGGAAGGACGACCTGTAGAATAAAAAGGGGAGAAGTCTTTAGACTCTTCCCAAATAATGACGAGCCGAATGTCACGGACAGAAACTCACCTTCTCTTGCCCGCTCAAATATACGAAGCGGAGGTCGCACGGTTCGACCCAGAGAAGTCCCGCGAGGTACAGGAGGAAAGGCTTGCTCCCGAAAGGCCCGGGACCGACCCTGTGGGACCCCTCTTGGATTGACCCTCAAGGCAGCCTGTACACGCTCGGCCGTGAAACTGTCCCAGTTAACGGAACCTCTCCTCAAACGGGCTATTAAGGCCTCCGTGACAGGATTAAGGTCAAGCGATTCAGGGAACTCTGCGATATAGAACGAAGCAGGTCAGAAATCAAACTGACACAAGAAATAATAACCAAAATAGCAGTAAGAAAGCCTCACCAACTTCGGAAGCCCACCGCGAGGGAACGACCGAGCAATCAAACTCTCCGACCGAGTGATGAGTCGTCCTAAAGAAAAAATATTGGTCCCTCCACTCTTCCCTCGGCGGGAGACCGTCCAGGATCCTCCCAAACCGGGGGGAATGACGGTACGACCCCGGAAAGCGGGAATCTTGCTTCACCGAGCAAACCCGCATTAACTCCTCAGGACCGAATTCAACCCCTTCCTCCGCGGCCCTAACTCCGAGTCCGATAACGTACCGAACGAAATTCAGCGTCATCTGGTAGAAAGCCATCTGGAGTTGGGCCAGCACCAAGAAGACAAGGCGAGGAATGGGAAAGAAAAGCCCACATTTTTCGAAATACGTATAGGAGGCACAACAGTAGCCTTCTATGACCGTTTCGGGGGATACCGCCGAAGAAGGGATGACGATTTCGACCTCCGTCGGAATCCGGCAGAGCACCCTCAATTGCTGGATACGGTCAACGGTTAACGAAGACGGCGGGTGCGGTCCAAACGACCCCGCCGCCGCACTCGTACTCGCTCCCGCAGGATCCCTAGAAGCCATGAGGAAAAAGGGAAAGTTTCTGAAAGAAAAACTTTTTCTCTAACGACAAAGGAAGTAGGGAGAAAAAGTTCGAACAAGTTAAGAGTAGGAAAGCAAAGGACTTCCTTCAAACAACGCGAATGATTATTTATATCAAAGATTGAGCGCAATATCGCCCGTACGACTCCTTACTCGCATTAATTGCTGATAGGATCGAGATGACTTGGACCCCTCGCTTCCCTCTTGCCAAGCCATTGATCTGAGATCAACGGCTACAAAGCATGCAGTAATTAGGTCACATCATCAAAAGAGAAAGCCCGAAAAGACTCTTCGCGACCTTCGAGCCTGAGCCGTCGATTACCAACCGAATTTACGGTGGGAGATGAAATTCTCAAACGAATACACGCAACGACTGCAGACGCGCTGAAAAGCAGTTCAGTCCGTTCCACGCGCTCATTCCTAACCATCGGATTAAAATAAGATCCACGGATGGGGCGAAAATAATCTTTAAGATTTGTCACATCTGAGGCACGCGCCTCTTCCCAAGAACGTCCACCGCCCATTAACCTCGACTTCTCGAATTCAATGGGCTGGGGGGGCTATTGTTGGTACTGGATTTCCCTCTAGGAAATCCGGCCCATTAACAGACAAGACAAAGGCCCGTAATTACGAGCCCATTCCAGAATCAAAGATAGACGGGAGAGCCAACTCTCTTGTTGGGCCCAGGCGAAGCAAGCGCCTTGGAGAGGCCCAGACGACGCCGAAGCCAGAGACGATCGAGCTCGAGCTCGGCTGAGGATGACGTGGAGATAGAGCAACTCGGTCTTCGTCAGTTCAACTGATCCGCACGAATCTCGGAGATCGTTACAACGACGAGGCCGAAATATCAGGACGAAGAGATCAGAGCCGAGACTATTTAAAGGAAGAAGTGGCGGCTCATTAAAGACAATTCCAACCTAGGCTAAGAACACTTCGACTAGATAGCTCGATTCCATACTTTGTACTCTCTTTTCGACTGTGTTTGTTCTATCTCGACGATCAATCTCAATAAAGTCTTTGATTCATAGGAAACTATATCATTTCTATATCCAAAAGTCCAAATCCACGAATACAAATTCTTAGTGTGAATCCCGGATCTCACATCGGAGAGTTACAGAGAGAAAGCTCTGAAGTTAGAGAGAGAGAGAGAGTTTTGCATCGAATGAAACGTGTATTTGTTTTTTTGCCGAGTATGCTCATTATTTGTTGATTTTTTTACAGGTAGGATCTGATGTGTTAAAATGTTTTAATTTCATTGGTCTGAGATTTTATTCATAAGGACATGTGTCAACAATTCATGTAATACGGGTGCTGAAGTGTCAACACTTGAAGATACAATTCAGTCATTATAGTATTGATTAGAATTACAACATCAAATTCAATTATTTGTTGACTTTTTAACTTTTGGTTCATGTATCACATAATATTAATATTTATTGTTTATTACGTTCTTATTTTTCTATTTTAGATCAATTCTATATATTTTTATTTCTGTTTTATTAGATTTTTCCCCCTTTACAGCATCTTTTTTTGGAACAAAATCTACTCTTGATTACTAGATGATTTTTGTGATATTTTCAAATTTCATATATATATATATGATATTCACATATACATCATTATTCTTACACTCATTGTCACTTTATTTTCAAGCTTTCATTTCTATTGTTTCATTAAAAATGACGAAAGCTGTTATTCTTGCTATGTTTATGGTCATCCTTCTTTTAGGTTTGTTTTACACATCAACATACAAAATACTTTCCCATGTTTTTTTATCTTTTATTTAAAGTACGTTTATTCCTCATATTTTAATTTTATATACATAAAAACTGAAATTATGTTTCAAAATATTTATATTAGGAATGGTGACAAAGGAAACGCAAGGAGAAAAAGTATGTGTTGATTATATAGCAGAAATAGATTTTAGCTGCAATTATTTGGTGTGTGCATTTCAGTGTGTTTTGAAGTGGAGGGACTATAATGCAAAAGGCGAGTGTGTAAGTCTAAAAAACAGGACATGCATCTGCACTTTTGATTGCAGGTGATTTGTAATCCACAATATCAATTGTAATAATAAAAATAAAATTTTCATTAATAGAAAAATTTAACTGGCAGGTTAAAAAGTAACAAACATTGCTAGTCTTTTATAGTTTATTTATTTGATTGGATTATGATTTAAATTACTAGATATAACTCCATTCATGCGTTGCAGGGATATTTTCAGATAATATTTTTTAAATTGTAGCTTTTTATTCAGTTTCATATTTTGTTAATTTATATTCTGAAAGGTGTAATTTATTATGCGAGTTTTCTCCTAAAATGGATTTTAATGAAATGAAACATTCAGAAGCTTGTTCAAAACGAAAGTAAAAAATGTATCACAGTTTATAAGGCAACACAATAAGACAGCTAGCACAGTAATACATTGATTCATGGCTTGCAAAGTTCAGAGGTCCTTTCAAGAACTGCTTCCACCAAACTCTTTAGTGTTTCCAATTTGTATTTATTAATTTATCCAATATATACCAATCTTGATTTTGTGGTTTAACTAATTGAGATTAGTGTAGAACCAACTTACGAATAATGTTTGAGTATCTTAGATGGAAAGGAAAATGGAGAAAATGCCAAACAAATCATGAACTATTTAAATCTGACAAAAAAAAGTCCGAACTACTAAGCTTGCCAATACAAACCCAAACCATCGGTTGACTTTCCGTAAAAACAAACGATGAATTTTGGTTCAATAAAATTTATCAAAACGACGTCGTTTTGGTTTGTATAGGAAATTAAACCCAGCCTTTAGCTGGATTTGAACATAAGTTTCATAAGTCATGATATAGGTGAGAAATCACTGGGCTAATGTTATTTTGTCGTAAATGTATATAGACATATTTTAATAAACTGTCTCCGTCTTTATTACCAAAAAATCCTCAAATCAATTTGAGAGATCACTTGCACTCGATGAAGAACGAAACTGAAAAACAAGAATAAAATATAGATAAACTCAACTACTTTACAGGTAACCCTTTGAGTAAATCGAGTCTCACAGCTTGAATTGCAAGGCTTTTATAGTTCAATTCACTAACTACATTCTAACAAAGATTCTGGGAATATAGTCGCTATTTAACCCAAGTTGAAGAAAACAGAGATAGCTGTCAAGTGATTTGAAAACAAGACATATTGCTCATTCAATGTTGTTACGGAAACTCGACCTAGTCAATATTACGGGCTACGATTTGATATGTTCGAACAACGAGGTGAGATACAAATATAAAGTGAGGTCGAATGATTCTTTATTGATGTTAAGGCCGGAGTCGAGCTATGAACAGGATGGTACGAGGTGTGAGTCCGTCGAATGACGTGCTCACTAAGCTATGCTTGAGGTCGGAGCTTTATAGAAGTAGCTCAGCCTCTTTACAAGTTCCAATCCGCCTAAAAAGAAGAGTGAAGGGTCTTATTTATAGTGCTTGGATGCTGACTCTTCCTTGGGCTGTTGACTTCTTAACGGGCTTGTCTTCTTGGACCGAAATGATATTGTTGATTTAATAAGATTTTCAATGGGCTTATGGATGGGTGCTAAACCCATATCCAACAATTAGTCCCCCTCCCAGTTCGTCAGGTTGCGAAGTTGAGCTCGACGAATTTCTTTGAGTATTCTAAGTCAGGCGGAAACCTTATTAGGTCAATCTTACTCCGGTCTTTCTCATTCGTGTCATCGAGTTTTGCTCTGTTTTTGGGAAAGCGAAAAGGCGTAACTTTGAGAGGCGTGATCTTTTGCGCGAAGGAGAGGCCCTTTCGACTTCTGTCTTCTCTTGGTGATTGTGTCTCTAGGTTTACATCTGTCTTTCTGAGTTATCGTCGTTCTTAAATTATCTTCTTCTTTTCTTGGGGAGGTAACGCAGGTACCGAGGGAGAGTTGTCACTCGATATAAGGGGGGGGGGAGGCATTGATAATATGAGAGGGTTATCTCTTGATGATAGGGATCCCGTTGAGATTGAAGAGGAGTCATCTTTTTCAGGTGGGAGTGATGTTAGCGAGCGGTTGGCTCTTGATGATGCCGGTCCTTTCGAGGAGGGGAGTAACGACCCTGGTTTTGATAGGGGTGATGCTCGTCTGAGCGGAAAAAGGCGTAGATCGGAGACCGATGAGGTGTCTGCTGCGGAATTGGATCGCTTAGGAGATTATGTTGATCCGGTTGTTCGGATGGCTCTTGCCCGTGCCGGGAAATGCAGGGCAACGGGGTCGTTGACTGGGGACGGTCCGTTTTGTTGGGAATGTCCTGAAATCTATTGTACTCACTCTAAGTGAAAGTTGTATTGTCGAGATGAGACAGTCATATAACACTGGACAATCATAATGCTTTGCTAGAAGCCACTTATGATCAATGAGTTTAGAACTCATTGCTAATGTTATATGATCCTACAGGGTCACACACCTAAGCAAACTGGACATAGTATATGAGGTTGATCATTAATGTAATGATCTGGTAAATGCATATTTGATATGCATTCAATATCGAGTTTCTGAGGCAGTGTCGATCGACACAACAAGTGTATCGATCGACACGGATCACGGATGACTTAATTAACTTTGGTTTAATCCTTGGTTAATCGGGTCGTGGTATAAGTCAACATATAAGATACATGGTCGACTTTTACACAGATCTAACCTAATTCACAGCCACCAGAAAGAAACTGAGAAACCTTAAAGAGATCTGATCTCTTACGGCACTAGCATCCCGTCTGTACCAGTCTGTGTGCGTGTGGATACCAGTAGAGGCGCAGCACTTGAGGCGCTTAAGGATCTCGATTACTTGCAAATCTTCCGCTGCTAATCACTAGGTAATCCTGAGATCTCTTGATTCAATCTACATGAACCCTAGATCTTAGGGAATGGAATTTATACCTAGGGTTGCTAATCTGATTAGGAACTGCTAGAAATTCCTTCAGTGGTATCAGAGCTTTAGGGTTCTATTGAATCAGTAGCATGTTGATTAGATTAGTTGAATCTGAATCTCTGTATAGTTGATACAAGCATGCTAAAACTCGTTTTAATCAAAGTAATCTAGTTTAGGTTTTTTTGCTTGAAACATTTTAGGGTTTATCGCACTGTGTCGATCGATGCCAATCCGGTGTCGATCGACACATATGGATAACCCAAATAAAATTTAGGTTTAACCTAACTTTGACGATCGACACAAGAGTTGTGTCGGTCGACACAGACCTTACGGTCAGGTTAATCAGTTCAATTGGATTGGACCGATTATCTAGCTTGGTTAAACCATTGAAACGGTTTATACGATTGTTTTTGCTAAGGTTGGTATCGACCGAGACTAATGTAGTGTCGATCGACACTGACCGGTTATCAAAAACCAGATCAATTGGATTGATCGGTTATCGGAAATTGGTTTTGTTTAATCTGCATCGATCGACACTAAAGTAGTGTCGGTCGATACAAGATCCGCTGGTTTAGGTTATTGAACCTGAAGTCACATAACCAAACCAAAATAAACCATTTTAATTAGAAGAATTAAAACATAATAAAATTGAACGTTTTAAAGTTTCCGTTCCTCAACTAAATATCAAGTAATCCTTGATGTCTTCCCGATCTTGTCAACTGTCAAGACTCTTTTTATTGTGCGATAGACTTGCAGTGCGAGGTGTCCACAATTACATGAGTAAGGCAGTAGGTAATCGTGTTGATTTTTTTTGCAGTGCAAAGCATCAACAATTACATGACTTAAGAGATTGGTTTACTTGACTGGGCCATCAAAATCGTTTTGGGCTCAGAGACATCAGGTGGATTGAACATGAGATGTCAATCCACAACCAAGAGTTATATTGGATATAACTAGCAAAGGTTGCTTACCTAGATAGCTAAAATTTGGGTGATAGCCAGTGACTCACTCAAGTTTAGTGAAGTATGGGTCTTGGATCATTATATTCATTTGAGGAAACATTGTTTGAATATAATGCGAGTTTTCTTAATAGTTAAGATTTCTCATTTCTTGAACATCATAACTAAACCTTTTTTCCTTTCTTTGATCTCAGCTATGACTAACACTCATCACAACACTTTCTCCCTACGATCCGTCCTTGAGAAGGACAAGTTAAGTGGATCGAATTTTCTCGAATGGTATCAGAACTTGAGAATTGTTCTCAAGCAGGAGAAAATGGACTATGTCCTAGAAAATGTTCTCCCTGAAAAACCGAGAGCCAATGCCCCACATGCAGAAAGGAGTGCTTGGGATAAGCATTCCAATGATGTGGTCGATGTGAATTGTCTCATGTTGGCTACCATGAACTCGGATTTGCAGAAGCAATACGAGAACGTGGAGTCGCCAGTGGAGATGATTACTAGCCTGAAAAGCATGTTTCAGGAGCAAGCACGAACTGAGAGATACCAGACGGTTAAATCTCTCATTGAATGCAAGCTACCAAAGGACAGTCCGGTCAGTCCTCATGTCATTAAGATGATGGGTTATATTGATAACCTGGGGAGACTGGATTGTCCCATTAGCCAAGAGTTGGCTACTGACATCATTCTGCAGTCACTGCCGTCAAGTTATGATCAGTTTGTTATGAACTATAACATGAACAACTTGACGAAGACGTTGACTGAACTGCATGGCATGCTCAAGACAGCTGAGCCTAATATCAAGAAGGGCACTCCAAATGTACTTATGGTACAAAGGGGTAAGAAGTTTAAGAAACTTGGCAAGGGCAAGGGAAAGGGCAAGGCCGTCCAGATTGAAAATCAGGACAAGCTTGTGTCCTCTTCCAAACCCAAGCTCGGCCCATTTGAGACTAATAAGTGCCATTACTGTAATGAGCTTGGGCATTGGAAGAGAAATTGCAACAAATTCTTGGGAGAGAAAAAGAAGAAGAAGAAGACTTTCGAGACTTCATCTTCAGGTATTTATGTTATAGAAGTAAATGTTACTACTTCTAGTTCTACTTCTTGGGTATTGGATACCGGTTGTGGTGCTCATATTTGTACAAATATGCAGGGCCTAAGCAACAGTAGGACTTTGAAGAAAGGACAAGTGGACCTGCGCGTGGGAAATGGAGCAAGAGTTGCTGCATTGGCTGTAGGAACATTTCATTTGTCTTTACCTTCAGGCTTGGTTTTAGAACTCAATAATTGCTACTATGTACCTGCTATAAGCAGAAATATTATTTCTATTCCTGTTTTGGATATGGAAGGATATCAGTTTTCAATTAAGAATAAATGTTGTTCTTTTGATTACAATGATATATTTTATGGTAGCAGTCCATTAGAAAATGGGCTTTATGTTCTAAACCAAAGCACGTCAATCTATAACATTAATACCAAGAGATTCAAGTCAAATGACACGAATCAGACTTTTCTCTGGCACTGTCGTTTGGGCCATATAAATGAGAAACGGATTCAGAAGCTCCATAGTGATGAGCTTTTGGGCTCATTTGATTATGAATCATGTGAGAAATGCGAATCTTGTTTATTGGGAAAAATAACTAAGGCCCCTTTCAACAAACAAAATGAAAGGGCCAGTGATTTATTGGGCCTTATACATACGGATGTGTGTGGTCCAATAAGCACAAGTGCCAAAGGAAACTTTCGGTACTTCATTACCTTCACTGATGACTTCAGTAGATATGGCTATGTCTATTTAATGAGACACAAGTCGGAATCTTTTGAAAGGTTCAAAGAGTTCCAAAATGAAGTACAGAATCAACTTGGCAAAAGTATTAAAGTTCTTCGATCAGATCGTGGAGGCGAATACTTGAGTCAAGAATTCAGTGATCATCTAAGAGATTGTGGAATTTTTTCACAACTCACTCCTCCTGGAACACCCCAATGGAATGGAGTGTCTGAGAGGAGGAATCAGACTTTATTGGATATGGTCCGATCAATGATGAGTCACTCATCTCTTCCATTATCCTTCTGGGGATACGCTCTAGAAACGTCTGCGTTTAAACTTAATAGGGTTCCGTCAAAATCTGTTGCAAACACACCACATGAGATGTGGACTGGAAATGTTCCGAGTTTGTCTTTCCTGAAGATTTGGGGTTGTGAAGCTTATGTTAAGCGGTTAATTACAGATAAGCTCGAACCCAAATCTGATAAATGCTACTTCGTTGGTTATCCTAAGGAAACCAAGGCTTACTACTTTTACAATCAATCCGAGAACAAAGTGTTTGTTGTTCGGAACTGCGTGTTTCTTGAAAGAGAGTTTCTTTCCAAGAAGAACAGTGGGAGTAAAGTACAACTCGAAGAAGTTAGAGAGCCACAGGAGACCGCTCAGCCCGTTGAGGAAGAGCAACAGTTGGATCTACAAAGAGTTGTAGAAACCACGCCTGTGGAGCCTGAAATTCGCAGATCCGAAAGGATCCGTCACGAGCCTGAGAGATATGGATTTCTCGTAACTAATTGTCATGACTTGTTTATCATTGACAGTAACGAGCCCGCGAATTTTGAAGAAGCAATGATGAGCCCTGACTCCGAAAAGTGGCTGAAAGCCGCTGAATCCGAAATGGGATCCATGTCACAAAACCAAGTGTGAACTTTGGTTGATTTACCCGATGGTGCAAAAGCCATTGAGTGTAAATGGATTTTCAAGAAGAAAATTTATGTGGATGGTAATATTCAGATATACAAAGCAAGGCTGGTGGCAAAAGGTTTCAAATAAATTCATGGTATTGACTATGAAGAAACCTATTCCCCTGTCGCTATGCTTAAGTCCATTCGGATTCTCCTAGCAACAGCCGCTCATTATGATTATGAGATCTGGCAGATGGATGTGAAAACGGATTTCCTTAATGGAATTCTGGAAGAGGATGTGTACATGCTACAACCTGAAGGTTTCATCGATCTTATTGCTGCTAGGAAGGTATGCAAGCTTCATCGATCCATTTATGGATTGAAGCAAGCATCTCGGAGTTGGAATCTTCGTTTTGATGAAGCGGTCAAAGAGTTTGATTTCATCAGGAACGAAGAGGAACCATGTGTTTACAAGAAGACTAGTGGGAGCGCAGTTGCATTTCTCGTATTGTATGTAGATGACATACTTCTTCTCGGAAATGACATTCCGTTGTTACAGTCTGTTAAGACTTGGCTCGGAAGTTGTTTTTCAATGAAAGACATGGGAGAAGCTGCGTACATTCTTGGAATAAGAATATATAGAGATAGATTGAACAAGTTAATTGGACTGTGTCAAGATACTTATATCGATAAGGTCTTACACAGGTTCAGTATGCATGATTCCAAGAAGGGCTTCATACCAATGTCTTATGGCATTAGTCTCAGCAAGAAGCAGTGTCCTTCGACACCTGCTGAGCGAGAACGCATGGGTAGGATTCCTTATGCTTCTGCTTTAGGATCCATCATGTATGCCATGCTCTGTACTCGTCCAGATGTTGCTTGTGCTTTAAGAATGACGAGTAGATACCAATCTGATCCAGGTGAAAGTCACTGGACAGCTGTCAAGAATATCCTAAAGTATTTGAGAAATACTAAGGACAAATTATTGGTGTACGGAGGAAGTGATGAGCTTGTAGTAAGTGGTTACACAGACGCAAGTTTTCAGACAGACAAAGACGATTTCCGATCACAATCTGGTTACATCTTTTGTCTGAATGGCGGTGCAGTTAGCTGGAAGAGTTCCAAGCAGGACACTGTAGCAAATTCCACAACCGAAGCTGAGTACCTCGCCGCTTCTGAAGCGGCAAAGGAGGATGTTTGGATCAAGAAGTTCATCACTGAACTTGGTGTGGTTCCTAGTATTTCTGAGCCAGTGGCTTTGTATTGTGACAACAATGGAGCCATTGCGCAAGCGAAGGAACCTAGGTCACACCAGAAGTCCAAACACATAGAGAGGAGATATCACCTTATCCGTGATATTATTAATAGAGGAGATGTGAAGATCAGCAGAGTCCCGACGGATGAGAATATTGTTGATCCTTTGACCAAGCCTCTCCCAAGGCCTAAGCATGAGAGTCATACTGCGGCTATAGGCATTAGATTTCTTAAGATATGATCTTGATTTCAGTGGGAGTTGTATTTGGTTTTTAGTTATGTCATGATGTTCACAAAACATAATATGGTTATGTTATTTTAATGAAATTTGTTTCAGAATTATTTAATTGTGTTATTAAATAATAATCCCAAAGTAATTTATGGCATTTTATAGGTCATCAAGTGACTTGATCATGAAACCCTATAAATAATAAATGACATAAATTATGTTGGTCCCTAATCGAGGTTGTTAAAGTGGGACATTAACAACCGCGTGAGACTAAAATGTGAGGTGACCGATGACTGAGTTTCATGGAGTCATTAATAAGAGTATTAAAGTCAATCACATAGATATGTGTTATAGAACACAGGATCGGACTTGACCCGTTAATGAGAATTCTACAAGATGGTTATATGAGTGTCATAAGAGTTTCTCATTGCGACTATAGAGTATAGTCCTTAGACCTGAGTTCATCATGATTTCTTTCATATGGATTGGTCCGTCTTGACTTTGTCAAACGTCAGCCGTAACTGGTGACTATAAAGACATTGATTGGGCGTGTCATGAAATGTGAAAGGGACATGGATGGAACAAGATGAGATTTGTACCTCCTATATAATAGGAGATAAATATCTCAGGGCCTATCAAAGATTTGATACTGGAAATGCGTGGCCGCGCTCAAACGAGGTGATTGTCAGTCGTTTGTCTTATCAGTATAAATCAGAGTTCGATAAACATGATCTAGCTTAATAAGGATGACACAGTTCTTGCCTTATGCCAGATCGAGATATAGATACAAAGGGATTATAGGAATAGATGATTCCAGTACAAGTGGGAGATTGTTGGGAATGTCCTGAAATCTATTGTACTCACTCTAAGTGAAAGTTGTATTGTCGAGATGAGACAGTCATATAACACTGGGCAATCATAATGCTTTGCTAGAAGCCACTTATGATCAATGAGTTTAGAACTCATTGCTAGTGTTATATGATCCTACAGGGTCACACACCTAAGCAAACTGGACATAGTATATGAGGTTGATCATTAATGTAATGATCTGATAAATGCATATTTGATATGCATTCAATATCGAGTTTCTGAGGCAGTGTCGATCGACACAACAAGTGTATCGATCGACACGGATCGCGGATGACTTAATTAACTTCGGTTTAATCCTTGGTTAATCGGATCGTGGTATAAGTCAACATATATAAGATACATGGTCGACTTTTACACAGATATAACCTAATTCACAGCCACCAGAAAGAAACTGAGAAACCTCAAAGAGATCTGATCTCTTACGGCACTAGCATCCCGTCTGTACCAGTCTGTGTGCGTGTGGATACCAGTAGAGGCGCAGCACTTGAGGCGCTTAAGGATCTCGATTACTTGCAAATCTTCCGCTGCTAATCACCAGGTAATCCTGAGATCTCTTGATTCAATCTACATGAACCCTAGATCTTAGGGAATGGAATTTATACCTAGGGTTGCTAATCTGATTAGGAACTGCTAGAAATTCCTTCACGTTTGTGACTGACAGCTCGAAGGTATCGGCGGGCTCAAAAGCTTTAGACGGTTCGTTCGATTTTCGTCACAATGGCCCTGATTTGATCGTTCGTGACAGAGTTTCTTGTATGAATCTCTTTCGTCACTTATCACTGAAGCCCAGTCTTAACTCGGTTCCTGTTGATCGGTTGTTCGACACCAAGACCCAGCAGGATATGAATTTTCATTTTGCGATGGTAAGTGTTTCCTTCTGGTCTTTCTCCTTTTTGGCGATACGCGAGAGTGCTTCTGCTTATGCTGCTGTGTTTTTATTGGTTTTGTCAGGCCTTTGCTAAGTTTAATCATCTCATTGATTCTTTCGCTGCGGAGCTTGAGGCATTCAAGGCCAGGGAGGAAGATCTTAAGAAGAAGGTTACGAGTTTGCGGCGGTCTTTGAGTGGGCCTGAAGGTGTTCAGAAGAAGCTTGTTGAAGCTGAGATTGCTAATGTCGAGCTCAAGGTTTGGGTCCTTAATCTTGAAAAGGAGAAAAGGGAATCCGAGGATCGGAATGGTGGTTTGGTTGACTCCTTAAGGGCCGAGGTCGAGTCTCTTAAGTTGGAGCGTGACCTGTTGCGTTCTTCGTGTGATGAAGCTGTTCTTCTCGAGAGGCGAAGGATTTATGAAAAAGCTTTTGAACGTCTTTACAAGATCATGGTCGAGAAGAAAGATGACGCTCTGGCGACGAGTAAGCTGTTGGAGAAACATCAAACTGCCGCCGTGATGGGTGCCTTTCAGCTTCTTGCGGAGGAGGGGTTTGAAGTTCCTTCTGTTCGTTTTGAGCGACTTAAGGAGCATGACGCCCAGCTGCGGGCCGAGCTGCTCGCTCTGCCAGTTCCAGAGCTTGGAAAGGACGATTTATTTATGACTCCTCTCGGCGATCCTGGGTACGAGGATGTATACTCTGAAGCGCTGGTCGATTTTCCTTATGGGTCGAACACCGTGCTTGTTACTCCCGAAGTAGCTGCTGGTTTGCGAGTTTTGGGAATTTCCAAATAATTTAGTTGTTCGCTTTTTGCCTTTGTATGTTTCTTTTTGTAATTACTTTTGGTTTCGCCATTGTATTTTGGCTTTTGGATTATTGTTTATAGCGAGAGGAGAAGGTTTTGAACTTGTCGTGCATTAGTTTGATTCTCCGTTTTTTGACAGTCCGTGTAGTGTTCTTTCGTTTGGGATTTATGATAGTCCCGTGTAATTTTACGAGGTGTTGCTTCTCCCCTTTTTTTTAACGTGATTGTTTTGTTCGAATTTTTTCGAATTCTGGCGAGGGCAAATTCAGTCTTTGACTTGCCTTCTTTATGATTTTTTAAGTATGAATTGTCTTCGCCTTACGTACAAATGTTTTGTAGGTGCGGGCTTGGGCCCGGCTTATCCTGTCATTTGTTAAGTTTCTAGGTGTGAGTACGTGCCCGACTTATCCTGTGAAGTCTCAGAATTGGATTGTGCGAAGGAGGTTCGGCTTAGTCAATCTATCATGAAGACTTTTTCGGGTCTAGGTCTGGCCCTGGCTTGGGTGTTATCAAAATTGACAATGTGGCACGATGCCACTGCGCCTTGGAGCGCATTTTAATTATATCGAACATTTGGCCAGAATGTCGATGTCAATATTTTGGGCAATCCGAGTATGTTTCCGATAGATAACATGTTTTTAATTTTTAGAAGGGCCGTATAAAGGCTGCATACGTACCCTCGAATGAGAGATCAAGTCAAGCGTAGTTCTTTGGGTGTTACAAAAAAATTTTTTTTGCGGGATTCATATATGTACATATGTGGAAAGACGGTAGAGGATCTTATCTATGAGCTTGGATTCTGAGTCGTTGCTTCCTCTGAGCTCGTTTCGTTGCATGGCTGCGTCGGGCGTTGTGTGATGCTTCTGCCTGCGAGGCCGGTTCTTGGTTTCTTCTGCTCGTCCCAGATTGTGTGGGTTCCTTGCGACGTCGGGAATTTTATGCACCGATGATAGGTTGAGACAACCGCCTTCATTGCGTGGATCCACGGGGTCCCGAGTATTGCGTCATACGTCGCTGGCCGGTCTATGATGAGGAAAGTGGTGACATAGGTAGTTTTTCTTGCACGTACGGGCAATAGGATCGTTCCAATCACCGTTGTTGTTTCGCTGCTGAAGCTAGTGAGCGTTCTTTTGGGCCTCCTTACCACGTGCTTTTCGAGTTTCATTTCCTGCAAAATTTCCCTAAAAATGAGGTTAATCGAATTTCCGGTGTCGATTAGGGCTCTAACGATTCTTTGTTTGTTTATTTGGAGCCTGATAACGAGCAAGTCGCAGCTTAGTTTGCCCGTTTCTTCCTTGTCCTTGGCGGTGAAGGAAATCTTGTCTTCTCCTTTGACCTTGCTGAGGTAATGCCTTTCCGGTCCATGATTTCCTTCTGTTTTAAGGTTTCTGCGAAGTCTGCCGGGTCGTTGCAATTGGTGAGTCCTTCTAGTATCATGTTGATGCGCCTTCTCGGTGAAGGTTTTCTTACTTCGGTGTTGCCTTGAGTTCGTTTGTGCGACTCCGTGTCTGCACTACCTTGTTCACTTCGTTGTGAGCCCCCAGATCTTTTGTTCTTTCCTCTGATGAGCCGGACTCGGTCATCTTCGTTCGTCGTTTGTTTCTCAGTCGGCAATGATTGCGCATTCCGGTTTGTTATGTTCGTATCTCCCCTTTGGTATTCTCCGAGGAGGAGGTTCTGTAGGTGACAGCATTCGTCGGTGTCGTGTCCCGATCTCTGGTGGTATGTACAGAGGGGCCTGTCCTTGTCCCCCCCCCCCCCCGTTCGAGCCTTTGCTTTTGGCATGACTCCTCGGGTTGCCCGGTGGGTCATGGTCGCCGGAGAGGTAGGCCACCGCTTTCTTGCCTTCTTTCCTCGCGTTCTTGTACTCCTGATTGTAATGCTGTCGTGGTTCGACGTATTCTTGGTTGATTCCTTCTCTTTCGTTAGTTTTTCTGTCCCAAAATTTTTGGCTAGTAGTTCTTTTTCTTCTTCTATTTCAATGAAGATGGCGGCCCGATGTAGGGCGTCTTCAAGACTTTGTCGTTTATTGAGGGCAAGCTCGCTACGAAACGGTGACTCGTACCATAGTCCGCTCCGTAACGCGGGTAGTCCTTCGCTGTCGGCGACTGAGATTTTCGAAACGATGGTCTTGAACCTATCGATATAGGACCTTAAAGAATCGTGTTTCTCTTAGTTGATCGACCAGAGGTCTGCGCTGGACGCTCCCTCTTGTATGAACATTGAGTAGTGCTTGAGGAAGGTGGTCGTTAACTGCTGGTAGCTGTCGATGGATTGTGCTTCTAGTCATGAAAACCAATTAAGGGCGGCGCCGCAAAGGTTCTCGACGAACAACTGGCAGAAGCCGGCGTCGCGTTCTTCCGGGAACTGAGTTCGCCCCATCGCGATACTGAAAGTTGTGAGGTATTCTCGTGGGTCCGAGCTGCCGTCGTAGGTGGGCAATTTGATTTTTCCTTGATGTCGGACTGGCGTTCCCGTTATTTTGTTTGTGAACGGCGTGTTCTGCGTTTCTTTTAGGACTCTGTCGATCTCTGGGGCTGATCTAGTCGCTTTGTGTACTCTTGACGTCATGCTGTCCAGCTGCGCCTTTAGAAGCTTGATTTCGCTGCCCGGTTCTCCTTCGCGTGCTTCGGAATCGTACACCGATGTTAGTAGGGGTATGGTTGGTCGTTCACCTGGCCTGATGGTCGTGTGCAGGAAGGTGTCCACGAATGCCCCCGTATTTTGGGGTGATTGTTGTTCGGTCGCCCGGAGGTTGTCGATTTGTTCGTGGCATATGTTTTGGGCGTTTGTGAGTTGTTGGAAGCGGTCGCTGTTGCATTGCCTTAACTCGTCAATTTGCACCATCAAAGCTCTTATGAGAGAAACGGCATCTTGCCGGCCCTGGTTGGGAACTTGCGTGTCGGTCGTTGCTGGTTCCTCGTTCCTGGGCGTGCTCGCGTTCCTGATTTGATTGACTGGATTGTTGACTGTTGACATCTTCGTGCGGGCTAATGCGGTACTGGGTCCAGTGGTTTTCGAGAGTTCCAGGGGATTAAGGGGGTTCAGATTCGATGAACTGACCGGTGTGTGCGGTAGGTCTGTTCCTTTGTTTGGGTTTGTGGATTTTGGGTTTGGCGGTTGGCATGCTATTTTTCCGAAGCTGTCAGTAGCTGAAGGAGGTCCTGTCATCTCGGCTTAGTCTTATATCGTAAAGAAGTTTTCTTCGTCCCCACAGACGGCGCCAATTGTTGTTACGAAAACTCGACCTAGTCAATATTACGGGCTACGATCTGATATGTTCGAACAACGAGGTGAGATACAAATATAAAGTGAGGTCGAATGATTCTTTATTGATGTTAAGGCCGGAGCCGAGCTATGAACAGGATGGTACGAGGTGTGAGTCCGTCGAATGATGTGCTTACTAAGCTATGCTTGAGGTCGGAGCTTTATAGAAGTAGCTCGGCCTCTTTACAAGTTTCAATCTGCCTAAAATGAAGAGTGAAGGGTTCTATTTATAGTGCTTGGATGCTGACTCTTCCTTGGGCTGATGACTTCTTAACGGGCTTGTCTTCTTGGACCGAAATAATATTGTTGATTTAATAAGATTTCCAATGGGGTTATAGATGGGTGCTAAACCCATATCCAACATTCAATTCAACAAGACATTATCAAAAATTTCCAAGTCTCGGCTTATTCCACCGCTATAAACCATCGTGAGAACATAAAGAAGTATGCATAATGATCCACTTTTAACATGATCAATCGGAAGCACATTCAAATTTTAAAAAAAACACCAATATGAAAGACGCCATCATATCTCCAAGTTCACAGTGAATTCAAGCTCGAACAGCAGACGTGTGCATTACAGTGGGAAAATCTAAATTTTAAAATTGATTTGGGGATTTTGTTTGGTAATAAAGACAAAAACAGTTTATTAAAATAGGTATGTATACATTTGCAACGAAATAACATTAGCCCAGTGATTTCTCACCTATTTCATGACTTACGAGATTTAGGTTCGAACCCAGCTAAAGGCTGGATTTAATTTTTCAAACAAACCAAAACGACGTCGCTTTGATTAATTTTATTAAACCAAAATTAAGACAAAACGACGTCGTTTCTATTTGGCGGAGCAATAAACGGATTGATTAACGTCATCTAATCGATATGTTAACTTATTTAACGGCGTGTTAAATTGGCAAAATCAAATGTAACTTCAATGTTTTTATGGAAAGTTAACCGATACTTTGGGTTTATATTGACAAACTTAGTAGTTCGAGTTTTTTGGCCAATTTTGAATAGTTCATGATTTGTTTGGCATTTTTCGAAAGTTGTCAGGAACTTCTTGGTTGTTGACAAAAGCAAATAAAATACAAAAAGAGGAACTTGGTCAAGGAGGAATGGATCATTAGATTTATATGAACATATTAAACTTTTCTTTGTGTGTAGACTGTCACGTCTTTTTAATTTCACTGATGGATACATGTGATGCATTTGCTTATAAATTAATTTAAATTAAATTACTAAAAATTATAAAATATTTGCTTATGGTTTTGATTGGTGACTTAATAGTAAAAGCGTTAGAACCATACCGCTTTCTTTATTATCAATCACGAAAACGTTATCAAAGCTACAGTCAAAATGGTTACTTTCAGCTTTTTGTTACCGTTTTCGCTAACAGCTTTCACTTACAATTTTGCACTATTCAACCGCTTACCACTTCCGCTAACGGCTAATATAAACGTTCCGCTTTTGATCACCAATCAGACCCTATCTAAGAAAATAATATAAACGGCACTAATTCAAGATCCGGATAAACGTTTAGAGAATGTCGTATCGTATATGTGAGGAACAATTATATGATCCAGATGAAGGACTACTAAAATAATTGATAAAATCCGAAAAATGGTACGAGATTAAATAGTTTAATTAATTTCTAAGCATCATTAACACTGGAAAGACAAAGATAGGGGGAGGGAGATATGTGTCGATCAAATTAAAGGACTGCAGGACTAGCTGAACACAGGAGAAGTTGTGGGCTAGAAAGTTCAAAAAAATGCTTTTGACAGGAGCCTTGCACCCATAGCTACGTAGGATTCAAGATAATGTTATATAATAACACAATGTTTTTTATTCGAATATCCAATATAAGTATCTCATCACAAAAATGGTTTTCTTTATTTGTGTTCATACTGTATTAATATATACGTCAACGTGACAGTCTTGTATACTTCTACTTGTTGGAAAATATACGTCTTTTACTTGTCGAAAATATATACACATCTTTTATTTATCCATCACCTCAACAACTTCATTAGGTGGAAAGAAGAAGAAAAACTCGATAACTCAAATTAATAGAAAACTGGGTCGCATCAAACTTCTGATCATGTCTCGTTGATCGATAACATTGGCTAGAGTTATAAATTTGATTATTAACAACATTATTCTCTCCAGCGGAGCTTAAGCATTCGCCGAGACTGGCGAGGCTTATCAAAAACTCTAGGGAAATAAGTCGAGCATAAGATCTCAAGTAGCACCGGAAACTGAAGAACACCGAACATCCCAACCGGGATCACCGCGAGCACCATAAATTCAGCCGAAACCCACCCCGCCCGCGTTTTCCCTTTAACCAGAGTCATGAGCGTGACGACAAAACTCACCATCATCGTAGCCATCGAGAGAAATAAAGAAGCAAGACCTAAGATCAGTTTCGTCGGAAGCGATCGAAGGAAATCCTCCTCGCGGTAACGAGACTTGAGAATGCCGAGGAACATGAGCAGAGACATACATGAAGTGAAGAGAGAAATAGCGTCGGTGATAAGGAAGATCATGAATAGTTTTTGGTCGGCGTCGAAACTTGCCGGAACAGTAAAGGCGGAGGAGAACATCATTGTGGTGATTAGAGCCGCGACGACTGTGCAAGAAGTCGCTGTTTCTTTCATCCATTTCTCTCCTTGATCCACCAGCTCCTTGTGCTGATCTTTAAACAGAGCCTGTGGAGTTTTCTTCTGCTTCAAGTTAACCATTTTTCGATGCTTTGGTTGCACTAGCTTCTCCACTTCCTGGAAACGAGACAGCGATATTAGATTCTTAGGATTATAGTGAGGGAAGAAATTAGCAGATGTTTCCTGTTGAAGTTTCGTGTGCAGCAAGAAACAGTTGTATTACCTTGAACCATTGTAGTTCCCTTTGCATTTGAAGAGCAGCACCGGGAATGATATTAAGCCGTGAAGCTGGGGCTCGATACGCGGCGTGATGAAGCATATTGTTGTGGAGTTTGTCCCAAGCTGTAGCGAGTATGTTCTTCTTAGCACCCATTTTGTAAATGAGGCTAAAGATCTTCTCTTGTCTATGGCTTACCGCATAGAAGAAGAGGTTAAGACCGTAACTATCTTTGAACCATATGATATCAGGATAATGCTTCATCACTTCCTCGATATACTCGACGATACCATTCTCTACAGCCTTGAAGAGAGCTTGGTTCAGACCCGCGTTCTTCTGTTGAGTGGCGTCAAAGTTAGGTATCTCTTGGCAGATACAGTATAGTATCTCTTTGGCTTGAGCATGCCCTAGCTTTAGTTTGTATACTTGTCTTATGTGTGGAACTGTCAATAAATTATTATTTTTAATCTGAGACTGATCAAAATCAACAACTAGGGTTAAATATTTGAGATGATTTGTACTGCTTACATAAAAATTTGAGGTATTTCAACAACTTTTCTTGAATGGGATTATGATCTTCTGATTTCCTGCATTGATGATTCAGAACTTCATGAGGGTTATTAATCTTCTCAATGTGAATACCTTCAAGAAAAAAACCATGAATTTAACGATCAGTAATTTGCAATCATATTTCTGATAAAATTAAACTTCTTAATAATTAGAAAACCTTAGAGCAAGAACAATGGTGTTACTCTCAAAAGTTTCTTAATTTTTTTTTTTTTTTTTCAAAAGTTAAAAAAAAAAAAAATTGACCAATCCCAGCTCGCCACGTCACGTGAACAGTGACAAGCCAGGTTCTTAGCTAAGGATTTGTAAGAAACTTTGGGGGGTGGGGTTCTTAATTCCGTCTTGGAATCCGCGCTAAGAACCCCTTAAAGCACGTCCAGCAACGTATACTAGGGGGAGTCTCTAAAAAAAAAAATTAATAAAGTAATGGGGGTCCCACGTGGGGCCCACCATTTTTTAACAAATCGTCTCTTACGGTCCCTTGTTTAAGATACGTTCCTTGGCTCCGTCTCGCCACATGTCACTTACTGATTCGTCACTTTATTTTTTTAATTTTTAATTTTTTTTTTTTGGCATCTGAAAAAAAAAAATAAAAAATAAAAAATAAAAAAATTAAGAGACTCCTCCCCGTCTCGCCGCTGTACGTGGTCTTAAGATCCCCATTGGAGGTGGTCTTAGAGCATATACAATAGTGTTCTTAACTATTCACGTGGGATCCACAATATTTTATTATTTTTTTTTTTAAGAAATCCCCTTAAGAACTCCCATCGGACTTGCTCTTATATATAATCTTCATCTAATCATATTTCTGAGCAGAAGATGTCTTAGCAAAAAAATATACTCACAAGAATATACCCAGCGTTGCCAAAACGCAAGATGGGTACCGCTAGGAAACGCACAAGGCGTTTGAGCAAGCGCGATGATCGCTGTATCGTTATCGCTGTCTCGAGTATAAGCCAGCTTAGGATACCTCTGAATCAGGTCCAAAGCAATACCTTTATATATACACCAGATTAGTTACATCTTATCATACATATACCAACATTAATCTAATTATATATCATTAGGAACTTACCATATAGTCCGTCGACAATACAGTTGGTCACAAGCATCGCTCCGTTCTTGCCCTTGTGTTCATCTGACTCATCACAAGGATCAAGATCACTGAGAGGTGTGTGATTGTAAAGATACCGAACCAGATCTTTGTGACCATACAAGGAAGCCACCACGATCGGTATATGGTCTTTCGCATTCCGAACACTAACCGAACCGGGACATTTATTCACCAAACACTCCGCAATTCTCACAATCCCACCAGTTGCAGCATAAGCAAGCGCCGTGTAACCATTGTCGTTCTGGATATCCAATTGCTCTGGATGGTGAATTCGTTTAACGATCTCTTCCACGATGTTGATGTGACCCGACAAAACAGCTTTATGGATTGGTCTGTCTCCGTTAGAGGTTAAGCTTGCAGTTAAAGCCTCAGGGTTTCGGTCCAAGAAATCTTTCGTAGCTTCAAAATTCCCACTGTCTATGTTCTTGAAGAGGATGAGATAGGTCGAGTTCTCTTGTGGCAGCTCGAGTTCTTCATCGAGCTGCATACTATCTGACCGGAAAGTTCTGCGGCCAATTTCTGGTCGTAGAGTGTCGGTTCTGAAACCTCTGGGATAGCCTTTTTCGGTATCCATTTCTCGGTTGCTTCTCCCGAAAGAAAAGAGAGGGTCTGTGTGTGTCTGTGTAATCTTGGTCGTATATAGTTTCTAAAAGCTAACACAGGACACAGCTTTCCGTTATTCGAACAAAGACAAGTGTAAAGTCTTAAAAGAGTGGTGACTTGTCTTTGAAGGAACAATTTAAGTAACAAGTGTTTATAATATTTTACCTTTTTATTTTCCTATTATTTGTTTGATTTTTTACTTTTATCTTTTCCCAAGAATATCTAAAAGATTGAGCTTTAGTATTACACAATTTTAGGTCACTGCGAAGCAAGGAATTTAGTTTCGGTCTTTTAATTAACAATGTTATTAATTTATAGAAATTAAGAGAAAGTTTTGGTAAATAGAAATTAGAAACTTTTTGTGTTTTATTTGGGGGTGAATCAACCTCTAAATAGCAAACTAAAGTAACAATTATTTTTGCTTGATCAACAGCGTTTAAAATTAGTAGAACACTTGTTATATATTTAAGTGTGTTGTTGTAAGCATTGCAATTCTTGGTTATGAACCATTGTAATTTTTTTGTGGTTAACAATTACAATTTTTGATATCAATGTGGTTGTAATGGTTGGTAATTAATAATTGCATCTTTTTATTTTTATATAAAGAGTTATTGATATTTGCAAATTTATAATAAAAAAATTCACAAGCAAATACAAGCAATAACAACTAATACAAAAAAAAATAAAGAGAGATAAAAGAGAGAGTTTCATTACTTCAAAATATCATCAAATATCTTTTAAAAAATACATATAACGCAGAAAATTATATTTGTATTTCTTGTATCTTAACCTAGAACTAGAGAAAGAATTTGGTTGTCTTATCTTACAAAGGGATTTCGTATAACCTAAAGCTTGAGATAGAGTCGAAATACTCTTTAAGGAAAGTGTTCTTGTGCGCGATTCAATCATTATCCAAATTCATAGTTCACAATACATGGCTACTTCTCCAGCAATCTTAAAGTGTAATCTCTTGTGAACTATGGCTAGTGTATCCGTGCGAGAGATGACATCGAAGTTTGGAAATTTAGAAAAAAATCAGGAGTAAATTTTCGAAGATGGCAAAAGAAGATGCATTTTCTCCACACAACACTCAATGTAGTGTATGTTCTCAGCATGCTTATGCCCACTATACCATAAGATGTAGAGAACGAGTAGTTGGAGGAGACAAGGAAGAGACTTAAATGGGAAAACGACGATTACGTATGTTGAGGCCACATTCTTAACGGTATGTCAGATCCACTCTTTGAAGTTTATCAGAATGTCGAATCCGCAAAAGAGTTGTGGGATGTACTAGAATCAAAGTACATGGCTTAGGATTCTTATAGTAAGAAGTTCCTTGTGAGTAATTTTAATAATTACAAGATGTCTGATTACAGGCCGGTTGTAGAGCAATACAATGAATTACTTCGTATCCTTGGGAAATTTGCCCAGCACAACATCGAGTATTATCGATAAGTTACCACCTTCTTGGAAAGATTTCAAACATTTTGAAACACAAAAAAGGAAGAGTTGCCTATTCTACAACTTGGCCGCCATTTGCGCATAGAAGAATCTTTAAGGGCGCAAGAAGGAGAAAAACCCAAAAATGTAGAGGCTGGTACTTCTTCCATTAATATGATGGATGAAGGTATGAGTTCTAATAAAACTAAAAGGAGGAAACGCTCCTTCAATAACAACACTAACGATGGATCTAACAAAAGGCTTAAGAACGTTTGTTGGAATTGTAAGAAGCTGGGTCTCTTAAAACATGATTGTCGGGCATGGAAGGATACAAACAGAGAGGCACAAAACCCCTTGGAGAAGGGTCTAAGGACCAAGGTCCATCCACACATCAAGGTCATGTCTATGTTTTGGATTCAGACTCAAATGTGAATTATGTATCAAAAATTTATAAGGCATTTTATGTGCAGGATATGGTGGATTGACTCAGGTGCAACAACACATGTTTGCAAGGATCGTGACTGGTTCGTGACATATGAGAAAGTTCAAGATGGTTCCATTCTTCATATGAGAAACGAGTCAATCGCCCCTATCATGGGTCGTGGAAAATTGGTGTTAGAATTCAGCTCCGGAAAAACTCTTGATTTTAAGGATGTACTTCATGTACCCGAAATTAGAAAAAACTAGTCTATGATAGTGTTTTAAATAAGTGTGGCTTTAAACAAGTGTATGAATATGATAAGTATATCTTATCAAAGTGTGGTGTGTGTTGGATTTGGATATTTCTGTAATGGCATGTTTATGCTTAATATTAATAAAATTTTCATTATACGACAAGTTTTAGCAAAAATGATACTTCATATGGCATGCTAGATTAGGTTATGTACATTATAAGCGTATGATTGATATGTCTAGAGAATAATTGATTCCTATGTTAGATAAAAATATAGAGAAGTGTAGTACTTGCATGTTGAGGGGGCTTGCGCCCAAGTGCAGAGGTAGCTACAGTCACGAGCAGGTCCTTGCGCTTAAAAGCATGGAAAGAAATTATATAGTGTTTGGAGTTATACATAATGATCTATGTGATTTTCATGCTACACCATCTTTAGGAAATAAGAAGTATTTTATCACTTTTATAGATGATTATACTCGCTTTTGTTATGTATATTTATTACATGCTTAAGATGAAGCCCTAGATAAGTTTAAAGTTTATAAAACTGAGGTTTGAATTACAACAAAATGATTTGATTAAGAAGTTACACACTGATATAGGTGGAGAGTGTTATGATCCTGCATATTTCTAATCTGTAGGCATTATACATGAAACAACAGCTCCATATACACCACAATAAAATGGTGTGTCGGAGAGAAAAAAATATAATTCTAAAGGAAATGGTTAATTCCATGTTATCCTACTCGAGATTGAGTGACATATTTTGAAGAGAAGCAATTTTAACAGCTTGCTATTTATTAAATAGAGTTCCTAACAATAGGAACAAAATTATCTCTTAAGAACTTTGGTACAAAAAGAAACCAAACTTAAATCATCTTCGAGTTTGGGGATGTAGGGATGTCGTTAGACTTCCCCAACCCAGGATTAAAACCTTAGGAGAAATAGGTATTGATTGAATTTTTTATTGGATATGCTGAGCATTCCAAGCTTTATAGGTTTTATGTCATAGAACTTAATGATTACATATCGGTTCACACCGAGCTTTAAACTTATCGATTGTTCTATCAAATTTCTAATTCTTCTTGAAGATCCATTTACAGCCCAAAGGCTTGCAATCGGGTGGAAGATCTGATAAGATTCAAGTATTATTTCCCATGATGGAGTCCATCTCATCATTTATTGATTCTTTCCAAAAATCAACGTCTTGAGATTTTATAGCCTCACCATATTTCCTATGATCATTATCAATTTGATAGCAGCATGAGTATTGGAAACCAATCTCATCCTTTGATCCCTCAACCAATAGATTTGAAAATCAGGACCGAATGATTATCCTCCCTCGCTTGCTCCTACGAAGCATGGGTGACATGTTAGGAGGCACGAATGTTTCGTATCCTTCCTTAGTTACACATGAACTAGAATCATATCCTTTGGTATAGGTATAGATGAAAAATGGTTTTCATCAAATATTGCATCTCTTGACTCAATTACGATTGGTTATTCAAGGCTTTAAACAAATGGAATGTGTTGATTATTTCGATACATATGTTCCATTTGCTAGGGTCTCTTCTATAAGGCTATTAAATCCTTTGGAAGCTATTAATGACCTTATGATTCACCAAATAGATATCAAGATAGCATTCTTTAATTGGTGTTTTGAAGAAAAGGTGTATATGAAACAACCTGAGAGTTTCATTATGCTTGATAATGAGCATAATGTATGTAAGTTAATAAAATAATTGTGTGGGTTAAAGCAAACATCTAAGTAGTGGCATAAAAGGTTTGATGAGGTTGTCTTATCAAGTGGATTTAAGTTAAATCAGTCGGATAAGTGTTTATACAGCAAATTTGATGAGTTTGGTAATGGAGTAGTCCTTTGCTTTATGTTTATGACATGTTGATCTTTGGCACTGATCTTAGACAAGTAGAGCTTACAAAAACACTTTTGTCATCAAATTTTGCCATGAAAGACATGGGGGAGGCATATGTGATTATTGGAATTAGAATCAAGCGTGAAAGTAAAATATTAATTTTGTCACAATCTCATTATATTGAGATGGTCCTTAAAAGATTTAATTATGAGAATTGTTTTCCAATGAGCCTTCTCATGGATGCGAGTGTGAAGCCAATGCCTAATACATGACCCAGAGTCAAAGCTCGAGTATTCACAAGTGATTGTCTGATTAATGTATGTCATGACAAGCACTAGGCCATAAATAGCTCATGTTTAGGGAGGTTGAGTAGATACACTAGTAATCCTAGTACTCAACATTGGCAAGCCTTAAGACGGGTGCTCAAGTACTTGAAAGGAACCATAAATTATGGTTTGTCTTATGTCAGATTTCCTTTGGTTTTAGAAGGGTATTCAGA
Organism: Orychophragmus violaceus; assembly: GCA_030180135.1. Taxonomy (NCBI): domain Eukaryota; kingdom Viridiplantae; phylum Streptophyta; class Magnoliopsida; order Brassicales; family Brassicaceae; genus Orychophragmus; species Orychophragmus violaceus. The sequence goes on along the minus strand of CM058233.1, from coordinate 82,219,726 downwards.
TGCAAGTTGGTTAGCAATGTAGAAGATCATTCTTCTACAAGTGGTTGGGTGTTTTTTCTTGGGGGAGGTACCATTTCGTGGGCTTCTAAAAAGCAAACTTGCATTAAAAGTTCGATTATAGAATCATAAATCGTAACGTTAGCATATGCCCATAAAGAGGTGGAGTGGCTAATGAACCTAATATACGAGATTCCATTGTGGCTGAAACCAGTATCACCAATATATATTTGTTATGATAGTCAAGTTACCTTGCTAAGACTTATAGCCAAATGTATAATGGTAAGTCACGACACTTGGACGTTAGACATAGCGTTGTACATGAGATGTCACTCATTGGATGATTACCATAGAATATGTTCGGTCTCAACAAAATCTATGAGATCATTTGACGAAAGGATTAGCTAGGGACTTGGTAGTTAAGTCGGTTAAAGGGATGGGATTAAAGTCCATATAATTCCTTAATTGTGGGATACCCAATTCCCCTCTAATACGGCATTAGGGGCTGAGTTCAATGTGGAAAGCCTACACTTAAAGATTGAAGCACATGTTTCTATCATCCCAAGATATGTGTTTGGACCTGCAAGAAAGTGAGAGATTGAAGTTTTATTCTTAATAGGTCTTTTGAAAAATGCAATTTGCAGGTGCATGATTAAAAGTATCTACTTATATGACTGTGAATTGTTGCCACTTCAAGAAGTTATGACTTGGCTTTGTAAAGACTCATGAATGGATAGGGACACATGGCTTATAATAGTGTCAGGTATGAACACTTAGAGTAGTGCGAGAATTCGTGTGTGTGTTATCTTCATGTTCCCAAATGGATTGATAGGATTCAATCCATATGACATCCTGATTATCGGGCATTTGGAATGTGTAATATCACTAAGATGAAAATTCAATCGTTACGACATTTTCACTTATGCATGAGTGATATATGTGTTATATATTTAGTGATTTGTGGTTACGCTTAAATGTGGGAGGAATATTTATATTTAAGTGTGTGGTTGTAAATACTAGTGATTGTAACCCCCGCGCACGCGCGGGGGTGGTATTTTCTTTTTATTTTTAAGTTTATTTTTTTGGGGTCTGTATTTGTTTTTTGAAATCTTATGTTTGTTGTTACACCTAGTTGACAATCTGTAACTTGTTTTGTTTAACTATAAATTTCCTAGTGTTTTAGAGACCAATGCATCTTCTCTAGTTTCTCTCAATCTTTTTTAGAAATTTCATTTCTAGTGTTTTTTTGGGGTCTCTCATCCTAATTTCTGTCCGTAGCTATCAGTTTGAGGTTTTCAAAGAGTTGTAAGGACTGTTTGAGTCAATGGTAGCATGTCCGTTGCAAGTTTCGTTTTCGTTGAAGTAAATACTCTGCTTTAACTGAGTGAATTGTTGAAGCTGTTATTTTGCTGAGTTTTTTAATCCCTCAAACATAACAATACTTATCTAATTTCGTTGTTTATAAACTTGCTGGTTCTTTTTTTTCCTTTGGTTATGTCCTCCTATAGCAACTGTGTTTAGATATTATATGCCATTGTCCCAGAATTAGCATAACTGTATAATGTTGTTTTCTTGGGAATTTTCAGGGCTCATGCTAGTGTGACCAGTGGCTGTATAGGAGGGGGCATATGTCCCCAATGCTTTTTTTTTAATTTTTCATGAAAATTTTATATAATTTTGATAATACACCCTAAATTCTTAATAATTCTTAACCTAATTCTTAAACAAATAAAAAATTGCCCCCCATGAAATTTTGTTTTGCCTCCGCTACTGAGTGTGACTGTTGTATACTTGTATGTATCTATATGTGTTTTCCTTTAATATGGTATGCATGTAGGTAGCTTAGTTTACAATTACGTAGTTAGAGATCTATTTGTCATTCTGTGTTGATGACTTTGACAGCCTTTGCTCTCCAGCTTCTATCAACGGTTTCTCCACAGAAGTAGAGGCCGCAGGAGTTATTGTAATTTGACAATGTTGTAAGTTAAAAATTAAAATACAGAAAAAAAAATTTACATACTCAACGTCCTTTTAATAAAGTAAAATGCAAATGAATCGTTCACTTACAGACCCACTAAAGTACAAAGATTAGGTATAAATATAGAAATGGAAGAACTAAAGTACAGGATTGAAAACACCGTCTAAATGAAAACTTAGGGAGGATGTTCAATGCATCAACCAGTAGTATACATTTATTCAAAGTAAAAAAGTGAAACTAAACCAACCTGAGTAGGGAAGTGACGGATAACGTTAGCAGTGTTTCCTCTCCACAACGAACCAAAACCCTCATCTTTAATGGTCCTGCCTAATCTTTCACCAATACCCTTATAGGGCTCAGAGAGCCTGCCAGCCTTGAGCATCTCATCCTAGTTTTGGATCAAAATCATGAAACACTCAATGGGAGAAGCATCAGTCTTAGACACTGCAGTGGAAACCAACCATCAAGAAGTCAATAGCAAAGTTAGTGAATCCTTTCTCTCATGGAGCTTGAACAAACACGGGAGAATTAGTTGTTGCAATGTGAGATGTGGTATATATATATATATATATATATATATATATATATATATATATATTCTAATGCTGCTTGTGTCTAGTGTTCTTCTTCTTCACAATCTTAAGAAACCCATCTCAAAAAAAGCCAATCTTCAAACAGCACAAAATCAGAGCCTTCTCGCTCTCTCCACAGATGAAAAAATCCATGTTAAAAATCCTGATAAAACAGCTTTGTCAGAGAGAAGTAATCGTTAATGCAGTTACGTTCATGAATAGACACGATAGCATAAATTGTATACAACACTGACTGGCTTTTTCGCTGCGCCTGTGCGATAAACTCTCTCGATTTTTCCATTGGGTTGAGGACGTGAGATGACGGTTTCTTGACAGCTTTGTTGCAGTATATTGAGGGCTAACAAATATGGTGGAAGATACACATATGGAGGGTTTACAAGCATTTGTGGAGTTTCCAGTACGTTAGCTACCAATAACGGGGATAACTATTGTTATAAACATTACATAAAACCAAAACATATTTGCATAGATAGATAAAGAAAATTCAACTAACATCATCAACTTGATAGATTTGATCATCCATGAAGACAGACACAAATATATGATCTAACCACAACTTCACTACATAGCCAATGGACACAAAATTGTTTGTATTCCGAAATCCAAGAGAGAAATATGTTTTTTTCAGATTAAAGGCAATTCAGAAACTTTTCTAAATTAGTGATTAGCATGTCCTGTTTAAACCTTATTAAGATCGAGACTTCTAGCCAGATTAACATCCCTAAGATCACAGACATGCAAAAACAAAAACAGAAAACCATATTTCCATCAAATTAATTGAGATCCTGTACATACCTACGACATCCTGTGACAGTACTTGAGCTTCATTAAGTGTGTTCACAATCTTCTTCACCTCCTCAGCAGTTCCGTTCTACAATGATTAAAAATTCAGAACATTACTTAAGCAGCTTTCTCCCAAGAACAAAAGCGTAATCAAAATCTTAGAGTCGACAAAAATAATCAATCCAAGCATGTTTAAAATGCTTTAGCCAGCAACATCCATGCCCAGATTCAATCAAATCTTGAACACCAAATCAACTGATGAAGAACTCGTATTCAAAATTGAGAAAAGGAAAAATAGAGATCCATCATCGAATCGAAAAATCTTCAAAATAGGTGCCGGATCGATTGACGTCAATCGAGCCAAACAATGAATAAAAACTTAAAAACGACCTCTAAATTGGAATTTTCAGATTTATTTCACTTGATCAGCGAGGAAACAAACAGATCAAGGACGAAACACATATGGAGGGCTAACAACAACCTCTAATCTCAGAAACCTGAGATTCAAAAGCGTAGAAACCCAATCTAAACAACAAAAACTAATAATCATTAGTAAGATATCTTACCGAATGGAAATGATTAGATCTCTCCAGTTAGGAGAAGCTACGTTTCTCGTTCCGAAACGTAAACGCGTAACGCTGGTGAGCGTACTCTTCCTTCACCACCACCGTCTTCGTCAGCGTAGTAATTGCCATTAGCGTCACAGATTCAGCTGCCGTCAACGCTTCTTCCACAGCTCCAAACCCTCTGCTTCTTCTTCTTCTAAGGTCTATGGTTCTTCTACGCAACTACAGAATCATATCACTTTCCACAGTGGTTTTTTCTGGAATTTAGATTGGAATTGGCGAAAATCGAAACCGATCGATTAGGAATCGGAGTCGACAGGTCATGAGCCTTTGTTGCTGATGGGCTTAAAACCCCAATATTGATTTAACCGAAAAAAAATAAAAATTATAAATTTTAGAAAAAATGCCACATCAGAAAAAATTAGATGCTGAGGTGGATGGCTTAAGAGAGGAGAGAAAAAGTGGCTAATTATATATATGATTAATGAAGAGTTGTAATTTATTAAATGACACATTGCAAATTTTGGGGATAAACAATTGCAACTCTTTGTTATGAACCATTGCAAATTTTGGTCATGAACCATTGCAACTTTTGGTTATGAGCCATTGTAGCTCTTGGTAATGTACCATTGTAACCTTTGGTGGTTAACAATTGCAACTTTTGGTATCAATGGTCACAATGGTTGATGATTAATAATTGCACCCTAAAGTATTGAAAAAGTGGATTGTGGCCTTTTGATTTTTATATAAGAAGTTGTTAGCATTTACAAATTCATAACAAAAAATTCACAAGAAAATACAAGCAACAACAACTAATATAAAACAAAGAAATTAGAGAGATTCATTGCTTCAAAATATGTTCAAAGATCTTTGAAGAAACACGTATAAGCACATAAAATTATATTTGTATCTCTTATATCTTAGCCTAGAACAAGAGGGATACTTTGGTTGTCTTATCCCAAAAAGGGATTTCATGTAACCCTAGGCTTGGGATAGGATCAAAATACTATTTAAGAAAAGTGCTCTTGTGCGCGATTCAATCACTATCCAAGTTCATAGTTCACAATACACGGATACTTCTCCAACAACACCGTATCAGATCTTCGAATCAGGTCTTTTTAAATGTATCATACGTACTCTACTAATGAAACTTCAACAACAAGTCAACAACATATAACTAAATCGGTTAGCCAGATCGATCATGTTTTCTTAGTCATCCCGTCCTCTAGGCTCTAGGTTCGGAAAATAATGGTACAAATATAACTTGGCATATCTCGTACTCGTCGATGAAACCTCGAAGAGGTACCCCATTGTAGGGTGAAGCTAAGTGCATCCTTAGATGCATGACAAATATTTTTTTTTTAGTTTTTCGCTTGTAATCACTTTCATGGAATAATTGTTTCTTTATATAAAATATAGTGTTTATGTAGACACATTAATATTAATTTTAAATTAAAAGTAGCCGCTTTCTTCAGCTCTCCGACAGTTTAGTAAGTGGATTGGTCTTTTGATTTTTATATAAGAAGTTGTTAGCATTTACAAATTCACAACAAAAAATTCACAAGCAAATACAAGAAACATCAACTAATATAAAACAAAGAAAGAGAGAGATTCATTGCTTCAAAAGATCATCAAATATCTTTGAAGAAACATGTATAAGCACATAAAATTCTATTTGTATCTCTTGTATCTTAGCCAAGAACAAGAGGGATATAGCGGTTGTCTTATCCCACAAAGGGATTTCGTGTAACCCAAGGCTTGAGATAGGGTCAAAATATTTTTAAGGAAAGTTCTCTAGTGCGCGATTCAATCATTATCCAAGTTCATTGTTCACAATACACGGGTACTTCTCCAACAACACCGTATCAGATCTTCGAATCAGGTCTTTTTAAATGTATCATACGTACTCTACTAATGAAACTTGTTATCCTAAGGTGACTTAAATCTCAAGGTACTGCAAAGGGGCCTTTCTTGAGTGAGCAAAGGAATGTCACGGGCCTTCGGCCCGTGACAGGCCTGCGAGCTCAAGATAAGGCCCAGTAGAGATCAGTGGGTCACGGGCCTGACAGAAGATGACATCTGGGGGTGCGGGGGGGGGGGGGGCGCAGCCCCCCACTGGACGGTACACTATGGCGGTTTAGTTTCCCCTTGTATCGAGAGAATGAAAAGATCTTGTTAGGGCTTTCTATTGTCTATTGTATCGGGTTTTGGGGCAGTATATAAAGGGTCTAAGGGTTTGTAAATGACACACACGAAATATAGAAACCCTAGACAAAGGGTATTTGCCTCAATATTGTTTCTCTCTAAGTATTCCGCAAACGTTCTATCTTCTAGGGTTCACTTGAGTTTTTACAACAACTGGTATCAGAGCACAAGGTTACGATGACCGGAAGTTCTCTTAAGTTCGACGTTCCTCGTTTCGATGGGAAGGGAAACTTCGGTCTATAGCAACTTCGAGTGAAGGAACTGTTATCGCATCAGGGGATGAAGAAGGCGTTGTTAGAGACGAAACCAGAAGCGATCAAGGATGATGATTGGGAGGAGATGACAGACAGGGCGACCTCGACAATTCGTTTGTGTCTTTCAGACGAGATTACTAATCAGGTAATGGATCTTACAACTCCGAAGGCTATATGGGATAAGTTGGAGAAGTTGTATATGTCGAAGTCGTTGTCTTCTAAGTTATTTCTCAAGCAGAAGTTATACCGTTTTAAGATGGCTGAAGGTGGAGATCTGGTTCAGCATGTAAACGCGTTTAACTAAATCATCACAGATCTGACGCGTGTGGGTGAGGATATTGAGGATGAGGATAAAGCCATGATTCTGCTGTGTTCTCTGCCCTCGTCTTATGAGACTTTGTTAACTGCCTTAACGTGTAACAAAACCACGATAAGTCTGGATACGGTTACTTCGTCGCTTATATCTCATCATGAGCGACGTGTAGGGAACGTGGATACTAAGTCTGAGGGAGACGGGTTGTACGTGAATTACAAAAAGGAGCGAGGGAGGTCAACAGAGAAGCAGGCAGATGGAGGTAGCAGAGGAAAATCAAAACCAAAGGCGGTTAAGGGAGTCTGTTTTGGTTGTGGCAAGAAGGGTCACTTCAAGAGAGACTGTCCAGCCAGGAAACAGAATGGAGGCAGGGATTCGCAGGACTCTTCAAAATCTGCAAATATAGTCCAGGCAAAGGATGTTTCAGAAGATATCAATTATGATATGCTTGCTGTCACTTCAGGGAATCACGCAGATTCTTGGATACTTGATACAGGAGCATCATTCCATATGACTCCAAATAAGGAATGGTTCGAGACGTATAGGGCTGGAAATATGGGTTCTGTTCAGTTGGCAGACGACAAGGTCTGTGGTATTATTGGGACTGGACAGGTGAAGTTTCGGATGTATGATGGTAGCATCAGAACATTGACGGATGTAAGACATATTCCAGGCGTGAAGAAGAATCTGATTTCCTTAGGCACACTTCATAAAAACGGATTCAAATTCAAAGGTGATGAAGGAGAAAACGTTTTGAAGGTGTGTAAAGGATCCATGGTCGTGATGAAGGGAGAGATGACAGCTGGTAATGTATATCGGATGATAGGGAACGTGGTTGTAGGTGGAGAAGCCTCAGCTGCCGTTTCTGAAGCAGAGGCCACAACTTTATGGCATATGCGTATGGGTCATATTGGTGAGAATGGTCTAAATGAACTCCGGTTACTGGACGGGTTGAAGAGTTGCAAGATGGAATTCTGCAAATTCTGTGTGATGGGAAAGCAGATCAAAGTTTCGTTCAAGACAGGGCAACACACGACAAAAGGTCTTCTAGACTATGTCCATTCTGATGTGTGGGGGCCAACTCGGGAACAGTCATTGGGAGGATCTAGATACTTTGTTTTGTTCATCAATGACTTCTCCAGGAAAGTCTGGGTGTACTTCATGAGGCAGAAATCTGAAGTATTCGAAAAATTCAAGATTTGGAAGGCTGAAGTTGAAAACCAGACAGGTAGAAGGGTAAAGTATCTGAGATCGGATAATGGCACGGAGTATACTGATGGAGCGTTCCAGAAGTTTTGTGAGGAGCATGGTATTCAGAGGCACTTCACAGTGCGGAAAACACCACAGCAGAACGGTGTCAGTGAAAGGATGAACCGTTCAGTTGCAGAGAAGGCTAGGTGTTTGAGGTTGAATGCAGGGCTCTCAAAACGGTTCTGGGCAGAGGCAGTAAACATGGCGGTCTATCTCATCAATAGATCGCCAAGGAGTTCCTTGGAAGGAAAGATAGCTGAAGAAATATGGTCTGGGAAAGATGTTGATCTTTCAAACTTGAAGATTTTCGGATGTCCAGCTTATATGCTTATTCCGGGTGACAAAAGATCAAAGCTTGATTCTAAGTCAAAGAAGTGCATCTTTCTGGGTTTTGAGAAAGGTGTGAAGGGCTTCAAGTTATGGGATCCTGAAGATAAGAAGAGGGTGTTTAGTCGAGATGTGGTTTTTGATGAGCAGTATATGGTGCAGCAGGCGAGGTCAGAACAAGTACCTGTAACCATTGAGACTAGCACGGATTCTAGGGAAATTCAGGAGGAGTCTATAGAAGATAGACCAGCAGCAGAGAGTGATGAGCAGCCTGTTGTGGAGGAGCAGGAGGTTGAAAAACGTGTTAAAAAGAAAACAGAGGAAAGATTGGTACCTAACAGAGAAAAGAGAATTTCCAAACCACCAGTAAGATTCGGTTTTGAAGACATGGTGAACTATGCCTTGGTTGTTGGTACTGATGATCCAGCCAATTTTCGAGAGGCTATTAGTAGCCAGGAGAAAGAGCAATGGCTGGAAGCTGCAACAGAGGAAATCGACAGTCTAGACAAGAATCAGACATGGGATCTTGTTCCTTTACCTAAAGGAAAGAAGGCGGTTGGATGCAAATGGGTTTTCAAGGTAAAACCAGGAATCTCTGAGAAAGAAGTATCAAGGTTCAAGGCAAGGTTGGTGGCAAAAGGATACTCACAGAAGAAAGGGGTGGATTATGACGAGATTTTTTCACCTGTGGTTAGACACACTTCCATACGAGTTGTGTTAGCATTGGTAGCGGTATGGGATTATCATCTTGAACAGATGGATGTGAAGACTGCGTTTCTTCATGGAAATTTGGAAGAAGAAATCTATATTGAGCAGCCTGAGGGGTTTGTAAAGCCAGGTGAGGAGAAGCTTGTGTGTAAGTTGAAGAAGTCCTTATACGGATTGAAGCAAGCTCCAAGACAATGGTACAAACGTTTTGACTCTTATATGCTGGAAATTGGCTACCAAAGATGTGAGTATGATTCCTGCGTTTACACAAGGTACCTTGATGACCATTCTCCCATATTCATTCTGCTATACGTTGATGATATGCTTATTGCTACGAGCGATATGAATGATATTGCTGAGTTGAAAGGACTACTGGGAAAAGAGTTTGAAATGAAGGATCTTGGTGCTGCAAAGAAGATCCTTGGAATGGAGATTCGCAGAGAGAGGAGCTCTAAGAGATTATGGCTTTCTCAAAAGAGCTACATAGAGAAGGTGGTAGAACGCTTTGACATGTCGGAATCAAGGACAGTTTCTACACCTTTGGCGAATCTCTTCAATCTATCAGCGAAGCAGTGTCCTAAGTCTGTTGAAGACATCAAAGATATGGCACAAGTTCCTTATGCAAGTGCGGTTGGTTGCCTAATGTATGCTATGGTTTGCACTAGGCTGATTTGGCTCAAGCAGTTAGTCAAGTTAGTAAGTACATGTCGAATCCTGGAAGAGATCATTGGGAAGCAGTGAAATGGATACTCATGTATTTGAAAGGTTCTGCTAACTGTGGGATTATGTTTGGCGGTCAGGAGAGTGCATCAGTTGTGGGGTTTGTTGATTCAGATTACGGTGGTGATCTAGACAATAGGAGGTCCACTACGGGATATGTGTTTACACTATCAGGAGGACCTATTTGTTGGAGATCCGTGTTACAGTCTGTTGTAGCCATGTCAACCACGGAAGCTGAGTATATGGCAATGGGTGAGGCAGCTAAGGAGGCACTTTGGGTGCGAGGACTTGTGGCGGAGTTGGGAGTTGAGCAAGGTGGAGTTCAGCTACACTGTGATAGCCAGAGTGCGCTGTATCTGGCAAAGAATCAAGTGTATCATGCAAGGACGAAGCACATCGCTATAAGGTTTCATAAAATCAGGGAGTTAGCAGCTTCTGGTGAGATCTTATTGCAGAAGGTGTCTACGTTGGAGAATGCAGCTGACATGTTGACCAAGCCGGTTCCTACGGGGAAGTTCAGACATTGTCTTGAGCTACTCCAGATCTTCCTGTGCTAGAGGAAGATGGTGACCCCTCAGATGTTAGGAAAGTCAGAAGGTGACATTGTTGAGATTTTTCGTCAAGGTGGAGTTTGTTATCCTAAGGTGACTTAAATCTCAAGGTACTGCAAAGGGGCCTTTCTTGAGTGAGCAAAGGAATGTCACGGGCCGAAGGCCCGTGACAGGCCTGCGAGCTCAAGATAAGGCCCAGTAGAGATCAGTGGGTCACGGGCCTGACAGAAGATGACATCTGGGGGGTGCGGGGGGCGCAGCCCCCCACGGGATGGTACACTATGCTGATAGGTCTAGTTTTAACCCTATTCTAACTGCAAGTGCACAGTGATGTAGTTGTAGTACTTAGGGTATCGAATCCACAGGGACTCTGGTCAACGATAGATTTAGAACTATTAAGATTAAACTAGGAGAAAGCAAAGGTGATTAAACTAAAAGCAAAGCAGAAAAGTAAATAGCAGCGAGTTTGTGAGCAAGGAAGCGAAGCGTTAGGTTTCAGGAGTTCTCAGGAAATCAGGAACGCAAGCAATCAATCTATCTAGATCTAATCAATAACTGTTCTAGAACTCAAACACTGATATAGAATTAACCAAATTCCTTTGCGATAATTCTCTAAGTCTAAGTGCAGCAAACTAAACTTTCGTTTGCGAGAACTAACAGATTAAACCAGCTTTAATTCCAAGTTTGATATGTTCACAATTAACCTGAACCAAACTTCCGTTTGCGAACAGTTTAATTGCTTATCTAAGTTCTTTCTAGTTAAATTAACCAACTTCCGCTGAATTAATCAACCTAACATCATAACTCTGATTAGCTACTTCAGATTTAGCATTAAGAACAACTTAGATAAAGAACTAGCAGATATAAATCTCTACAGATTGATTTAAACTATAATTCTCTGAAATCCCTAATGAGAATCCTTCAACCTAACAGGTAAACTACTCAGACATGTTCATCGAAACAGAAAACATCTTAAGTAGAAAACCAAATATCATAAAACAGAATAATCAACAGGGGTTCGAAATCCTCTCTCTTTCGAGAGCAAGATCAGCCCCTAAGGCTCTCTGAAAATAAAATAAGACTTAATAAAAGCGTAGCCTAAACAATGGCTTAAAAACCCTTATATAATAGCTAAAACACGTTTTGGGCTTCTGTGTAAATATCTGGGCTTTTCTGCAAAATCAGCATTCTTTATTAAATCGGCGAGTCTGGCCCATTCGCATATGCAACGATCGATGCAGGTGTGCAACGATCGACGCAGTCTTCAAAACTGGACAGTGAACTTTGTCTCTCGGACCAAATCTCCAAAATACACCAAACAGCTCCAAAATCTCCACTTCTGCTCCAAATGTGTCTAAACCTGTAAACATACTAAAAAGAACACAAAAGACACTAAAAACACATCTATATCATGGCATAAAATGGGTAAAAACCATGATATATCAACTCCCCCACACTTAGCTCTTGCTTGTCCTCAAGCAAGTAAAGAACTAAAGCATACGAGAAGAAGTTTGAAAACACAGAAACTCATTTCGTCCTAGGAACTTTCACAATCACATTCACTCAGTAAGCCACTGAAAACTTCCCTACAGAACTCAAGACCACAATATACTTCCCCCACACTTAGCAACTGTCCTAAGTAAACTCCACAATCACATTCAAGCATTCAAATTCACCCTACTGACTTCTGCAAGTATTTAAGTGCGGTCTCACCTAAGGAGTATCGATCAAAGGCACATGGATTCTTACCTTATCAGCTCTAGACCACCATACTATCTTTCTCTAGTCCCTTTCTTCTCTTTCCCTTCTTTAACAACTGATTTTTCCCCACTGGGTATCATTTTATTTTTTTTATCAGTGTTCTTCCCGTTATGGGGTGTACTTTGGACACATTCCATGGATCGCACAGGAGGTAATAGGGGTCTCTACCACTCCTGTGACCACTTCGGAGTTACTAACTCATCCTCAGTTTATTATCTTTTTTTTTTTTTTTTTTTTTTTTTTTTTTTTTTTTTTTTTTTATGGAAGGGGAGAAGGGAACTAAATAGGACAGGTTGACAGGCTGTGTCAGAACTAACAAGGGAATCCGACACAAAGTATACCAAGCCCTTAGGTGAGAAATCTAAGTCAGTATTAAGGTTGAAGTCAGTAAAAGGATCCTCTGATACCTGAAGTGATGTGGGTGTTCTCAGTAGGTTGATCTATGTCTGGGTTTTCTAACAGTCATAGAGGCTCTGCAAGTCTGTCCAATGGTCACTTAGTTCCTGTTCAAGCGAAAAGTTTCCTCGAAAAATCATAGTTTCATACAAATTTTGACTCAATAAAACAAATTTTGAAAAACTAAGAAAACAAAAGCGTGCGTCAGTAGCTTCCTCCCCCACACTTAAACTACACTGTCCCCAGTGTAATCGAAGCATGAGCTCGGTGAAAGAATAATCAAATTGAAGAACAAACCGAAAAGTTGCAGAATACTTACCTGTCGTCGCCCTGCGTCGATCGATGCCACAAGGGTGTCGATCGATGCAAGGCGATTATCGCTCGCGGTTATGTAGATAACCGATGTCTGAACCGCAATCAATTCGTTTAACCGTGAATCGCAACCGCATCGATCGATGCACAATGTGTGTCGATCGATGCAATGCGATTTTTCCTGTTTCTCTCGGCTCTGAACACACTTAAATAGAAAATCAAAACACCAAAAATAAAAACGGAAAATGAAAACTAAAACGAACCTAACAGTGGGTTGCCTCCCACTCAGCGCTTGTTTTTAGTCATTAGCTTGACTATTGGAAGAGATTTGATTCAAGGCGGTTTCAACAGAGACTTTGAATGTCTCTGTGAATATCTCTTCATCCAAGGAGGTGTATAGGCATTATGATCATGAGGCTTTCCAAGGAAAGAGAAATCAGAATCAGGGCGGGAGCGAAGCTTGAGCGGTCTACTGCGTTTTCCTGCATTCAAAACAACATGGTCAGGAGGTTTAAGCTTAGATGATTTGTTCCTTACCTTTGATGTAGATCTGATGTTTGGGGCTTTCTGCTTATGAGCAGTTGCAGGTACTGAAGATGTTAGAGCAGGTTCAAGAGGAACTGCCATCTTCTTCTTTCCACTATCAGATACTGTAGTTCCACCAATATGAACTTCTTCTTTCAGATGACCATTAGTGGAGATCATCTTCTTTGCGTGAACTCGCGAAGCTTCAACTGGTGGTGTTTTATTCACCTTCTTATCTATCACTTTCATGCAGTTAGCCACTTCTAGCTCTTGTTTGGAAGGTTTAGGAACCTTAGGATATGGCACTGGGGGCTTGTAGGCTTGTTCTGGCACTGTTGCAGGTTTCTGGACATGTGTGCGTTCTGCATCGATCGTTGCATAATGTGTATCGATCGATGCAAGGCGATTCTGTTTCTCGAAAGAACTCGAAATTGCCGTCAGAACGGCGGGTCGATCGTCACTAAGGGGGTGTCGATCGGTGCATGTATCAGGCAGACAATATTCATCCAGAAAATCCGAGATTATGCTCTCTTCTTCATCCAGCAACTTAATCTCATCCCTTAAGGTCACAACTTTGATGGATCTGTGCTGTTCAGCTTCCCTAGCTTCATTTCGCCTTTCTATTGCTGCATCCAGCTCCTCCATATGTGTGCTCAAAGATTCGAGCTTCTCATTCAGATCTTTATACAATGCATCCATCTTTGAGTGGTGTGACACATTGATCTGTTGTTGCCTCTCAAGATACTGCTCTATCATGATTTCTATTCTGCTCTCATGAGCTGTAGGTGCAGGCGGTGCTTGGTAAGAAGAAACACCACAGTTCCTCGAGAAGGCGTTGCCCTGTTGCTGGAAAGGTCCCTGAAAAGCTGATTCCTGACTGTAGAATTTATTCCCTCCAATGCAGTTGATAGCTTTTTGCCCATACTTTTCAAGTACAAGACTATGCAGAGACTCTACTTTGCTCTTTAACCAAGTTATCTGCGAGTTATCAATCCCTGGATTGAAGAAACAAGACATCTTCCTTATGATATGTGTCGATCGATGCAGGAGAAGCGTCGATCGATGCAAGCTCGAGAATGCAACGATCGACACTAAGGGGGTGTCGATCGATGCAAGGCGATTACAGGCGTACCTGAAACGCAGAAACAAAAAAAGAAAAAAATTAGCAACAAAAAATAAAAAACGAAAAACCTAGTCTAAACCCTAAGTTCAAATCTATCGAGGACTCAAAAGAGTCCCCGGCAACGGCGCCAAAAACTTGATAGGTCTAGTTTTAACCCTATTCTAACTGCAAGTGCACAGTGATGTAGTTGTAGTACTTAGGGTATCGAATCCACAGGGACTCTGGTCAACGATATATTTAGAACTATTAAGATTAAACTAGGAGAAAGCAAAGGTGATTAAACTAAAAGCAAAGCAGAAAAGTAAATAGCAGCGAGTTTGTGAGCAAGGAAGCGAAGCGTTAGGTTTCAGGAGTTCTCAGGAAATCAGGAACGCAAGCAATCAATCTATCTAGATCCAATCAATAACTATTCTAGAACTCAAACACTGATATAGAATTAACCAAATTCCTTTGCGATAATTCTCTAAGTCTAAGTGCAGCAAACCAAACTTCCGTTTGCGAGAACTAACAGATTAAACTAGCATTAATTCCAAGTTTGATATGTTCACAATTAACCTGAACCAAACTTCCGTTTGCGAACAGTTTAATTGCTTATCTAAGTTCTTTCTAGTTAAATTAACCAACTTCCGCTGAATTAATCAACCTAACATCATAACTCTGATTAGCTACTTCAGATTTAGCATTAAGAACAACTTAGATAAAGAACTAGCAGATATAAATCTCTACAGATTGATTTAAACTATAATTCTCTGAAATCCCTAATGAGAATCCTTCAACCTAACAGGTAAACTACTCAGACATGTTCATCGAAACAGAAAACATCTTAAGTAGAAAACCAAATATCATAAAACAGAATAATCAACAGGGGTTCGAAATCCTCTCTCTTTCGAGAGCAAGATCAGCCCCTAAGGCTCTCTGAAATAAAATAAGACTTAATGAAAGCGTAGCCTAAACAATGGCTTAAAAACCCTTATATAATAGCTAAAACACGTTTTGGGCTTCTGTGTAAATATCTGGGCTTTTCTGCAAAATCAGCATTCTTTATTAAATCGGCGAGTCTGGCCCATTCGCATATGCAACGATCGATGCAGGTGTGCAACGATCGACGCAGTCTTCAAAACTGGACAGTGAACTTTGTCTCTCGGACCAAATCTCCAAAATACACCAAACAGCTCCAAAATCTCCACTTCTGCTCCAAATGTGTCTAAACCTGTAAACATACTAAAAAGAACACAAAAGACACTAAAAACACATCTATATCATGGCATAAAATGGGTAAAAACCATGATATATCATATGGCGGTTTAGTTTCCCCTTGTATCGAGAGAATGAAAAAATCTCGTTAGAGCTTTCTATTGTCTATTGTATCGGGTTTTGGGGCAGTATATAAAGGGGTCTAAGGGTTTGTAAATGACACACACGAAATATAGAAACCCTAGACAAAGGGTATTTGCCTCAATATTGTTTCTCTCTAAGTATTCCGCAAACGTTCTATCTTCTAGGGTTCACTCGAGTTTTTACAACAAAACTTCAACAACAAGTCAAAAACATATAACTAAATCGGTTAGCCAGATCGATCATGTTTTCTTAGTCATCCCGTCCTCTAGGCTCTAGGTTCGGAAAATAATGGTACAAATATAACTTGGCATATCTCGTACTCGTCGATGAAACCTCGAAGAGGTACCACATTGTAGGGTGAAGCTAAGTGCATCCTTAGATGCATGACAAATATTTTTTTTTTAGTTTTTCGCTTGTAATCACTTTCATGGAATAATTGTTTCTTTATATAAAATATAGTGTTTATGTAGACACATTAATATTAATTTTAAATTAAAAGTAGCCGCTTTCTTCAGATCTCCGACAGTTTAGTAAGTGGATTGGTCTTTTGATTTTTATATAAGAAGTTGTTAGCATTTACAAATTCACAAGCAAATACAAGAAACATCAACTAATATAAAACAAAGAAAGAGAGAGATTCATTGCTTCAAAAGATCATCAAATATCTTTGAAGAAACATGTATAAGCACATAAAATTCTATTTGTATCTCTTGTATCTTAGCCAAGAACAAGAGGGATATAGCGGTTGTCTTATCCCACAAAGGGATTTCGTGTAACCCAAGGCTTGGGATAGGGTCAATATACTTTTAAGGAAAGTTCTCTAGTGCGCGATTCAATCATTATCCAAGTTCATTGTTCACAATACACGGGTACTTCTCCAACAACACCGTGTCAGATCTTCGGATCATGTATTTTTAAA
Source organism: Orychophragmus violaceus (assembly GCA_030180135.1). Taxonomy (NCBI): domain Eukaryota; kingdom Viridiplantae; phylum Streptophyta; class Magnoliopsida; order Brassicales; family Brassicaceae; genus Orychophragmus; species Orychophragmus violaceus. The sequence goes on along the minus strand of CM058233.1, from coordinate 82,203,106 downwards.
TGCATCATACGTACCCTACTAATGAAACTTCAACAACAAGTCAACAATATATAACTAAATCGGTTAGCCACCTCGATCATGTTTTCTTAGTCATCCCGTCCTCTAGGATCTAGGTTCGGCAAATAATGGTACAAGTACAACTTAGCTCATCTCGTACTCGTCGATGAAACCTCGAAGAGATACAACATTGGAGGGTGAAGCTAAGTGCATCCTTAGATGCATGACGAAGAGTTTTTTTTTAGTTTTTCGCTTGTAATCACGTATCATGGAATAATTGTTTCTTTATATCAAATATAGTGTTTATGTAGACACATTAATATTAACTTTAAATTAAAAGTAGCAGCTTTCCTCGGCTCTCCGACAGTTTAGTAAGTGGAATGTGGCCTTTTGATTTCTATATAAGAAGTTGTTAGCATTTACAAATTCATAACAAAAAATTTACAAGCAAATACAAGCAACAACAACTAATATAAAACAAAGAAAGAGAGAGATTTATTGCTTCAAAAGATCATCAAAGATCTTTCAAGAAACATGTATAAGCACATAAAATTCTATTTGTATCTCTTGGTATCGTAGCCAAGAACAAGAGGGATATAGCGGTTGTCTCCCACAAAGGGATTTTGAGTAACCCAAAGCTTGGGATAGGGTCAAAATACTTTTAAGGAAAGTTCTCTAGTGCGCGATTCAATCATTATCCAAGTTCATTGTTCACAATACACGGGTACTTCTCCAACAACACCGTGTCAGATCTTCGGATCATGTATTTTTAAATGCATCATACGTACCCTACTAATGAAACTTCAACAACAAGTCAACAACATATAACTAAATCGGTTAGCCACCTCGATCATGTTTTCTTAGTCATCCCGTCCTCTAGGCTCTAGGTTCGGCAAATAATGGTACAAGTACAACTTAGCTCATCTCGTACTCGTCGATGAAACCTCGAAGAGATACAACATTGGAGGGTGAAGCTAAGTGCATCCTTAGATGCATGCCGAAGAATTTTTTTTTAGTTTTTCGCTTGTAATCACGTATCATGGAATAATTGTTTCTTTATATAAAATATAGTGTTTATGTAGACACATTAATATTAACTTTAAATTAAAAGTAGCAGCTTTCCTCGGCTCTCCGACAGTTTAGTAAGTGGATTGTGGCCTTGATTTTTATATAAGAATTTGTTAGCATCACTACAAGAAATATAGGTATTGATAGCACATGAGGATAGCACGATTTCGGTTAGTGCTATTGTAGAGGGTATGTCGGGATGAAGTACTCTATCACAACATTATATTTGTGCTATATTGTTATTTCACTAAGCGGGAAACCAAAATTATGTTTTAGAGCCAAAATTCTGCTATAATTGCCAAAAATATGTTTTGGAGGTAAAATTTTGGTAAGGGCACAATTAATCAAAAAAAAAAAACTCTTTAATTTTTAGATTAATAAAAAACTCTTAGAAAGAACAAAAAAAACTTACCTCGAACATTTTAGTTTTGCTTATGCAGTTCCTAGTCCCAAATTTCATCGACTTTGAGCTTCAATCCCTAACTTGATATTGAAAAATTAGAGAGTGAAATCGATGAAGATGAAGTGAGGATGAGCGATCACGAGTTTCCCAGCGACGGGGCTACCTAAGGATGAAGATTTGGCATCTCTTTCTCAGTCTCTGATTCAAGCGAATCTCGCAAAGGCTTTTAGCAGAACACCGGAGCTGAGCCGAATGATCTAGGATGTCAATCGTGTATCGAAGACCTCTTCCTCGAACAAGAACCGCATGACTTTGGCCTTTATGTGAAGTTCTTAGAGCAGTAATATATGCCGTGTTCTTTTTACTATAGATGATTCAAAGTTTTGGGACTTGTGATGATTGCAGGAAGGTAACACAGGCTTGGCCGTTGGGATCCGCAGGAAGCCGTAAGATCTTTTTCTTCTGAGTTTTTGTACATAGTTTTGGATCTGAGGAGTGAGGAATGGTTATCATAAGCACTAATTGTGCCACTGTAGTTCATTGAGATGACAAACATGATGCAGTGAAAGCTCTAAACATCTACAAACGAGCTGGTCAACAGGTGAGCTTCACATCGCTGTGTTTTTTGGGCATATATTAAGCTTATCTTCATAGATGTTAAACATTGAATCTTGATGCTTTTCTTTGTGTAGGCTGAGAACCTGGCTGAGTTTTATGATTACTGCAAAGGGGTAGAGCTAACAAGAAACTTTCAGTTCCCAACATTAAGACAGGTTGGTTCTTATCTTTCAGTTCTTAACTGTGTTGTGTAATTCACTCCTCACAGTGAAAACGATGTTTTACGATCTTGTCAGAAGAAAATTGCGGGTAAGCTTCTTCCATTTTCAGACACTAGACTGTAATGTTGCAATTCGTTTTCTGTGGATTGATCATGTTTAGAATTGGACTCTAGTTTAGAGCACATCCTTTTTGTTTTAATATGAAGTTTATAGCTAACGTTCTTGATGATTCTGTATGTTCACAGACTCCAGTCTAATTTGAATGTTAGTTGTATAAAGCCCCATGAGATTATCAATTGAGATGGTCCGCTGCCTTAGCTATTTTTTCAATCATTGTAGGAAATTGCATTATGCTTGTCTGGAGGCATGGATCTACATTACGGCCATGCAAGTGTCCCTTGTGTGATATATCATGGTTTTTACTAGTTTTAGGCCATGATATAGATGTGTTTTAGTGTCTTTTGTCTTTGTTTAGAGTCTTTTACAGGTATAATCAGGTTGGGAGCTAAATTGGAGATTATGGAGCATTTTGGAGATTTTTGGAGTGATTGGCCGAGAGATAGAGTTAACTGTCCGAAACAGAGAAAGGTGTCGATCGTTGCACTCTAGCAACGATCGTTGCACCAGCGAGATGGGCCAAAAGTTCGGCGGTTTAGAAGAATCAAGATATTGCACTTTGATCCAGAAGTTCCTGATATTTACAAAGAAGCCCCTGGCCGAGATTATGCCTATATAATAGAGTTTTTAGAGTTTTTATTAGATACACTTTCATAATTAAGAGCAGAGGATTTTTAGAGCTTTTGGGGCTGATCTGAACCTAATTCATCATCTGTATTTGGAGAAGATTTCGAACCCCTTTTACTCTTATTCTTTTATGCAATTTACTTATCATATGATCATGTTTTCATTATCTATGTCTGAGTAGATTCCTAGTTAGACTTAGGGTTTCTCACATAGGATTTCATGACTTGCTAGACTTGTTCAATTTCAGTTAAGGATTCAAACTATATCTGTTCTTCAATTTAATTGTGCTTAAAGCTAGTTCTAACCTGATCAATTAGAATCTAGATCTTAGGTTGCTAAATACGTCACGGAAGTGGGGTTTAGGAATCTGAACTAATTAAATTGGGCAATTAAACTTTGCGCAAACGAAAGTTTGGTTTAGGATAATTGTGAACATATCAAACTTGGGATTAATGCTAGTTTAATCTGTTAGTTCTCGCAAACGGAAGTTTGGTTTGCTGCACTTAGACTTAGAGAATTATCGCAAAGGAATTTGGTTAATTCTATATCTGTGTTTTGAGTTCTAGAACTGTGCTTAATTAGATCCTTGCTGAATGAACTGTCTGCTAGTCTGATTTCCTGAGAATACCCTAGGTTTGACGCTTTTAATTACTTGCTTTCACAACCAATAATCTCTGCTACTGATTTACTTTCTTGCACTATTTTCAATACAATCACATTGCTTATTTCTAGTATTCATTCCCTACGGTTTGATTCTCTTGAGACCAAGTGTCCCTGTGGATTCGATAACCCTATATACTACTTTGACATTGCTGTACACTTGCAGTTTAGTATAGGGATTAATTCTTGACCTATCAAGTTTTTGGCGCCGTTGCCGGGGACTCTTTGAGTCTTCGATAGGACCGAACTTAGGGTTTTACTAGAAATTTTTCGTTTTTCGTTTTTGTTTTTCGTTTTTTTTATTTATTTATTTATTTTGCTAACTTTTTCTCTGTTTCTCTCTGTCGCAGGTACGAATTTCGCCTTGCATCGATCGTTGCACCCTTGCATCGATCGTTGCTAAGCGATTTGAGATTGAATCGATCGTTGCACTGACAGCATCGATCGTTGCTGGACGATTACAGACAGTTTATGCCAACGCAGAACACTCGAAGTAATCCGAACTCGAGCTTAGTTAATCTCAACCTAGAAGAACTTGGACGTCTAGAGAGGACTATCAGAAGAGAAAAGAGAGAAAGAATGGTACAAGAACGCTTGATCTTGATACCAGATGCTGATGGAGTCCTGAGGGATCCAGAGAACAATCCTTACAATGCTGCTGGGCAAAGGATTGATGCTGAGGGACGAGTGATCCCTGATGAAGTTGAGCCACAAGGTAGAGAGATGGTAGTTCACGAGAGGACACTAGCTGATTACAATAGACCTGATGAGTTGCATGCAAACCGAGCAGCTCTAGTGCTTCCTGCCTTCGAGAGGAATGATTTTGAGGTAAAAACTATCTACTACCAACTGATGAGGCAGATTGCTTTTCATGGTCTTCAATCAGAGCAGCCTATGGATCACATTGACAAGTTTGAGGACATAGTCACTGGCATGAAATATGAAGGAGTATGCCCGGACTATCTGTTCCTTAAGCTATTTCCGCACAGTCTTGCTGGAGACGCTAGTGCATGGCTGAGACAACTGGCACCTGGCCAGTACACTACTTGGACAGCCTTAAAGAGTGAGTTCCTGCGTCACTTCTACGACGCTGCGCGCTCAGATCAGTCCAGACAGGACATACTCACTTTTTCCCAAGGAGCTGTGGAGCCTTTGACAACCGCATGGATGAGATTTAAGAAATATCAGCGTGATTGTCCACACCATGGATTCACAGAAGTACAGCTGATAGGTATTTTCTTCAGAGGCATAGATCTCCCTTATCAGACTGCGCTAGATAATTCCAGTGATGCAAATTTCAGCACCAGAACTCCTACACAAGCTAAACGGTTGATAGAGAACCTGATTGGCAGCAATAGTTGCAAAACAATGGATGAAAGGAGGAAGAGATCTGGTGGAACTGTAGAGAATTCTGATATAGCTAATATTAGATCCAGATTGGACACAGTTTACAATCTCCTGACAAATAAGAAAGCTGTCCACTTTGCCCAAGATGTGGAGGTGATTCAGACTGAGGAGGACACTCAGGAAGAAGAAGTGAATTTCATAGGAGGTTCCGGTTTCCAAGGTAATAGATTTAACAATCAACAGGGGAACAGATTCTCAAATGGAGGACAGAATGGAGGTTTTCAGAAGACCTATGGACAAGGTAATCAGAGAACCTATGGATCTACATCTTATCAGACTCCTCCTGCACCTACAGCACATGAGAGCAAAATGGAGGCTATGATGGAACAACTGATGGAAAGTCAAACCAAGCTTTCTGTAGACAACAACAAGAAGCTAGACGCTGTCTATCAGGACCTCAATGGGATGTTTGAGACATTGAGCACTCACATGAAGCAGTTGGACACTCAGGTGAATCAGATGTCCAGCTCACTGAAAGGAAAAGGAGTTGCAGACACTCATATTAAGGCCTGGTCTGTAATGATTAATGATGGATCTTATCTAGGGGAGAAATTTGAGCTAAGTACAGCTGAGTTGGTGACTGAGGCAGAATTTTCGGATTTCTGTGAAAAACTCTCGGGTGGAAGTTGTGATGATCGCGATGCAACGATCGATACACATCTGGCATCGATCGATGCAGGTCGTGAACAAGCAGAGAATCCGTGGGATGAAAATGAGATTGATGCAGAACTAGCCCGCCTATTCCCTGATACATCTGAAATCACTCCAGAGGATGTTTATGCACGAGCTATTTGGCACTGTCCCAAGGTGTCTGAAGTGATTAAACAAGAGATTGAAGAGCTGAAAAGGCTAGAAAAGAGTGGTGAAGACTTGGAAGAAATTCCATCATCTGATGATCCACCTTATCATCCATGTGTTCAGAAATATTTGAATAAGATGTTGCCTTTAGATGAAGAGCTGAGAGAATGGGTGATAGTAGTTCCTCAGCATATTAGTGATGTTCTGTTAACTAAGGTCCCAAAGAAACTGCCTGATCCTGGAGTCTTTGTACTTGATTGTTCTATCTTTGAAGATAGTTTTAGGCGTTCTCTGTGTGATTTAGGAGCTGCTGGGAGCATAATGCCTTACTCTGTGGCAGAGAAGCTGGGTATGTTGGATTTTGCTCCTACTAGGACACGTCTTATCCTAGCTGATCAGTCCATGCGAGTTCCTGAAGGGCTCCTTATGGATATTCCGGTAAGAGTTGGAAACTACTTAGTTCCGACGGACTTCCTTGTGCTGAAATATGCCTGCGATCCGGATGAAGCTTTATTGCTTGGGAGACCATTCTTGGCTACAGCAGGAGCTGTGATTGATGTTAGACAGAGTCTAATAGACCTCCACCTGGGAGATGAGACGCTGCGATATGAGATGGAGAAGCTGCGGAAGCCACTGATAGATGGACAGACTTTCAAGATCTTGGAAGCAGATGATGAGCAGCTGAATGAGACTGTGATAATAGATCCTGGAGCGCATTTTACTCCATTTTTTCTTGGACTGAAGCATTCTGCAACAGCCTATTCTCCGCCATGGATGAGGAGACTTGAACAGAGACAGAAAAAGTCTCTGTCAGGATCTTCCGGAACTTGAAAAACCTTGCGCGTCCGGTCAAGCTATTGACCTTAAACAAGCGCTGGGTGGGAGGCAACCCACCATTAGGTACTGGTGTTTTTCTATTTAATTTTTGGTGTTTTTGTTAGGATTTTACGTTTGTTTTTGTTTCTGGTGCAGTCATGTTTGCAGGTCTCGGACAAAATCGCAGTGCAGCGATCGATGCATTTCTGCATCGATCGTCACAACACGAAATGAATCGCATTGCAGCGATCGTTGCGGTCCTGAGCAACGATCGACCATACACGAAAATCGCCAAGTAACGGTCGATGCATCTAATGCACCGATCGATGCTGTGCGACAGAGGTAACCCGACAGACATGATTTCACCTTTTCAATTTATTTTATTTTCTTTTTACCGATCCTTCGCTGGACACTACTGGGGACAGTGTGTCTTAAGTGTGGGGGAGGTGCTACTGACGTTTATCTTTCTGTTTTCTTAAGAGTCAGTCCGTTTTTTAAAAAATTTTTGTTTTATTGAGTCAAAATTGTTTAAGTAAGAAACTATGATTTTCGGAGGAGATTTACAAAACTTGCAGGAACTTAAGTAACCATTGGGATGAAGTTGCAGGATCTATCTCTGACTGTTAGAAAACTCAGACACAGATCAACCTACTGGGAACACCCACATCACTTCAGGTATCAGAGGATCCTTTTACTGACTTCACCCCTAATACTGACTTAGATTTTCTCACCTAAGGGCTTGGTATACTTTATGTCGGATTCCCTGTTAGTTCTGACACAGCCTGTAAACCTGTCCTATTTAGTTCCCTTCTCCCCTTCTATAAAGTAAAAAAAAAAAAAAAAGAGATAATAAACTGAGGATGAGTTAGTAACTCCGAAGTGGTCATGAGAATAGTAGTAAACACTATTATCTCTCATGTGATCCATGGAATGTGTCCAAAGTACACCCCATAACGGGAAGAACACTGATAAAAAAAATAAAATGATACCCAGTGGGGAAAAATCAGTTGTTAAAGAAGGGAAAGAGAAGAAAGGGACTAGAGAAAGATAGTATGGTGGTCTAGAGCTGATTAGGTAAGAATCCATGTGCCTTTAGATCGATACTCCTTAGGTGAGACCGCACTTAAATACTTGCAGAAGTCAGTAGGGAGAATTTGAATGCTTGAATGTGATTGTGGAGTTTACCTAGGACAGTTGCTAAGTGTGGGGGAAGTACATGTTGGTCTTGATATCCTGTGATTGATTCTTTCAGTGGTTTACTAAGGGGAATCTAAGTATTGTAGCTTCTAAGATGAAATGAGTTTCTGAAGAGTTTTCAAACCTCTTCACCATGTTTTAGTTCTATGTTTTGCTTGAGGGCAAGCAAAGGCTAAGTGTGGGGGAGTTGATATATCATGGTTTTTACTAGTTTTAGGCCATGATATAGATGTGTTTTAGTGTCTTTTGTCTTTGTTTAGAGTCTTTTACAGGTATAATCAGGTTGGGAGCTAAATTGGAGATTATGGAGCATTTTGGAGATTTTTGGAGTGATTGGCCGAGAGATAGAGTTCACTGTCCGAAACAGAGAAAGGTGTCGATCGTTGCACTCTAGCAACGATCGTTGCACCAGCGAGATGGGCCAAAAGTTCGGCGGTTTAGAAGAATCAAGATATTGCACTTTGATCCAGAAGTTCCTGATATTTACAAAGAAGCCCCTGGCCGAGATTATGCCTATATAATAGAGTTTTTAGAGTTTTTATTAGATACACTTTCATAATTAAGAGCAGAGGATTTTTAGAGCTTTTGGGGCTGATCTGAACCTAATTCATCATCTGTATTTGGAGAAGATTTCGAACCCCTTTTACTCTTATTCTTTTATGCAATTTACTTATCATATGATCATGTTTTCATTATCTATGTCTGAGTAGATTCCTAGTTAGACTTAGGGTTTCTCACATAGGATTTCATGACTTGCTAGACTTGTTCAATTTCAGTTAAGGATTCAAACTATATCTGTTCTTCAATTTAATTGTGCTTAAAGCTAGTTCTAACCTGATCAATTAGAATCTAGATCTTAGGTTGCTAAATACGTCACGGAAGTGGGGTTTAGGAATCTGAACTAATTAAATTGGGCAATTAAACTTTGCGCAAACGAAAGTTTGGTTTAGGATAATTGTGAACATATCAAACTTGGGATTAATGCTAGTTTAATCTGTTAGTTCTCGCAAACGGAAGTTTGGTTTGCTGCACTTAGACTTAGAGAATTATCGCAAAGGAATTTGGTTAATTCTATATCTGTGTTTTGAGTTCTAGAACTGTGCTTAATTAGATCCTTGCTGAATGAACTGTCTGCTAGTCTGATTTCCTGAGAATACCCTAGGTTTGACGCTTTTAATTACTTGCTTTCACAACCAATAATCTCTGCTACTGATTTACTTTCTTGCACTATTTTCAATACAATCACATTGCTTATTTCTAGTATTCATTCCCTACGGTTTGATTCTCTTGAGACCAAGTGTCCCTGTGGATTCGATAACCCTATATACTACTTTGACATTGCTGTACACTTGCAGTTTAGTATAGGGATTAATTCTTGACCTATCATTGTGCCATCGCCCAATTACTTTACTGGTACCTTCAGAGGAAACATCGAGAGGTCGGGATGACACTACAGTATCTGAGGTTCTTCGCGATGTTGAAACTTACAACCGAGTCTTTGGTGGACAGTCAAGTGGGCTTTTCAGGTATGCTCTTTCTCCAACAATCTCTGGGCTGTCAAGCTAGCAGATTATAACTGACCAGAGCTAAGTTTGGTGATTAGTAGTGTAGTTGTAAGTGTGTGTTCATGCAATCTCATAAGTTTTCTTGGAGCATTCTCACATGAAACTTCGTTTTGTTCTGCAGAGGATGCAAGACCTTCCCTTTTTACTCCGAAGGCTGTTGAGAGAAATTATGGATCCACGAAGCACGCTTCCTCTGGTCATCAGAGCTCGTGTTTATATTGCGGTTAGTTAAACTAAAAGCACATTTTGGTACTTCTGGACCATAGAAAAGTTAATATCTTTGCTAAAAGATGTTTCACAACTTTGAGCATTTGATCACATCTGAACTAAAAATGTTCATGAGTCTCACACTCGATTGACCCTTAGCATTTACATTTTAAAGATCATGAGACATTCACTAATGGTATTACCTTGCTTTGGCCAATGGTGATTGTAGGCCTCCGGATTGTCAGGATTTTGTTGGTATCATATGTCTTCTCGTTTTCAACTCTACCATCAACTCTACCATTAGTTTCATCGAAGAAAACAATGCTGGTAATGCCACTGCTGCTCTCATGGCTGGTCTTGCTCCTAAAACCAAGGTTTGTCATAAGAGAATGCTTTGTGAAGCTGATCTAAAGAGTTTACCAAAGTTTCTTGACTTGAGCTAATATTGTTGTGATGTTTCTCTATTTTCAGGTTCTTAGGGATGGGAAATGGAGTGAACAAGAAGCTGCTATTCTTGTCCCAGGAGATATTGTTAGCATTAAACTCAGAGATACTATCCCTGCCGAACAAGGAGAGATCGAGGTTTCACTTCTCCTTGTAATGACTAGGTTTCACTTCTCCTTGTAAGACATGGTTCAGATGTGGATACAGAAGACAAGGAAAGCTACACTGTTTTTGGTTGAGCTTCCAACGATTTTCGACCAGTACTTGGCCGCCACGGCTATGCTTGAATGATAAATTGATTCTGGAAAACATAAACTTAATTTTCGGAGTCTATATTACTTGAACTCTTTGTTATATATTTATCAGGAAACAATAGAACAAAAAATAATCATTCTTATTTTCCAAGTTTGCAAGATGTCTTTTGTTTTTTTTTGTCCTAAAAAATGTTATCAATTCAGAAATACTCATGAAATAAATAAATAAATGAATAAACAAAATTTTCAGTTTTAGTTTAAGGTATATACGATATTAAGTACAAAATTAAATCAATAAAAACAAAAGTTAGAAACAAATATTACTCAGTCTTAGTTTAGGGTATAAATAGGGTTTAGGGTATTGGAATATAAATTTAATTTGTTTAAATCTTAGTTATAAACATTAACCTATATTGTATTAAAATTTTTAATATAGGATATTGAAATATAGATTTAGGGTTTAGGGTATTGGAATATAGGGTTTAGGGTATTGGAATATAAATTTAATTTGTTTAAATCTTAGTTCTAAACATTAACCTCAAACTTAACCCTAAACCCTAAACATCTAAACCTTTAATTAATCATAAACACTAGATTTTTTTAACATCAAATAATTTGAACAATAGTTATAGGATATATATATTATCTTGTATTAATTTACCACATATTGCAAAATGTTTAGGGTATTGGATTGGAGGGTAAGAGTTTTTTTTAGTTTAGGATATAGGATTTAAGTTTTTGATTAGTTTAGGGTATAGAATTTGGAATAGGGTATAAAAATATAATTATATAAGGTTTAAGATACAATTGCATGTGTTTAGGGTATTGGATATGTGTATAGGGTTTAGGCTTGCAATATATTTTCTAATTATTTTTAAATAAATTTAGGGTTTAGGGTATTGGAGAACTTAATCATTAATTCTAAATTAGAAAATTTAACCTTTAAATTTTATACTTAAGCATAAAACTAAATCAAATCTACAAATCTAAAATATTATCATACACATTAGAATAATATAAGTATTATTTTTAGCCTAATTTTTGGTACTGAGCGCCAAATCCAAAAATTTTAGTGAAAATTTCCCTCATTTTTTATTTTAGAGAACAAAACACAATCCCTTAAGCAAAAAAAAAAAAAAACACGCACATACTTTTCCTATCTTCTTTCTCTCCCCCTCGTCTTTGATCATTTGTTCCCTCCTCCTCTCATCGAGATCCAATTCGTCTTTGGGTCCATTGTTCCCTCCACATATAGTCATCCAATTTCACCCACCATTGTTTTCCGTTGGAAGCTCTTTCAAAACTCCCTTCGAAATCTCCGTCTCTTTCTCTCTCGAGATCGATCGGCAATGGCTGCTTCCAACTCACTTTTCACCGTCGCTCTGTCGCGAAATCTTCCACATATCCCTCTTCACCATTCAGTATCGCCACCATTGAGTCTTCCACTCACCAGATCGAGCTCAGTCGCGTTTCGTTCCAAACCCCGATCCAGCTCACTCGTCTTGTGCTCCACCGATGAATCAAAGAGCACCGCGGAGAAAGAAATCCCAATTGAACTCAGTAATTTCCTCTCATGGCATTCTGATTCCAAATCGATTTTCAATATTAAAAAATATTATCAATCTCGAGTTTTCAGGGTACGAGGCTTATCCAACTGTGATGGATATCAATAAGATACAAGAGATTTTGCCTCACAGGTGAAAATTTCTTGTTTCAAGCTGTGAATGTGTACTGTTATGATTCGATATCTTCATCTTTATCATCCATTTTTGTGTGTGGATTGTTGTGTAGAAGGCAGTGAAGGAGAAAAAGAAGCATGCGTCTGTCCAGGTAGAAGGAGAAGATGTAGAAGAATCCTCTCTCTCAAATTGACGTCGCCGGAGCTAGCTGGCCTTGTGAACTCCGGCAGTGTTCCGTAGCTGGCTATGTGAACGGTGAGTTTTCTTCTCCTCTTAAAGGTTTACGTTTTGGTTGAATCGATTACGACAAGCTTATAGACGAATTTTTACATGGCTGTTAAATTTCCGGGGTTCAAGGAGCGAAAGGGAACTTCTGATGTGAAACCAGATGATGAAGAGACTGAATATGATGGTTTGGAGATGAAGCCGACGATGCAGAACAATAATGTTAAAGAGGAAGCAACAAAAGTACAAGCAATTATACCTGAAATTTCAGATCCCTCTTTACTATTATCGGACCAGTCAAGACGTTCCCTTTATACTTCACTTCCTGCACTTGTTCAAGGGAGGAAATGGATATTGCTTTATAGGTAAGAGAACACATTCCAATCATTTCAGAGTTTGATTTCTGATTTTACATGTGTGTGTGATCATTGGTTTGATCTGCTGCGTTTTTTTGTAGTACGTGGAAGCATGGTATATCACTATCAACGCTGTACAGGAAAAGCCTCCTCTGGCCTGGTCTCAGTTTACTGGTAAATAAAACTCAGCTTCTGATCAAAATGTTGGTTTCATTTGGAGAGATATATGACAAACCAACGTTTGTTTCAGGTTGTTGGAGACAGAAAAGCTTCTGTCTTTGGTGGTCTTGTCGAGGCATCTTTGATACCAACTGATAAGAAGTATCAGGTTTGGTTCCAAAAGATCCAATATTTATCACTTCCTTTCTTTTCACTCTAATTGAGATTCTTTGTATTTGGGATTTTGTGTCAGGGAACCAACAGTACATTTGTTTTCACTGATAAGTCTGGACAAGCCACAATATACTGTCCCACAGGTATTGTTATTATGCATTGCTCATCAACATAGAGCTTCATGGAGTCTCTTTCTTATTCACTTGTTTGCACTTGAGCAGGCGCAAATCGGTTCTACACTTTATGCTCCAAGGACTTTCTAGCTCTCGGTGGTGGTGGACGGTTTGCTCTCTATCTAGATAGTGAGCTGTAAGATTTCCTACAAAACTATATTTCCAGTTCCATCATATTGCAACAAACATAGTATGTATTTCGGCTTTAACTATGTTTTCATATGATTGATTCTTCAGGCTGTTGAGCTTTGGTTGTTGGATAAAGCAGTACTACCGATCCAGACATTGCAACTATTAAGTTTATGTTTTTAATTGAACTTGTGTTTATGCTTGTTGGTATACTTGAGTATGTATTTCTTGTTTGTGGATGTTTATGTTTAAGTTGTAGAAATTTGAATTGTTTGTAATTATATGTTTATAAATTCTAAATATATTTCTGCAATTCTAATTGATTTTAAAATAATAATTTAAAACCAAAATATAATTATATAATAAAAATTTATAGCTCCAATTAATATTAAATATAGCATAATATAAAAGTGTTCATAAAATATACAATAGCCATAAAGATTGGTTATTACAAATAATAATACAGCAACAACAAAAATGCTAGGATAAAGTATAACACAGCCCTAAAATATTGCCACCACAATATATATTATTGCACGAACAATATGCTGCATTAATTTATAAAATGGCGATAAACCAATGCTGCTGAAAACTATATAATCACATCAAAATTAGCGCTATCGTAGACATATATATGATAGCATGTCAAATTAGTGCTATCGTAGATGACTGACCTAAGATGGCAGCGGCAAACATAGCGTTTATGGAAACGCTACCATAGACATATGATAGCGTTTTCGTGGTGCTATCAATACCCATATTTCTTGTAGTGCATTTACAAATTCATAACAAAAAAATCACAAGCAAATACAATAAACATCAACTAATTTAAAACAAAGAAAGAGAGAGATTCATTGCTTTAAAAGATCATCAAAGATCTTTAAAGAAACACGTATAAACACATAAAATTCTTTTTGTATCTCTTGTATCTTAGCCTAGAACAAAAGGGATATTTTGGCTGTCTTATCCAACAAAGGGATTTCGTGTAACCCAAGGCTTGGGATAGAGTCAAAATATTCTTTAAGGAATGTGCTCTCGTGCGCGATTCAATCATTATCCAAGTTCATAGTTCACAATACACATAAACATCTCTAAAACACCGTGTCAGATATTCGGATCAGGTATTTTTAAATGCATCATACGTACTCTACTTATGAAACTTCAACAACAAGTCAACAACATATAACTAAATCGGTTAGCCACCTCGATCATGTTTTCTTAGTCATCCCGTCTTCTAGGCTCTAGGTTCAGCAATAATGTTACTAATACAACTTGGCTCATCTCGTACTCGTCGATGAAACCTCGAAGAGGTACCACATTGTAGGGTGAAGCTAAGTTCATCCTTAGATGCATGATGATATATCATGGTTTTTACCGGTTTTATGTCATGATATAATTGTGTTTTAGTGTTCTTTTGTGTTCTTTTAGAGTCTTTTACAGGTATAATCAGGTTTGGAGCAGAATTGGAGATATTGGAGCATTTCGGGGATTTTTGGAGTGCTTGGCCGAGAGATTTAGCTCACTATCCGATTTTGAGATCATGCATCGATCGACACACCTTTGGTGTCGATCGACACACTAGGGAGATGGGCCGATTACGGCGGTTTAATGAAGATTCAAGATTTTGCACTTTGGCTCAGAAGTTTCCAGTATTTACAAAGAAGCCCCAGCCGAGATTATGCCTATATAATTAGGATTTTGGTGTTTATTTTAGATACGCTTTCATACTTAGAGCTAAGAGATTTTTAGAGCTTTTGGGGCTGATCTAATCATGTACTTCATCTATTTTGGAGAAGATTTCGAACCCCTTTATCTATTTAATTTCTTATATGCAATCTATTAATTCTATGATTTCTGTTTCATTAATCATGTCTGAGTAGATTCATAGTTAGGTTTAGGGTTTCTCATTAAGGGTTTTATGACTTGCTAGACTTGTTTAATTCAGTTAAGGATTCACATGAATAGAATGTTCTTCGATCTAAATTGTGCTTAATGCTAGTTCTAACCTGAACAATTAGAATCTAGATCTTAGGTTGCTAAATACGACACGAGAGTGTGGTTTAGAATCTGAACTATTTAGGTTGAGCAATTAAATTATTCGCAAAGAGATTTGGCTTAGTTTAATTGTGAACATATCGAACTTGAAATTAATGCTGGTTTAATCTGTTAGTAATTGCAAAGAGATTTGGATTACTGCACTTAGACTTAGAGAATTCTCGCAAAGAGATTTGGTTAATTCTATATCCGTGATTTGAGTTCTAGAACTGTGCCTAATTAGATCCTGACTGATTGATTTGTCTGCTTGTCTGATTTCCTGAGAACGCCCTAGACTTAGCGCCTCTAATTAACTGCTTTCACCACTACCAATCTGCTACTTGTTTACTTTCTTGCTTTGCTATTTAGTTTAATACAAATTGCTTTCTTCTTAGTTTAAATTCCTACGATTCTTTATCTATCGAGACCAGAGTCTCTGTGGATTCGATACCCTATATACTACAATCACTTAACTATGCACTTGCAGTAGAATAGGATTAAAACTAGACCCTATCAATTTTTTTGGCGCCGTTGCCGGAGACTTTTAGAGTCTTCGATAGGATCGAACTTAGGGTTTTTACTAGGATTTTTTATTTTTGTTTCGTTTTGTTTTTATTTTATTTTAAGTTACTAATTTCTCTCTGTTTTCTCTCTGTCGCAGGTACCGATTTCGCTTTGCGTCGATCGTTGCACCTGTGTGTCGATCGTCACTAGGCGATTCTGAGATTGTATCGATCATTGCACTGATAGCATCGATCGTTGCTTGACAATTACAGACAGTTTATGCAGACGCGTGAAACTCGAAGTAATCAGAATCTGAACCTCGTTAATCTCGGACTTGAAGAACTTGGACGTCTAGAGAGGACTAACAGAAGAGAAAGAAGAGCAAGGATGGTGGTACAGAAGCTAATCATTATGCCTGATGCTCAAGGTACCCTGAGGGACCGAGATAACAATCTGTACAATGCTGCTGGGCAACGGGTTGATGCTGAAGGGAATGTAATCCCTGATCCTCCTGAGCAACCGCAACAGGAGCAGAACCAAGGTCAAAGACCGGCCCAAAACAGACAGATGGTTGTCCATGAGAGGACTTTAGCTGATTACAACAGACCGGATGAGTTTCATGCAAACCGGTCAGCTCTTGTGATGCCTGGTTTTGAGAGGAATGATTTTGAGATCAAAACCATCTACTACTCGCTGATGAGACAGAATGCCTTCCATGGTCATCCTACGGAGCAGCATATGGATCACATTGATGAGTTTGAGGACCTAATCAATGGCATGAAGTATGATGGAGTCTGCCAGGATTATCTGTTCCTTAAGCTCTTTCCATACAGTCTCGCTGGAGACGCTGCTGCATGGCTGAAGCAACTGCCACCTGGGCAGTTTGATACTTGGGAAGCCCTGAAGAGTGAGTTCCTGCGTCACTTCTACGATGATGCGCGTTCCGATCAGTCCAGACAGGACATTCTGACATTTACCCAAGGTCCTACTGAGCCTCTTAAGACTGCTTGGATGAGATTCAGGAAGTACCAGCGTGACTGCCCACACCATGGATTCACTGAGGTCACATTGCTAGGTATTTTCTTCAGAGGCATAGATCTGCCATATCAGTCTGCGCTGGATAACTCCAGTAATGCAAACTTCAACACCAGAACTCCTGCACAAGCTAAGCAGTTGATTGAGAACTTAGTGGGCAGCAACAGTTGCAAGATTATGGATGAGAGGAGGAAGAAATCTGGTGGAAGTGTAGAGAATTCAGAAATGGCTGAATTTAGATCTAAGCTGGACACAATTTGCAATCTCCTGGCTGGTAAGAAGGCTGTCCACTTTTCCCAAGATATTGAGGTAATTCAGACTGAGGAGGACACTCAGGAAGAAGATGTGAATTACATTGGAGGATCTGGTTTCCAAGGTAACAGATTTGGTAATCAGCAGGAAAACATATTCTTCAATGGAGGACAGAAGAGTGCCTTCACAGGCAATCAGAACTCAGCTGGTTTTGGACAGACTAGTGGTTTTCAGAAGCCTTTTAGACAAGGTACTCAGAGAACCTATGGATCTTCATCTTATCAGACTCCTCCTGCAGCCACTGCTCATGAGAGTAAGATGGAGACAATGATGGAACAGCTGCTGGAGAGTCAGACCAAGATTTCTGTGGACTGCAATAAGAAGTTGGATGCTGTCTATGAGGATCTCAATGGAAAGTTTGAGTCTCTGAACACTCATATGAAGCAGTTGGATACTCAGGTTAATCAGATTTCCAGTTCTATGAAGGGAAAAGGAGTAGCAGACACCCACATTAAGGCCTGGTCTGTGTACATTGATGATGGATCTCACCTAGGTGAAGGATTTGAGTTAAGCACAGCTGAGTTGGTAGAAGAGGTTGAAATTTCAGATTTTGGAGAAAATCTCTCGGGTGAAAACTGTGAAAACAGTGTTGCATCGATCGACACACACCTAGTGTCGGTCGATGCAGGCCGTGAACAGACAGACTCGCCGGTTGTTGATAGCATTGATGCAGATTTGGAGCTTGATCGCTTGTTCCCTGGAGTGTCTGAGATTACTCAGGAGGATAATTATGCACAATTCACTAGACTATATCCCTCGGTATCTGAAGTGATTAAGGAGGAGATTGAAGAGCTTAAGAAGCTAGAGGAGATTGGTGAAGAGTTGGAAGAAATTCCATCATCTGATGATCCACCTTATCACCCATGTGTGCAGAGGTATTTGAACAAGATGTTGCCTTTAGATGAAGAGATGAAAGATTGGGTGATTGTAGTCCCTCAACAGATAAGTGATGTGCTGTTAACCAAGGTTCCCAAGAAGCTGCCTGATCCTGGGATTTTTGTGCTAAGTTGTTCTATCTTCGAGGATAGTTTTAGGCGCTCTCTTTGTGACCTGGGAGCTGCTGGAAGTCTCATGCCATATTCTGTGGCAGAGAAGCTGGGTATGCTGGATTTTTCTCCTACTATGACCTCTCTTGTCCTAGCTGATCAGTCTATACGAGTTCCGGAAGGACTCCTTGAGGACAGCCCGGTGAGAGTTGGAAACTATTTAGTTCCAACAGACTTCCTAGTGCTGAAGTATGACAGTGATCCTGATGATGCGTTGATACTTGGGAGACCATTCTTGGCTACAGCGGGAGCAGTGATAGATGTCAGACACAGTCTGATAGACCTCCACCTGGGAGATGAGCCGCTGCATTTTGAGATAGACAAGCTGCGCAAACCACTGATAGATGGGCAGACCTTCATCATTATGGATGGAGATGATGAGCAGTCAAGTCACACTACGGTTTTGGATCCTGGAGAGCAGTTTACTCCTTCTTTTCTTGGACAGGATCATTCTGATACAGCTTATTCTCCACCATGGATGAGGAGGCTTGCACAGAGGCAATCAAAGTCTCTGTCAGGATCTCCAGCAAACTGATCTTGTTCGTCCGGTCAAGCTAATGACCTTAAACAAGCGCTGAGTGGGAGGCAACCCACTGTTAGGTTTAGTTGTTTTTCTTTCTTATTTTTGGTGTTTTTCTTAGGATTTCACGTTTTTGTTTGTTCTTGCTAAGTTTCAGATACAGAACTCGAGTCTGGAGATGTGTGACGATCGGTGCACTTGTGCACCGGTCGTTGCAAGGAGATTACGACGAGGAGATAGATCGCATTGTGACGATCGTTGCGGTCCTGTGCAACGGTCATTGCAATTGGTTCAACTGCAAAAATTAAGGTACGCGTGCTAAACCGGAATCAATCCGATTCAACCAGCATCGATCGTTGCTATCTAGCAACGGTCGTTGCACCCACGACCGAGGTAAGTTGCCTTAAACCCTTCTCTCCTCTTTTCTTCTCCATTTCTCGCCGTCCGTACGAACCAAAAACCTCAAAACTCTCATTTCTTCATCATTTTCTTCGAATTCAAGTGTTATTCTCTCGATTTTACACTGTCAATTCATCCTTATATCCCATATATCACGAATCCAAGGTAATGTGCCTCTATTTTGTGATTTTCGGATTCAATTTTAGGGTTTTAGAAATTGAGAATTTTGGATTGAAATTGATGAATGCATGCTTGAATGGACTAAATATGGGATGGTTGGTGATGATTTTAGGCTGATTAGTGCAAATGTGGAACGAATTTAGAACGACTTATGGATTTTGATTGCGGCTGAAATCGCCTTGCAACGGTCGTTGCACTTGTGCAACGGTCGTTGCTTTGCGATTTTGGGGAAATGTTCGATAATGCGAAATCACCTTGCAACGATCGATGCCTTAGGTGCAACGGTCGATGCTTCGCGATTTCACAGAGAGATTGCCGAGACTAATTGTTTTAATTTCTTGTTGAATGCAGATAGCATCTCGCAGACAACCCCGCAAGCGCCGAACAACAGCAGCAACAGCCACACGACAGTACATTCCACCACCAGGGTGGTTTCACAGAGACTCTCAGCCACCTGAGCCTTATGTGAGAGTTGGTCCAGCAGTAGCACTGCCTTGGCCCCGAGCAGTCACGACAGACATCCCGACAGCCAGACACTGGCCACGGAACATTTCTGAGTTCCTTAAGACTGCCGATTTTATAGAGAGGCCACTGCTTAACCAGTGGGATGAATTTGACTCGCTGCTATACAATGGTTGGTGTGGGATGATTATCAAACCAACCAGGTTTGCAGATTTCTCTACATGAAAGAGTCTGGGGATAGATGAGCAGGTACTCGCAGTGTGCAAGGGCATTGGTCTAGGGACAATGCCTATGTGTCCTTATGATTTGTATCCAGAGCTGGTCAGACAGTTGCTAGCCACTTGCAGAGTGGTTTACCCGGATCCAGATAGCAGGAGCGCTACAGGTGAGGCATCCTGTGCTGAGATATGTCTTGCCTATCTTGTGTTGGAGCTTGCTATGCAAGTATGAGGCCAACAAGATGCGCAAGTATGAGATGGAGATGTTGTTTATCGGGCTGCGAGATCAGTTTGAGGGTTCTGGCGTGAGAGATCCTACTAAGGGTCTCAACTTGGGAGCTGTTTTCACTCAGCATTTATGTGACCTGCAGTTGAAGCCATTTGATGGTGTAAACACTGAGACAGTGGGGAGCCTGCTTACTCCCATCTTTATGCACTGCGGGATTCCTCTAGAGGGCACAGAGTGTGACACAGCCAAGGAGTTCCTTGATTTCATCCACCTGCAGAGCTCTACCTGGCTCAAGGAGGGGCACACTTGGGTTTACCACGATCCGATCTCTGGGAAGTGTGGATTGGAGCTTCCTGCTCCTGGATATACACAGATTGATACACTGGAGGCCCTGAGATTCCAGCCTCCTAAGACCGTGCAGCGTGGAGTCCCTTCTATGGCTCATCCGCTGGGAGAGCCTTCTACACGAGCTTCATCTTCCTCTGCCCCTGCGCCTGCTGCTGCTCCTGCTGCTGACATCGGCCCTTATCCTGAGATTACAGTGCTCTATGGTGATATGTCTGATGCAGAGTGGAGAGAGAGAGGATGGTATTCTGCGGGGCATTTGGAACTTCATGCGCACCTGCACCTGCAGGAGACAGCCACAGATTCATCAGCCTGTCCCTACTACTCGACGCAGACAGTGTTCTCCTGAGGACTCCGGTGGTACTGATCCATATGCTGGGATAGATGATGATAGCGAGTGAGCGTAGCCTCCATCTCTAGACATTCGGTTTTGTACTCTGCTTATCTTTTTCTTTTCCTTTGCACTTTTTCTTTTGATTTTTAGGATGCTACTATGTTTGGTTGGTTGTGCTTGATTTGATACATTAGTTGCCTTGATTTTACTCTGTTTTCAGTGTTTTCAGCTTGCAGGATTCGAAATTGATAAATTCCAACGGACTAACCTGCTAACTTGCTGACTGATCCGATATACGCAGTGCGTCGATCGACACACTATTGTGTCGATCGTCACAACACGATCGAAATCGCATTGCAGCGATCGTTGCGGTCCTAAACAACGATCGATCATACACGAAAAATCGCCTAGCAACGGTCGATGCACCTAGTGCAACGATCGATGCCTGAGCGACAGAGGTAAAACCCGACAGAACTTAACCATTCCTTAAACAAATTTTTCTTTCATTTTTGCCAATCCTTCGCTTGACACTACTGAGGACAGTGTGTCTTAAGTGTGGGGGAGGTTCAACTAACTTCTTTCTTTTGTTTTCTTAGAGTCAGTTAAATTAGGATTTAATTTGTTTTATCGAGTCAAAACTTTTAAGTAGGAAACAATGACTTTTTGAGAAGATTAGCAGCACTTGCAGGAACTTAAGTAACCATTGGGATGAAACTGCAGATTATCTCTGACTATTAGAAAACCCAGACATGGATCAACCTACTACGGACACCCACATCGCTTCAGGTATCAGAGGATCCTTTTACTAACTTCACCTTAATACTGACTTAGATTTCTCACCTAAGGGCTTGGTATACTTTGTGTCGGATTCCCTTGTTAGTTCTGACACAGCCTGTAAACCTGTCCTATTTAGTTCCCTTCTCCCCTTCCATAAAAAAAAAAAAGATAATAAACTGAGGATGTAGTAACTCCGAAGTGGTCATGGGAATGGTAGCTACAACTTTCATATCCTGTGCATTCATGGAATGTGTCCAAGGTACACCCCTTAACGGGAAGAGCACTGATAAAAAAAAAAAATGATACCCAATGGGGAAAAATCAGAATGCTAAGGAAGGGAAAAGAGAAGAAAGGGACTAGAGAAAGATAGTATGGTGGTCTAGAGCTGATAAGGTAAGAGTCCATGTGCCTTTGATCGATACTCCTTAGGTGAGACCGCACTTAAATACTTGCAGAAGTCAGTAGGGTGAATTTGAATGCGTGAATGTGATTGTGGAGTTTACTTAGGACAGTTGCTAAGTGTGGGGGAAGTATATGTTGGTCTTGATGTCTGCAGGTTGATTCTTTCATGTGGTTTGCTAAGGGGAATCTGAGTGTTGCTGCTTCTAAGATGAAAAGAGTTTCTGAAGAGTTTTCAAACCTCTTCACTACATTTTAGTTCTCTGTTTTGCTTGAGGGCAAGCAAAGGCTAAGTGTGGGGGAGTTGATATATCATGGTTTTTACCGGTTTTATGCCATGATATAATTGTGTTTTAGTGTTCTTTTGTGTTCTTTTAGAGTCTTTTACAGGTATAATCAGGTTTGGAGCAGAATTGGAGATATTGGAGCATTTCGGGGATTTTTGGAGTGCTTGGCCGAGAGATTTAGCTCACTATCCGATTTTGAGATCATGCATCGATCGACACACCTTTGGTGTCGATCGACACACTAGCGAGATGGGCCGATTACGGCGGTTTAATGAAGATTCAAGATTTTGCACTTTGGCCAGAAGTTTCCAGTATTTACAAAGAAGCCCCAGCCGAGATTATGCCTATATAATTAGGATTTTGGTGTTTATTTTATATACGCTTTCATATTTAGAGCTAAGAGATTTTTAGAGCTTTTGGGGCTGATCTAATCCTGTACTTCATCTATTTTGGAGAAGATTTCGAACCCCTTTATCTATTTAATTTCTTATATGCAATCTATTAATTCTATGATTTATGTTTCATTAATCATGTCTGAGTAGATTCATGGTTAGGTTTAGGGTTTCTCATTAAGGATTTCATGACTTGCTAGACTTGTTTAATTCAGTTAAGGATTCACATGAATAGAATGTTCTTCGATCTAAATTGTGCTTAATGCTAGTTCTAACCTGAACAATTAGAATCTAGATCTTAGGTTGCTAAATACGACACGAGAGTGTGGTTTAGAATCTGAACTATTTAGGTTGAGCAATTAAATTATTCGCAAAGAGATTTGGCTTAGTTTAATTGTGAACATATCGAACTTGAAATTAATGCTGGTTTAATCTGTTAGTAATTGCAAAGAGATTTGGATTACTGCACTTAGACTTAGAGAATTCTCGCAAAGAGATTTGGTTAATTCTATATCCGTGATTTGAGTTCTAGAACTGTGCCTAATTAGATCCTGACTGATTGATTTGTCTGCTTGTCTGATTTCCTGAGAACGCCCTAGACTTAGCGCCTCTAATTAACTGCTTTCACCACTACCAATCTGCTACTTGTTTACTTTCTTTCTTTGCTATTTAGTTTAATACAAATTGCTTTCTTCTTAGTTTAAATTCCTAAGATTCTTTATCTATCGAGACCAAAGTCTCTGTGGATTCGATACCCTATATACTACAATCACTTAACTGTGCACTTGCAGTAGAATAGGATTAAAACTAGACCCTATCACATGACAAATATATATTTTTTTTAGTTTTTCGCTTGTAACACTTTCAAGTAATAATTGTTTCTTTATATAAAATATAGTGTTTATGTAGACACATTAATATTAACTTTAAACTAAAAGTAGCGGCTTTCTTCAGCTCTCCGGCAGTTTACACTACAACAATTATGTTTATTGTCAACGCGAAAATTATGCTATCATATGTCATACATAGCGTTTTCACAAATGCTATTACATCCACAGCTATAGTAGGTGGTACTCATATGATAGCGTGTTTTACATATGCTACGATATGTTAGTTACGATAGCAAAATATGAATGCCATGTTTTATATTTTAATAGCGTAATCGATTTTTTCTGGAAAAATACGAGAATTCTAATTCCGTGCTATGATAGGTCTTTTTTACAATAGCAATTGGATATTTCTCTAATATTTGAGCCGTATTAGCCAAGCCGAGCCGAGCTATATTAAATTATTATTATTATATTTATTTTGTATCAATGAGATCTTTATTACAAAAATATTCAAGATATTCATAAAATGATTTTATTAATAACAAGTGTTAGTAACAAAAAATGAAATTTACAATCTGAAATTTACAATGCGTCTATCCGATACAAAATAAATTCATTTCGATATAACTAGACCCTAAGAAAGAACATACCATCTCTAGTAGTCATCCAAAATCTCTCCTTGCTCTTCTGACCTTCAACTTCTTTGTTGTTCTCATCAGCTCACTTATTCTCGTCCTCATTAGCTTGCTTCAATGTCTCTATTTGTGGACTTGTTCACACACAAGTGTTAAAGTGTACAATATGAAAATCTGTAGCCATGAAACAAACAAATAAGATTCACGCTCTAAATTGTATTAAAAAAACACATTTTAAATCACAGATTATAGAATCACCTTCCCTGTTTCAATCCCACAAGTATCAATCACACTAAAGTTTCGTATAAACTAATCTGGAAAACAAAAGATAATCCATTATCAGAATCGTGAACACTTGTAAAGCACAACGCTAAATTGAGAAAGCAGAAAATAGGGACGATATGGGACGATAAGAACAAATAGATGATAAGTGGAGAAGGATGCACATATTCATATTCCTCAAGAATATTTTCCTCTAGCGTAAACCCATCAACATTTTCTGCAAGTAAACTTGAAATAAGTACAACAAAATTGAGATGCTTTAACCAATAGAGCCACTGATCCAAACAAGTATGAAACTCCTTTATGGTGTCTTGAGAAGCTATAGCTACTAAAATTCAGCTACTTAACTAAATTTTATGCTTACCATTCCTCAAATGCACGGAAGAAATTTGCTCCTACAAAAAAAAAACATCAATTGGGAATTGCATATCAAGGGAATATTTAAGATACAAACACATAATCTAGATGCTAAAGATGATCAAAAGAAGATGCCTGATGGGATTGGACCAGTGAGACCAGATGAAATCATTTCTCTGCAAGCAATAAAAAAGAACACCATCATTGAGTGCTTAAAAACAAGAAACAACAAAGGCGAGTTTAAGAAGAAGGATCTCACAGTCTCTCGAGTTCCTTCCAGTTTCGTATACAAGTCTGTATCATTCTTCCTAACAAGGTTGTTCTTAAACAAATCCTTACAGAAATGATGAAAAAAATCCTAACATAGAACTGCAAGGAAGTCATCAGATTGTACATAATTGATTGTATGCCCTTTAGTCTCGGTGTCTCTATGTTCATCTTCTTGACATATACATGTCCAATAACAAATTACTTTTGATTCTTAAGTTCCTGCAACAAAAAACATGATTTGTCAACTATGTTATGAAAGCGTGTGTTGCAAAACCAGAAATCCTTGCTACAAACCTCTTTTTCCTTATGATTACGAACTTGCTCCCAAGTTTTTAAGGAGGAAAATTAGCTTTAGCAGTACTTCATCTTCCGGTCTGTAAATCAAGTCACTCATCCGCCATATCTGCAAAAAAGAAATCATAACAAAGTTTACAATTTTACCGAGAAATTCAATCATCTATAAGTTACCAAGTAAATTTAGCAAGAAAGTTAAAAAGTACCTGCAGTGTATCACCCCCACTGTTACTCTGACAATTACCAGAAACACTGACAATAGTCCAAGGTTCCAATACGTTCCAATGGAAGTCGTGTCCCTAAGAAGATAAGCATAAGGAGATTATAGATACCATTGAAGCAAGCAAACAAGAGAATCAAGATTAAGTCTTGAGAACCTGTGACCAGCATGCTGGAAGAAAAGGCCAACGGGGCTTTTGGGTACACGCTCAGACTTCTTGACGACCTAATATGCACATATAAATCATATATGAATATGGTGAGCTTGAAAAGTTGAAAGTAATAGAAAAAATTTCACTGTGAATCTGAGGAAATGTACAAACCCTATCATAATCCAATATGTTCAAGAGACCATCCTCTGCAGAACTCCCGAAAACAGATTATTTATCAGGAGATCAGATAAATGGATAACAAAGCGGTGTCTTGGGAGGAGATAGGGATACTCGTTTACAGGATAAATTATCTAAAAAATATAACTGATGTAGCGTCATGTAGAAGACGTATTTCTGAATCCCCATTGCCTTTGCACATTGTATCAGAGCAACTTTTCCTTCCTAATCTGTCAAAACCGAACACATACAAATTTAGTCAAATTCGGACGCCTTAACAAACAAAAGCACAGACATGAGACTGACTCTTACAACTTAGAACAAACATATCAGTCAAACTGTAATAAGTCTCGATCGGCTAATATGTTTTCAATTCCAAAATTGAACCTTTAACAACAACAAGAAGTATAAAACTCACAAATCAAAATTGAAGCTTACCGTCTTGATGAGTTCTTCGGGACGTCCCATGGCACAATCAATTACAGTGTGGATTCCAACCATTGTTTCCAGAATTGACTCCGGAGGAAATCGGCAGAAGCTGGTCAAGGTCGGACCAAGCACCTGACATAATACCATTCGTCTAAATCTTGCCCGACTATTTTCCTTCCCAATGTTTCCAGTGGCTCCGACCACAAGGATGAAGGATTATGGGTGTTTTCCATGGTTTAATTCCCAAATTACAACCTAACACATAATCTTAACAGATCTAGGTTCTTGCAAAACGAATCATAAACCAAACCTGATCATTACCTTTCAGATTGCAGCGGATGATGGATGGTAAAGATGAGATCAGCTAGAACAGATGGTAACACCTATTCCTCCTTGAGTATCCACACTCTTACAAGCAAGGGACGGCTGCTAGACCAAAGAGATGGATCAGATCAGAAAGAGAGAGTTGAGAGAGAGAGAGCTCGCGGCCCAGAGGAGAAAATCGCAGGGAAGGTTGGCTTCCTTAGGGTTTTCTGATTCTCTTATATCTCATTAATGGGCCCAAGTCATTAGACTAATGGCTCATTAATCTTTTGGGCCCAAAACACAAATCAGACAAAAAGCCTGTATTTTGTCTGGCCCAAAACTCTGATCCAATACAGTAAATGCCATTGCATCTTACCGTATTATTTCCATTTAACTTTCCCGTTAGCTATGGTGTGTGACCCTTCGGGATCATACAATACTGGTAATAAGTCCTAAACTTATAGATCATGAGCGGACTCTAGCAAGCCATCATGATCACCCAGTATTTATGACTTATGTCTGATCTCGACACTTATCATACTTTCTAGAGATAGTACGGTAGATTTCAGGACATTCCCAACAATCTCCCACTTGTACTGGAATCCTACACAGGATATTCCCAACAATCTTCCGATTGTACTGGAATCCTACATTCCCTAATCCTTTTGTCTCAATATCTCGATCTGGCATAAGGCAAGATGCGTGTCATCCTTATATAGCCAGACCATGTTTATCGGACCAGATTTGATACTGACAATGCAAACGACTTGGGCAAGTCCGTTTGGGAATGGCCATTCTCTTACCAGCTATCAAATCTCCGATTGGCCTAGAGATATTACCTCCGTTAAACGGCAGGGACAAATCCCATCTTGTTCCATCACTATGAACTACACAATTCATAATACACCCAACCAAGGTCCGTATAGCTCCCAGTTACGAAACAGCGTTAGACAATGATCAAAGCGCATTACTCCATGTGCAGCCACATGCATGCGAACTCAGGTCTAAGGACTATACTCTATAGTCGTATATGAGAACTTCTTATGACACAGATATTAATATCTTGCAGAGTTCTCATTAGCGGGCCATGTCCGGTCATATGCTCCCCTACATATACCTATGTGTCGACTTTGATGCCGCGCATCTATGACCCCTCGAAACCTGGTCATAAGTCTCAACACAATCTAGTCTCAACAGGTTGTTGTTGTTCCAATTTCAACAACCTTCGACTATGGACACTTTGATTTATGTCACTTCGTTAAATATGGGGTTTCAGGATCAAGTCTACTCATGTACTTCGATGGCCCATATATAATGACATGAATCATTTTGGAACGATTATTTATATCACAGTTAAAATAATCCAGAAATCATTAGATTTCATAAACATAAAATATTATGTTTACATGAACCTTTCAAAACAACTAAGTAAAGCCCTTTACAAACTCCCACTGAAATTGAGACTACATCTTAATTTCACTCATCCTACAGCTACAGTCCGCGACTCGTGCTTAGGCATAAGGAGTGGCTTCGTTAATAGATTAGCAACGTTCTCATTCGATGAAACTTGCTTATCTACTTAACACCTCTGTCATTTATCTCAAGGAATAGGTTGTACCTATCCTCAAGGTGTTTGGACCTCTGATGTGCAGCTAGCCTCATCTATGCTGTGAATCACATCAAGTTCAGTGATGAACTCTTCTATCCAAACAACCTCTTTCGCCGCTTCTCAAGCTGCGAAATGTTCAGCTTAAGTCATGGAGTCAGCAACAGTGCCTTGCACCGCCAGTTAGACACAAGATATAGCCGGACTGTGACCAGGAATTATCTTTGTCTATTGGAAAATTGCCTTTCAGACTCTATCGACTTGTAGCACCTCACTTTCTCCGTAAATCAAGAACTTATCCTAAGTATTCCTCAAATACTTCAGAATATTCTTTACGGCAATCCAGTGATTCTTTGCTGGATTTGACTGGTCTTTACTTGTCTTGCTTAGCATTAAAGCAACATCAAAACAAGTACGTGTCATGGCATACATGATAGATTCAATTGCCGTCGCATATGGAATCCTATACATGCATTCAAGCTCAGCAGATATCGCAGGACACTGTATCTTGCTTAATGAATTGCCATGTGACATTGGCATAAAACCCTTCTTGGATTGCTGATTACGTGTAGGACTTTGTCAATTTAAGAATCCTGACTTTGTCCTACCAGCTCTTTTGGATCTTTATCTTTAGATCCAAAATCCAAGAACTACGTAGCTTTACCCATGTCAATCATAAAACCAACTCCCAAACCAGTCCTTTACCGACTGCAGCATTGGGACGTTATATCCGAGAATCAGTATGTCATCGACATACACTATGAGAAATGCAATAATGCTCCCACTTATCTATTAGTAAACGCACAGTTCCATTTCGTTCCTGTTCAAGTCAAAACCTTGACTACTTCAACAGAACGAAGATTCCAACTCCGATATGTTTGCTTCCATCCATGAATGGATCGATGAAGATAACTTACACAAAATGTAATTTTTCGGAGTCCGGGCTCACTTTCGCTTCTTTGAAGTTCGCAGATTCGTCGCTTTCAATGATCATCAGATCATGCGAACTTTCAATGATCATCAGGTTCAACTAATGACGAGAAATCACTCTCGGATTAGTGACTGATTCATTCATATCTGCGAACTTCAGGCTCTACAGGTGTAGATTCTACAGAAATCTGTAAATCCATCCGCTGCTCTCCCTCAACAGGTTGAGCAGCCTCCTGTATTTCTCGAATTTCTTCGAGTTATACTTTTACTCCCACTGTTCTTCTTGGAAAGTAACTTCCCTTCTTAGAAAACAGAACGGACGTATAAGTAACAAACCTTGGTTTCCTTAGGACAACCAGCGAAGTAGCACAACTATAAATACTCAGTAAAGACGAATTTGGATTGATTCCAATCCACATTTACGTGGTGTCTTTCAACTGATATTGGTGGAACTATTTCAGCGTAAACTTAGATATTTCTAGAGCGTTATTCTTAAAGAATATCATGGAAGATTCGTGTGACTCATCTTTAATCATTTCTAATAAGATCTGATTCTTTCTCACAGAAACACCTCCAGGTTTTCAGGAGAAATGAGCTGTGAAACGATTTCACACTCATTCAGATGATCACACAATCAATGACTTAAGTATTCTCACTCGTGATCTAATCCAGAGTCTTAATACTTCTGTCATTCAGATTCTATACTTCATTCTGGAACTCTTTCGACCATGTCAAAGAATTCCGAATTGTGTCTCATCAAATGAACACAATCACACTCACTGAATCAATCAGTAGAGACAATGAAGTACAGGAAATTTTCTCTGGCATTACTGCTCATCGGACCACATACATGAGTATGTTCAATCTCCAATAAGCCTTTGGGCCTTTCTCTAGCTCGGCTAAGATGGGCCCTTTGTCTTTTGGTCCAGTAAGCAGAATTCAAGTCTCATAAGATATCCGATCAAATGAGCCCAAAAGTCCATAACTATGGGGTTTCTGAATCTGACTTACTCTATGTGACCAAAACATTTATGCCAAGAAAAATCAGGTTTAATTCATCAGATTTAAACCAATTGCAGTATTTATGTTACATTTTAGGCACTCTTTGGTTTAAGATATAAAACCTATTCCTTGAATAGGGTGCTACAATTAACATTTCATTAAGATCAAAAGAACAAAACTTGTCTTTATCAAAATGAAAAACATTCAAATTCTTCACAAGAAAATGAAAAACAACTCTGCTTAAAGCAGGTACATTGTAGCAATTACTTAATTTAAAACCAAGCCTCAAAGGCATCTACAAGTGAAAACCCTACGGCTGAGGCAGCATCCCAAGCTCCTTCCAGACTCGCAGTTTCACTTGCCCTTCCTTCAACGTTCTACTGTTGTTCAGGCTCTGCATATTATAACAAATATCAGTGCCACAATCAGTATTCAATACCTACAAGGTATAACTTGAAGTAATAACATGAATACCTGAGGAAGTAGTCTCATACATCAACTTTAACTCCTCATAATCTTCCATGAATTTAATGCAATCTCTTTTCCAATGCCCAGTCTCTTTACAGTAGCAGCACTTACCAACGTAAGAGGTATCTGACTCGGGCTCAGAAGACACACGCTTGCCATGATTCAAAATCTGGACAACTTTGTCTTCACCCTTGTCAGCATTAGGTTTAGTAAACCTACCCTTCTCATTCATGAGATTGTACAGGGTACTCTTCACGTTTGGCTCAACTGTCTTGAGCATATCATGCAGTTCAGTCAACGTCTTCGTTAAGCCTTTCTTGATATAGTTCCTTACGAACTTATCATAGCTTGACGGCAGTGACTGCAAAATGATCTCAGTTGCCAATTCCTGGCTAACTGGATAATCCAGTTTCCTCAGGTTATCAATGTAACCCATCATTTTACTGACATGAGGACTTACTGGATGATCATTTGGTAGCTTGCAGCTAGTGAGAGATTTAACCAACTGGTATCTCTCCACTCTTACCTGCTCCTGAAATTTCAATTTCAGGCTGCTGATCATCTCTATTGGCGACTCCATGTTCTCATATTGCTTCCGCAAATCTGAGTCCATGGTAGCCAATATCAGACCACGCACATCTACCGCATCATTATAATGCTTATTCCAAGCATTATATACTGCATGAGAGGCATTGGACCCGATCCTCACGGGGAGAGATCTTTCAAGGACATAGTCCTTTCTCTCCTGCCTGAGAACTAGTCTCAGGTTCCGCGACCAAGTCAAGAAATTTGATCCGTTCAGTTTGTCCATCTCAAGGACATACCGGATCGAGAAAGTGTTTTGATTGTTTGTGCTCGTCATAGCTGAAATTTAGAGATAAATAGAGTTTTAGTTATTTAGTTCATAAAAGAGTAATCTTAATAACTTATAAGAAAACTCGCATTGCATTCAAAATTTCTTTGTTTAACCTCATAAGAATGCAATGATTCCGAGACCCATGTTCAGCTAAATCCAAAATGGGCCACTGGCCGTCACCCGGAATTAGCTTTACTTGGTAAGCATACACACAGCTAGTTATAACCAATAACTCTCGGTTGTGAATTGGACCCGAGGCCCAAATTCACCAGATGTCTCAAGGCCCGGGACTCCCGATGGCCCAGTCAAGGAAACCAATCTCTTACGGTCAAATAATCACTAAAGTCTGGGACTCCCAATGAAATTAGTGACTATATACTACTTTACTTACGCGAGAAAAGACACCTCACACTGTAAGCCATATCTGTAATCGAATAAGCGTTAAGTAGCTGACAAGATTGGGCAAGACATCCAAGCTTGATATTGGTTTTGAGGATTTCAAGTTTTATTTCCAAAAATAGAAGATTACTATTTTGGGAAACTTACTTCTTTTAGAAACTTTCTAAATTTAGAAACATACTAAAAATAGAAATTTCTAATTTAATATTTTATAAATATTTTCGGGTTGGGTCACAAATTATAGGCCCAATTCTTGGCCCAAGACCATAGAATTCCAGTTGGCCCAATAATTTGACATAACCGATTCGGTTTATTAATTCTGGTCCAAGACCAAATTAACTATCAAAACCATCGGTTATTTACTAAACCAGACCAGCTCTAAATTATTTGGTCCAACCAAATCAAACTTAGACCAGTCTTCGGTTTAGGTTAAAATTCAAAAAAAAATTTTTGAATTTAAATCCGGTTTAACCAGAAATTAAATAATACCAATTGTATTAAATAATTTCCAGCGAACCGCGATTTGGGTTAACCGCTTGAACCACAATTAATTAAATAATTAAATAATTAATTATTAACAATTCAAACAAACGATTATGAGATCTTCTTAAGATCCTTGTGACAAAAAAAACCTTAACAATCGATTATTAACTTATCAATCGATTATTAACTTAACCTTTTACTTATCAATAGATTCATTAACAATTCACATAAGGACAAAAAATCCAAGCGATACACACAACTCTTATCGATTCAAATAATTAAAGAGATCGCAACACTTCAACACGTTTATGGCCTCATACGGCACACGCACACATGAAGCGATTAATAACCATGAACACATTCGATTATTAAGAACATGGCCGAGACCAAATTCAAGGTTTCCATTAATCAATTTTCAATCAAAAATCAATTAATCAATTACCATATGATCCAATTTCACAAGAAACCTAATGCCTAGGCTCTGATACCACTGAAGGATTATGGGTGTTTTCCATGGTTTAATTCCCAAATTACAACCTAACACATAATCTTAACAGATCTAGGTTCTTGCAAAACGAATCATAAACCAAACCTGATCATTACCTTTCAGATTGCAGCGGATGATGGATGGTAATGATGAGATCAGCTAGAACAGATGGTAACACCTATTCCTCCTTGAGTATCCACACTCTTACAAGCAAGGGACGGCTGCTAGACCAAAGAGATGGATCAGATCAGAAAGAGAGAGTTGAGAGAGAGAGAGCTCGCGGCCCAGAGGAGAAAATCGCAGGGAAGGTTGGCTTCTTTAGGGTTTTCTGATTCTCTTATATCTCATTAATGGGCCCAAGTCATTAGACTAATGGCTCATTAATCTTTTGGGCCCAAAACACAAATCAGACAAAAAGCCTGTATTTTGTCTGGCCCAAAACTCTGATCCAATACAGTAAATGCCATTGCATCTTACCGTATTATTTCCATTTAACTTTCCCGTTAGCTATGGTGTGTGACCCTTCGGGATCATACAATACTGGTAATAAGTCCTAAACTTATAGATCATGAGCGGACTCTAGCAAGCCATCATGATCACCCAGTATTTATGACTTATGTCTGATCTCGACACTTATCATACTCTCTAGAGATAGTACGGTAGATTTCAGGACATTCCCAACAAAGGATGCTCGTCGTATTGGAGTCCCTAGAGCAAGATTGACCCACCTGACATCATACCCTTCGTCTTAAGCTTTTCGGACGATGTTAGAGGTTGAAGAATGTACTGGCTATTTTAGAGAAGAGAGAAGAGAGAAGAGAGAAGAGAGGAGAGGAATAAATCGTTTTTGTCAAGAGCTGGTTTTCGATTAGGGTTTTTTAGAAAGAGGGAAATGAAAAGTGGGAGCCAAAATAACCTAAAATTGTGCTAAGTGTTTGGCGGACACGAGTTTTCAGATTTCCGCTTAATGAAATAATGATATAGCGTTTATAAAATGCTATAATAGAGTTTCGATAAATTCATACTCATCTATGATAGCAGTTCTGTGTAATGAGCTATAATAATGTGCTATTAATGTGGACTTTTTGTAGTGTTAGTAAGTGGATTGTGGCCTTTTGATTTCTATATAAAAAGTTGTTAGCATTTACAAATTCATAACAAAAAATTCACAAGCAAATACAAGAAATAACAACTAATATAAAACAAAGAAAGAGAGAGATTCACTACTTCATAAGATCATCAAATATCTTTGCAGAAACAAGTATAAGCACATAAAATTATATTTGTATCTCTTGTATCTTAGCCTAGAACAAGAGGGATATTTTGGTTGTCTTATCCCACATAGGGATTTCGTGTAACCCAATGCTTGGGATGGGGTCAAAATAGTCTTTAAGAAAGTTCTCTTGTGCACAATTTAATCATTATCCAAGTTCATAGTTCACAATAGACGGGTACTTCTCCAACAACACAGAGTCAGATCTTCGGATCATGTATTTTTAAATGCAATATACGTACTCTACTTATGAAACTTCAACAACAATTCAACAACATATAACTAAATCGGTTAGCTACCTCAATCATGTTTTCTTAGTCCCCGTCTTCTAGGCTCTAGGTTTGGAAAATAATGGTACAACTACAATTTGACTCATCTCATACTCGTCAATGAAACCTCGAAGAGGCACCACATTGTAGGCTGAAGCTAAGTGCATCCTTAGATGCATGACAAAGAAATGTTTTTAGTTTTTCGCCCGTAATCACATATCATGGAATAATTGTTTCTTTATATCTAATATAGTGTTAATGTAAACACATTAATATTAACCTTAAATTAAAAGTAACGGCTTTCTTCGGATCTCCGACAATTTAGTAAGATAACAAGGTGGTGACGGTAAAGTGATGCAATTTTCTGTGCATGTGATTATAAGTTTGATAGTGATGGGCTCATGAAAAAAATTGTTGGATGTCTTCATTCATACGATACCGCGGATCACTTTCTTTCCCGGTATGTTACGCATCTTTCAACTAATCTAACTCAACTACGTTTAGTTTTTAATGGAAAAATAATCGAAAAGATAAATGCATTTTGGTGAAATAAACAATCAAACCAATGATTTTCTGGTGGTTTCTCTTTTTAAGTAGAGAAGAATAAGAAGAAAGAAGAACGGGTGAACAATGTTTTCAAGTGAACAGTACCTGCGTGTGAACAATATTCACAGTAATAAATAATATTTGTGGTTTAACAATATTCGCAAAAAATGTTCACAGCAGTAAATATTGTTTGTGGGTTAACAATATTCGCGAAACAATATTCACAGCAATAAATAATGTTTGCGGGTTAACAATATTTGTAGTAGTAAATAATTTTTACGGGTTAAAAATATCCGCGAAACAATATTCACAGTAGTAAATAATGTTTGCGGGTTAACAATATTCATAGTAGTAAATGATGTTTGCGGGTTAACAACATTCGCGAAAAAATGATAATTAAATATATAATGAAATTAGTTTTAATTATTTGTATTGTTACAATGACATAACATCACATATTTTTTAAAATATATGTTTTTAGATTTATATGTTATCCTTTATTTGGTATGATATCTAAATAAAACGATAACCTAATTATATGATAACTGATATCACGATTACATCTAATTTTTGTAATATGATATTTGGGTTGACAATGATATTTTATACGGTAAGCTAATTGTGGTAACACAAAAAGTTGTTAGCATGGTAACATTTGATTTTGATATAACTTGTTAATGTAATTGCTATCATATTGACATTAAATTAACAAGTTTAATCGTGTTAACACTAAATCAACTGTATTAACACTAAAGGTAACATGTTAACAAATTAACCATAATTTTGTTAATACTAAGTTAACAAGTTATATCGAATGTTATCGTGTTATTTTTGGATTGACTATTATACCATCAACTGGTTATTATGTTGACTATGATATTTTCTTATGGTACGCTAACTGAGGTAACATAATAATGATGTTAGAAGGATAACATTTGATATAACTTGTTATTATATTTTTTATCGTGTTAACATTAAATTAACAAGTTAACCGCATTAACATAAAATTAACAAGTTAACATTAAGTTAACATGTTAATGATAATTGCGTTAACATTAAGGTAACATGTTAACAAGTTAACGATAACTGTATTAACACTCATGTAACAAGTTATATTGAATGTTATCGTTTTATTTTTGTATTAGAATTGCCAATTTTAATTTGAATTTTTATATTTAATATGTTATATTAACTAAATTAACACGATGAATATATTAGTTAACATGATCAAATAGTTATCTACTAAAATAACGATGTTATCAAATTTAATAATAAATTATGTTTTTCGATAGACCATAACATATATTGATGAACAATATTTTCGACAATGAACGATTCACCGAAAATTATTTCAGAACAAAAGCATTTGGTGTAATTCACTAAAATGGTAAAAAAAAGTTTAGTTTTAACTAT
This sequence comes from Orychophragmus violaceus, assembly GCA_030180135.1. Taxonomy (NCBI): domain Eukaryota; kingdom Viridiplantae; phylum Streptophyta; class Magnoliopsida; order Brassicales; family Brassicaceae; genus Orychophragmus; species Orychophragmus violaceus. The sequence continues at coordinate 82,166,716 of CM058233.1, read as the reverse complement.
ACTTTCTCTTTCTTAAATAACTAAATATCAATTAACTTTACAATTTACCTAATTTCAACATTATCCTTGTCACAAACTAAAATTACTCATTTGTTTTACAATTTCTTAGAAGTTTATATAACATGTATTTATCAAAACAAAGTATATATAACATATGTTAAAATCATTCATTTTTCGTTGTAAAAATTTTGTTACTGCTTTGATGATCATCAATCATAAGGCGGTAGTAAAAATGATAGAGTGATATAAATGTATATACATGGATAAGAAAAGAATTAATTGTATGATGGCCTTAGTTCCAAAATTAGTTTGTCAACAATTGTTTTCCAAAAATATCCCTACAATTCGTAGAATAGCGCGTGTGTGTCAGAACATTTAATGCATGAAAGATTTTTGTCAGCCAAATCTCAAGCCACGGTAGCCGATGTTAATATAATTAGATTTGAAAAGATTTGGTAGAGGAAATACAGACATATGATCATATTTGTTATACATTACTAGATAACAGTGTTAACAAAAACGAATAAGTCTAATTTTTATAGCTTTTGTTTGATTCATTAGATATTCATTTTTATGGGTTTAAGGGAGTAGATGAAAACTCTAGAGGACAAAAACTTGAACTAGTACATTAATTTAACACAAACACATGTGCTAATACCGGGATTAGTTACTTTCCAACGACATAATTTGTGGATAATAGTTGAACATTGGGTAAGTATGATAAATTATAACTTATTATTATGTGAACGTCATGGTAACTTGAATATATTTTAGCATCCAATTACTATATATATGTTAACAAGAGATATAGAGACATGTCAATGTTATCCTTCTTTTCTAGGATAAATAAAAAGATTAATAAAATCGGAGTCATTAGAATGTGAAGTAACTCGAAAATAAGACTATATAAACTTATAATGTATATATTAATTATCCGTTTAGATGTAAAGGTAGTGTATAAGAAGAAGAAGTAGACGTTATCAACGATAACAATATTGTTAGCTTCAAAGAAAATATATATATATACTATTGTCCATTAAGTTGTACAATTAGCATATAATTATTAAAGATATATACTATCAACGATAATAAAGTTGTTAGCTTCAAAGAAAATAACTATCTATTAATTGTCTATTAAATTATATGATTAGAATATAATTATTAAGGATAGAAGCTATCAACTATAACTATGTTTTTAGCATCAAACAATATCACTAATGAAAAAAAAACATGATTGTTGTTAAAGCAAAAGACAATTCAGTTTAGTTTTAAAGGTAGTATATGGTAAGTAAATTTAGACATTATCAACTACAACAATGTTGTTAACTTCAATATATATATATATATATATATATATATATATATTATTTGACAGTTTAGTTATACAGTTAACATATAATTATTAAAAATATACGCTATGAATGTTAACAATATTGTTAGCATCATAAAATGCTACCAAAAATTCCTCGGATGGACAGTTCAAATCCCACACCTACATAGTGGTTATGGTTTAGCCTAGCTGTGGTTTTCCTAGGTCAGATCTTTGGTTAGAGTTTCAGCTTGTGGATGGGTTCTCCTTGTTTAGTTGTTGCAGTTTATTCGGAGGGTTGTTTGACTTTGTTTCGGTTCCGTTTGTTCGAGTAGGCTTCGGGTGGTGTTGTTGATGGGTGTTGTACGTGTGCTTTTCTTTTCAGTTGGATGCATCGGTGTAGTTCTTGCAGTTGTCCTTTGTATCTTTTGCCTATCTCCTACCTTTGGCAAGGGTTCTCCGGCCCATCTTTAAGGAATTGTGGCTTTGGCCTTCTATGCATCTAGTCGCTTGGTGGCGAATGGTGAAAAGTTGGTCCTTCGTCTTCCCTGGTTCGATCGCATACGGCTTGCTCATGGCTCCTTATGGTGAAGCAATATATTGAGTATCGATAGATCTTCCTCAATAAAATGCGGCTCCTCTCTCGATGTATGGTGCTCACCGCTTCTCCGTGGTCTCATTTGCTTGTTTTTTATCTGATTTGTGTGGCTTTCAGTTGTTGCTACCTGATTTTTATCTAGTGTTTTATAGTAGTTTGGCTTAAAAAAAAATTTCTCTTTTCTTCCATTTATGGGCTTTTGACTCTGGTATCCTTCTTTGATAGCCGGTTTAGTGTTATTTCGGTTGTAATTCAAAAATGTATTTCAAAACTATATTAGCTCTTGTTTTAAATTTTTATAATAGAATTTTTTTAGTGAAAAGAAAAAAAAAATCATTTCTAGATCGGCCCTCTTTACTAGGCGACGGTTGCGCTGTTGCTCTTAAAATATTATACTGTTGGAGTCGGTTTTAGCACCCCTCCGAATGGCCCATTCAGATAATAAGATCGGCCCGAAATAGGAAACATTTATTATGGATAATTACAATATCCATGGAGATAAATGAAAATCTTCGAAGATAAATACAAAAGGAAAATATCTATTTTATTTTTAGGAAAATATATATTTCTTTTAAGAAATATGACTTTTTATGCCGGCCTAAAACTCTATATAAGAGAAAGAGGGCATCCAGGCTAAGAAATATCAAAAAAATATCATAAGATACAGAGAACTCTGAAGCCGACCTAAATCTCTACATGAGAGGATGAGGGTATTCAGACTAAAGGAGATCGATATACAAACGACTCCGAAAGTCGACCTAAACCTCTACATGAGAGAATGAGGGTATTCAGGTTAAAGGACATCAAAACACACACAATACAATAAGTCGCTTAGAGACGACTTCACTCTTTCACCATATCGTCATTCGACGAACTCTTTCAAGGAACTACGAATGGCGTGATCCCTTCCTGAAGGGTACGTAGGTAGCCTTTTACAAGGTTCAGCTATAAAACCTAATTCTCTTTATTCCGATTCACCAGGACGCCAATTTAGCCCTAATTTCATCATCTCCGCCGAGCTAGGTTAAAAGACTTTGAAGAATCCCTAATTAAAAACCCTAAAACTCTTTCTATCTTCGGATAGGCGAGTTGAGATCTTACAATTGGCGCCGACTGTGGGGATTTCTTCAAAGATCTTTATACACCATGTTTTGATGATGAAACAAAGTCAAGACAAGCCATGATCGGCGCTAAATTTTTTTACCCTAACAAACACCTTCGCAGTTTATTATCGATGTTCATAGAACATATCACGGCTTTGGTAAAATTACTAAGAAGCCAATCTCTCCGAATCTTTAGATTCGCGTCACTTTTGCCGGTCTCTCGAGATAAGTTCCCTTAACGCATTAGTTATTATCGTCGAACTTTACTACTTCGATTTTGCAAAATTATTAAGTTTATTCCTTTATTATTGATCATGGCTTGGTCAAATCGTTGAATTAGATTCCTTTTGCCTTGAACAATTATGGTTAAATATTCTCTTTACACGTACAAGTACTAATACAAATTTTTCTCTTGCAACATGATTTATCGTATAAGACGAGCTAAAAGTTATCACGATGTGGATCTTTCACAACAAACTCTTCGTCAAACACATAAAGCTAAGATGGAGCGCAGTCCGCAAACAGTGAGAAGCCACGCCGATCTCCAAAGAATGAGGACCAATCTAGTCGGAACATCTTGAAATGCTATCACGAAAAGAAAAGAACATAGCTATACACCCATCATAGCCTCTTTACGATCAAAATTCAGATATATCTTCAAAGAGTGCTATCCAAGGAAGAACAAATATACACCTTCTTCACTACAATTCAAAAGCCGGGAAGAATCACATACAATGGCGAGTCCTTGCGTCATGTTCGGTCTCACCAGCTCACAACGTTAGGATGGCGCCGCATCCTCTTCTTCAGCTCGTCAGCTCATGAGCTCCACTCACATCCCTTATACTCATCGGATGGTGGACGCTTGATAGTGTTTACCTATCTCAATCCCTCAATCTCTCTGTAAATCCACTCAATATGACTGAATAATCCTTGTGATTGAATAAGAAAGATGAATTACACTTTGTTATCAATCTCTCTCAAGCTCTCATGACGAACCTAAGAAAAGATTAACGATCTCATGACGATCGTCTTGCTCAATCTCATAACGATTGAAAACAAACAACAACAAAGCATGAACCGTAATTCATTATCACAATCTTATTTATAGTCTAGAATCCCATTGTTCTTCAGTCTCGACAGTGCAAAGCCTCCAGCTGAGAACAAGTCTTTTTTATTCTTCACTCTTTACTTGGACGTTGACTATGTTGACTTCCATCTCAGCTATTTGATGTCTATCAATACTCCTCCCATGAAAACAAGCTTGCCCTCAAGCTTGTAATCAATAAAACTTCTGGTGCTTATTGAATGAATCAAGACCAAGCTTATCACAACTTCACAGTTTCTTGCATCCTCTTTTCTGCTGCAAATCCGACTTTCTATCCTTCTGTACTTGAACATCCTAGACTTATAACACTTCTTCCATCTCTGCATGTGTTGTATCAAAAGCTGTAACAGATGTCTCAACTGATGCATCAATAACACGGCTCTTCTTTCTTTAAGCAGCAGATAATACAGAACAACTGAAACTCTGTTTTGGAGTTGCTTGTTCCTTGGATCTTGTGTAATCAATGCTGTCATCTCCTCTTGTTCTCTTTCACATCTGAAAATCAGCTCATCCAATAAAAACAGCCATGTCGGTATACTCATGTATACTCCTTCCCTTGAAAACAAGCTTGCCCTCAAGCTTGTGTTGAGTGAAAACAGTGGAGAGCTCTGCTGAGAAGATCTATATGGCTGCACCCCAAAACAAACCCACTGCCAAATAACTTCTCTCTGTTTCAAAACATGGTGAGGTGAGCTAAAAGTCTGCAGCAAGTACATGTCTCTGTCCATCAGTATTAGACTGTCCATATCTATCGTATTGGTGAAGGTTTGTGTCCTAGCTTTGTTCTTCCATCGATGCCACAAATGAGAATCAGTGGTAATAGACGCATGAGATGGTGACAATACTTGCAGAACAATTGCTGCCAGATACACAGAGACCAATTCCATTTTCAACCAAGTGCTGAAACATATCAATTTTGCATCCATCAGTTGCTTCTTTTGTTTGAATTTGAACCTCCATGATTTAGATGCTAAACTCATCTTCTTCCTTTCTTGTTTACATCTTTCATGGGGCTTTGGCTTAAGCAAATTGTGTTCACCAGTACCCTTTGTGAAACCCACCCAATGTTGAGACATCTTCCATTTGTCTTCAGTCTTATTACCAGACTGCTCATAAGATTCATCCATACTTGCAGGTTTCAAAATATCAGACCAATATTGAGGTATCTTTTCACTTTTTTTAGCTGCAATCACATTGACATCCTCTGGTGTTGTTGTATTGTCCTCCCCAAAAGAAACAAGATCACTGAGGTAGCATGTATGCATCAAAGAAGATCCATCAACATCAGATTTCTCAGTAGTTTCTCCCATCATAGGTGATTTCGTCTCTTGCACCACTCTCATCATTTCAGTCTCACAATGTTGAGATGCTTCAAAATTGTCCATAAAGCATGAAATCTCATTTTTATGAGGTTGTACATCGAAATCAGTAGTCAAAAGCGAGGCTGCACTATCGTGTGATGAATCAGTTAGCTCTAAAGTAGTTGATCCAACCATCGATATGACTGGTTTCACAATTGGCTCTTGATGACATGCATGAACTGATTCCTTCTGTAACATCAATTCCGACGAACAATGATAGGTTTCTAAGTTTTACCCTATTCTAAACTGCAAGTGAACAGCAATGTCAAAGTAGTATATAGGGCTATCGAATCCACAGGGACACTTGGTCTCAATAGAAACAGAAATGTAGAGATTAAACTAGAAATAAGCAGATGGTGAAGTAAATATATTGCGAAGAAAGAAAGTAAACAGTAGCAGAGATTAACGGTTGAGAAGCAATAAACTAAAAGCGTCAAGCCTAGGGTATTCTCAGGAAATCAGACAAGCAGACAGTTCATTCAGCAAGGATCTAATTAAGCACAGTTCTAGAACTCAAAACACAGATATAGAATTAACCAAATTCCTTTGCGATAATTCTCTAAGTCTAAGTGCAGCAAACCAAACTTTCGTTTGCGAGAACTAACAGATTAAACTAGCATTAATCCCAAGTTTGATATGTTCACAATTATCCTAAACCAAACTTCCGTTTGCGCAAAGTTTAATTGCCCAATTTAATTAGTTCAGATTCCTAAACCCCACTTCCGTGACGTATTTAGCAACCTAAGATCTAGATTCTAATTGATCAGGTTAGAACTAGCTTTAAGCACAATTAAATTGAAGAACAGATATAGTTATGAATCCTTAACTGAATTTGAACAAGTCTAGCAAGTCATGAAATCCTATGTGAGAAACCCTAAACTCAACTATGGATCTACTCAGACATGATTAATGAAAACATAATCAAAGAAATAATAGATTGCATATAAGAAATTAAATAGATAAAGGGGTTCGAAATCTTCTCCAAAATAAGTGAATACAGGAAATAGATCAGCCCCCAAAAGCTCTAGAAATCTCTTAGCTATTAGTATCAAAGCCTAATGTAAAGCGTAGGTAAAATAAACACCAAAAACTAGTATATATAGGTATAATCTCGGATGGGGCTTCTGTGTAAATACTGGAACTATCTTGGGCTTCTTTGCAAATCTTCATATCTTCATTAATCCGTCGTGTACGGCCCATCTCGCTAGTGTGTCGACCGATGCACAAGGTGTGTCGGTCGATGCACGATCAATAAATCGGACAGTGGGTAAATCTCTCGGCCAAAACGTCCCAAAAGTCCCAAAATGCTCCAAATATCTCCAATTAGCTCCAAACCTGATTAAACCTGTAAAAGACTCTAAACAAAGACAAAAGACACTAAAACACAACTATATCATGGTCTAAAATGGGTAAAAACCATGATATATCAACTCCCCCACACTTAGCCTTTGCTTGCCCTCAAGCAAAACAGAGAACTAAAACATGGTGAAGAGGTTTGAAAACTCTTCAGAAACTCATTTCATCCTAGAAGCTACAATACTCAGATTCCCCTTAGTAAACCACTGCAAGAATCAATCACAGGATATCAAGACTACAATGTACTTCCCCCACACTTAGCAACTGTCCTAGGTAAACTCCACAATCACATTCAAGCATTCAAATTCTCCCTACTGACTTCTGCAAGTATTTAAGTGCGGTCTCACCTAAGGAGTATCGATCAAAGGGCACATGGATTCTTACCTTATCAGCTCTAGACCACCATACTATCTTTCTCTAGTCCCTTTCTTCTCTTTCCCTTCTTTAACAACTGATTTTTCCCCACTGGGTATCATTTTATTTTTTTTTATCAGTGTTCTTCCCGTTATGGGGTGTACTTTGGACACATTCCATGGTACACAGGATATGAGAGTTTCAGCTACCATTCCCATGACCACTTCGGAGTTACTAACTCATCCTCAGTTTATTATATTTTTTTTTTTACTTTACAGAAGGGGAGAAGGGAACTAAATAGGACAGGTTTACAGGCTGTGTCAGAACTAACAAGGGAATCCGACACAAAGTATACCAAGCCCTTAGGTGAGAAATCTAAGTCAGTATTAAGGTTGAAGTCAGTAAAAGGATCCTCTGATACCTGAAGTGATGTGGGTGTTCCCAGTAGGTTGATCTGTGATGGGGTTTTCTAATAGTCATAGATAGATCCTGCAACTTCATCCCAATGGTTACTTAAGTTCCTGCAAGTCTTGTAAATCTTCTCAGAAAATCATAGTTTCTTACTTAAACAATTTTGACTCAATAAAACAAAATTTTTTTGAAAAACGGACTGACTCTTAAGAAAACAGAAAACAAAAGTCAGTAGCACCTCCCCCACACTTAAGACACACTGTCCCCAGTAGTGTCCAGCGAAGGATCGGTAAAAAGAAAATAAAAATTGAAAAGGTGAAATTATGTCTGTCGGGTTACCTCTGTCGCTCAGGCATCGACCGATGCACTAAGTGCATCGACCGTTACTTGGCGATTTTCGTGTATAGTCGATCGTTGCATCAGGACCGCAACGATCGCTGCAATGCGATTCCTTTCGTGTTGTGACGATCGACACAGAAGTGCGTCGATCGTTGCACTGCGAATTAACCGAGACCTGCAAACATAAACTCACCAGAAACAAAAACAAACGTAAAATCCTAACAAAAACACCAAAAATTAAGTAGAAAAACACCAGTACCTAATGGTGGGTTGCCTCCCACCCAACGCTTGTTTAAGGTCAATAGCTTGACCGGACGGATGGGAATTTTCAAGTGGAGGGTGCAGCATCCAGAGGCAAAATCTGTCCCCTTGGAATCTCGGCCTTAGCCCAATAGTGTTTTACCCTCTGCCCATTAACAGCAAACTCATTACCTTCCTTGCCAATCAAAATGACAGCTCCATATGGACGCACTTCTTTGATCGTGTAGGGTCCAGACCATCTTGACTTCAGCTTGCCTGGAAACAAATGCAAGCGAGAATTGTACAACAGTACCTAATCGTTAGGCTTAAATCGTCTGGAGACAATCTTTTTGTCATGATAAGCCTTAGTCCTTTCCTTGTACAACTTTGAGTTCTCATAGGCAAAATGTCTAATCTCATCCAACTCATTGAGCTGTATCAATCTCCTCTCTGCAGCTGGTTTGAGGTCAAAGTTCATCTGTTTTACAGTCCATGCTGCCTTGTGCTCAAGTTCTACTGGCAGATGACATGCTTTCCCATACAGCAAATGAAATGGAGTAGTCCCTAATGGCGTTTTAAATGCAGTCATGTAGGCCCATAAAGCATCATCAAGCTTAGCTGCCCAATCTTTCCTTGTCTTCCCAACTGTCTTTTCCAAGATCTCCTTGATTTGTCTGTTAGAAACCTCTACCTGTCCACTAGTCTGTGGGTGATAAGGAGTAGCAACTCGGTGATGCACTCCATGCTTCTTCAGGAGCTTCTCAAAAACCTTATTAATAAAGTGAGATCCTCCATCACTAATAACTATCCGAGGTACTCCAAATCTAGGGAATATGATGGATTTAAATAGCTTAATGACCACTGAAGAGTCATTGGTTGGACTAGCTATTGCTTCTACCCACTTAGAAACATAATCCACAGCAACTAATATGAATTTATTCCCATAAGATGAGGGAAAGGGACCCATAAAGTCTATGCCCCAGCAATCAAAAACCTCAACCTCAAGAATGAAATTCTGAGGCATCTCATGCTTCCTGCTTATTTTCCCTCTCCTCTGGCAGGCATCACAATGAGAAATAAAGGAGTGAGTATCAGCGAACATTGTAGGCCACCAGAAACCTGCTTGCAAAACCTTAGACACAGTCTTAAATGTAGCAAAATGTCCTGCATAATCTGATCCGTGACAGTGGAAAAGGATATCTGGAACCTCTGACTCAGCAACACATCTTCTATAAAGGCCATCCGAACAATGCTTATAGAGGTAAGGTTCATCCCAATAGTACCTCCTAAGTTCTCTGAAAAACCTCTTCTTTTCATATCCTTTCAGATTATCTGGTTCAGTCTCTGCAGCTAGATAATTGGCTATGTCTGCATACCATGGTCGATCATTTGTTGCGACAGCATTAATCTCGAACTCATGCCTTCCAATACGTATCGTGAAACTTTCTGCGTCTGTATCCGCGCTGCAACGATCGTCACAGTCGGATGTATCGATCGTTGCTGTCCCGATAGATGCATCGATCGACGCTAACGTAGCATCGATCGACGCAACGCGATTAATCCGACAGTTCTGCAGATTTCTGTCCAAATCTGTCTCACAGATTGTCCCAACCATATTGACGTTTTCTTCAGGCAAATAGTCATTAATTGGCACGTCCTCCTCAACCAGCATCCTCGAAAGATGGTCAGCAACTCCATTCCCAACCCCTTTCTTATCTCTCACTTCAATATCAAATTCCTGAAGCAACATGATCCATCTCAACAATCTTGGCTTAGCATCCTTCTTCTGCATCAGATACTTCAGTGCTGAATGATCAGTGTGGACAATTACCTTAGAGCCAACAAGATAAGAGCGAAATTTCTCAAATGCAAAGACAACTGCCAGCAACTCCTTCTCCGTAGTGGCATAGTTTCTTTGTGCATCATCCAGTGTCCTACTGGCATAATAGATAGCATGAAGCTTTCTATCTTTCTTTTGTCCAAGAACAGCTCCTACAGCATAATCACTTGCATCACACATTACTTCGAAAGGCAAATCCCAATCCGGTGGCTGAACTATGGGAGCACTCACTAATGCCTGCTTGATCTGTTCAAATGCAGTTTGACAATCTGCAGTGAACTCAAATTTGGTGTCTTTGCACAGCAAAGCAGTTAGTGGCCTAGCAATCTTACTAAAATCCTTAATGAACCGTCTATAGAAGCCAGCATGTCCAAGAAAGCTTCTAATAGACTTAACAGAATCAGGTGCCTGCAGGTTGGTCATGACCTCGATTTTAGCGCGGTCCACTTCTATTCCTGCTTCGGACACTTTATGTCCAAGCACAATGCCATCTCTGACCATGAAATGACACTTCTCCCAGTTAAGAACTAAGTGCTTCTCTTCACATCTTTTCAGAACCTTACACAGATTATCTAGACATTCATTGTAGGATGATCCTTATACTGAGAAATCATCCATGAATACTTCCATAAAATCCTCAATCATATCTGTGAATATGGACATCATGCATCTCTGGAAAGTGGCTGGTGCATTGCAGAGTCCAAAAGGCATCCTACGGTAAGCAAAAGTCCCATATGGACAAGTAAAAGTGGTCTTTCCCTGATCCTCTGGATGGATGGGAATTTGAAAGAATCCTGAGTAGCCATCTAAGAAGCAGTAGTAAGGATGATTTGCTAACCTTTCGAGCATCTGATCAATAAAAGGTAAAGGAAAATGATCTTTCCTAGTAGCAGCATTAAGCTTTCTGTAGTCTATGCACATCCTGTGTCCTGTCACAGTCCTAGTAGGTATCAGCTCGTTCTTCTCATTCTTCACGACTGTAACACCGCCCTTCTTTGGTACTACATGGACTGGACTTACCCAATCACTATCAGAGATAGGATATATAATTCCAGCGTCAAGGAGTTTCATAATCTCCTTTTTGACTACTTCCTGCAGATTAGGATTAAGTCTCCTCTGATGTTCGATTGATGTCTTGGACTCATCCTCAAGATGTATCCGGTGCATGCACAGCTCTGGTGAGATACCTGAAATATCATTAAGGGAATAGCCAAGAGCTTTGCGATGCTTGCGCAGCTTGCTTAGCACTAAAGTGAGCTCTGCGTTGTTCAGTCTAGCATTAACAATCACTGGGTATGTTGAATTAGGTCCAAGAAAAGCGTACCTTAGCCCGGATGGAAGTTGTTTCAGATCTATTTTCGGAGCCTTTTCTTCTGCCCAGTCTCTGTCATCTTGCAACGATCGATGCTTAGATGGTGTCGATCGTTGCAGTCCCGCGTCAGACACTTCTACCTGCATTGCAACCTCGACAGAATCCATCAATCTTGTATAGCACATTGCAGGCTCGTCCTGTAGGTATTCCAACTCCAAAATAGAACTCAGTAAAGCCCTCTCTAGTGGGTCCTCAGCATGTGATTGATGGAAGTACTCTGCAGCTAAATCACCCAATGTATCCACGTAAAAGGTTTGCCCGTCGATGGTTGGTCTCTTTACCAGTTTGTTCATGTCAAAACTCATCTTCAGATCTCCCACATTTAGAACTATTTTGCCTCCTTGACAGTCAATCATCGCACCAGCTGTTGCCAAGAAAGATCTGCCCAGAATCAATGGGTCTTTTGGCTCCTGTCCATATTGTAGAACCACAAAATCAGTTGGGATTACACACTTGCCAACTGTTATAGGCACATCCTCTATTACTCCTTCGGGAATCCTGACTGATCTGTCTGCCAAAACCAGTGATATCCTAGTTGGTATAAAATCTGTCATCCCTAGTCTTTTAGCAACTGAAAGGGGCATCAGATTGACACTGGAGCCAAGATCACATAGGGACCTTTCGAACCTCTCCTTGTAGATAGCACAATCTAATACGAAGCTGCCTGGATCTTTTAATTTCTCTGGAATTCTGCCTTGAACCACTGCACTACATACTTCATTGAGCATCATTATACTTTCCTCGTCAGACCATTTACCAGAAATTGCATCCTTAAGGCATCTCTTCATCATGGGGGATGTTTCAATGGAATCCAACAATGGTACTTCAACCTTTACCTTCTTTATGAACTCCTTCCACTTTGCATACTGCCTATCATTCTTAGCTTTTCTGGGGTTCTTGGGATAAGGTATCTTAGGCTTGTATACCCTTTCAGCCGACTGTTTTGGGTTTTCAGCACTCGAACTTTCTGCAGTCTCCTTGTGTCGATCGTTGCTCTTATCGCACCGATCGATGCTAGGCGACTTTGTTACGACCTCCAGTTCCTTGATTTCGCTTGGCAACGATCGTTGCTTAGATGCATCGATCGATGCGCGGCGAATATCGCGTATCTCATCTTCCAGCTCGTCAATTTCCACGAGTTCCTCAACGCTCAACTGCTTTTTCTGGCCAGATGACAGCTCCTTACCACTTCTTAATGTCACGGCATTGCATTGGTACTTAGGATTGGCATCAGTCCTTCCCGGGAGATATCCCTCTTCCCTTTGAGCATTCCCAGCAGTTCTTGCAACCTTAGCATCAAGCTCTTTCATGTGTGTGTTCAAACTCTCAAACTTCCCATTCAGATCCCTGTAGATTGTATCCATTTTCGCGTCAGCATCTGCTGCGTACTTAGTCTGATTCTCCAGTAGCTGTCTTATCATCATCTCTACTTTACTATCAGACTTGTTGGCTTTCTCAAAACCACCTTGCTGAACTCCATTTGAGAATCTGTTTCTCTGTTGATTTTTAGATCTACTACCTTGGAAACCAGAACCTCCCATGTAATTCACTTCTTCTTCCTGAGTGTCCTCCTCAGTCTGAATTACCTCTATATCTTGGGTAGAGTGGACAGCTTTCTTACTTGTTAGGAGATCGTACACTGTGTCTAGCCTAGATCTAATCTCAGTCATGTTAGAATCCTCTGTACTTCCACCGGATTTCTTTCTCTTTTCATTTATAGACTTGCAACTGTAGCTGTTAATAAGGTTCTCAATCAACTGCTTAGCTTGTGTAGGAGTCCTGGTGTTGAAATTAGCATTACTAGAATTATCTAGCGCAGTCTGATAAGGGAGATCTATGCCTCTGAAGAAAATACCAATCAGCTGTACTTCTGTGAATCCATGGTGTGGACAGTCACGCTGATACTGCTTAAATCTCATCCAGGCAGTCTTCAAGGGCTCCACAGCTCCTTGGGAAAAGGTGAGTATGTCCTGTCTGGACTGATCCGAGCGCGCATCATCATAAAAATGACGAAGGAACTCACTCTTTAAGGCTGCCCAAGTAGTATACTGACCAGGTGCCAGTTGTCTCAGCCATGCACTAGCGTCTCCAGCAAGACTGTGCGGAAATAGCTTAAGGAACAGATAGTCCGGGCATACTCCTTCATACTTCATGCCAGTGACTATGTCTTCAAACTTGTCAATGTGATCCATAGGCTGCTCTGCTTGAAGACCATGAAAAGCAATCTGTCTCATCAGCTGGTAGTAGATGGTCTTTACCTCAAAATCATTCCTCTCAAAAGCAGGAAGCACTAGAGCTGCTCGGTTTGCATGAAACTCATCAGGTCTGTTGTAATCAGCTAGTGTCCTCTCATGAACCACCATCTCTCTAACTTGGGCCTGCCCTTGACCCTGGTTTCGGTTCAGCTCCTGTTGATGTTGCTCAGGAGGATCAGGGATGACATTCCCTTCAGCATCAACCCGATGCCCAGCAGCATTGTACGGGTTGTCATCTTGGTCCCTCAGGGTACCTTCAGCATCTGGTATCAAGATCAAACGTTCTCGTACCATTCTCTCTCTCTTTTCTCTTCTGTTAGTCCTTTCTAGACGTCCAAGTTCCTCTAGTCCGAGATTAAGCAAGCTCGAGTTCGGATTACTTCGAGTTTTCTGCGTTGGCATAAACTGTCTGTAGTCGTCCAGCAACGATCGATGCTATCAGTGCAACGATCGATTCAATCTCAGAATCGCCTAGTGACGATCGACGCAAGGGATGCAACGATCGACGTAAGGCGAAATTCGTACCTGCGACAGAAAGAAACAGAGAAAAAGTTCAGCAAAATCAAAAAAAACAAAAACGAAAAAGAACAAAAACAAAAAGAAAAATTTCTAGCAAAAACCCTAAGTTCGGTCCTATCGAAGACTCAAAGAGTCCCCGGCAACGGCGCCAAAAACTTGATAGGTTTCTAAGTTTTACCCTATTCTAAACTGCAAGTGAACAGCAATGTCAAAGTAGTATATAGGGCTATCGAGTCCACAGGGACACTTGGTCTCAATAGAAACAGAAACGTAGAGATTAAACTAGAAATAAGCAGATGGTGAAGTAAATAAATTGCGAAGAAAGAAAGTAAACAGTAGCAGAGATTAACGGTTGAGAAGCAATAAACTAAAAGCGTCAAGCCTAGGGTATTCTCAGGAAATCAGACAAGCAGACAGTTCATTCAGCAAGGATCTAATTAAGCACAGTTCTAGAACTCAAAACACAGATATAGAATTAACCAAATTCCTTTGCGATAATTCTTTAAGTCTAAGTGCAGCAAACCAAACTTTCGTTTGCGAGAACTAACAGATTAAACTAGCATTAATCCCAAGTTTGATATGTTCACAATTATCCTAAACCAAACTTCCGTTTGCGCAAAGTTTAATTGCCCAATTTAATTAGTTCAGATTCCTAAACCCCACTTCCGTGACGTATTTAGCAACCTAAGATCTAGATTCTAATTGATCAGGTTAGAACTAGCTTTAAGCACAATTAAATTGAAGAACAGATATAGTTATGAATCCTTAACTGAATTTGAACAAGTCTAGCAAGTCATGAAATCCTATGTGAGAAACCCTAAACTCAACTATGGATCTACTCAGACATGATTAATGAAAACATAATCAAAGAAATAATAGATTGCATATAAGAAATTAAATAGATAAAGGGGTTCGAAATCTTCTCCAAAATAAGTGAATACAGGAAATAGATCAGCCCCCAAAAGCTCTAGAAATCTCTTAGCTATTAGTATCAAAGCCTAATGTAAAGCGTAGGTAAAATAAACACCAAAAACTAGTATATATAGGTATAATCTCGGATGGGGCTTCTGTGTAAATACTGGAACTATCTTGGGCTTCTTTGCAAATCTTCATATCTTCATTAAACCGTCGTGTACGGCCCATCTCGCTAGTGTGTCGACCGATGCACAAGGTGTTTCGGTCGATGCACGATCAATAAATCGGACAGTGGGTAAATCTCTCGGCCAAAACGTCCCAAAAGTCCCAAAATGCTCCAAATATCTCCAATTAGCTCCAAACCTGATTAAACCTGTAAAAGACTCTAAACAAAGACAAAAGACACTAAAACACAACTATATCATGGTCTAAAATGGGTAAAAACCATGATATATCAAACAACTCGTAACATGATCAATCGCAGAAGAGGAAACTATATCTGGTACAAAGCAACTAAGGTCAGGACAGTCAACACACTTCACTGAAATTGGTTCTACATTTGGTGACACTGTCTTTTGCAACACTATTGTCTCATGAACCTCTTGCGTGCTTAAAAATGATTTATCCTTCATGTTCAGCGTTATTGGAGAACATGATGAATGTTCCAGCTGCACCTCTTCTTTTTCATGAGCAGCTACGTTGTTTGAGATCAATTCATCAGTTAGGTACACAGCCAGTGAAGAACAATTTGTAACCTGTTTAAACTGATCCACTAAGTTTTGCTTTAAGTCCTTCCAATCCTTGAATCTCCTTTTGCTTATCACTCGTCTGAACCATTTTAACGCCTCACCTTCTAAGCAGAAGGAAACAAGATCTAGCTTTGTTTCCTCTCCACACCTCATGAAATTGAAGAACATTTCAACTTTCTCAATCCAACAATCCAGATTTTCCCCAGCAAACATAGGTATCTCAAAATGTTGAAGCTTATTATCACGATGCTTAACATTCAACGCATCAGATCGATAGCCTAATGAATATTCATCCAGATTTTGTTCCAGAGTTAAATCTGATACCTGAGATTGAATAATGGAAGATATCGGAACTGGTGATAATTGGAACTCGTCACTAGGAGCTTGCATTTGTCTTTGCTCAATCAAAGTCATGATTGATTTCAGCTGATCCTCCATCGCTAAGAAACGATTCTTAATTTCTGAAGATTCTTTGGATATAAACTCGTAATCTTGCCGCAGAAACTGTAGCTTGGTCTTATGCATATCAACGGCATCGTAATCACCTGGAAACAAGGAACGAGATGACGTCGCATTCGGAAATACGTTCGCGTTGGATTTACCGGCCAGCATCTCTGTCTGCGCCTTCGATTCACCCAAAGATTTCATTTGTCTACGTAAAACCTCAACGCTAGGTCGCATTTCCATCGGTGAACCATCAATTTTAGGAACCATCGGCAGATTCCCGACTGATTCAACTCTTCTAACCCTCGCCATTTACGACCTAACTCTGCTCATCAACATCGGTCTCGATTCTTCCCGATTCTTCATCGTCGCGTTGGATCGAACCGTTTCAAAGCACCAATGATAGTGTTTACCTATCTCAATCCCTCAATCTCTCTGTAAATCCACTCAATATGACTGAATAATCCTTGTGATTGAATAAGAAAGATGAATTACACTTTGTTATCAATCTCTCTCAAGCTCTCATGACGAACCTAAGAAAAGATTAACGATCTCATGACGATCGTCTTGCTCAATCTCATAACGATTGAAAACAAACAACAACAAAGCATGAACCGTAATTCATTATCACAATCTTATTTATAGTCTAGAATCCCATTGTTCTTCAGTCTCGGCAGTGCAAAGCCTCCAGCTGAGAACAAGTCTTTTTTATTCTTCACTCTTTACTTGGACGTTGACTATGTTGACTTCCAGCTCAGCTATTTGATGTCTATCAACGCTCAAGCTCGTAGCTCATCGTCTCGTCAACTCCTCTCGCATGAGCTCGTCATCTTGAGTGTGTCACGTAAGCAACTCGAAAGAGCACAACAACAGCATCAATGCCAGCAAACTACTAGCTATGAATTCAGCTCGGTATCATTAAGCAGTCACTGCTGACCATCAAAACCCTCCAGCTTCTCCAAAAAGCATTCTGCAATCTTCTGTTCAGCAATCATCGTCCTCCATATCGTCCTCAATCGTCGCTACCAATCGAGATAAAAACTCTCAAGCCTCTCAAAGGGTTTCTACAACACATAATCCATGCACCAAGCAAGAAAACATAATATGCCGAGATACCATCAACTCGTCCTTGCCATCTAAAACCTCTCAACTCGTCAAAACCTTGAGACATTGCCGCGTTACGACAACATTTGGTTTTCCTCTTGAGCTCCTCGATTCACGATCTCGAGCAATAGATCTTGCAAGGACAATCTCGTCATCCACCTGTGACTGACCTCACTATCTCGGCAATTTGGCTCCGTCACCGCCGATCATGTGATCTCTACAACTCACATCCCGTCTTAAAGCAAAATGTAGCTTTATTCAGACCAAAACCACTTGGGCTTATGGCCCATTACGAATCCATGTGTTTGACAAGTGAAATCAGATGGGCCAATGTGAGTTTTCAGTTTGGTGGAACAGAAAAGAAGCTGGCCCATAATTTTGCTTATGAAGAAAGCCACGGAACTTGACCTAGAAGCCCTAGCTGGAGAAGCATAACCTGCGTGATATAAAAACATGTAAAGAGATATCAGAAGGGGGACGAGCAATACAACAGAATACACAGAAGCATTAAGATCTTGAGAGCTAAAGAGATTTGTTCTAAGAGCTAAGGAGATCTAGAGTGCTTAGAGATTCACAAAGATATTCTTTGATTAAAAGTTTGTATCAAACTAGTTCCTAGTGCTTGGGGAACATTGTAATCAAGAGAATATAGTGAATCAGTTGTGGGATACCGTTCCCAACTATGTGACGTAGCCAATTGGTGAACACAGGGTGAACAATCTTTGTGTCGTTTATAATTCCGCAAACAAACGAACATAGCTTAGTATTGAATCTATCTTAAGTCCTAGAACACAAGTTGAAATCTCAACAAGTGGTATCAGAGCTTCAGGCTTAAGGTGTTAGAAAGATAGATCAATCTAAGACAGCCACAAAACCGCAAGTCATGGAACCTACCCGGGGAAAGTTTGAGATGGACAAGTTTGATGGGAAGGGAGATTTTGGAATGTGGAAGTACAAGCTTCTTGGTCAGTTGGAGATTCAGGGCTTAGCGTCAGTCTTGGAGGAGGACGCAACACTGCTGGATGATTCTGCAAAATAAGAAGAAGGTGAGAAACCCAAAATTGATTCTTTAAAAGTTGCAAAAGACACTAGAGTAAAGAATCTGCTTGGTACATGTCTAAGTGACATGATTTTGAGAAAAGTGATGCATGAGCCTACTGCCTTGTTGATGTGGAAGGCTTTAGAACGTGATTATCAAACTAAATCACTTCCTAATCGGATCTATCTTAAGCAACAGTTTTCAAGCTACAAGATGGATGAAGGCAGAAGTATAGAAGAGAACTTGGACAGTTTTCTTAAGCTTATTGCAGATCTAGCTAGCCTAAACATCAATGTGAGTGATGAGGACCAGGCTATACAGCTTCTTACCAGCTTACCTCCACCGTATGAGCCTCTAGTACATACTCTCAAGTATGGTACAGGAAAAGAGACCCTAACAGTTCATGAAGTAGTCACTTCTGCATATTCTAAGGAGATTGAGCTGAAGCAGAAAGGGCTTTTGAACAAATCTGGATCTAACTCTGAAGGATTATATGTTGAATCAAGGGGAAGAACAAATGACAGATCTCAGAAAAGTAATGGAAGAGGGAGATCAAAGTCAAAAGACAACATGTCTAAGTCAAAGCCAAGGTTTAACAAGAAAAATCAGAGCGAGTGTTTCCTATGTGGAGATGAAGGGCATTGGAAAAAGGAATGTCCTGAGAGAAATAGAAACAAGGATTCTGCAAATATTGCGACAGCACCTATACAGCCTATAGTGTTGAGTGTGAGAAGCCAAGACACAATGAAGAATTGGGTAATGGACTCGGGTTCTTCATACCATAGTACATCAGACAAGGAAGTCTTATTTGACTTCAAGGAGTACGATGGAGGAAAGGTTCTTATGGCTAACAACACTTACGGTAACATCAGAGGAATGGAAAAGATTCAGATTCAGAATCCAGACGGTTCTGAAGTGATACTTAAGAATGTGAAATACATGCCAGAAGTAAACATGAATCTGATTTCATATGGGATGTTAGAGAGGTCAGGTTGCAAGTATAAAGGAGGTAATTTCAGAGTTCAATTTTATAAAGATGGCAAGAAGGTACTGGCTGGAAAATACCAAGATGGGTTGTATTATCTTCAAGGGATAGTTGCTAAGGCTAAGATGAATGCTTCTTCAGCAGTGAAAGAAGCAAGAGAAAAGAAGTCTAAGAAAGTGAGCTTCAGCGAGAATCTAATTCAAGGACCTACTCCATAGGGTTTTGAATTAAGAGATTCATCAGCTCAAGATAAAGACTCTTCTTCAACAGAAAAATCAGAAACTTCAAAAGATTTTAAGTGTGAAGAAGAAGGAGATTTTGATCATGAGGCCTATGCTATGGCTACTGCAGAAGATATTGGCAAAACAGAGCCTAAAGAAGAGGCTGGGAAAAGCCAGTATCAGATGAATGCAACAGTAGAAGGGGAACTGAACATAGAACCTAAGCTAGAAGGCTTGGGTAATGTTTCCAAGATACTAGGAATAGGGATCTACGGAGATAGAGCTAAGGAAAATGCCAAACTATCTAAGATCCACACAAGCAAAAGTAATGCAGTACCTGAACAGGAGCTTCAGGTGTGTTGCAACCTTGCCTGAGAAGGGAAGAAGCTCCAGGTAACTCCATTGTTGACGTCTCAATCTCGCAGAGACAGAAAAAAGAAACATGTAAGTTTCTGGTTATCAATATTAATCAATAATGGAAGAACTCAAATAAGTATGGAGTTAGAAGAGTTACCTGTGAGAATTTGAGGCGAGACTCAGAGATATCAGTTACAGCAGTAGACTGAAGGAAAACAAGAAAAAAAAATCATGAAGGTTTTCAAAGCATCTCTGCGATAACAGAAAGAGAAAGAGTATCTTAAATCTGAGAAGATACCAGTATTTACGTGGTTGATAGCCACAAAATGAGTTACGGTTTCAGGTCAACGTCATTATCGAAGACGCTAGCATAAACAAAAGAAAGAGAAACAAGTCAGTTTCTAAAAGCTTTTGTAAATATGATAATGCAAAGGAATAGAGAGAAGAGCATAAGGATTCTAATGCTAAAAGAACAGACATTAGCTTCAGGTGGAGTAACTACAGTTGATTCAAGAAGAGATTAATTCAAAAGTCAGTGCGCACATGTGATGAATTAATAAGTCTACAGATGAATCAAGTTCTGAAGAAGGTTACTCGGGTTCTTTCAAATACAGTGAAACCAAGGCAGAAAACAGAATAATAAGAGATGTGTTACCTGCGAGCATAACAGGAGCTGAATTACTGAGACTTTAGTTCCAGGTGGAGTAGTAAGTTGACACAGACACTGTCAACTTTAGATGAAACACAGCACCTGCAAGAAAAAGAAGTACAAGATGAGTACTTATGATCAAAAGAATTCAGTCGAGAATTAAGGATCACAAGGAAGTTGGTTTATTCACAGATCATCAGGGTCAGGTATTAAGGTCACAAGGAGTGACTAAGGAACTAAACGCAAGTTCAAGAGTAATAAGTGTATCTCAGATAATTCAAGATTATCAACTAATATCAGAAGTATATCAGTTTAAGCCATGGAAGAAACAAGAAGCTGATTACAGAGATAAGATCGCAACTTATCTAAGAGACAGAACATTGATAGTCAAGGCATTTATCAAAAGGAGATACTAGACTGAGTACTTATGCAAGACCAGATAGAATTTACATCCTATGGTATACAAGCAAGGATCACGACTTATCAGACTAACAAGTTATTTGTTTGCAGAAATTGATAAGAAGCAAATCAAGAAGAATAAACCTATGCAGCCGGAGCCCAATCTGAAGGGGAGGCATAAGGCACAGGATAATTCTTCTTAGGTTGCTTAAAGTATCTACCTGCAAAAGAAGAAACCACAGTTAGTAAAGAGAGGAGCCATGAAGTACAAAGCCAGATAAGAAAGAAGACAAGGGTCTTAGACTTACCTGTAAAATTTTTTTAGAAGAGCCAAGCGTGTCATGACATCAGAAGATTCACGACATCCTTGATGTCTGAATCAAGTCGATTTATCAAGACTTCTCAGCAAGAAGATAAATCGTAAACTGAAAGCTGAAACAGAGAAGAAGTGTTAGAGCTTAAAATCGGATTGGCCAAATCTTAAATTGAAGATGGATCGGTGTATTAAAAAGCTGAAGAACAAGAAGTATCAGGTTTGAGAACGATTTGCTAGAGCTATACAGAGAAGAGAAAATCGAACCACAGAAAATGGTAAGAAGCTTGGAGATGAGAAGCATACAGCTTACCTAGGAGTTTAGAACTCACGGTCGAAGCTGAGAGGCTTCACGACCACATGCTTGAAGAAATCGTGAGCTAAATTCGAGAAAGATGGTTCCTGTGAAGAACAAGCAAGCACGAAGAAGGGTTTAGACAAAGTCGAAAAGATGAAATCGACATACAGAAAATGGTAAGAAGCTTGGAGATGAGAAGCATACAGCTTACCTAGGAGTTTAGAACTCACGGTCGAAGCTGAGAGGCTTCACGACCACATGCTTGAAGAAATCGTGAGCTAAATTCGAGAAAGATGGTTCCTGTGAAGAACAAGCAAGCACGAAGAAGGGTTTAGACAAAGTCGAAAAGATGAAATCGACATATGAATGACTGAGTAAGGTAAGGAGAAGAAGCTTAGAGTCTACCTGTTGCTATCTGAGCTCATGCAGAGGAACATATGAGCTCGAGAATGGTGGATCGCCATGGCTGTCGGTGGAAGAGAGTGAGAGAGCATCTTAACCCGAGACATTAGGGTTTGTTGTCTGAAAGGTGGAGATTGTAGCTCTATTCAGACCAAAACCACTTGGGCTTATGGCCCATTACGAATCCATGTGTTTGACAAGTGAAATCAGATGGGCCAATGTGAGTTTTCAGTTTGGTGGAACAGAAAAGAAGCTGGCCCATAATTTTGCTTATGAAGAAAGCCACGGAACTTGACCTAGAAGCCCTAGCTGGAGAAGCATAACCTGCGTGATATAAAAACATGTAAAGAGATATCAGAAGGGGGACGAGCAATACAACAGAATACACAGAAGCATTAAGATCTTGAGAGCTAAAGAGATTTGTTCTAAGAGCTAAGGAGATCTAGAGTGCTTAGAGATTCACAAAGATATTCTTTGATTAAGAGTTTGTATCAAACTAGTTCCTAGTGCTTGGGGAACATTGTAATCAAGAGAATATAGTGAATCAGTTGTGGGATACCGTTCCCACCCCTGTGACGTAGCCAATTGGTGAACACAGGGTGAACAATCTTTGTGTCGTTTATAATTCCGCAAACAAACGAACATATCTTAGTATTGAATCTTTCTTAAGTCCTAGAACACAAGTTGAAATCTCAACACAAAACTTGATTAAAGCCAAAATAAAGGCTGAACTCGTTAGATCGCCGTTCTCCTCTTCGAACTTATCACGTCAATGGTAGAAGCCCACTTCTTACATATTCAAAGAGACTAAAGTGGCCCCAAAACTTTGCCCACACTCGATGATCCAAAAAAAAGGATCAACATATCGGATCGGCATATTTTTTGGCCCAAAAACAAAATATTGGGCTAAGCATGTCCAATAGGGGAAGCAGTTGGTGATCGTCTGATTACAAGCTCATACCCAGTACTTCAACTCGTTATTTTCTTCTTCTCGGCATGACCTTCACGAGCTAAGAGAGAGAGAGATGACGACATCAAAACCAAAGGGAAAAGTTAAAAGACCAGTTTATCTGAACCAAGATGTGCCGTGTAACGTGAAACAAAACCAAGAACCCGGTTAGTATAATAAAAGCCGAGGTGTATAAAAAAGAAGAGACGTACATGGACCTAAATCAATTAAAGGAGGGCCCAAAAGCAAAGTTCAATGACCACATCATCTCACTAATGCCTAGTCACGACACGTCATACGTCAGGTAAGTCTTTCGTATTTATTCTTTTTATTAAATAATTCTCTTACTCATGCCGAGTTAATATTATGTCAAGTTATTATCCTCTGTTTAATTTGTGCCGAGTTAAACTCTATATTTAATTTAAGCCGAGTTTTGACTCGTAAAAATAAAAGCCGAGCTCCTTAGTTCGCAAAAACCGAGTTTAGAAACTCGCAGAAAGCCGAGCTTCTTAGTTCGCAAAAGTCGGGTCTAAGTAACTCGCAGAAAGCCGAGCTCCTTAGTTCGCAAAAGTCGGGTCTAAGTAATTCGCAGAAAGCCAAGCAAAGACTCGCACTAGCATCATGCTCCCTGGCCAGGAGTGTGGTCTTCCTTGCACGCGAGGTGCACATCGCGGTGAGGAAAAGCCGAGATCCGTCTCGCACTAAAAAACCGGGTTCGTACCCGTACGTTCTCTGTGGTGGGCGATAACAAATAAGCCGAGCACTTAAGCCTCACACATTCGTTTGTCCTTTGAACAACTAAGCCGAGCACACATAAGCCTCGCAATTATAGATCCGGTGGAGCGTAAGCCTTGAAATAAAGCAGTTCAACGCCGATCCGCGTTTTAATCGTCGTTCGCCGAAGATCCGTACGAACGGATCAAAGGACAGAACGGCCCGATTAACTTAACTACGGAAAATATTATTCTTCCACGACAACATTCAAAGGAATACTGGAGATTCATGCCAATCTTTTATACTTCACGAACCGAAATGTTTTCTATCACCGATCATCGCGCCGAACGCTCGAATCGCCGACTTGGGGGGGACTTACTGTTGGAGTCGGTTTTAGCACCCCTCTGAATGGCCTATTCAGATAATAAGATCGGCCCGAAATAGGAAGCATTTATTATGGATAATTACAATATCCATGGAGATAAATGACAACCTTCGAAGATAATTACAAAAGGAAAATAAATACATAAGAAATATGACTTTTTATGCCGGCCTAAAACTCTATATAAGAGAAAGAGGGCATTCAGGCTAAGAAATATCAAAAAATATCATAAGATACAGAGAACTCCGAAGCCGACCTAAATCTCTACATGAGAGGATGAGGGTATTCATACTAAAGGAGATCGATATATAAACGACTCTGAAAGTCGACCTAAACCTCTACATGAGAGAATGAGGGTATTCAGGTTAAAGGAGATCAAAACACATACAATACAATAAGTCGCTGAGAGACGACTTCACTCTTTCACCATATCGTCATTCGACGAACTCTTTCAAGGAACTACGAACGGCTTGATCCCTTTTTGAAAGGTACGTAGGCAGCCTTTTACAAGGTTCAGCTATAAAACCTAATTCTCCTTATTCCGATTCACCGGGACACGCCAATTTAGCTCTAATTTTATCATCTCCGCCGAGCTAGGTTAAAAAACTTTGAAGAATTCCTAATTAAAAACCCTAGACGAGTTGAGATCTTACATATACTAAGAAATAGACGAAACAGTGTTCAACTGAGGAGGACAGGTTTAATTAGTTAAATACTACATTCGAACCAGGCCCTTATCTTCGCAGACTGAAATCCCTCCTCTTTTGTAAACATCTCAGTAAATCATCTCAATTCTCTTCATCTTTTCTATCTCCGGCAATGGCGATTCCGTTGCCACTCACTTCTTACTCGCTAATCTCAACTTCTACTTCCCGGACCTCTTTGGTCCCTCTCACGCCTCGCTATCGTAATCTCTTCTCCAATCAGAGTTTTAGTAGACGTGTACTTATCAGCTGCTCGTCGTCTTTTTCCTCGAACAATGGTTCAACTCCAGAGTCCATGAACCGAAGGTATTACTAATCTTCACTTGTTAACCTTTGCGTCCACCAGGTGTTTGCGAAAATTCGTCAAAGAAAACACTTTTGGCTATTTGATTAAAATATATTGCAAGATTCTATTCTTTTCTTGGTTGAAGTAAATCTTAACCCATCATGAACTCTGGCGGCTTTGGTTAAATTGTGCGGCCATATTCAGTGGGTTAAATGGCCAGTCATCGTTTCCTGGAATGCCTTGATCGCTCCTCTGCTGATTATATCGGGTATCAAATCCAGTCCTGACTTCTAGTGCCACACAAATGAAATCTGGTTTTTGGCCTCATTGGTTCATCTAAAAATTGACAGGATGCTGGCAACAGTGATGAATGCAATATTTCTCCAAGCGACAATGGTGAGTATCGGCATCCCAACACGTGTTCAAACCGCTTTCCGCATGTCGGAAGTCGCAGAGCCTTACATTAGAAGACGAGCAATTAGACATCTAGAGAAAGGCAGGGTTGTGATATTTGCAGCAGGAACAGGCAACCCCTTTTTCACCACTGATACTGCTGCAGCTCTTCGATGTGCTGAAAGTAAGTACAAAACATGGTTTATGTTTTCAAGTTTTCTCCAATTTTTTTTATTAACGCTTTTGACAACAGTTAACGCAGAAGTAGTGCTGAAAGCAACAAATGTTGATGGAGTCTTTGACGATGATCCTAAACGAAACCCAAACGCTCGCCTTCTCGAGTCACTAACTTACCAAGAAGTAACCTCAAAGGATCTCTCTGTAATGGATATGACTGCTATCACTTTATGCCAAGAAAACAACATCCCAGGTTTGGTTTTAAAATACTCTCTCTAAAACTTTAAAACCACACATGATCATTCAAAATCCAACAAGAATGTTTCTGGTCTTTGATTGTGTAGTTGTGGTTTTCAATCTATCTGAGCCTGGAAACATAGCGAAAGCAATCAAAGGAGAGAGAGTTGGTACATTGATTGGAGGAACTTGGAACTCTATTGTTGCAGCCACATGAAGAAACTTAGAACTACTACTACTTCCTTAATATACCAAGACACTTAGAACTACTTTCTTAATATAGTATCTTAGGTCAGGAGAATTTTTCAACTCCTTTATATAGCTTGTAGAAACTTTTAAATTTCTTGGAAGGTATTTGTCTGAAATTTTTGAAGTTAAATGGGATGTTGTATAGTTTACAGTTACAAATATACGTCAAAATAAATATCGAAAATGAAAAATCTAACTACATTTTCTAAGGATCCCAAATATTACTGAAGACATCAGCAAACGTTGGAGAAGCTGCCAAACTAGCATAACCAGGACTATACATTAGAAACGGGCTCATTAATCCCGCCGGCGAGAACATCCCACCTTGGTGAATCATCGGCGAGAATATTCCGGCTGGAGATGGCGAGAGTATTCCCGGCGCATAACCACTGAATTCAGCTGCTTCTTCCATAGCCGTCGCCATTTCCATCGTCTCATCTTTTGCCGCTGACGGTTCGTTTCCTCCTCTCGGGCTAGCATTCTCCGTCGCGGCCAGTCTTGCAGCCGGCGACACATCTCCGCCGTTTCCGGATTCGAGGAAGACCCCAGTGGAGATCCCGGTGAGACGCTGGACGACGTTCATGAAATCGGAGGCTGTAGTGTGTACAACCTTCGGCGAAACGGCGTAGATAACCACCGGCTCTCGAGCAGCGTAGAGCGGAGCTTGGTCGTGGTGCTGCTGAGGCGGCGGAGCAGGGTGCTTAGGAGGTTTCTTGATCTTGTGAGAGTCTTTGTGGACGCTGAGAGGTGAAGGACGAGGACCACAGATCTGAAGCTGTCGTTTCTGGTTCTGTTGATCGGAAGGATTGCCGCCGGCGAAATACTCCGACGGATCCATTAAAATTTTGGGGAATAACCTTTTCTCTTTGGCTTGTTTTGTAAATGAGTTTCTTTCGATCGAATTTTGTTTCTTCTCTGTGTTTGGTTTGGCAACTGAAATGAATGTTTGTCGACGACTAAATTGACCAAAACATCAATAAGCAAATAAGTTCGGTTTCTCAGACCGATTAGTTTGACTTTCACAATGTTGACTTTTTGCATCCAACTAGACTTTTACAGCACATGCTCAGTTTAGGAGATTCTAAATCTCGTCTTCCATTGATAATTAGTAGGAAAGATCTTAGGAATCATTCATTCATTATCACCAGCAAAAAATTATAATTATATTTTTTCAATGATTAATTTATTTGCCATACAATTAACGTGTATTCATTATGTTTGAGAATTTAATTCATAGTATGATGACTGGCACTGCATGATATGCTTGGGACAGAAGCCATGGGATGGGATAGAATATAACTAAACCTAACACCTGCCTATCAACATGACTTTATTTTTTTCTAAACTTGAGATTAACATGAGTTGTTTCTCTACGTTTCACAATAAATATCATGTATTACTAATTTTGTAATAGAAAATTTGTCGTTTTAATTCAATATATATTAAAGCTAGAAAATGTGTGATTTCCTACTAAAAACTAATAAAATATGTAAAGATCAAGAGTTCGAGTGTTTTTGCGAGAGTGACTCAGATGATGAGATGGACTACACAAGCTGTGACGTGGAGGACAAGTCAGCAGATGAGGAAGTGATATCTACGATATGGAAATATTCTGTTGACGAGAATATAGAAGATTTCCTTAACGAAGATTCTGTGGAGATCGAGAAGGGTTTATAAGACTTGCGTAGTTGATAATTATTAGGTCAGCCGTTTAACAAGAAAACGTGCGTGTGTGAAGCATATTGGAGAGCTGTGAGTTTTGTGTTCTTGGTGAGTGAATCAAAGAGAGAAGAGCAACTGTTGTTGTTCGGTAAGGTTGGATAGATTAGGATTTGGTCAGTGTCGTTTCACAGTTGTGAAGACGTGTTAAACTGATTGAACAAGATTACTATGTAATTTGTTCAAAAGAATTCTAATAAAGGTTTGGTTTTTGATTGTGTTTGAGTTCAATTGTTGAAACCCATACTTTCTGTTATTACATTTGATATCAATTCCTCAATGCTTATCGTGTAGCATGAGGTATCAATCCATTTTTAGGATTGGATTTAACCAATTGGAATGCACTAAACCAATAAAGACAAGCAATTTATCCAATTTCAAGTTCTAGCAACCCAAAGTGAAATACAATTAACCAAACAGGTGGAATAAGAAGATTAAAGCTAGGAATCAATATTAAGAGACAAGGCTATGGGCTAAGGTCAATGGATAGGATGATTTGAAACAATCAAGAATGCTAAACACACATCAAAGATGCTAATCCCTATGCAAGGAACACTAAACAACTGACTAATCCAATGTCTTGGCACTAATCACTTTTCCTAATCATAAATTAAGAACAAACTCTTCTCCTTCACTCTTTGAGCTCTTCTCTTGCTTCCTTAGCTCACCAAAACCTCCATGCACCTCCAAGAACCTACAAACTCACAAGAAACACTCCAAACACAACCTAAAATGATGATTCCTAATCCTAAATGTTCCTAGACTCTAAATGCAATAAAAGATAAGAAAGGAACGTGGATGAATGCAAGATGAGATCAACCATGAGCTAAACACTATCATAAATGCATCAAAATGCATGAATATCAGGCAACCTAAATTACAGGTTGAGATCTTGGAGAAGGTATGGAGACAAAGGAACTCATGGCGGTTATAAAACCTGTCATGCTTTATGAGCACAACTTTGGTCATTGGAAAGTCCGGATGAGACACTGATATACCATGGATTTTAGGGTTTTTAACCATGGTATATGTCTTGTTATCGAGTCTTTTAGAGTCCTTTGGAGTCCTATTATCTATGTTTTCAGGTCTAGACACGTTTGGAGCGGATTTGGACATTATGGCGCATTCTGGAGCATTTTGGAGCATTGACCCGAGAGATAGAGTTCACTGCCCATTTCACAGACCTGTGTCGATCGACACATCTTGTGCATCGATCGACACAAGGTCGACACAGCTAATCTCATGAGCGTTTAATGAAGACTTGTGAAAATTGCAGTTTTACCCAGAAGCTTCTCATAATTACAAAGAAGCCCCAGCCGTGATTAGATCATTATATTAGGGTTTTTAAGCCATTGTTTAGGCTACACTTTCAGTTCTAAGTTTTATTTTATTTCAGAGAGAGTTAGGGGCTGATCATGTTCTTGAAAGAGAGAGGATTTTGAACCCCAGTTCTTTATTATGTTTTATGATATTTGGTTTTCTATTCATGATGTCTTCTGTTTCGATGATCATGTCTGAGTAGTTTACCAGTTAGGTTTAGGGATTCTCACGGGGGATTTCATGGAATTATAGGTTGATTAATCTGTAGGGATTCATATCTGCTAGTTCTTCATCTAGGATTGTTCTTACTGCTTAATCTGAATTAGCTACCCAGATTTATGATGTTAGGTTGATTTCCACAACGACAATTGGTTGATTAACTAGAAAGAACCTAGATGAGCAATTTGATCTACTCGCAAAGAAATTTGGTTTAAAGGAATTGTGAACAAAAGAACCTGAGATTAATGCTTGTTTAGAACTCTAGAATTCGCAACGAAAGTTGGCTTGCTAAGTTGTTAGACATAGATAAGATTCGCAAAGAAAGTTGGTTTCTTATACTTCCGTGATTCCAGTTCTAGAACAGTTCTTAATTAGATCCCGATTGATTGATTGCATGTGTTCATGATTTCCTGAGAACTCCCTTGACCTAACGCTTTGCCATCTTGCTTACAAATTCGCTTGATTTACTTTCTGCTGCTCTGATTTACTGCTTTCAACTGTTTCACCTAGCTTAATCCGACGCTCTATAATCTATCGCAAGAGTCTATAGTCTCTGTGGGATTCGATACCTTTTATAATATAATTGCATAACTGTGCACTTGCAGTAGAATATGATTAAAACTCTGAGCCTATCAAGTTTTTGGCGCCGTTGCCGGGGACTCTTTTGAGTCTTCGATAGATTTGAACTTAGGGTTTAGACTAGGTTTTTCGTTTTTGTTTTTGATCACTAATTTTTTTTTTGTTTCTTGCGTTTCAGGTACGCCTGTAATCGCATTGCATCGATCGACACGGTCCTGTGTGTCGACCGTCACATCTTCGAGCTTGCATCGATCGACACTACTCTGCATCGATTGACACAACGCGTAAGATGATGGGAATGATGGAACGGATGTTGGAAAATCAGCAGAATAACTCATTATGCAGAGACTATGGTTATTATTCATTCACCAGAGACTATGAATCTTCATCATATCGGCATGTTCCTCCTCAAAATACGCAGTCTGATAAGCTGATAAGTATGATGGAGCAGTTACTGGAAAGACAGGAGAAGGATTTGAACTACATCAGTGGCTCTGGATTTCAAGGAAACAGTTTTGGAAATCAGCAAGGTAACAAGTTCTTTAATGGTGGACAGAAGAGTGCTTTCACAAGCAATCAGAACTCTTCTGGATATGGACAAAATCCCGGTTATCAGAAGCCTTTTCAGCAAGGTAATTCTTATCAGAGAACCTATGGATCATCTTCTTATCAGACACCTCCTGCTGTTAATGCTTATGAGAGTAAGATGGAAGCCATGATGGAGCAGTTGCTAGAAGATCAGACTAATACTACTGTAGACTTCGACAGGAAGCTGGATGCTATGCATAAAAATCTGAATGGGAAGTTTGAATCTTTGAGCACACATGTGAAGAAGCTAGATGTCCAAGTTCAACAGACAGCTGGAGCAATACAAAGTCAAAATGAAGCTGGGAAAGCTGAACAGAACAGATCCTTCAATGTTGTGACCATAAGAGATGAGATTGACTTGCTAAAAGAAGAAGAGAGCATAATCTCGGATTTTCTGGGTGAATTCTGTCTGTCTGAGACAAGCATCGATCGACACAACTCGTGCATCGATCAACACAGTCCCGATACGTCTGATGAAATTGATAATAATCGCCTTGTGTCGATCGGCACATATCCTGATCGGTCGACACAAATCCCAGACGGGACCAGAAACCTGCAACAGTCCTAGAACAAGTCTATAAGCCCTTTGTGCCATATCCTAAGGTTCATAAACTGTCTAGACAGGAGCTAGAAGTGGCTTATTGCATGAAAGTGATGGGAAAGAAGCTGATTTAGATTACAGAGAAGCTTCCAGATCCAGGAGCATTTGTGCTAGACTGTTAAATCTCTAAGGACAGATTCAAGCGTTCTCTGTGTGACTTAGGATCCTGTGTGAATCTAATGCCATACTCAGTAGCTGTGAGATTGGGAAATATGGAATTCCAGCCTACTAGGATCTCTCTTATCCTAGATGATCGTTCAAAGCGATATCCGGAAGGAGTTCTTGAGGATATTCCTGTTAGAGTTAGAAACTACTTGATTCCAACAGACTTTGTGGTACTGAAGTATGATATTGAACCTGATGATCCTCTACTACTTGGTAGATCTTTCTTAGCTACTGCTGGAGCTGAGATTAATGTGCGACATGGTCTAATTGATCTCCAACTGGGAGATGAGATATTGAGGTTCAAGATGGATAAGCTGCAGAAATCCACCATTGATGGACATAGCTTCAGTGTTGAGGTGGAACCAGATGTTCCCATTGGAGAAGAGAAGATGGCAGTTCATTCTGAACCTGCTCTAACATCTTCAGTGCCTGCAACTGCTCATAAGCAGAAAGCTCCAGACATCTCATTTCCACCAAAGGTAAGGCACAAATAATCTAAGCTTAAACCTCCTAACCGCATTGTTTTAAATGCAGGAAAACGCAGAATCCCACCCAAGCTTCGCTCCCGCCCTGTTTCTACTCCTTCGTTCCTTGGAAAATCTCATGATCCGACAGCATATACACCACTTTGGATGAGGAGACATTCACAGAGACTCTCAAAGTCTATGTTGAAACCGCCATGAGTCTAATCTCTATCTCATAGTCAAGCTAATGACTAAAAACAAGCGCTGAGTGGGAGGCAACCCACAATAGAGTCAGTTTTCGTCTTTATTTTTCATTTTTAGGTGTTTGTTACTTTAATTTTTCGTTTGGGTGTTTTCAAACTACACTGTCCCCAGCAAATGCGCTTTGCGTCGATCGATGCAGTCCTGAGCATCGATCGAGACAGTGCGACGAGAGGTACGTAACTCTGGATTTTTCAGACTCTTTTCAATTTGATTATTTGTTCTCACCGGGCCTAAGCTTGATTACACTGGGGACAGTGTAGTTTAAGTGTGGGGGGAGGTGGTTACTGACATCGTGTTCTCTTTTCTTAGTCAGTCAAAAATTTGTTTTATTGAGTCAAAATGTTTATGAAACTATGATTTTTTGAGGAAATTCTTCGTTGGAACAGGAACTAAGTGACCATTGGACAGACATGAAGGACCTCTATGACTATTAGAAAACCCCAAACAGATCAGCTTACCAAGGACACCCATATCTAACCAGGTATTCGGAGGATCCATCACTAGTCTCGCGCTTAATCTTGACTTTAATTTCTCACTTAGGGGCTTGGTAATCTTTGGGTCGGATTCCTTTGATGTGCTTGGCACAGCCTGTGATCCTGTTCTTAAGTATGGTTTCTGATTTTCCCCTCACTTAAAAGTAAAAAAAAAAGAGAGAGATAAAAACCGAGGATATGCTAGTAGCTTCAAAATGGTCACGGGAGTGGTAAAGACCCCTATTACCTCCTGTGTATCCATGGAAAGATCCAAAGTTAAACCCCAATAAACAGGGAAGAACACTGATAGAAAAAATAAAATGATACCCAATGGGGAAAAATCAGTGCTAGGGGAGAAAGGGAAAAGAAAGAAACCAGAAACCGAGAGTTTGGTGGTCAGATACTGAATAGGTTGAGTCCATGTGTCCTTTGATTCGATAATCCCTCTGTGAGACTGCACCTAATTGTATACAGAGACTGGTGTGGTGAATTTGAATGTCCTAACTTGATTGTGGAGTTTACTTGGAACAATTGCTAAGTGTGGGGGAAGTATATTGTGGTCTTGAGTTCTGTAGGAAAGTTTTCAGTGGTTACTAAGTGAATGTGAATGCGAAAGTTCCTAGGACGAAATGAGTTTCTGTGTTTTCAAACCTCTTTTCTTATACTTTGGTTCTTTACTTGCTTGAGGGCAAGCAAGAGCTAAGTGTGGGGGGGTTGATATACCATGGATTTTAGGATTTTTAACCATGGTATGTGTCTTCTTATCGAGTCTTTTAGAGTCCTTTTGAGTCCTATTATCTATGTTTTCAGGTCTAGACACGTTTGGAGCGGATTTGGACATTATGGCGCATTCTGGAGCATTTTGGAGCATTGACCCGAGAGATAGAGTTCACTGCCCATTTCACAGACCTGTGTCGATCGACACATCTTGTGCATCGATCGACACAAGGTCGACACAGCTAATCTCACGAGCGTTTAATGAAGACTTGTGGAAATTGCAGTTTTGCCCAGAAGTTTCTCATAATTACAAAGAAGCCCCAGCCGTGATTAGATCATTATATTAGGGTTTTTAAGCCATTGTTTAGGCTACGCTTTCAGTTCTAAGTTTTATTTTATTTCAGAGAGAGTTAGGGGCTGATCCTGTTCTTGAAAGAGAGAGGATTTTGAACCCCAGTTCTTTATTCTATTTTATGATATTTGGTTTTCTATTCATGATGTCTTCTGTTTTGATGATCATGTCTGAGTAGTTTACCAGTTAGGTTTAGGGATTCTCACAGGGGATTTCATGGAATTATAGGTTGATTAATCTGTAGGGATTCATATCTGCTAGTTCTTCATCTATGATTGTTCTTACTGCTTAATCTGAATTAGCTACCCAGATTTATGATGTTAGGTTGATTTCCACAACGACAGTTGGTTGATTAACTAGAAAGAACCTAGATGAGCAATTTGATCTACTCGCAAATAAATTTGGTTTAGAGGAATTGTGATCGAAAGAACCTGAGATTAATGCTTGTTTAGAACTCTAGAATTCGCAACGAAAGTTGGCTTGCTAGGTTGTTAGACATAGATAAGATTCGCAACGAAAGTTGGTTTCTTATACTTCTGTGATTCCAGTTCTAGAATAGTTCTTAATTAGATCCCGATTGATTGATTGCATGTGTTCCTGATTTCCTGAGAACTCCCTTGACCTAACGCTTTGCCTTCTTGCTTACAATTCCGTGATTAACAGATTAAACTAGCCTTAAGTGCAAGTTCGATATGTTCACAATTCAATTAAACCAAATTTCTTTGCGGATAATTCAATTGTTCAACCTAAATAGTTTAGATTCTAAACCACACTTTCGTGTCAATTTAATAACCTAAAGTCTAGATTATAAGTGATCAGGTTAGAAGCTAGCTAGTATTAAGCACAATTCAGGTTGAAGAACAATTAAGTTATGAATTCTAACTGATAAATTAATCTAACAAGTCATGAAAACCTTTATGAGAATCCCTAAATCTAACTATGAATCTACTCAGACATGATCAATGAAACACAAATCATAGAATAAATAGATTGCATAAATAAAGAGTAAGAATAAAAGGGGTTCGAAATCTTCTCCAAAAGCAGGAAGCAGAACATGATTAGATCAGCCCCAAAAGCTCTAAAATCTCGATGCTCAAATTATGAAAGCGTATGAAAAGGTGTCGCCTAAACAAGTGGCTAAAACCCTAATATAATGGTCTAATCACGGTGGGACTTCTTTGTAATTAGGAGAAACTTCTGGGCTTTGTTGCAAATTCTAAACTCTTCATTAAACCACCGAGAATTGTCTGACTCGCATGTGTGTCGATCTATGCACAAGATGTGTCGATCGATGCACTCCTTTGTTTTGGACAGTGAACTCTATCCCTCGGGTTAAATCTCCAAATAGCTCCAAAATGCGCCATAAACTCCAAATTCGCTCCAAACGTTCCTAGACCTGTAAACATACATAAAAGACTCCAAAACATAGTAAATGACTCGATAAATAAGACATATACTATTGTTAAAAACCCTAAAATCCATGGTATATCAGAAGTCATCACTATGATTGAGTGCGATTGGAAGTATGGTCGAAGTTTCCGAGCCGATGTCACCAATGCTAAAGCGAGTTTTTCCATGGCGGGGTATCTGGTTTCAGCATTGATTAAGGTCTTACAGATGTAATACACCGGACATTGTTCGTTTTGTTCTTCGCGAACCAGGATTCCACTTACTACTGCCGTAGAGACAGCTAGGTAGAGGTAGAGGGGTTCCCCTTCTACTGGTTTCACCAGTATAGGTGGTTCGCTTAGTTAATACTTGAGTTGGGCGAACGCTTCTTCGCACTTTTCGTCCCAGAGGAACTTCTTGTTCGCTTTGAGCAAGTGATAAAAGGGTAGACATTTATCAGTCGACCTCGAGATGAAGCGGTTCAAAGCAGCTATTTTGCCAGTCAGACGCTGGACTTCTCGCGTTGTTTTGGGAGACTTCATCTCCATAAATGTCGCGATCTATTTTGGATTCCCTTCGATCCCTCTTTTGGTTACTAAGTAACCAAGGAATTCTCCTGATGAGACCCCGAATGTGCATTTTGTTGGGTTAAGTTTCATCTCGTATTTATTGAGAATGATGAAGCATTCTTTCAGTTGGGGATATGATCTTCATACCTAGAAGATTTTACCAGCATATCGTCGATGTAGACTTCCATGGTTTTACCCAGGAGTCTTGAGAACATCTTGTTGACGAGGCGTTGATAAGTTTCTCCTGCATTTTTTAGTCCAAAAGGCATGACTTTGTAGCAGTACGTGCCTCGGTCAGTTATGAACGAAGTCTTTTCCTGGTCCTCGAGGTTCATTAGTATTTGGTTTTACCCCGAGAAGGCATCCATGAAAGACAGTAGTTGATGTCCGGCGGTGGCTTCGACCAGCCGGTCGATGTGCGGGAGTGGGAAGCTGTCTTTTGGACATGCTTTGTTGAGGTTTGTAAAGTCTATACAGACTCTCCACTTCCCATTATTTTTCTTAACCACTACGGGGTTCGCAAGCCAGTCGGGGTACTTGACCTCTCTGATGGATCCAATTTTCAGTAATCGATCGACCTCGTCGTTGACGGCTTGAGCTCGTTCCGGGCCAAGTTTTCGACGTTTTTGTCTTACCGGTTTATAAGTTGGGTCGACATTCAGCTCGTGGCTGGTTACGTCGATGTTGATCCCTTTCATGTCTGCTGAGGACCAAGCAAAGGAGTCGACGTTCTGTTTAAGAAAAAAGATCAGTTTGTTTTTAACTGGCTCCAATAGGTCAATTCTGATGCCGACAAGTCTTTCGGGATGAGCGTCGTCTATGCAAACTTGGGTTGTGAGGTCCTTTGGAGGTCCTTTTTGGCTTGCATGGTGGCGAGCTCTTCCTCTTTCTGTAATTGCTACGCGTGGGATTTTTTAATCTGCTTGTACCCGTTCATATAGCAATTGCGGGAAATATTTTGACTTCCGTAAATGGTTTTTACTCCTTTCGGAGTTGGAAATTTTACGCATTGATGGTAGGTCGATGGTACAGCTTTCATGTCGTATATCCAAGGTCGACCTAAAATCGCGTTGTAGGGAGCTGGTCGATCTACTACGACGAACTTCGTCATTCTTCGAACTCCTCCAGCTATTACTGGGGCGAAGACAGAGCCCATTGAGTATGTTGTTTCGCCAGCGAACCCTACCAACGGTTTCTGTTCCTCGACAATCTCGGAGTCGTTGCACTCCATCTTTTTGAATGCGTCGTAAAAACGGACATCCACCGAACTTCCTGTGTCGATCATTATCCTCGAGAGTTCGATATCTCCAAATACTAGACAAACGAGGAGAGCATCGTCGTGTGGTTTGTCAAGATTGATTGTCTCGCTCTCGTGGAAAGTGATTTCATGGTCTGGACTCAACATTGGGATTTTCTCCCTTTTGTCGGTCTCGACTCTTCTTTGAAGAGCTTTGATTGGATTGACCGAATCTCAGCATAGCTTGGAGCCACATAAGATGAAGTCAAATCGTTTAGGGAGTATGGCCCGTACACCCCCCCCCCACAGAGACGAGGGAGATTGATTCATGAGCGTAAACTCTTAATAGGAGCTGGAGGCGGGGATAGCGCCGAGCCTCTTGGGGTGCCACACAAGCTGAGTTCGCCGAGAATGACTTCGACTCGCTTTCGCGACCCTTGAGGGAGGGCTTCGGGAGATTCCGACTCCTTAGACCGTTCTCTTTTGTTCTGAGGCAGCCGGAATGCCCTGATGTGGGCTTTCGGGTTCGATTTCCAAGAGAATTCTGGAAATTTCGTTTTCTTGATTTCTCGGATTCTTGCGAAGGCGATCCGGTCCGTGAATGGCGTTTGTCACGTTTCTTCGATCACTCGATAGATCTCGTGTGCCGCGCTTGTTGCCATGTGAAATTTCGAGCTCAGACTGACGAACTGGGCTTTAGCCTGCTCGATGTATTGTCTTAGCATATCATGTTCATCGCCTGCTATAGGTGTGAACTGTGCTTGTGCCTGATTCGACGTTTGTTCCGGGAAAACCGGGTCAAGAAGATCGATTGTTGGAGTCGGTCTTGTCTGGTCGATTTGTGGCGTTTGGAATTGTATCGTATTCGATCTGTTAGGATGTCCCGAGCTCGAGGCGAAAGCAGAGCCTCCTAGTTGCCTCGGCCAGATATTGGAGTTACTCGGGAAAGGTGGTGGTCCGGGTAATGGTCAATTTCCCGATCCGGTCGGATCTGTGACCATAGAACTCGAACCGAATGGAGTCGGTGTCGCAATAGGGGTCGTTATAATGCGGAAGCCGCTATTTGACATACTAGCAAAATTTCCCGACGTTCCCGGGGAAGTTACCACCTGGGAGAAGTCCAAGTGTATTCGCGGTGGAGGACTTATGGGGGGTCGCAGATCGCGAATTGATCTGCCCCCTGGTTTTGGCCTACGAGCTCTTCAAGACGGGCGTTAATGCGCCATTCCTGTTCATTGAGCTGCGCGGCCATAGAACGATTTGCGATCTCTTGGGCCCGTGCGTTTGCCTCGTTGCTTTTCGTTCGGTTCACCAGTAGGTTAAACATCGAACGGATTTCAGCGAGGTCGTCCGGGCTTTGTCGCTGTGGAGCAGAAGGCAGTGGCAAGTTAGGCAAGAGCGTTCCAGAACCGCCTCCTGAAGCAGGGGCGGAAGTCGAATCGTTTCTCATCCATACCCAGTTCCTGCTCAGATCTTTAGTTCCTGGCAAAACATTTGTCGGAGTCTGGCTCGTCGCGATCGTTTGAGCGACTGAGCCGGCTGGTGCCGAAGTCGTGGAGACTGAGGCAGAGATCGTCAACACGCCATCGGTCTGACCCGTGGTTCTCACCCCGGAGGTGTTCTGAGGAACGTTGTCAACCGTTTGAGGGTGGTCGACTGGCGGTGTGGTGCTGGGAGAGCAAGATTGGCCGGGGTTCATCTCGATCTATCGGATCTAGGATCTGATTCTTAAGACATGAAAAACTATAGATAGTCCCCACTGTCGGCGCCAAATGTGAGATCGGAGATTTACACCAAGGATTTGTAATCGTGGATTTGGACTTTTGGATATAAAGATGATATAGATTTCCTATGAATCAAAGACTTTATTGAGATTGATCATCGAGATAGAACAAACACAATCGAATAGAGAGTACAAAGTATGATAATCGAGCTATCTAGTCGAGATGTTCTTGATTAGGGTTGGAATGTCTTGAATGAATCGCCACTTCTTTCTTAAATAATCCTCAACTTTGTTCTCCTTGTTCCGATCTTTCGGCCTCGCCATGATAACGATCTCCAAGATTCGCGGGAATCGGTTGAACTGACGAAGACCGGGTCGTTCTTCCTCCATGTCATCTTCTATCGAGCTCGAGCTCGATCACCTCTTGCTTCGACGTCTTTTGGGCCTTGGCCAAATTCCAGCCGTATGGGCCCAAAGTGGGTGTCGGTTGAGCTCTTTGTCTTGATTATAGAACGGGCTCATGATGAGACACTGATATACCATGGATTTTAGGGTTTTTAACCATGGTATATGTCTTCTTATCGAGTCTTTTAGAGTCCTTTGGAGTCCTACTATCTATGTTTTCAAGTCTAGACACGTTTGGAGCGGATTTGGACATTATGGCGCATTCTGGAGCATTTTGAAGCATTGACCCGAGAGATAGAGTTCACTGCCCATTTCACAGACCTGTGTTGATCGACACATCTTGTGCATCGATCGACACAAGGTCGAAACAGCTAATCTCACGAGCGTTTAATGAAGACTTGTGGAAATTGCAGTTTTGCCCAAAAGTTTCTCATAATTACTAAGAAGCCCCAGCCGTGATTAGATCATTATATTAGGGTTTTAAGCCATTGTTTAGGCTATGCTTTCAGTTCTAAGTTTTATTTTATTTCAGAGAGAGTTAGGGGCTGATCATGTTCTTGAAAGAGAGAGGATTTTGAACCCCAGTTCTTTATTATGTTTTATGATATTTGGTTTTCTATTCATGATGTCTTCTGTTTCGATGATCATGTCTGAGTAGTTTACCAGTTAGGTTTAGGGATTCTCACAGGGGATTTCAGGGAATTATAGGTTGATTAATCTGTAGAGATTCATATCTGCTAGTTCTTCATCTAGGATTGTTCTTACTCCTTAATCTGAATTAGCTACCCAGATTTATGATGTTAGGTTGATTTCCACATCGACAGTTGGTTGATTAATTAGAAAGAACCTAGATGAGCAATTTGATCTACTCGCAAAGAAATTTGGTTTAAAGGAATTGTGAACAAAAGAACCTGAGATTAATGCTTGTTTAGAACTCTAGAATTCGCAACGAAAGTTGGCTTGCTAGGTTGTTAGACATAGATAAGATTCGCAAAGAAAGTTGGTTTCTTATACTTTCGTGATTCCAGTTCTAGAACAGTTCTTAATTAGATCCCGATTGATTGATTGCATGTGTTCTTGATTTCCTGAGAACTCCCTTGACCTAACGCTTTGCCTTCTTGCTTACAATTCCGTGATTAACAGATTAAACTAGCCTTAAGTGCAAGTTCGATATGTTCATAATTCAATTAAACCAAATTTCTTTGCGGATAATTCAATTGCTCAACCTAAATAGTTTAGATTCTAAACCACACTTTCGTGTCAATTTAATAACCTAAAGTCTAGATTATAAGTGATCAGGTTAGAAGCTAGCTAGTATTAAGCACAATTCAGGTTGAAGAACAATTAAGTTATGAATTCTAACTGATAAATTAATCTAACAAGTCATGAAAACATTTATGAGAATCCCTAAATCTAACTATAAATCTACTCAGACATGATCAATGAAACACAAATCATAGAATAAATAGATTGCATAAATAAAGAGTAAGAATAAAAGGGGTTTAGAATCTTCTCCAAAAGCAGGAAGCAGTACATGATTAGATCAGCCCCAAAAGCTCTAAAATCTCGATGCTCAAAGTATGAAAGCGTATGAAAAGGTGTCGCCTAAACAAGTGGCTAAAAACCCTAATATAATGGTCTAATCACGGTGGGACTTCTTTGTAATTAGGAGAAACTTCTGGGCTTTGTTGCAAATTCTAAACTCTTCATTAAACCACCGAGAATTGTCTGACTCGCATGTGTGTCGATCTATGCACAAGATGTGTCGATCGATGCACTCCTTTGTTTTGGACAGTGAACTCTATCTCTCGGGTTAAATCTCCAAATAGCTCCAAAATGCGCCATAAACTCCAAATTCGGTCCAAACGTTCCTAGACCTGTAAACACACCTAAAAGACTCCAAAACATAGTAAATGACTCGATAAATAAGACATATACCATGGTTAAAAACCCTAAAATCCATGGTATATCAGAAGTCATCACTATGATTGAGTGCGATTGGAAGTATGGTCGAAGTTTCCGAGCCGATGTCACCAATGCTAAAGCGAGTTTTTCCATGGCGGGGTATCTGGTTTCAGCATCGATTAAGGTCTTACTGATGTAATACACCGGCCGTTGTTCGTTTTGTTCTTCGCGAACCAGGATTCCACTTACTACTGCCGTAAAGACAGCTAGGTAGAGGGGTTCCCCTTCTACTGGTTTCACCAGTATAGGTGGTTCGCTTAGTTAAGACTAGAGTTGGGCGAACGCTTCTTCGCACTTTTCGTCCCAGAGGAACTTCTTGTTCGCTTTGAGCAAGTGATAAAAGGGTAGACATTTATCAGTCGACCTCGAGATGAAGCGGTTCAAAACAGCTATTTTGCCAGTCAGACGCTGGACTTCTCGCGTTGTTTTGGGAGACTTCATCTCCATAAATGTCGCGATCTATTTTGGATTCCCTTCGATCCCTCTTTTGGTTACTAAGTAACCAAGGAATTCTCCTGATGGGACCCCGAATGTGCATTTTGCTGGGTTAAGTTTCATCCCGTATTTATTGAGAATGATGAAGCATTCTTTCAGTTGGGGATATGATCTTCATACCTAGAAGATTTTACCAGCATATCGTCGATGTAGACTTCCATGGTTTTACCCAGGAGTCTTGAGAACATCTTGTTGACGAGGCGTTGATAAGTTGCTCCTGCATTTTTTAGTCCGAAAGGCATGACTTTGTAGCAGTACGTGCCTCGGTCAGTTATGAACGAAGTCTTTTCTTGGTCCTCGAGGTTCAATAGTATTTGGTTGTACCCCGAGAAGGCATCCATGAAGGACAGTAGTTGATGTCCGGCGGTGGCTTCGACCAGCCGGTCGATGTGCGGGAGTGGGAAGCTGTCTTTCGGACATGCTTTGTTGAGGTCTGTAAAGTCTATACAGACTCTCCACTTCTCATTCTTTTTCTTAACCACTACGGGGTTCACAAGCCAGTCGGGGTACTTGACCTCTCTGATGGATCCAATTTTCAGTAATCGATCGACCTCGTCGTTGACGGCTTGAGCTCGTTCCGGGCCAAGTTTTCGACGTTTTTGTCTTACCGGTTTATAAGTTGGGTCGACATTCAGCTCGTGGCTGGTTACGTCGATGTTGATCCCTTTCATGTCTGCGGAGGACCAAGCAAAGGAGTCGACGTTCTGTTTAAGAAAAAGATCAGTTTGTTTTTAACTGGCTCCAATAGGTCAATTCCGATGCCGACAAGTCTTTTGGGATGAGCGTCGTCTATGCAAACTTGGGTTGTGAGGTCCTTTGGAGGTCCTTTTTGGCTTGCATGGTGGCGAGCTCTTCCTCTTTCTGTAATTTCTACGCGTGGGATTTCTCATTCTGCTTGTACTCCTTCATATAGCAATTGCGGGAAATCTTTTGACTTCCGTAAATGGTTTTTACTCCTTTCGGAGTTGGAAATTTTACGCATTGATGGTAGGTCGATGGTACAGCTTTCATGTCGTATATCCAAGGTCGACCTAAAATCGCGTTGTAGGGAGCTGGTCGATCTACTACGACGAACTCCGTCATTCTTCGAACTCCTCCAGCTATTACTGGGGCGAAGACAGAGCCCATTGAGTATGTTGTTTCGCCAGCGAACCCTACCAACAATGTCTGTTCCTCGACAATCTCGGAGTCGTTGCACTCCATCTTTTTGAATGCGTCGTAAAAGAGGACATCCACCGAAATTCCTGTGTCGATCATTATCCTCGAGAGTTCGATATCTCCAAATACTAGACAAACGAGGAGAGCATCGTCGTGTGGTTTGTCAAGATTGATTGTCTCGCTCTCGTGGAAAGTGATTTCATGGTCTGGACTCAACATTGGGATTTTCTCCCTTTTGTCGGTCTCGACTCTTCTTTGAAGAGCTTTGATTGAATTGACCGAATCTCAGCATAGCTTGGAGCCACCTAAGATGAAGTCAACTCGTTTAGGGAGTATGGCCCGTACACCCCCCCCCACAGAGACGAGGGAGATTGATTCATGAGCGTAA
Organism: Orychophragmus violaceus; assembly: GCA_030180135.1. Taxonomy (NCBI): domain Eukaryota; kingdom Viridiplantae; phylum Streptophyta; class Magnoliopsida; order Brassicales; family Brassicaceae; genus Orychophragmus; species Orychophragmus violaceus. Next base: position 82,123,798 of record CM058233.1, on the reverse strand, counting down.
ACTCTTAATAGGAGCTGGAGGCGGGGATAGCGTCGAGCCTCTTGGGGTGCCACACAAGGTGAGTTCGCCGAGAATGACTTCGACTCGCTTTTGCGACCCTTGAGGGAGGGCTTCGGGAGATTCTGACTCCTTAGACCGTTCTCTTTTGTTCTGAGGCAGCCGGAATGCCCTGATGTGGGCTTTCGGGTTCGATTTCCAAGAGAATTCTGGAAATTTCATTTTCTTGATTTCCCGGATTCTTGCGAAGACGATCTGGTCCGTGAATGGCGTTTGTCGCGTTTCTTCGATCACTCGATCTGTGCCGTTTGGAATTGTATCGTATTCGATCTGTTAGGATGTCCCGAGCTCAAGGCGAAAGCAGAGCCTCCTAGTTGCCTCGGCCAGATATTGGAGTTACTCGAGAAAGGTGGTGGTCCAGGTAATGGTCAATTTCCTGATCCGGTCGGATCTGTGACCATAGAACTCGAACCAAATGGTGTCGGTGTCGCAATAGGGGTCGTTATAGGGCGGAAGTCGCTATTTGACATACTAGCAAAATTTCCCGACGTTCCCGGGGGTGTTACCACCTGGGAGAAGTCCAAGTGTGTTCGCGGTGGAGGACTTATGGGGGGTCGCGGATCGCGAATTGATCTGCCCCTGGTTTTGTCCTACGAGCTCTTCAAGACGGGCATTAATGCGCCATTCCTGTTCATCGAGCTGTGCGGCCCTAGAACGATTTGCGATCTCTTGGGCCCGTGTGTTTGCCTCGTTGCTTCTTATTCGGTTCACCAGCAGGTTAAACATCGAACGGATTTCAGCGAGGTCGTCCGGGCTTTGTCGCTGTAGAGCAGAAGGCAGTGGCGAGTTAGGCCTGAGCGTTCCAGAACCGCCTCCTGAAGCAGGGGCGGAAGTCGAATCGTTTCTCATCCATACCCAGTTCCTGCTCAGATCTTTAGTTCCTGGCAAAACATTTGTCGGAGTCTGGCTCGTCGCGATCGTTTGAGCGACTGAGCCGGCTGGTGCCGAAGTCGTGGAGACTGAGGCAGAGATCGTCAACACGCCATTGGTCTGATCCGTGGTTCTCACCCCGGAGGTGTTCTAAGGAACGTTGTCAACCGTTTGAGGGTGGTCGACTGGCGGTGTGGCGCTGGGAGAGCCAGATTGGTCGGGGTTCATCTCGATCTATCGGATTTAGGATCTGATTCTTAAGACAGGAAAAACTATAGATAGTCCCCACTGTCGGCGCCAAATGTGAGATCGGAGATTTACACCAAGGATTTGTAATCGTGGATTTAGACTTTTGGATATAAAGATGATATAGATTTCCTATGAATCAATGACTTTATTGAGATTGATCATCGAGATAGAACAAACACAATCGAATAGAGAGTACAAAGTATGATAATCGAGCTATCTAGTCGAGGTGTTCTTGATTAGGGTTGGAATGTCTTGAATGAATCGCCACTTCTTTCTTAAATAGTCCTCAACTTTGTTCTCCTTGTTCCGATCTTTCGGCCTCGCCATGATAACGATCTCCGAGATTCGCGGGAATCGGTTGAACTGACGAAGACCGGGTCGTTCTTCCTCCATGTCATCTTCTATCGAGCTCGAGCTCGATCACCTCTTGCTTCGACGTCTTTTGGGCCTTGGACAAATTCCAGCCGTATGGGCCCAAAGTGGGTGTCAGTTGAGCTCTTTGTCTTGATTATAGAACGGGTTCATGATTATGGGCCTTTATTTTGTTTGTCAATGGGCCGGATTTCCTAGAGGGAAATCCAGTACCAACAGTGACTTGCGAGGTTCATAAATTTATGTGCAAGAAGGCATCTTTGGATAATATAAAAAAGTTTCACGCTCGTAGCCATGGTCTTGTACTCCGACTTCCGCTTGCGGACGAGAGGCTGTGGCTGGTTCTTGACGGATGAATTTGTCTGTATGACTGCTTGTTTGTTAGTTTTCACCTCTGGTTTCCTCTTCCTAAGCTTTTGATTGGTTATTGTGAGCAATGCAGAATCGCTCTTTCTCAGCTTTGCCCGGCTGTGGTTCGTAATATGGTAGGCGCTTTAGTGCTCAATGCGGAGGGGAGAGTTAATGACCCTTCATTTTTTTCTATGAAGAAACGATGAGGATCTCGACTAACAAGGCAATTTCTGGGACACGCTACGTTTCAGCTAGGCATCGACATGGGCTTTAGCTCGTTACTGGTGTGGTAAGCAAAATAACCAATTGGAAGAATCAGTATTTTTTCGCGAAGACAATAACACGTCGGTTCCTGACAAAAACATGATGTATCCATCGTTGTGGAATCATGATCATGGCATGATTGCTACTTTCTCTTTCCTCTCCTTTTGAGTTTTTTTAGTCTGACGGTCTTATGTTTCTTTCTTTTAGATCGTCGTACGTTCAGTGCTCCCTACCCAAAAAAATTCACGTGGGTTTGAAGAAGTTGATTCTGCTTAGTCCTTCAACGTGTCCCGATGTTCATGTTGGGAAGATTCAGAAGAAAAAAAAATTCCTCGTATAGACGTCGGGACGGCTACTTGGGAGCTTAAGCCGAGTGGGCGGAAAGATGGCATGGGCCAAACTCATGAAGCGGGTGTTGTTGTTCGGGTAGTTGCTGGTCCTTCTACGGCGGAGGAGAAGATTAAAAGGAAGAAGTCAACGGGGAGCGTTCTAACTGTCGTCCATGATGATGAGGGTGGTTGTGATGACTTGGTGCCAGAAATGAAGAAGAGGAAACCCAGTAAGGAGAAATCGGCTCTTGATTCCTAGGTGGAGGATGTGGTCGTCGCGTTTTCGGTCAAACCATCAGTCTAGAATTCCGCTAATCGGGAGAATCGTGAGTGTAGTAGGACTTAAGCGGTTTATTTCTACTTTCATTTTGAGTATTCCGGGGCCGGCGCGATTGTCAATGATTATGACGCATGTCTGACTTCTTTGGTCGGTCAGGGCGAGTCCGACCAAAAAACATTCCTCGGTTTCCACCTTCTTGAGGCCCAACCTTCATCAGAAAATTGGTTGTGGTCGTTTCCGAGTAAGGGTTATTCTTTCTCCCTCTTCTCCCCCCCCATTTTTGTTTGGTTGTTGTTTCGAGTCTTCTTCTTATGCTTCCCTTTTTTATGAGTCTCGATTTTCGTTGTTCATCTTTTGGTGACAGATTCTTACGGATGAGAATCGCCTGGTGGATGCTTATGAGCATGATAAGTTTCTAAGATTCGAAAAAGGGAGCAAGGGGCGAAACTTTTCAAGATGCGAGCGATGATTCGTGAGTTTGGGGAAGGTGGTGAGGCCATTCGACAGAAGAAGAAAAAGGTTGAGAGTCTCGAGCTTCAAGTGACTGACTTGTCGCAAGAGTGAGATAATTGTCTGGTCAGTGTCATAGTGGCTCATGATTCTGCTGCGGAGGCTAAGGATGCATTGCTTGCTACTCAGGCCTCTCATATATCTGAATGTGATAAACTACAAACGTTTTGTTTTGATGAGGTCGCACGATCAAAGGCCGAGATTTTGGGCATGTCCGAGGCTCGTTTATCAAAGATCAGAAAGGCTAGAGAAGAGGACGCGCAATCTCAGGGGAAACTTCTTGAGTTGAGCCAGGTTTTTTCCGTTCTGGCGTCGTATCGTCTTGTTGTTGATGGTGGTTTAGAGGTTCTGGTGTCAAGAATCGAGTGATTGGTTGCTGATGAAAAGATCATGAGAGAGTAGCTCTATTCGATGGATGGGACCAAACTCACTATAGAGGATTTTTATATGACTCCTTTGGGTGATCAGAGTTGTAGACGGGACTGCTCGACAGGTGCATTGTGTGGGATGTGCATGGTTCGAACGAGGGAGTCATCACTGCTGCCAACATCGTGAGACTTCATGACGAGGGGTTCACTCTTTTAGAAACTCGAGCTCCCGGAGGCGCTTAGTTTTTCGTTTGATTTATGTCTCACTTTTGGTTTTTTTTAGAGGTTTTTGCAATGTATATTGGTCTTTCTTGTGAATCATTTCCATTGTTTTGTTTAATTGTACTTGTTTTTCTAGGTGGAGATCTTAGTGCGGCTTATCCCATAATTGTTCTTAGGTACGAAGGATTGTGCTCGGCTTATCCTGTGAACTATTTTTCTATAGGTGTGAGATTGCGCCCGACTTATCCTGTAAATAACTCTTAGGGGCGAGTACGTGCTCGGCTTATCATGTAAATAACTCTTAGGAGAAAGTACGTGCTCGGCTTATGATGTAGTTTGTATCGAGGTGTGGAATTTTCACCGGTTTATCCTGTACATAAATTTTTATGGCGAGGTCGACTTGGCTTATCATGTAAACAACTCTTAGGAGTGACTACATGCTTGGCTTCTCATGTAGTTCGTGTCAAGATTTGGAACTATTGTCCGCTTATTCTATAAATAACTTTTTAGGGGCGAGTTCGACTCGGCTTATCCTGTGATTAATCAACTATTTTTAGGTGCAAGTACGTGCTCGGCTTATCTTGTAGAAGTCTTGTTTTAACTGGATTTGCGAAGGCATGTTCGGCTTAACTTATCCGTTCAATCAAAGACTTTTTGCGGGACTGGGCCCGGCTTAAGTCGCTTAAATTGGTATTTATTTAGCGATGTGACACGCTTTGGTAATTTTTGCAATACAATTGTTTGGCCAGAATGCCAATGAGTATTGAATGCGAGCAAGTACTTAAGGAATTTTTATAAAAACATTATTGAAATAGTCGAACCTTGAAAAAGGCTTCCTACGTACCCTCGGAGGAGGAATCAAGCCGACCGTAGTTCACTTTACATATTGAGAGAGTAGTCTCAGCTCATGAGGAGGAATCAAGCCGACCGTATTCTAGTGTGTTTTCGAATACTTTCCTTAAGACGAGGTCTCCTTCGTTGAAATGCATGCCTTTTGAATTTTTTTTGCTGATAGTTTTTGATTCTGAGGAGTGCTTGGTCGTTTTTCCTCCACATGATTGAAGTGATCAAGAATCATGTTATTGTTGAGGTCCTCGTGTACATGCGCGAGTTTTTTTCCAGATGCTCGTGATGCAGACTTCGGTCGGGGCCATTGCTTCCATTCCATGTGACAATGAGAACGGAGTTTGACTGGTTTCTTGGTGTGGGGTTATTTGATGGGACCATAGAACTTCGTCTCGCTCATCAGCCCAAAACCCTTTTTGATTTTGAGACGTTTTGATCCCGTCTATAATTGTTTTGTTTGTTGCCTTGGCTTGCCCGTTCCCTTGGGGGTAACGAGGTGTTGATTTGCTCAGCCTTATTTTCCATCGTGCGCAGAAGCCTTCAAAGATGATTGATAAGAATTGCGAGACGTTGTCAGTCATGATTTCATAAGGTAAACCATGGCGGCATATGATGTATTTCTATACGAAATTTTGTACGTCAAGGTCGCGGATGTTAGTGTATGATTAAGCTTCTACCCATTTGGTGAAGTAATCCGTCATGACGATGACGAATTTATTTTGTCTGGAACTTGGCATGGGGCTCACGATATCCATCGCCCATCTCATGAATGGATAAGGGCGGCAGAGGTGGTTAAAATTTTGGCGTTTTGATGAACGTCTGGCCCATGTCTTTGGCATTTTTTGCAGCCAGCGATGTATTTTTTGTTGTCCGCCACCATCGTTGGCCAGAAATGCCCTTGTTTTTTAATCTTTGTGGCGAGTGTTTGATCGTTGGAGTGGTTGGCACCTGCTCCTTCATGTGTTTCTTCTATTACCCTTTTTATTTATTCGTCGTGAATGCAGCTTAGGAGTGCTATAGATGCACTTATTCAGAATAGTTTCCCATCGTTCACGACATAGTGGGCGCACCTTGTCTTTAAGCGTCGGGCTGCCCACCTGTCTTCCGGGACAATTCCTTCTAGGATGTAAGCCTTTATTTTGTCTCTCCAATCGTCCGTCTTTACGAGAGCTTCTTTCATGACGGACTCGTTTGCTTCGTCGGCGTCGTCCATTCCATCCTAGAGCTCGGAAATGGTGAACAATTTTTTGGTTTGGTCGATGCTCTGTTTATCGATGCATTCGACTAATATGACCCGACGGAGGTCGGGATCATATGTGGAAGTGAGAGCTGCTAGTGCATCGGTTGGTGAGTTGTCGCTCCACGTGGTTTTAGTGAGCGTGAAGATGGCGAAATCTCCTGCTAAACGCTGAACATTTGTAAATATGCGCCAATGCGATCGCTTTTACCTTCATATTCGTTGTTGTACTGACTAACAACGAGTTCCAAATCGCATAATGCGTCGACGTGTCTTGCCCCAATTGCTTTCAAGTCGTAATTCTCGCTATCAGAGCTGCATATTCTGCTTCGTTGTTAGATATTGGGAACGCGAGTTAGAAATATTGTTCTAGAATTTCTCTTGTTAGGGAGGTCAACCTGATTCCAATCCCTCATTCGTTGCGAAAGGATGACCCATCGATGAATCTCCATTTTTTATTGTTGCATGCTCGCCATTGGGGTTAGGTATGGTGGTAACTCGATCAAGAAGTCTACCAGGACTTGTGACTTCGCACTTGTTTGTGGTTTGTATTCGATGTCGTACTCGCTCAATTCCACTGCCATTTTCCCATTCGTCCTGACCGGGTTTGGCTATGAAGTATGGTCCTCAAGGGTTGGTTGGTGAGGATGGTTACCGAATGTGATTGAATATTTGGTCGGAGCTTTATTGCCAAGGTGACAACTGCTAAAGCGGTTTTCTCCAGGGTGGAGTCTGGGGTCTCAGCGTCGTCTAGGCTTTTGCTAATGTAGAAGACCGGTTTCTGGTCTTCTCTATCTTCTCTGAAGAGAGTAGCCGAGCTCTATACTGATATGTAGAGGTATAGGGTTTCCCCTTCCTCTGGTCTGGCCATGACGGGAGGTGTTGATAGATATTTTTAGTTGTTGAAAAGCGTCCTCGCATTTGGCATCCCACTTGAATTGCTTGTTCCCTCAGAGAAGCTGGTAGAATAGAAATCATTTGTTTGTTGATTCGGAGATGAATCGGCTTAAGGCGGCGATTCACCCTGTGAGTCTTTGCACCTCGCGTGTATTCCTTGGCGGCGGGAGTCCGGTAAGTGCTGCGATATTTTGTGGGTTTGCTTATATTTATCTCTTCGTGAATATGTAACAAAGGAATTCTCCTGAAGTGACGCCAAATGTGCACTTGGCTAGGTTGAGTTTCATTTCATTCTTATTCAGACTGTCGAAGCAGGTAGTGAGGTGAGCGATGTGATCGTCAGCTGATGTTGACTTTACCAGCATTTCATCTATTTATACTTCCATTGTTTGTCTGAGCTGGTCGGCAAACATTTTATTGACGAGCCTTTGATATGTTGCTCCAGCATTTTTTAGGCCGAATGGCATCACCTTGTTGAGTATGTTCCTTGGTCAGTGATGAATGACGTCTTTTCGCGGTCGTCAGGATGCATCATTATTTGGTTGTAACTGGTAAATGCGTCCATCAATGATAGGAGTTAGTTGCCCATCGTGGCTTCGACGAGTCTGTCGATGTGAGGTAATGGGAAATTATCCTTTGGGTAGGCTTTGTTGAGGTCGGTGAAGTTGACGCATACTCGCCACTTTCCGTTCTTCTTTTTGACGACCACCCGGTCTTTTGGGCCAGTTTGGGTACTTTACTTTGGTATCGAGCCTGCCTTGGATAACCTTTCTACCTCGTCATTGACTGCTTTAGAGCGTTCCGGCCCGAGTTTCCTTCTTTTCTGTTTGATAGGTTTGAACATTGGGTCGACGTGGAGTTCATGGCAGGTTCCCGTAGGATCGATACATGTCATGTCGCTAGTTGACTAGGAGAAAGTTGAAGCGTGCAGAGGAGGAACTAAATGAGTCTGTCCTTCAGATCCTTCTTTAGTTCTCCGCCTATTCCTATGCACCCGTTCTGGGTCGCTGATATCGATGTTGAATTGCTCGACTTTGTCGCGGTGAGGCCCTTCTTGCGGTGGCAACTCTATTTTTGGTTTGGCGACCAAACGGCTCAAAATTTCCGTCGTAGTTTATGCTCGACAAGGAAACAAGTATTTGAAACTTCTTGGCTTCCCTGGGATGTGAATGTTCCATCTGGAGTTGAGAATTTGATGCACTGGTAGTAGGTCGACGGAACTGCCTTCATAGCATGGATCCATGACATTCCTAAGATGGTGTTGTAGATGGCTGGTCGGTTGATGATTACATACTTGGTTATCACTGTTGTATTCCCGAGGCAGACTGGTAGTTTTATCGTTCTGATGGTTGTGGTTGTTCCTCTGGAGAAGTCGATCGGAGGCCTTTCCGAACGCGTTATCTCATAGTCGTATAATTGTTAGAAAGCCTAGGATCTAGGGTTTGAGAATTGAATCATGATCTCGTGTTTACCTCAGAGATGGCAGCGGAATGGATTGGTAATCGAGATCAGCAGTGACTCAGGTGCTTCGCCTCTACCAGATACACACGCACACAAAGCTGGAAAGCTGGGATGCTAGTGCCGGATCTTGGGATCACTGAGTTATGGTGGCTCTGCTTTCTCTGCAAAATAAAACTGAACGGCTAGGGTTCCAGGTCGACCATATAAGCCTTTATATAGACTTGGAATGACTAAACCGATCATTGGATTAATTCCAATTCGTTTAAGTCATGAAATCGAAACATCAGTTTCGAAACCCGAATTGTGTCGATCGACACACTCACTGTGTCGATCGACGCACCACTATAAAACTCAATATCAATGTGTATCCAATACACATCAACATGATCATTACCATAATGATCATTCCCATATTTATGCTTCCAGTTTGCTTAGGTGTGTGACCCTATAGGATCATATAATACTGGCAGTAAGTCTACAACTTACAGACTGCAAGAGGCTTCTAGCAAAACATTGCAACCACCCAGTATTATACAAATGTCTGATCTCGACACACAACTATCATCAGGAGTGAGTACAAGTGTGATTTCAGGACACAATCCCAACAATAATTTCATTCTTTGCTAGGTTTCTTCGTATATGAGGTCTGAAGATGTAGCTGAGTCACTTCGTGTATTAGTCAAGAAGTAGCTCAAGGAGTGACACACGCAAGCAGAGTGTGGAACGCATCATGAAGAGCTAATGAGATGACTTGATCGTGAGCTGGATCTGATGTGGACAATCCAAGAAGTATGGCTGAGCTGGACATGCATCTAGGAGTGTATCATAACGAGATTTAATAAAGATTTTAGGGATTCCTAAATCTTAGGGGAGTTAGGATTGTTATATATATCTCTAAGAAGATAAGGTTTATCTTTTAGAGGGTTTTTGGCTAATGTGATTAGCGAGCCTATTGTGTATAAATAGGATAGCTTGCGCCAAGTATTAGGCCAAGCGTTTCATTGAGAGAATTTGTGAAAATTCAAATGATTAGGTATAGATCATTGAACTTGAGAGATTAGATTGAGATTAAGTGTTTCTTGTAATATTACAAAGATCAATCTAATAAAGCAAGTTTTCAGAAAGAACGTGTGAGTTGTTTGCTTTAAGTCTGAAAATGTACGGCCTTGCATTTTCAATTGGTATCAGAGCTACCACTCGTAGCTTTTAATTCGGGTGAGATCCTGCGGATGAAGATGGGTTCTGGAAGTCAAGGATGAGGTCGCAGATCAGAAGAATCAATCCACTTGCGTGGAAAGCAGTCATGGAAACGTGGAAGGAACCCACGATCAAGGATGAAAGAGATATGGAGACGCCTAAACTAGAAGAGACTTGGACAGAAGAAGAAACAAAGAGATCAAAATACAATTCCAAGGCTCTCAGTGCTATTCACTGCAGCGTCTCTAAGAAGACCTTCAAGCTGATTCAAGGGTGTGAAACTGCTAAGGACGCATGTGATATACTACAGACACACTTTGAGGGAACTCAAAAAGTGCAGAACTCTAGGAAAGATCTTCTTGCCTCACGGTTCAAAAATCTAAAGATGGATGAGCATGAGTCTATTGCAGACTTCAGTGCTAAGTTGAGTTCACTTTCCCAGGAAGCTGCAACTCTTGGGAAAAAGTACAAGGAAAATAAACTGGTGAAGAAGTTCCTGAGGTGTCTTCCAGTCAAGTACATGTCATACAAGTCTGCCTTGAGTGTGTCTCAAAACACATATGAACTTACATTTGGAGAAGTTGTAGGTATGCTACAAGCTCATGAACTGGAGTTGGAAGACATTAAGAAACCAGAGAGTATGGCTCTAACGGTCAGTGAATCAAGCAAGCATGTGACCAATGAAGATGATCCATTAAGTCTTCTTGTTAGAAGGTTTGATCGAGCATTAAGAAGAATTGAACAAGGACAAGGATATGCTCAAAAGAAGCCAAATACCTCCAAGAAACAGACTGAAGGAGATAAATCAGCTAAACGTGCAGAAATTCAGTGCCATGAATTCAAAGGCTTTGGACATTATCGAATTGAATGTCCAACGGTCAAGAAAAGGGAGATTAAGTGCTTTGGCTGTCAAGGCATATGACATACTCAATTGGAATGTGTCAATGACCAAAAGAGGAAAAAGAGAAAATCTCTACTTGCAGAAGAATATACTGATGAGGACAGCAATGAAAGCGAGGAAGATCTAAACAACTTTGTGGCATTCGTTGGTATTACTGAGTTTGAAGGAGAAGAAGATGTGACAGTCTCTGAATCAGAACTTGACTTGGATCTTGGCGAGGTAAGAGATACACTGATCAAGATAGAAAAAGAGAATGTGGAACTGACCAAGGAAAATTCACGACTTAAAGCAATCATTGAGTCACTGAATCTGGAACTCATGTCCGTTAAGAGGATAAGTGATGAAGGTGTAACACTAACCAAAAAAAAGATGGATCTAGCTGTTAAGGCCAACAGGCTGGAACAAGAGTTGAAAGCGGAAAAAGAAATATATGCACAACTGCAGGCATAACTAACACATCATCACAAGAAGATTCACATGCTCACAGGGAGTAAGCAGCTTGACAAAATCTTGAGTATTGGAAGGACTGAAAGGGGGTATAGAGGCTTCGGATATACAGGAAGAAGAATATAGAAAGCTGATAATATCAACTTTGTTTCAGGAGGGTTTGCGGATCAAGACCTCAAAAACTCTTACAGAAGAACGGAAGTATTCTGGTTCTGTGAAGATCAAAGACACATCAAAGCATACTGCAGAAGATTCAGGGAAAAGCTAAATTGGCTGAGAAAACAAGGTATGTTTTATTGGAATGGACTTAAGAAGCAGATCTGGATAAAGACATATGATCTACACCAAACAGCAAGGAATGGATTCATGAAGGCAAGACCAGGTCTTGGATTCAGATGTAATATGGCCTTAGTCTCAGACAAGCTGGAAGAAACAATTCCATGGTACTTTGACAGGGGATGTTCTAGACACATGACTGGAGATCAGAAAAATCTACAAGGGATCAAGTCAATCAAAGGAGGAAAGGTCGCATTCGTAGATGGAGGGCATGGAACCATTATGGGTAAGGGACAAACAAGTGAGACTGAAATAACAAAACTAATGAATGTTTACCCTGTGCAGGGACTCAAGGCAAATCTCATCAGTGTAAGCAAGTTGTGTGATGAAGGATTTATGGTTATGATCACGCGCACTGAATGCAAAGGAATCAATGAGCGTCAAGAGACTGTCATTCAAGGAGTCAGGACAGGGAACAACTGCTACATGTGGAGAAACACAATGAAGTGTTTTAATGAAAAAGATGAGCTGAACTTGTGGCATCAAAGGCTGGGACACATGAATGTTCGAAATCTGGCTACTCTGGTGAACAAGGAGATTGTATGAGGAGTTCCACAGATAAAAGGAAGTTACAAGATGATATGCGGTCCGTGCAATCAAGGGAAACAAGTCAAGGTTCAACACAAAAGTATCCCAGACGTTCAGTCTAAATCAGCTCTTGATTTCGTCCACATGGATATAATGGGGTCAATGCAGGTCTAGAGTTTGGCTGGAAAAAGATATGTTTTTGTACTTGTGGATGACTTGATATGCTCAGAGTTTAATTCCCTAATGTAAAATGCATGTGCACAGGACAATTGTAGCTAGTAGGGGTCGAACTACAGAGACTCAAAACTCTTACGATAGATTATAGAAATTCAGGTTAAGCTAGGCGAAGCAAATCAGAAAGCAGTGAATCAGAGCATAAAGTAAAGTAAACGGTTGTAAGCAAGAAGGCAAAGCGTCAGGTCAAGGGAGTTCTCAGGAAATCAGGAACATAGGCTAATCAATAAATCATGATCTAATTAAGAATTGTTCTAAAACTAGAATCACAGAAGCATAAGAAACCAACTTTCGTTGCGAATATTATCTATGTCTAACAACCTAGAAAGCCAACTTTCGTTGTGAATCCTAGAGTTCTAAACAAGCATTAATCTCAGGTTCTTTCGTTCACAATTCTCCTAAGCCAAATTTCTTTGAGAATAGTCAAATTGCTCATCTAAGTTCTTTCTAGTTAATCAATCAACTGTCGTTGCAGAAATCAACCTAACATCATAAATCTGGGTAGCTAATTCAGATTAAGCACTAAAAACAACCGTAGATGAAGAACTAACAGATATGAATCCCTACAGATTGATCAACCTATAATTCCTTGAAATCCCCTGTGAGAATCCCTAAACCTAACTGGTAAACTACTCAGACATGATCAATGAAACGAAAGACATGATGAATAGAAAACCAAATAACATAAAACAGAATAAGAAACAGGGGTTCGAAATCTCTTCTCTCTCGAGTACAAGACCAGCCCCTAAAAACTCTCTGAATGTAAAATAAAGTGTAGCCTAAACAAGTGGCTAAAAAACCTAATATAATGATCTAATCACGGCTAGGGCTTCTCTGTAATTATGAGAAACTTCTAGGCCAAACTGCAATTTCCACAAATCTTCATTAATGCGCAGAGAGTTGTCTATATCGCATGTGTGTCGATCGATGCACAATGTGTGACGATCGATGCATAAGTCCAGAATCGACAGTGACTTCTTCTACCAAATGCTCCAAATAGCTCCAAAATGCGTCATAATGTCCAAATCCACTCCAAACGTACTTAGACCTGTAAACACACATAATAGGACTCCAAAATACTCTAAAAGACTCGATAATAAATACATATTCCATGGTTGAAATTCCTAAAAACCATGATATATCAACTCCCCCACACTTAGCTTTTGCTTTCCCTCAAGCAAACAGAAAACCAAGATCAAGAGAAGAAGTTTGAAAACTTCAGAAACCCGTTTCATCGTAGAAGCACCACACTAATATTCCCCTTAGTAAGCCACATGAAAATGAACCTGCAGACATCAAGACAACATATTCCCCCACACTTAGCAACTATCCTGAGTAAACTCCACAATCACATTCAGAGCATTCAAATTCACCATACTGACTTCTATAAGCTATTAAGTGCGGTCTCACCAAGGGAGTATCGATCAAAGAACACATGGACTCTTACTTTGTTAGCATCTGGACACTCAACTATCATTTTCTGGTTCCTTTCTTCTCTATTTCCTTCCTTAGAACTGATTTTCTCCACTGGGTATCGTTTTATTTTTTCTATCAGTGCTCTTCCCTTATTGGGGTGTACTTTGGACATGTTTCCATGGATGCACAGGAGGTAATATGGGTCTCTACCACTCCCGCGACCACTTCGAAGCTACTAGCTTATCCTCAGTCTATCTCTTTTTCTTTTACTTTCAAGGAAGGGGAGAAGGAAACCTTACTTAGACAGGATTACAAGTTGTGTCAGAACCAACAGAGGAATCCGACTCAAAGTATACCAAGCCCCAAGGTGAGAGAATTAAGTCAAGTTAAAGGTGAAGTCAAGTAATGGATTCTCTGAATACCTGAAGTGATATGGGTGTCCTCAGTAGGCTGGTCCGGGTTGGGTATTCTAATAGTCATAGATCATCTGCAAATCATCCAATGGTCACTTAAGTTCCTGCAAGTGTGGTAATCTCCTCAAAAAGTCCTTGTTTCCTACTCAATTTGACTCAATAAAACAGATTTGGACCGACTCTAAGAAAACAAAAAGCGGTGCGTCAGTAGCTACCTCTCCCACACTTGAAACACATTGTCCCCAGTGGTGTCAAGCTTAGGCTCGGTGAGAAAAGAAATCGGAATTAAGAGAATCCGAAAAGGGTCAGAACACTTACATGTCGTCGGCCTGTGTCGATCGATGCCAAAGTGGTGTCGATCGATGCAAGGCGAATATGCTCGCGGTTATGTAGATCACATATGTGTCGACCGACACAAAGGATGTGTCGATCGATGCATGGCGGTTATGCTTGTTTTCTCACGCCTTTGAACACACAAAAACAGAAAAATCAAAGTAACAAATTCAAAACGAAAATTGAAAAGAAAAACGAACCTACTAGTGGGTTGCCTACCACTCAGCGCTTGTTTAAAGTCAGTAGCTTGATTATGGAAAGGAGATCGGACTTATGGTGGAATCAACAGAGACGTTGAGTATCTCTGTGAATGTCTCTTCAGCCAAGGTGGCGTATAGGCTTTCGGATCATGAGATCTCCCAAGAAAAGAGCGAAGAGAACCAGGGTGGGAGCGAAGCGAGGGTGGGATATTGCGTTTTCCAGCAGTCAAAGCAATGCGGTTAAGAGGTTTGAGTTTAGAATGATCATACATGTGCTTTGGTGGATGGAAGAGATCTGGAGCTTTCTGCTTAAGAGCAGTTGCAGGATCTGAAGATGTTAGAGCAAGTTCAGAATGAACTGCCATCTTCTCTTCTCCAATAGGAATCTCTGGTTCCACTTCCACACTGAAGCTCTGTCCATCTATGGTGGATTTCTGCAGCTTATCCATCTTGAACCGCAAAGGCTTGTCTCCCAGGTGGAGATCAATCAGACTATGTCTCACATCAATCACAGCTCCAGCAGTAGCTAAGAAAGGTCTACCAAGTAACAAAGGATCATCTGGCTCAATATTATACTTCAGCACTACAAAGTCCGTTGGAGTCAAGTAGTTTCCAACTATGGCAGGAATGTGCTCAAGAACTCCTTCTGGATACCTCTTTGATCGATCAGCTAGGATAAGAGAGATCCTAGTAGGCTGGAAATCCATCATATTTAATCTCACAGCCACAGAGTATGACATGAGATTCACACCAGATCCTAAGTCACACAGAGAATGCTTGAATCTGTCCTTAGAGATGGAGCAGTCTAGCACAAAGACTCCTGGCTCTGGAAGGTTCTCTGTAATCTGAATCAGCTTCTTTTTCATCACTTTCATGCAATTAGCTTCGTCTAGCTCCTGTTTAGACAGTTTTGGAGCCTTAGGATATGACACAAAAGGCTTGTAGACTCGTTATGGGACTGTCGCAAGTTTCTGGTCCCGTCTGCGATCTGTGTCGATCGATGCATGAGATGTCTCGATCGACACAAGGTGATTTTGAACAATTCCATCAGACGTGTCGGGCATGCATCGATCGACATCGAGAGTGTGTCGATCGACGCTTGTCTCAAACAGACAATATTCATTCAGAAAATCCGAGATGATGCTCTCTTCTTCTTCCAACAAGTCAAATCTATCCCTAATGATCACAACATTGACGAATTGGTTCTGTTCAGCTCTTCATGATCCATTTTTCCTTTGCACTGCTCCAGCAGTCTGCCGAACCTGAACATCAAGCTTCTTTACATGAGCACTTATAGCTTCTATCTTCCCATTGAGATCAAGGTGCAGAGCATCTATCTTTCCATTGAAGTCCAATGTACTCTTCTGCTGTCCTTATAAGAGTTGTTCCAAAGTCCCATCATCTTATCATTCTGCTCATTTTTAGGAGGAACAGGCTGATATGATGAAGCACCATAATCTTTGGAGAATGAAATTTTCTGCTGGAAAGGTTTCTGAAATGCAGACTTTGGTGTGAAACCTGAAGTCTGTCCTTGCTGATTTCCATACCTCTGACCTTGATAACCAGCTCCAGCTATGTAATCAACATCCTCAGTGTGATACCCCGTATCCAAAATACGGTCAACGGGCAGCAGAAAGTCAACCGGGGGCAAAATTGTCATTTTACCAAAGTCGGGGGTAAATTGGTAATTTTGTCAAAGTTCGAGACGGAAGTCGAGACGGGCCAAATATTCTTATGTTTCAACATAAAGAATGTTTAGAAGACCAGAATTGGAAGAATCGGAGCGGAAATATGTTTTTCGACTTGTCAGGAATGGAAACCGACAAACCCGAAGAAACTTCAAAAATTCATATCCGGAGCTGCGTAAGTCCGAACGGACTGATTCAAAATGCTAAATTCATCAAATAGCGTGGAGAATCTGATTGTGGAGTTTTTAGGATTTATGGGATCATCCAGAGACTTCTAAAATATTAAACCCGAAAACCGTTTAAACCGAGCATTGGAAGAAAGGAGGATTAAGGAATGTTTATGGCTAATTAGGGAAGGTTTTTTGGCTACAAAACACTCAGAAGGACAAGTTTTAATGCCCCAGGGTCTCCACATATCATGGTTAGGAGTCAATGAATGGTGGTTCATGCATCTTTTTGCATGCAAGGAGTACAAGCATGTGAAGAGAAAACTTCATTTGAGCTCACAAAAACCTCTCTCTACCTCACACCCACGACCTCTCTCTCCTCTCTCTCTCTATGTTCATCCCACTTGCCCAGAAAACCCATAAAAAGCCTATGAATCTTCATAGAACCTCAAGAACATTCAAAGTGTTCTTGAGTGTTCATAAGACCTTCTTTCACCAAAAATCCCATAACTTCTTCAATATAAACCCAAATCAACTTCTGAAAAGTGATATAGCTTCCTCTCTCCCTCCTCTACAATCTCCAGCCAGACACCGTCATCTCTGTCGCCGGAACTCGCCGGAATCTGGCCGGAAAGCATCCGCGGATTAGGGTTTGATGGATCTCTCTCTTCCTTCACCAGATCTGAACGTTTTCAAGCCTTGTATGGATAGATCTTCTCTTTGCGGTCAGTTTGATAGGTGGATCGTCCTCTGAGTCGCCGGAAAAAGAGGTGAACCGGCCGGTCAACGCCGGACCACCACCGGTCAACGCCGGAGGCGCTCACCGGAGAAGCCCAACTGCCGCCAATCTTCAGCCGGTTCTTCAAGGAGTATGATGGGATGGTTTGATTCAAGATTTGGGTTGGTTTAAGGCTGGTTTAGCCTTGGTCAACGGTTAGGTTAAACCGGTCAACGTTTGACCGAAACCGGTTTAACCTAACCGGTTCTAATTAGACCGGTTTAGTTGGTTCAGTCGGTTCAGGTTGGTTCAGTTTTCAACGGTCAAGGCTTGATCAACTCCTCGGTCAACGGTCAACGCAGCCGGTCAACGCCGCCGGTCAACGCGGTCAGTCGGTCAACGCCGGAGATCAAGCCGGTCAACGCTTGGTCAACGGCCGTTTCGAGGTTTCAGGAGTGTTCGTGGTTCGGAGTTTGATATTCGGGTGATCGGGAGTTCGGGATTCGAGTCGGGCGTCTCGGGATTCACATCTGCATCGAGCCGCCATTTCCGCACCTACCTCACTGTGAGTCGGCTCACAAACCCTTAGTTACATATAGACCGGGAATTACTAAACCGTAGTATTAGGTTGCATACCCGTTAATTAAAATGAATAGTAATTAATAAATAATTGGACGTTAATGATAAACCGGTTAGGACCAGATAAGCACGTTAGGGTTAAAGAATTAAAAGAATAATCGATTGTGTGCCGCTAGGTTGTTAGTAGCGATTGATTGATGCATTCATATAGATACCGTTTGTTTAGGACCTTATATGCATCTATATATATGTAAGAACGATGATTAATGAATCTATATACGGGAATTAAGACGACGTTAAAATATGAGTTAAACCTAAACGAACTTATAGAATATTGTAACGGGATTGGGGTTTAGGTTTAATAACGGGATTGGGTAATGAATAAAGTTAATTAATAATGAGACATCGGGGAGTTAGTAAGTTTACTAACTCTAAACCGACGGATCGAGGAGTTAATAAAAGATATCTAGAATGGGTTAAATAAGGAATGTGGTGAGTTTGTAAGCCGTCTACGGGTTAGCAATCCGCTAACTCAAGGTAGCGGATGAGAATGGATTAAAAGACTTAGAAACCCTAATAAGCCTGCTTGTGTTGTGATTGTGTGATTGTTTGATTGTGTGATTGATTGTGATTGCGTGATTGTATTGATGTTGTTGTGAGCTTTGTGTGCAGGCTTGTTAGACTGCTCGGTGTTGGGCCGAGCAGTTGTTGTGGACACTTACTCTGGTCACGGGACCGGGTAAGTTAGTGGTGCTGACTAGGTATCTTACCTAGTCAGAGCGGTGAGATTGGTAGTGTAGAGGCTTGCGGAATGGTTGGGGTTTGATATTATTATTGATATTGACTGCGTGATCTGTGCTAGAGTCCCAGCGAGTCTGCGTGTTTATATTTCTGCACTAGGACTCTAGGGTGCGTTAGATTCCGCAAGCCTAGGTTTTGTTTACGTTCCGGTACTTCCGACCCGATTGGATCCTCGGGTTTTACCTAACCGGGTCATGGTGATTCCGGTTATGGTGTTAACCTACTGGGTGACGCCGGTAGGTGTGTGATTCGGAGAATACGGGGTCATGTCCTAGGGCCGAATCACATGGAAACTCTGGCTATCTAGGGGTAGTCCGAGTCACCGCGTATCGATGGACGGAGAACGGTGTCCTATTCGTGGGACCTTGTGTACACGTTTAGGAGTCGTGGGTTAGTTACCATATAGGTGACGATGTAAACCCGTGGAAGTTACCGAGATCGTAGGGCCCAGTGTTGTTTTGTTATTTCCTTTATTGCGCGATAGATAGATCGAGTCCAATCGGGGACATGTGCCGCATTGCCTTCGATTTCCTTTTCTCCTTATCTTTGGCATTGATTGTGTGTTGTGGGTTTATCACGACATGGTAGTGCGTGATCGACCGTTTATTCCTGTTGATTGTTATTTTGGGTTTTGGGGCGGGAATCTGTAGTTCTAGATAGACTAGAAGCCAATAGTGGGGAGCCGATTCACTAGGTGATCTTAGATCGCTCATTAGACTCTTTTGTGTTTTTCAGGTTTAGCAGCAACGGACGCGGGAGATCCTCGGTGTGGTTTCGGGTTGCTTGTGGCGGGATTTGATTCGGGTTTTGATTGTTTTTATTTTGGTTCGGCTTTGGCGCCATTCGTGTGTTTGATTTAATTGTGTGTTTTGAATTGGCGATTGTTTGTAAAAATCTATTAAACGTTGTGCTTAACATTTGATTACTCAAAAATGAAATTGTTTCCCTGATATTGGGTTTCGTCCGAACCGACACAACTCATTGAAGTAGTATGAGTTGTACATCTTTGTACTATGGATATGAGGATAGCGGAGTCAAAGATGGGTTAGTGCGAGCCTTTGTCTCAAACCGATCCGTCTCTGGCTTTGTCCTGTGGCGAACCTTTCCTGTTCGACTTGCTTGGGTTCGATCGGTCATGTTCTTGTTTGATTGTTGACCGGTCAGCTCGACAGTCAGCGGAGAATGGGAAAGGGGCGTTACACTCAGTCTCCTGAACATCCATCTTCTTCCCAAGTAAGATGTTATGGACATAATCAATCTTCTTGTTCATCTCAGCTATCTGGGAATTGTCAGCTTTACCACCAAACTTCATCCTCTCCATATCAGTATTCTTGACACTATTGCTAGTGTAGAAATTTCCATTACTTTCAGCATATAAAGCCATCTGATACCACAAATCAACTCCTCTAAAGAAGATACACAACAGTTGCACCTCATAGAAACATGATGAGGGCAATCTCTCTGGTATCTCTTGAATCTCACCCAGGCTTTCTTAAAAGGCTCTGTAGATTCTTGCTTGAAGGTCAAGAGATCCTGTCTAAGCTGATCGGACCGAGCATCATCATAAAAATGTCGCATAAACTTCTCCTTTACTGCATTTCAAGTAGTCAGAGTCCCAGGTGGAATCTGACTTAGCCAGTCAGCAGCATCTCCTACAAGAGAGTGAGGAAAAAGATTGCAGTGCAGGTAATCATAGGTTACTCCATCGTGCTTCATTCCAGTCACTATGGACTCAAAGTGCTCTATGTGGTCCATAGGATGCTCATGTGGAGATCTGCTGAAAACACGTTGTCCCACAAGTGTGTAGTATGAGGTCTTCAGCTTGAAGTCATTACGCGGAAACGCAGGAGGTACAATCGCAGACCTATTAGCATAGAACTCATCGGGTCGATTGTAATAAGCTAGTGTCCTCCTAGCAGGAGGATTAGGAGGTGGATCAGGTGCTCAAGGAGGCTCATCAGCTCGTGGATTTCCTTGTCCACCTTGATCTTCTCCATCAGGTTGAACAATCTGCCTCTGAGGCTTAGGAATGACATTACCTTCTTCATCGAGTCTTTGACCAAGCTCATTGCATACTTGGTTCTCCGCATTCCTCAGAACACCTTCAGCATCCCGAATTAAGATCAATTGATTGGTGTTAGCCATATTAACTAGCTTCTGGGCTTTCCTGTTCTCTCTCTCTCAAGCTTTGCAAGCTCTTTAAGTTCAATATTCACGAGCTCCTTATCCGGATTAATTCTCAAGTCGCGGTCAGTCATAAACTGTTATGTTCATGCAGATGTGTCGATCGATGCAGGGAGAGCGTCGATCAATGCTAAGCGCGAAGATGTGTCGATCGACACTCAGGACCGTGTCAATCGATGCAGTGCGATTCTAGGCGTACCTGAAACGCAAGAAAAACGAAAAATCAGTAACCAAAAACAAAAACAAAAACCTAGTCTAAACCCTAAGTGCAAATCTATCGAAGACTCAATAGAGTCCCCGGAGACTCAAGACTCTTACGATAGATTATAGAAATTCAGGTTAAGCTAGGCGATGCAAATCAGAAAGCAGTGAATCAGAGCAAAAGGTAAAGTAAATGGTTGTAAGCAAGAAGATAAAGCGTCAGGTCAAGGGAGTTCTCAGAAAATCAGGAACATAGGCTAATCAATCAATCGGGATCTAATTAAGAACTGTTCTAAAACAAGAATCACAGAAACATAAGAAACCAACTTTCGTTGCGAATATTATCTATGTCTAACAACCTAGCAAGCCAACTTTCGTTGCAAATCCTAGAGTTCTAAACAAGCATTAATCTCTGGTTCTTTCGTTCACAATTCTCCTAAGCCAAATTTCTTTGCGAATAGTCAAATTGCTCATCTAAGTTCTTTCTAGTTAATCAATAAACTGTCGTTGCTGAAATCAACCTAACATCAAAAATCTGGGTAGCTAATTCAGATTAAGCAGTAAGAACAACCCTAGATGAAGAACTAACAAATATGAATCCCTACAGATTGATCAACCTATAATTCCATGAAATCCCCTGTGAGAATCCCTAAACCTAACCAGTATCCACTCAGACATGATCAATGAAACAAAAGACATGATGAATAGAAAACCAAATATCATAAAACAGAATAAGAAACAGGGGTTCAAAATCTCTTCTCTCTCGAGTACAAGACCAGCCCCTAAAAACTCTCTGAATGTAAAATAAAGCGTAGCCTAAACAAGTGGCTAAAAACCCTAATATAATGATCTAATCATGGCTGGGGTGATAGGTCAAAGTTATATCCCTATTCTACTGCATGTGCACAGTTATGCAGATTGTAGTACACAGAGTATCGTATCCACAAGGACTCAAGTTTCTCACGACAGATTATATGTTTTCGAATTAAGCTAAATCAATCAGGAGAAAGCAAATAACAAGCAGAAATGTAAAGGAGTGTTTCGATAGGAGAAAAGCGCTAGACTTGAATGTTCTCAAGATATCATGCATTGTCAGACACTTAGCTAAACATGATTCAGATTAAGCACATGTTCAAGAACTAGAAATACAAGGTATAATAATCCAACTCTCGCTGGGACTACTATCTATGTCTAGCAACATAATGATTCAAATCTCTTTGCAATCTTAGAGTTCTAGACAAGCATTAATAGCAAATTCATTTGTTCACAATTATCCTAAACCAAATCTCTTTGCGTCTACTCAAATTGCTCGCACACTACAAGAAAAATCTCTATTCTTAGCACACGAAAAATGCCATGGTATGTATATGATGGCGTTTGTGATAATGCTATGTCTGCCCCAGCTATAATAGGTAGGCCAGATACGATAGCGTTTTTTGTTTGTGCTATAATATTGTTCACTATAATAGCGTTTTTGAAATGGCTATGTCTGCCCTAGCTATAATAGATGGGTCATATATGGTAGCGTTTTCGTCGTGCTATTATATCATGCATCAATGATAGCGATAGTTTTCTTTGCTATAATTGAATCTATCTATAATAGCTTTTTTAGCCGAGCCAAGCCAAGCCGTATTTAAAAATATATATTATTTTATATCTTATAATCAATTTATTTAAATAAAAAATATTTGAAATTTAATTCAAAATATGAATTTTCATTAATATTCCAAAACTGTCTTACACAAATATCATTACTAAAACATAACTAATTTAACATTAAGTTTCAAAACAAAACATTATCACATGAGCAGCAAAACCTCCCAATTACTCGCACAGATGCAAGAATATCCGACCTCAGTTCCATTGCATCAAAAGCTGACGCAAACTTCGTCTTAGGTCATGTAGAAAGTTTCCTCTCCTACCTCACCGAGTCTGCAAAACACCATAGACCTGCTACTAAGAATTTACGTGTCTCACAGCTGAAAGGAGGAACATAAAAGATATATATGTACCTGCTTGCGTCCCACTATGTCCAACTTTTCATCCTGCAATTTGACAATAATTAGGAGAGATACTAAAAGGAAAGAAATGCTCGAAAGGAAAATTATGATTCTTGATCTAAATCTCAAAGTTTATATTTTTCCATCACAATGGAAGAGAAAACAACTAGTGATCTTCAGCATTGCTCATATATAATGAAACTTAAAAACTCACCAGTTCATCAATCAAATTATTCAATGACTTCAACTCAATCTCAAGTGAGCTGATATCCTCACGAGCCAAGGTGACCTGTTCAATATTAACCCCCACGGTTCAACAAAGTAAAATTACATAACAATGAAAGGCAATCAATCTAGTTGTAGGACTAGGAACTATATAATCGTAATTCATACCTCGTTCTTGATTCCCTTGGAGAGATCAATCTGCTTTTCTACCTTATCATCCATATTCTTAATCTTTTGCGTTAAATGCCTTTTTGCAGCCTGAAAACCAAATGATTATGATACAACTTCATCCCTGGAACTCTAATAAATCATCAGAACACCATAAGTAAGAAAGCAACAACAACAAAAAACTCACCGCAAGGGTCACCGAAATTTGCTCCAGATTCTTTGTCAAGTTAGCCACGGCAGTAGCCATGTTGGCTTTTGTCACGTACATAAAGTCCGTGAACGAGAGTCCCTAACCAGTGAATGAACAAACACAAACATTTTCTAGTTCCTCTTTTTAATTGCTTAGAACAATGAATTCTAACAAGAACAAAATCACATTCAAAACTTTCATCGCACCTTCCACCACATATAACCATATCCTATAATCCCTCCCAATGCCGCAGCAGGAATAGTAAGGGCTTGTAAGTTTGCTGACACACAAACAAACAAAAACAAGATGAACAAAAAGATTCCACAACACTAAAAGCTTCATGATACAAATATTTCAGAACAAGTACATACCACCAGAAACTCCATTCATGACCGTTATCTGCAGCGCTGAAGCTAGCTGTCGAACCTCCATGGCCAACCGATGAACCTTTAATCGTCTTCACCAATTGAAAAGGGATCAATAAGATATTCTCATCAATATGTCTAAATCAAAAACGGGAATTAGCAAGTACCTGGGCAACTACGGCATCGGAAACATCAGAATCTCCTTCAGATTTTTCCATACCTCTCACCAGAGACTACCGAAAGAACAAATCATTATTAATTCAAAATTTTCAAGGAGAGGAAAAGAAGAAAAGGCACAATTAATGTAAGAGTACCTGCAATTCACCCAACAAATCGTTCAGTAAAACCAAGCTGTAATGTCTTGGTTCATACTCGGGAATAGAATCTAATCCACTCCCTCTATTGTGCTGCTTCTTCCTAAAACCAAGCTGTAATGTCTTGGTTAAGATGATAGGTGTTCCTGAGAAGCAACCAGTGACATACACTTCAACAGTTGGCAATGGAGATGACAACTCCGAACAACCAATATGTTTCTCCTTCAAGAAACCACATATGTAACTGGATCTGCAACCAGTTAACAAAATTGCTGAGTCTTAACTTAAACATCACAGTTAACAAAAACCTGCATATGTAATGTCTATTGGGATATTGAAAAATAAGGATCTCACCTTCGGCTTAGATGACAGCGGCGGAACCATGTCCTTCTTCAGCTCCTGTAACAAGAAACACGAAGACAACGATTCAGACGAGATAAAGAAGAAACACATATCTGTTCAGAGAGAGAGAGAGAGAGAGAGAGAGAGATTGCGATACCATGGTGACTTCGACGGAAACTGAGGAGAGAAAACCAGAGGTAGAGCCTCCGCTTGCATAGCTACGCAGGTCCAACAGAAAACAAAAAAAAAAGTAAGAAGAAGAAGAAGAAATCGATGGATCGATCATAAAACACGGAGGAGACGAATAACATAGATGGATTAGATGTAGAAAGAACGCTGATGACGAAGACGACAGTGAGATGGGTCTTTAGGGATTTAGAAATTTAGAGGAGAAAGGAGTGAGTGAGAGGCCGAATTAATTAGAAGCAATGGAGGAAGAAGAGTGGATGGTCGAAAGAGAATCGGAGAATGAAGGGAGAATGAAGAAGAGAGAAAAATCAGGGACGAGAGAGAGAGAGTTTAAAGACGAAGAGAGAAAAAAAAAAGTTAGGAAAGGAAAAAAAAAATGACTTACCCCAAAATTAAAAATTTGGGACAAAATTTTGTCTAACTCAAAATTCGGTTGGCGGTTTAGCTAAAATTTTGCCAAATATTGGCGGAATAGATGATTTTCGTTTCCCGCTTACTAAATAACTATCTTAGCGTTATATCAATGCTATTAAAAGTTAAAAAAATCTGAAAATTATCTACAATAGCAGAATGGAAATCCGTGCTATTGTATAATGCTATCAATAAGGATAATTTTTGTAGTGGCACTAAGTTCTTTCAGATTATAACTTACACTCTCGTGCCAAATTAACAACCTATGATCTGAATTCTTATCTCTCGATCCAGAATTCAGTATTAATCTCAATTTAGGCGATGAATAGATAGATTTAGAATCCTATTTATCGGTGATCTAACAAAGCATGAAATCCCTGTGAGAATCCCTAAATCTAACAAGAGAACTACTCAGACATGACAATCATAACAGAAGACATGATAAAAGTAGAAATCATATAAATCAAAAGAGTAAGAACAGGGGTTCGAAATCTCCTCTCTCTCGAGTACACGACCAGCCCCAAAATCTCCTAAACTCTGATAAAAGAAAAGACTCCCTCCACAATGGCTGAAAAACCTAATTAATAGTCTAAAACATGATTTGGACTTCTTTGTAATTATGAGAAACTTCTGGGCTAAATTGCAAATCTTCAAAGTCTTCATTAAACCAGCGAGAATTCGATGATCATGATCCGTGTCGACCGACACTGAAGATGTGTCGATCGACACCAGCCTCAGCCGATCATATCAATTCCTTGCAATCGCATGAATGCTCTATAAAGCTCCAGAATGCGCCATAATGTCCAAATAAGCTCCAAACGTGATAAAACATGTAAAGTACCTCAAAGAACTCGAAAGACTCTATAGAAGACTCGATTATGTACATATATCATGGCTCAAAACACCTAAAAACTATGATATATCAACTCCCCCACACTTAGCTCTTGCTTTCCCTCAAGCAAATAAAGAACCAAAACATAAGAAAGAGGTTTGAAAACACAGAAACTCATTTCGTCCTAGGAACTTTCGCATTTATATTCACTTAGTAAACCACTGAAAACATTCCTGCAAAGATCAAGACCAAAATGTACCTCCCCCACACTTCGCAACTATCCCAAGTAAACTCCACAATTTAGACTGAGCATCCAAATTCACCACACTAACCTCTGTATACAATTAGGTGCGGTCTCACAGAGGGAGTATCGATCAAAGGACACATGGACTCAACTCAGTCAGTACTTGACCACCAAACTGTTGGTTTCTGGTTCCTTTCTTTTTCCTTTTTCCCTTAGCACTGATTTTTCCCCACTGGGTATCATTTTATTTTTTCTATCAGTTCTCTTTCCTTTTTATTCTAGGTATAACTTTGGACATGTTTCCATGGATGCACAGGAGGTAATAGGGGTTCTACCACTCCCGTGACCACTTCGAAGCTACTAGCTTATCCGCAATTTAATCTCTCTTTTTTTTACTTTCAAGGGAGGGGAAAAATCAGGAACCATACTTTAGACAGGATCATAGGTTGTATCAAACACATCAGAGGAATCCGATCCAGAGATACCAAGCCCCTAGGTGAGAAAATTAAGTCAAGATTAGAGGTGAAGTTAGTAGTGGATCCTTTGAATACCTGAGAAGATATGGGTGTCCTTGGTAGGTTGATCCGTGTGTGGTTTTCTAACAGTCATAGAGCTACTGCAGGTCTGTCCAATGGTCACTTAGTTCCTGTTTCAGCAAAAAGTTCCTCGAAAAATCACAGTTTCATACCAATTTTGACTCAATAAAACAAGTTTGAAAACAAAGGACTAACCCTAAGAAAAGAAAACAAACGGTGGTCAGTAACTACGTCCCCCACACTTAAACAACATTGTCTCCAGTGTTATCGCAGCTTGGGCTCAAGTGAACAGCCAAGGTTAGTGTCGACCAAGACACAGCCAGTGTCAGACGACACAAGGCTTTGGTCGACACAAATCTTATCTGAATCGAGCGTCCTCGATTATGGTCCGTGTTTTCGAGTTTGGTGTCGACCGACACTAAAGGGTGTCGACCAACACTGCTGTCTGCAAACATGTTCATCACGTTCTGAAACACCAAAAACCAGAAAAATCAACGAAAAAAAATCCTAAAACCAAAAAGAAAAGAAAAACTGACCCAACAGTGGGTTGCCTCCCACTAAGCGCTTGTTTTTAGTCATTATCTTGACTATGGGTAGGAGATCAGGCTCCTGGGGGTTGCAATAGAAGTTGTGAGTGCCTGTGCGAAAGTCTCATCATCCATGGAGGTTTGTAAGCGATATCAGCGTGAGATCGTCCAAGGAATGAGGGAATAGAGTCAGGGCGGGAGCATAGCTTGGGTGGGATAGAGCGTTTCCCTGCATTCACAGCAATGAAGTTAGGAGGATTAAGTTTAGAGAATTCATACCTTCGCTTTGGTGGATGTCTGATATTTGGAGCTTTCTGCTTATGAGCAGTTGCAGGCTTTGAAGATGTTAGAGTAGATTCCTGAGGAATCACCATCTTCTTTTCTCCACTATCAGACACTGTAGCCTCACAAATCTGAGCTTCTTGTTCTAGCTGAACACTAAAACTTGACCATCAATTGTGGGTTTTCCCAGCTTGTCCATCTTGAAGTGCAAAGGCTTATCTCCCAAGTGGAGATCAATCAGACCATGCCTCACATCAATCACTGCTCCAGCTGTAGCTAAGAAGGATCTGCCTAGTATCAGAGGATCATCCGGTTCAATATCATATTTCAACACCACAAAGTCTGTTGGAATCAAGTAGTTTCCAACTCTGATAGGGATGTCCTCAAGAACTCCTTCTGGAATCCTCTTCGATCAATCAGCTAGGATTAGAGAGATTCTAGTCTGCTGGAAGTCTTTCAATCTCAATCTCTCGGCCACAAAGTATGGCATGAGATTTACATTAGCTCCCAAGTCACATAAGGAGTGCTTGAAGCTGTCTTTGAAGATAGAGCCGTCTAAAACAAATACACCAGGATCTGGTAGCTTCTCTAGGATCTGATTAAGCGGCGCAGAACTGACTTGTTTAGAGACCACCACCACCCCTTCTTCTAACTCTCCATCTATGGAGGTCATCTTCCTCATGTATCTCTGCAGACAAGGGTGAATTGGAAAAACATCAGCTGGTGGGATTTCATTCACCTTCTTATCCATTACTTCCATGCATTTGGCTTCATTCTGCTCATTTTTAGACCTCATAGGAACTCTGGGGAACGGTACAGGAGGTTTGTAGACCCTCTCCTTAGCAAAAACATCAGATTTGGACAAAATTGGATCTGCCCGACCGTAGCGGCGACCGACGCAGAAGTGGTGTCGGTCGACACTAAGTGGTGTCGACCCTTCAATGTCGGGCATGGTCTATTTCTATTCGTCATGAGAACTCAAAATTGCCGTCAGAACTGCGTGTCGACCGACACTAAAAGGGTGTCGATCGAGACCGAGAGCTATAGTCAAAAGATCAATGTCGCTCTATGTCGATTTCGGTCCGTCGAAACTCTCGAACTTGGGGTTTTCAAGGAGTGTCGACTGACACTCATGATCAGTGTTGATCGACGATGAGTCTGCAAGCTCGGATTCTTCTCTGTTTTCCACGATTTTCACAGCCTTAACTCTAAATCCTTCTTCCTGATCCAGCATATCTTCAACCTGAACTGAGATGGCGTTAACATGAGCATTCTGAGCATTCTTCCCTTTGATAGAACTTGAAATCTGAGCCACATGTGTATCCAGTTGCTTCACATGAGTGTTCAAAGACTCAAACTTCCCATTCAGATCTTCATACACAGCATCAAGCTTCTTGTTGAAGTCCACAGTGGTCTTTGTCTGCCCCTCATGCAACTGCTCCATCATAGCTTCCAATCTACTCTCATAAGCATTAGTAACAAGAGGTTTCTGATAAGAAGAAGCTCTGTAGTTCCTTGTGAAGGAATTGCTCTGTTGCTGTTGGAAAGGCTTTTGAGTGCCATATTTTTGAAATCCAGTTCCTCCAATGTAATTCACAGCCTCTTGTGCACACTCTACAGTCTCAGATGCCTCATGTGACTGTATCTTCCCAATCAGAATGTTGTGGACAGAGTCAATCTTATTCCTCATCTCAGCTATCTGTGAGTTATCATCTTTCCCACCAGATTTTGTCTCTCCAGATCAGCATTCTTAGCGCTATTGCTGCTCACCAAGTTCTCAATCAATACCTTGGCCTGCTCTGGAGTCCTGGTGTTGAAGTTGCCATTGCTGGCAGCATCCAACGCTGATTGGTTCCAAAGATCGACACCTCTAAAGAAAATGCTCAGCAGCTGAACTTCAGAGAATCTGTGATGAGGGCAGTCTCGTTGGTACATTTTAAACC
The DNA here is from genome assembly GCA_030180135.1 of Orychophragmus violaceus. Taxonomy (NCBI): domain Eukaryota; kingdom Viridiplantae; phylum Streptophyta; class Magnoliopsida; order Brassicales; family Brassicaceae; genus Orychophragmus; species Orychophragmus violaceus. Next base: position 82,094,574 of record CM058233.1, on the reverse strand, counting down.
TCACCCAGGCAGCTTTAAGAGGCTCTGTAGGTACCTGAGTGAATGTCAGAAGGTCCTGTCTGAGCTGATCAGAGCGAGCATCATCATAAAAATATCGCAGGAACTCTCTCTTCACTGCATCCCAAGTAGTTAACTTCCCAGGTGGAAGTTGCTTAAGCCAAGCTGCAGCTTCTCCAGCAAGAGAGTATGGGAAAAGCTTGAGGAAAAGGAAGTCATAACCCACTCCATTGTGCTTCATCCTAGTGACGAAGGCTTCAAAATCCTCAATGTGGTCCATGGGTTGCTCATACGGAAGACCATGGAAAGGATGCTGCCTCAGAAGTGTATAGTAGACAGTATTAAGCTCAAACTCATTCCTCTCGAAAGGAGGAGATACAATTGCTGACCGGTTAGCATAGAACTCATCGGGACGGTTGTAGTCAGCAAGAGTCCTCTCAGCAGCAGAAGGATTAGGTGGCGAATTAGGTTGTCCATTTGCTCCAGGATTGACCATCCACCTCTCGTCTTGAGGTTGCTCAGGTTCCGGGATCACATTTCCCTCAGCATCAATCCTTTGCCCCTGATCATTGTATGGGTTGTTCTGTTGGTCTCTCAGAACTCCTTCAGCATCTTGAATCAAAATTAAACAATTCATCATCCTTGAAGTTTTCTGCGCCTTTCTGTTTGTCCTCTCAAGTCTAGCAAGCTCCTCAAGTCTAAGGTTCAAAAGATTATCGTCCGGGTTGCTTCTGGTGTGACGACTTGGCATAAACTGAACTCAAAAACTAGTCTCGAACTAGGTATCGGGCGACACTTATGGATGTCGGTCGACACTAGATGTGTCTGTCGATTCTGCAGAAACAAAAACAAGAAAGACACAGAGAAATCAGTAACCAAAAAGAAAACCAACTTAGTCTAAATTCTAGAACAAAATCTATCAGCGAACTCAAATGAGTCCCCGGCAACGGCGCCAAAAACTTGATAGGTCAAAGTTATATCCTTATTCTACTGCAAGTGCACAGTTATGCAGATTGTAGTACACAGGGTATCATATCCACAAGGACTCAAGTTTCACACGACAGAATATATGTTTTCAAATTAAGCTAAATCAATCAGGAGAAAGAAAATAATAAGCAGAAATGTAAAGGTGTGTTTCGATAGGAGAAAAGCGCTAGACTTAGGATGTTCTCAGGAAATCATGCAATGTCAGACACTTAGCTAAACAGGATTCAGATTAAGCTCATGTTCAAGAACTAGAAACACAAGGTATAATAATCCAACTCTCGCTGCGACTACTATCTATGTCTAGCAACATAATGATTCAAATCTCTTTGCAATCTTAGAGTTCTAGACAAGCATTAATAGCAAATTCGTTCGTTCACAATTATCCTAAACCAAATCTCTCTGCGTCTACTCAAATTGCTCGCACTAAGTTCTTTCAGATTATAACTTACACTCTCGTGCCAAATTAACAACCTATGATCTGATATCTAATCTCTCGATCCAGAATTCAGTATTAATCTCAACTTAGGCGATGAACAGATAGATTTAGAATCCTATTTATCGGTGATCTAACAAAGCATGAAATCCTTGTGAGAATCCCTAAATCTAACAAGAGAACTACTCAGATATGGCAATCATAACATAAGACATGATAAAAGTAGAAATCATATAAATCAAAAAAGTAAGAACAGGGGTTCGAAATCTCCTCTCTCTCGAGTACACGACCAGCCCCAAAATCTCCTAAAATCTGATAAAAGAAAAGCCTCCCTCCAGAATGGCTGAAAAACCTAATTAATAGTCTAAAACACGATTTGGACTTCTTTGTAATTATGAGAAACTTCTGGGCTAAATTGCAAATCTTCAAAGTCTTCATTAAACCAGCGAGAATTCGCTGATCACGATCCATGTCGACCGACACTGAAGATGTGTCGATCGACATCAGCCTCAGACGATCATATCAATTCCTTGCAATCGCATGAATGCTCTATAAAGCTCCAGAATGCGCCATAATGTTCAAGTAAGCTCCAAACGTGATAAAACCTGTAAAGTACCTGAAAGGACTCGAAAGACTCTATAGAAGACTCGATTATATGTACATATATCATGGCTCAAAACACCCAAAAACCATGATATATCAGCTTCTTTGTAATTATGAGAAACTTCTGGGCCAAACTGTAATTTCCACAAATCTTCATTAATGCGCCGAGAATTGTCTATCTCGCATGTGTGTCGATCGATGAACAATGTGTGATGATCGATGCATAAGTCCAGACTCGACAGTGACTTCTTCTTCTCGGGCAAATGCTCCAAATAGCTCCAGAATGCGCCATAATGTCCAAATCCACTCCAAACGTACTTAGACCTGTAAACACACATAATAGGACTCCAAAAGACTCTAAAAGACTCAGTAATAAAGACATATACCATGGTTGACAGTCCTAAAAATCATGATATATCATGACTACACAAGGTTTACATGGGTGAGGTTCATCAAGGAGAAGTCTAATACAGCTAGCAGCTTCAGGATTTGGGCACTTCAGCTGATTAATGAGCGTGGAAGTGTGAAACGAATTTGGATCATGGAGGAGAATTTCAAAATGACACAATGAGAATGTTCTGTGAGAATCAAGGGATAAGTCACCAGTTCTCTGCACCAAGAACTCCACAACAGAATGGTGTAGTAGAAATGAAAAACAGGACACTTTAAGAGATGGCTAGAGCAATGATACATGGGAACAATGTACCAACCATGTTTTGGGCTGAAGCAATCAATATTGCATGTTACATTATCAGTAGGGTGAATGTTAGAAAGGGGTCTACAAGAACGCCTTATGAACTATGGAATGGAAAAACACCTAATCTGAGTTTTTTCCATGTGTTTGGCTGTAAGTGCTACATCCTAAACGACAAAGATCACCTTGGAAAGTTTGATTCAAAGAGCGATGAAGGGATATTTCTTGGTTACTCAGGGAATAGTACTGCAGTCAGGGTATACAATAACAGAACATGCCTCATAATGGAGTCAGTGAATGTAATGTTTGATGATTACTCGTTCACTCAGTGGGAAGGAGTAAACTCTGAAGGAGAATCTGATAATGAAGGAAGGAATGAAACATATGGAGATCTGAGAGATCTGACTCAGACTGATCTGACTCAGGACATAGCTCAACCCAGGAAAGAACTGCAAGTTCCTTGAAATCATTCGGTTACAGACATTATTGTAGAAGCATGAGAAGGAAGGGAAACTCGAGGAGTTCGGATGAGTTTTAAAACCAAGAAAAACGAGAAGCCTAAAGAACAAACTCAAGAGGCGACAAAGACAAGTAAAGAGATGCATGTCCCTCTCAACCACTCTGCTAAAGATATCATTGGAGAAGCAGAAGAAGAAAGAAAGACCAGAGGAGTTCAACTTAACTTCAGAGAAAAGGTAAGATTTGCATGCTTTGTATCCACAATTGAACCGAAAACGCATGTGCAGGCAATCGATGATGAGTTCTGGATTGTTGCTATTCAACAAGAGCTGGAACAATTTGTTCGCAATGATGTGTGGGAATTAGTTCCAAGACCGGATCAAGACCGGATCAAGGAAACATTGTTGGTACAAAGTGGATCTTCAAGAACAAGATTGATGAAGAAGGGGTTGTGATTCGAAACAAAGCTAGACTAATTGCTCAAGGGTATTCTCAAATCAAAGGTGTGGACGTTGAAGAAACATTTGCTCCGGTTGCAAGACTTGAGTCATTCAGATTGTTCTTGGGAATGGCATGCATCATGAATTTTACAATCTATCAAATGGACGTACAAAGTGCATTTATGAATGGATTCCTTCAAGAAGAAGTGTATGTTGAACAGCCAAAAGGATTTGAAGATGCATTGAATCATAATCACGTGTACAAGCTAAATAAAGCTCTCTATGGTCTCAAACAATCTCTCAGAGCATGGTGTGAAAGACTGACTGGATTTCTGTTCGATCAGGGTTACAACAGAGGAAGTGTAGACAAGACTTTGTTTATTGATATATCATGGTTTTTACTGGTTTTAGACCATGATATATGTATGTTTTAGAGTCTTTTGGTGTTTCTTTAGAGTCTTTTACAGGTATTATTAGATATATGCACGGTTGGAGCGGAATTGGAGATTATGGAGCTTTTTGGAGCATTTTGGTGTTTTGACCCGAGAGATAGAGTTCACTGTCCAAAACAGAGTAATGCATCGATCGACACACATTGTGTATCGATCGACACACGAGCGAGATAGGCCTTCCTCGGCGGTTTAATGAAGAATGCAGAATTCACAGTTTTGCCTTAATTTGATCATGACTGATTATTTGATCTGCTTGTCTGATTTCCTGAGAACTCCCTAGACTTAGCGCTTTTAGTTAATTGCCTTCGAACCAATCTTGCTACCTGATTTACTTTTCTGTTTTGCTTTTAGTTTATCACATACTTTCACCTAGTTTAACTGGACTGTTCTTAATTCTATTGTTGCCTAGAGTCCTTGTGGATTCGATACCCTAAATACTATAATTGCATTGACTGTGCACTTGCAGTAAAATAGGATTAAAACTTTAACACCTATCAAGTTTTTGGCGCCGTTGCCGGGGACTCTTTTGAGTCTTCGAAAGATTTGAAATTAGGGTTTAGACTAGGATTTTTTTTTTACTAATTTTTCTCTGTTTTTCTCTGTCGCAGGTTTGATATTCGCTTGGCATTGATCGTTGCATCCTTTTGTGTCGATCGTTACAAAGCGACTGAGTTGAGTCGATCGTTGCCTCTTAGCATCGATCGTTGCACTGCGATTACAGACGGTTTATGCAGACGCGTGATACCAGAAGTAATCCAAACTCGAATCTCGTTAATCTCAGACTTGAAGAGCTTGCTAGACTAGAGAGGACTAACAGGAAAAGTCAAAGAGCAAAGATGTTACAAGAACGCCTGATTCTGATACTCGATGCTCAAGGTGTCCTAAGGGACCGACAAAACAATCCGTACAATGCTTCTGCGCAACGGATTGATGCTGAAGGGAATGTGATCCCTGAACCTGAGCCTGAACCGCGACAAGCACAAGGACAAGGCCAAGGACAAGGTCAGAGGCAGATGGTTATTCATGAGAGGACCTTAGCTAACTATAACCGTCCGGATGAGTTTCATGCTAACCGGGCAGCTCTTGTGCCTCCTGGTTTTGAGAGGAATGACTTCGAGATCAAGACCATCTACTACTCTATTCTGAGGCAGAATGCCTTCCATGGTTTCCCTAATGAGTAGCCAATGGATCATATTGATGAGTTTGAGGACATAGTCATTGGGATGAAGTATGATGGAGTGAATTATGACTATCTGTTTCTCAAACTCTTCCCCTACTCTTTCGCTGGAGATGCTGCTGCTTGGTTGAAACAACTTCCACCTGGGAAGTTTACTACATGGGACGCTGTTAAGAGTGAGTTTCTGAGACACTTCTATGATGATGCTCGCTCTGATCAGTCGAGACAGGACATTCTCACTTTCTCCCAAGGTCCTATAGAGCCTCTTAAGACTGCCTGGATGAATTTTAAGAAGTATCAACGTGACTGCCCGCATCATGGATTCACTGAGGTAACATTGCTGGGTATTTTCTTTAGAGGTATAGATCTCCCTTACCAGACTGCGTTGGATAATTCCAGCAATGGAAATTTCAACACTATGACTCCTGAGCAAGCTAAGCAATTGATAGATAATTTGGTAAGCAGTAATAGCTGCAAGACTGCTGATAGGAGAAGGAAGGAGTCTGGCGGGAAGATAGACAATCTGGAGATTGCTAACATTAGGACTAAGTTGGACACAGTTTGCAATTTGCTAGCTGGGAAGAAAGCTGTCCATTTTGCTCAAGATGTTGAAGTGATACAAGCTGAAGAAGAAACTCAGGAAGAGGATGTGAACTACATTGGAGGATCTGGTTTCCAAGGTAATAGGTTTGATAATCAGCAAGGTAATAGGTTCTTCAATGGTGGACAGAAGAGTGCTTTCACAAGCAATCAAAACTCTTCTGGCTTTGGACAGAATGCTGGTTTTCAGAAACCTTTTCATCAAGGTAATCAGAGGACTTATGGATCTTCCTCATATCAGACACCTCATGTTGCTAATGCTCATGACAGTAAGATGGAGGCAATGATGGAGCATCTGCTGGAAGGTCAGACTAAGACTGTTGTGGACTTCAACAGGAAGTTAGATGCTGTTTATGAGGATCTCAATGGGAAGTTTGAATCCTTAAGTACTCATGTGAAGAAATTGGATACTCAGGTGAGCCAAATTTCAAGCTCTGTCAAGGGAAAGAGTGTCGCGGACACCCACATCAAGACTTAGTCAGTTTATATCAATGATGGATCATACCAAGGTGAAAATTTCGAGTTAAATACAGCTGAACTGGTGGAAGAACCTGAGAAATTCGAAATTGAGGAAAAACTCTAGGGTGGAATCTGTGAAAACTTATCTGCATCGATCGATGCACCTATTGCGTCGATCGTTTCATGCCGTGGACAGACAGATTCACCTGTTTCTCATGGCATTTATGCAGAGACGGATCAAGAGCTTAATAGACAATTCTCTGGAGTGTCTGAGATAACTCAACAGGAGATTGATAAGGTCAGACAGTTAGGAGAGATGGATGAGAAATTGGAAGAAGTTCCACAGTCTGATGATCCGCCTTAACACCATTGTGCGCAGAGGTACTTGGAGAAGATGCTGCAATGGATGAGATGCTGAAAGATTGGGTGATAGTGGTTCCTAGATAGATCAGTGATGTGCTTCTAACTAAGATTCCTAAGAAGCTACCTGATCCTGGGATATTTGTGCTAAGTTGTTCTATTTTTGAGGATGGTTTCAAGCGCTCTTTGTGTGATTTAGGAGCTGCTGGAAGTCTCATGCCATACTCTGTGGCAGAGAAGCTGGGGATGATGGATTTTTCACCCACTAGGACCTCTCTTGTCCTAGATGATCAGTCAATAAGGATTCCGGAAGGAGTTCTTGAGGACGTTCCAGTAAGAGTTGGAAACTATTTATTTCCGACAGACTTCTTGGTGCTTAAGTACGACAGTGAGCAGGATGATGCTTTGATACTGGGAAGACCTTTTTTAGCCACAGCTGGAGCAGTGATAGATGTAAGGAACAGTCTAATTGATCTCTATCTGGGAGATGAACCTCTGCACTTTGAGATGGATATGCTACGCAAGCCACAGATTGATGGTCAGACCTTCACTATTAAGGATGGATATGAAGAGCAGACGAGTGACACTATGGTTTTAGATCCTGGAGAACATTTCATTCTTTCTTTTCTTGGACGAGCTCACACTAACGATGCTTACTCTCCACCTTGGATGAGGAGACTTACGCAGAGGCAATCACAGTCTCTGTCGAGACCTCCAGGAGCTTGATCTTGTTCGTTCGGTCAAGCTAATGACCTTAAACAAGCGCTGAGTGGGAGGCAACCCACTGTTAGGTTTAGATATATTATTTTGGTGTTTTTCTTAGGATTTCACGTTTTGGTTTTGTTTTTTCTTTGTTTTTGCTACAGAACACGAGTCTGGAGATGTGTGACGATCGTTGCGGTCCTGTGCAACGGTCGTTGCAGGGAGAAATGACGAAGAGATAAAATCGCCTTGTGACGATCATTGCGGTCCTGTGCAACGGTCGTTGCAAATGGTTCAATTGCAAAATAAAGGTACGCGTGTGCAAAACCGGAATCAATTCGGTTCACTAGCGACGATCATTGCTTATCTGCAACGGTCGTTGCATCCACGATCCAGGTAAGTGCCTTTAACCTTTTCTCTCTTCTCTTCTTCCCCATTTCGCCGTCCATACAACCCAATTCTCATCTCCCTAAATCACTCAAATATTCATCATTTTCATTGATTCAAAGCTCATTCTTTTTGTTTTTACACGCTTTATCCATTCCACTAACCCATTCGTAGCAATTCCGAGGTAAGGTCTCTCAAATTCATCGTTTTCGGATTCAATTTTAGGGTTTTGGAATTAGAAGATTTTGGCTTGAAGATGATGATTATGTACTGTTATAGACTTGATTTAGGTTGATTGGAGATGGAATTATGTTGTTTGTGAGATTGTGGAACAAATTTTGAAATGATTTGGAGGATTATTTGGCGACTGTGAAATCGCCTTGCAACGATCGCTGCACTTGTGCAATGGTCGTTGCATTGCGACTTCACAGGAAGTTCTGCCGTGACTGATATGCTTTATTTTCTTAATTGCAGATGCCTCCTCGTGGACAACCTCGCAAACGCAGAGCTACAGCAGCTGCGGATCAGACTCCTCCACCAGAGGAGTCGTTTATCCGAGATTCGACACCGCCTGAGCCTTATCAGAGAGATCGGGAAGTTATACAATTGCCTTGGCCTAGGGCAGATAAGGAGAAGATCCCAACAGACAAGGTGTGGAACACGACACCTGATAAGCTGATTAAGACTGTTGAGTTCACAGAGAGGCCAATCAATGATTACTGGGACGAGTTCGATACACTGCTCTACAATGGCTGGTGTGATATGGATGTTCAGCCGACTAAGTTTGTTGACTATTGGAGCTGCAGGAACTTGGGCATTGATGAGCAGGTACTTAGATTGATTAAGGGCATTGGTCTGGGGGAAATGCCTATACAGTACTATGAGCTGTATCCTGACTTGGTTAGACAGTTATTGGCAACTTGCAGAGTCTACTATCCTGATCCAGAGCGCAAGAAGGCCGCAGATGGGATTTTTACATTCATGAGCTTAGGAGTCAGGTATCGGATTCCCTTTCTAGATATCTGCCGTATTATGGTTTCAGCGTGGAGCGTACACGCACTGGTATAGCTCTTGAGTGGGATAGACATGAGGCGAAGTATTTATGGGATCAGATCGGCAGTGGGGCATATGACTCGAGGACCATAAAGCAGATTATGGTCAGACATCCGGTGCTCAGATATATGATCCGCATCTTGGGCTACACACTGTTGAGTAAGTCCGAGGCAAACAAGATGCGCAAGAATAAGTTGGAGGTATTTTTTTATTGGGCTGAAGGATTTGTTTGATGGGACTGATTTGAGAGATGCTAGGGATCTCAACTTATGAGCTGTGTTTGCTCATCACCTGTGCACACTGACGACGAAAGCGGTGGATGGGAAAGGCATTGAGACAGTGGGCAGTTTGCTCACTCCCATCTTCAGACATTGCAGGATCTCTTTAGAGGGTACGGAGCGTGATGATAGCAAGGTATATTTGGATTTGACTCACCTGCAGAGTGCTACTTGGCTAAAGGAGAGACGCATCTGGGTCTATTATGACACTCATGGGCAGAAGCGTGGTGTGGATCTTCCTGCTGCTGATCTGACTAAGATCGATACATTGGCTGACTTGGATTTCCAGCCACCTATGAGAGATCAGCGCAGATTTCCTATGATGGCTCATCTGCTGGGAGATCCTTCTACATGAGCTTCTTATTCTTCTGCGCATGCACCTGCTGCTCCTGTTGCACATGACATTGGTCCTTATCCTGAGCCTTCAGTACCTTTGAGAGAGATGTCTGAGGGTGATTGGAGAGAGCGTCAGGATGGTATTCTGCGGAGCATTTGGGAGTTCATGTGTGGCTGCACTTGCAGGAGACAGCCACAGATTCATCAGCCCGGACCTTTCCGTCGATGTCGACAGCGCTTTCCGACTCCTGTTCTTTCGAGTGATTCCAACCCCTATGCTGGCATAGATGACGAGTGAGAGTAGTGGCATTTTTAGACATCGGTTCTGTATTTTCTTTTTCACTTTTTCTTTTGCATTTTTCTTTTGATTTTTCTTTTAGGATACTTATGTTTGGATGATATGCTTGTATTTGAACTATCTCTTGCTTTGATTTTGCTTGTTTGCATTGATTTTCAGCTTGCAGGTTTGAAATTTGATAATTTCTCATGGACTAACCTGCTAACTGCTGACTGTTCCGACGAATCGCAATGCAACGATCGACACGGTCCTGTGTGTCGATCGTCACAACGATCGTTGTGGTCCTGAGAAACGATCGACTCATGACGCAAATCGCCTTGCAACGATTGTCGCATTTATGCGTAACGATCGATGCACGTGCGAGACAGGTAAAAATCAGACAGAACTTAACTCATCCCTTAACATTTTCTTTCTTTCTTTTACCGATCCTTAGCTTAACACTACTGGGGACATTGTGTTTCAAGTGTGGGGGAGTTAGCTACTGACTTTTATCTTTCTGTTTTCTTAGAGTCAGTCCTGTTTTTCAAAATTTTGTTTTATTGAGTCAAAACGGTTTAAGTAAGAAACAGTGAATTTTTTAGAAGTTAACAACTCTTGCAGGAACTTAAGTGACCATTGGGATGAGCTTGCAGATGATCTATGATTATTAGAAAACCCCAACACAGATCAGCCTACTGGGAACACCCACATCACTTCAGGTATCAGAGGATCCTTTACTGACTTCACCCTTGTAAACCTGACTTAATTTTCTCACCTAAGGGCTTGGTATACCTTGAGTCGGACTCCTCTGTTTAGTTCTGACACAGCTTGTAAACCTGTCCGAGTAAGGTTCCCTTCTCCCCTTCTCTTAAAGTAAAAAAAAAAAAGAGAATAATAAACTGAGGATGAGCTAGTAGCTCCGAAGTGGTCGCGGGAGTGGTAGTTACCACTATTACCTCATGTGCATCCACGGAATGTGTCCAAAGTACACCCCATAACGGGAACAGCACTGATAAAAAAATAAAATGATACTCAATGGGGAAAAATCAGATTGCTAAGGAAGGGAAAAGAGAAGAAAGGAACAAGAAAAAAGATAGTATGGTGGTCTAGAGCTAGCAGAGTAAGAATCCATGTGCCCTTTGATCGATAATCCTTAGGTGAGACCGCACTTAAATAGCTTATAGAAGTCAGTAGGATGAATTTGAATGCTTGAATATGATTGTGGAGTTTACTTAGGACAGTTGCTAAGTGTGTGGGAAGTACATGTTGGTCTTGATGTCTTGCATGTGATTCTTTCAGTGGCTTACTAAGGGGAATCTAATTGTTGTTGCTTCTAAGATGAAAAGAGTTTCTGAAAGTTTTCAAACCTCTTCACTACATGTTTTAGTTCTCTGTTTTGCTTGAGGGCAAGCAAAGGCTAAGTGTGGGGGAGTTGATATATCATGGTTTTTACTGGTTTTAGACCATGATATAAGTATGTTTTAGAGTCTTTTGGTGTTTCTTTAGAGTCTTTTACAGTTATTATTAGATATATGCACGGTTGGAGCGGAATTGGAGATTATGGAGCTTTTTGGAGCATTTTGGTGTTTTGACCCGAGAGATAGAGTTCACTGTCCAAAACAAAGTAATGCATCGATCGACACACATTGTGTATCGATCGACACACGAGCGAGATGGGCCTTCCTCGGCGGTTTAATGAAGATTGCAGAATTCACAGTTTTGCCCAGAAGTTTCTGATAATTACAAAGAAGCCCCAAGACGTGATTAGCTTATATAATTAGGTTTTTACATCAGTTTTTAGATACGCTTTACGAGACGCTTTGACACTTTTTACTTAGGCTTTCATACTTTGAGCATAGAGATTTTAGAGCTTTTGGGGCTGATCTAATCATGTATTGCTTCCTGCTTTTGGAGAAGATTTTGAACCCCTATCTTTACTCTTTATTTATGCAATCTATTATTTCATTGATTATGTTTTCATATTCTATGTCTGAGTAGATTCATAGTTAGGTTTAGGGATTCTCATAGGGATTTCATGACTTGCTATATTTATTTATTTCAGTTAGGATTCATAACTTAATTGTTCTTTAATCTAAATTGTGCTTAATACTAGTTTCTAACTTGATCACTTAGAATCTAAATCTTAGGTTGTTAAATTGACACGAAATTATGGTTTAGAATCTGAACTATTTAGGTTGAGCAATTGAATTACTCGCAAAGAAATTTGGTTTAATTGAATTGTGAACATATCGAACTTAATCTTAAAGCTAGTTTAATCTGTTAGGAATTACAAAGAAATTTGGATTTCTGCTATTAGACTTAGAGAATTCTCACAACGAAAGTTGGTTAATTATATATCCGTGTTTGAGTTCTAGAACTGTGCTTAATTTGATCCTGACTGATTATATGATCTGCTTGTCTGATTTTCTGAGAACTCCCTAGACTTAGCGCTTTTAGTTAATTGCCTTCGAACCAATCTTGCTACATGATTTACTTTTCTGTTTTGCTTTTAGTTTATCACATACTTTCACCTAGTTTAACTCGACTGTTCTTAATTCTATCGTTGCCTAGAGTCTTTGTGGATTCGATACCCTAAATACTATAATTGCATTGACTGTGCACTTGCAGTAAAATAGGATTAAAACTTTAACACATATCATTTATACTTGAACAAAGCAAGGAGATTCTGATGGTGCAAATATATGTGGATGATATCATTTTTGGAGGCACATCAAAAGAACTGGTTAATGAGTTTGTATCAAGCATGACAAAGGAGTTTGAGATGAGCATGGTTGGTGAGTTGAAGTATTTTCTAAGACTTCAGATCACACAGTCAAGAGACGGGATATTCATATCACAGGAAACATATGCTAAGAATCTCCTCACCAGGTTTAAAATGGAACACTGCAAAGAAGCTAAGACACCTATGAGTACTACGGTCAAGATGATAAAGGACGATGAGGGAAAAGATGTAGATATCAAGACCTACAGAGGAATGATAGGGAGCCTTCTCTATTTAACTGCAAGTAGGCCAGACCTGGCATTTAGTGTTGGTGTGTGTGCACGGTTTCAAGCTAAGCCCAAACAGTCATATCTGGAAGCTGTCAAGTGCATCATCAGGTATGTTAAAGGATCATCTAGCTTGGGGATTTGGTATTCTAAGGGATCAAATAAGAGTCTGGTGGGTTACTGTGATGCCGACTGGGCAGGCAGTGTGGATGATCAGAAAAGCACCAGTGGAGGTTGTTTCTTCTTGGGGAATAATCTCATTGCATGGATGAGCAAGAAACAAAATTCAGTGTCCCTCTCTACAGTAGATGTGGAATACATTGCAATGGGAAGTTGTTGTGAACAACTCTTATGGATGAAGCAAATGTCTGCGGATTTTGGAATGGATTCAGGAGTACTACTGGTGTACTGTGACAACAAAAGTGCCATAAGTATTTCAAAGAATCCAGTACAACACTCTAGAACCAAGCATATTGACATAAGACACCACTTCATTCGTGAGCTAATGGAGGAGAAACAGGTAATGATAGAACACATTGTCACTGAGTCTCAACTGGCTGATTTCTTTACAAAAGCACTTGACTTTAATCGTTTTGTCACCCTAAGAAATGCACTTGGTATTTGTGAAATGTGACGGTTTGTGAAAGTGTGCAAAACTGATACAGGCAATGACTCAGGATGTGTATTAAGCTCAGATTTAGTTTGGAGTCATATGATGAAGTGGAAAAGAGTTACCTACCATTCCGTCTTGTCTATCCAGTACAGGTTTCGTAGAAAGAGAGAGCAAAAGACTAGATAGAATCAGATTTGAGCTAGTTTTTGAGAAGTCAAGGGATAAAGCTAGCTCAACAAGTAAGTCAAAGAAGAAAAGAAAAGGGAGAAAGAATCATTTACTATCTTGTTCATCTCCAAGAAACCCTAAGAGGCGATTGTGAGTGTGAATCAGCTGAGACACCATGAGTTCCGAGAAGATCGATTCCACGCAAATCAAGTCTCCGTTTGAACATGCAACTGAAAACGAAGCTCAAGAAGAACTAATCGGAAGCCATGAAGACTTCAATCCACTTGCCATGGTGGTATACCGAGGCAAAGGCGATAGCGATGATAAGAAGGATTCAACTGAGAATCATGACGTTCTTGCAAACGCGAAGACCTCGACAGAAACTCCTAAGGAAGCTGAGAACCTCGAAACACAAGAGACAGAGGTTGAAAACGATTGGGGCCAAAGCTGGAAAAATCGATACAGGTCTTGAGCCAGCTGATGAATCTACTAAAGTGGCTCAGGAACCTGTTCTGAAAGAAAAGAAGCTGATCGATCTTACTGGATCTGGAAAATCGAAGAACAAGAAAAAGATGAAGGTCGTTCATATTGTCTCTGAAAACTCAAAGAACAAGAAGAGGAAGAAGCCAATCGAGATTTCTGATGAAGAGACTGAGTCTGACGGATACGAATCTGCAACCAAGATCTCGGTACACAAGCAATCGGAAAGAGCAACTCGATTGCAGACGAGGAAGAGAAAGAAAGCTCCAGAACAGACGGGATCAAAAGTCAAGACATCCTATGGGAGACCGATTCTGTCAAGAAGCTCAAAGTATCCAGATATTTGGATCAAGAAAGGTACAAACTTTTCCGAACTAGAGGAATATTACTTTAATGTTTGATTGATATGGAAGAAGAGAATGAATGGAGCTATCTGGAATTGATTAAGGATGGAAATTTGGTTTCATCTGTGACTGGGTTAGCTGGGTATATCAAGGAACATGTCAGTGAGTTTTATGCAGCACTGCTGAGCGTCAAGTTGGAAGAATCAGTGGAGAAAGTGGATGTATGGTTCAGAGGACACACTTATGAGCTCTCACCTGCTGTGATTAATGAGTCTCTGGGACTTCAAGAGCTAGGCGAGGAAGAAATCCAGGCAGAAGCTGAGGTTGAATCAGAAAGCATGGAAACAGTTGTTGCATGCCTCAGTGAAGGGAAAACAGCATGGAAGGATATGACTGCTACAAGACTTCCTCCTTGTTATGCTGCGTCGAGCGTGTTATCAGCCTACAACTGGATTCCATCTACTCACAAGCATCATCTCTTTGCTGAGAGAGCAAAACTCATCTACAAAATTGTCCAAGGAATAAAAACAGATGTTGGGAAGATGATCTTCAAGCAGATTTTGTCTTTGGGTGTTGTCAAAGAGTCCGACTCTCGCTGGTTAATGTTTCCAAGGGTCATCACTGGTCTTGTGAAGTTTCAGCATGAAGCAACGATACTCAAAGGAGAAAAGATCATTGCTCCGATTTTTTACAAGAAAGACTCTCGATCTGGTGAAGCTTTTATCAAGATTGAAGAGTCTAAATCTGCTCGAAAGGAGGTTGTATGTGCCAGTCCAAGGACACATACGCCACGCCGTGCCAGCTCCAGTGCATCAGCTCCAAGATCTTCAACTCAGACAATGCAGGAGATTGTGAGTCTTGGACCAGTTAGGGTACCAGTCAGAAACTGTAGTCCACGTGCAGCTCGAGAAGCAGTTGAGGACACTGCCAAGGCACTACAGACATTCTCTGAGGTGATTCAGCGTCTTCTTCGAGCCATGCCAGGTAAGTTTCTGTCTCCTTAGTCAAATTCCTTAGCTACTGACATTCTTTTTTTAACATTGTGTGCTCACAAGCAGGGGGAGAAGAGGATAGTGGCTAAGAATGGTCTGCAAGGATTATGGGGGAGTGAAGCCGATTTATACTAGATTTTCTTTTTGTTTTTGGAAATCGGTTTACTTGGGAACAAGTCTAGGATTCTGGGGAGTTTGTTTTTGTAGTAATATGATCTTATCATTTCGATTATCTTTTAGATTGCAAAAACTTTTTTTGAAAGACTCACTTGTGTGTTTATGAATC
Source organism: Orychophragmus violaceus (assembly GCA_030180135.1). NCBI lineage: Eukaryota > Viridiplantae > Streptophyta > Magnoliopsida > Brassicales > Brassicaceae > Orychophragmus > Orychophragmus violaceus. The sequence continues at coordinate 82,078,988 of CM058233.1, read as the reverse complement.
AAGTATTTAAGATTTGAGCAATCTAATCAAAGATACGAATGTTCAGAATACGACTTGTTCTTTGTGTGTAGTATTCTTATGCAGATGCTTGAGAGACACACAATCCTAAAAAGGGAGAGATTGAAGATATAGCTGAGTCACTTTGTGTATTAGTCAAGAAGTAGCTCAAGGAGTGACACACGCAAGCAGAGTGTGGAACGCATCATGAAGAGCTAATGAGATGACTTGATCGTGAGCTGGAGCTGATGTGGACAATCCAAGAAGTATGGCTGAGCTGGACATGCATCTTGGAGAGTATCATAACGAGATTTAATAAAGATTCGAGGGATTCCTAAATCTTAGGGGAGTTAGGATTCTTATGTATATCTCTAAGTAGATAAGGTTTATCTTTTAGAGGGTTTTTTGCTAATGTGATTAACGAGCCTATTGTGTATAAATAGGATAGCTTGCACCGAGTATTAGGCCAAACGTTTCATTGAGAGAATTTGTGAGAGTTCAAGTGATTAGGTATAGATCATTGAACTTGAGAGATTAGATTGAGATTAGTTGTTTCTTGTAAGATCACAAAGATCAATCTAATAAAGCAAGTTTTCAGAAAGAACGTGTGAGTTGTTTGCTTTGAGTCTGAAAACGTACGGCCTTGCATTTTCAAGGTCGATTGTGCTTCGGATGTTGATTAAAACTCTGGTTACCTCGCAGTCTCCTATTCATACTTCGAAGGCGAGTTGATCATTGTGTGGTTTGTATAATGCCCTTTCATCATTTTCAGTGAATGTATCCCGTCCTCGCTTCTGAGCTTGTAGTTCGTGCTTTATTTTCGACGTCGGTACATGTACGCCCTTCGTCTAAATTATTTTATGGACCTTACTGAGTCGTTGCATAAGCATATGTTGTTAGGGAATTTCGATCTAGTTCAAAGGGTTACGGTCAAAGAGGTCCGAACTAATAAGATAAAAATAAACTTTAAGTGGGTCGGAAACTGTTATGTATTGATGATTATGTTAAGCCGAACAATGAACAAATTTTACGAGGTGGGAGTCAGTCGATAGACGTGCTTCCTAAATTTTGTTCGGGCTCGTCACTTTATAAGTGCAGTTCAGAGCCTTCACAAGTTACAACATGTGTAAAATGAAGAGTGAATGATCTATTTGTAGTGTGAAAGGTATGATTTCTTGATGGGCCGTTTGATTCTTTGGCGGACTTGATCGTTGGATCGAAATATTTTTGATGAGGTGGCATATTTCTAATGGGCTTATAGATGGATGCTAAACTCATATCCCATAATAATTAAACAACTCTATATTATTCGATTTTTTTAGGTTACGTTGTGAACAAACAAAAAATTAAATAGGAAGTTAGTAGTAACAAACAAATTGATTATCTAAATGATAGTTTAACTGAAACCTAGTCCATTTGAGAGTTTGAGCCTTTGAGAGATAATTCAAGAATAGCATGTTCACGTTCTTCTTTATATATATAATAAAACTATCAAGTGAGAAAAATACTATGTTTCGGATCGCCGGTTTGAGTTTTTACTTATGTGATCAACAATTTTAATTGTTACTAGTGTTTTACGAGGATTTTTAGCTGAAGAAACCCTATAAAATGGACACAAACCTTTGATAAAGGTGATACATTCTTGGATAGCACAGTAGCTTCCGCCTTCCAAGATTGATTTCCCATTGAGCATGAAAGACAACGTGCATCTTGCAATAGAATATATATGTTATTCAAGAGTTGCAATGACAGTTGATGGTTTTAATCATTTGACCACTGTCCTAACACCAACATATAAAACATAGTCATATCATGCAGAGAAGTAAAGTCATATGACATATGATGATCTATAATGCTTATAATGTATTCAAGCCCCCACCCCCCTAAAGTATATAAGTTTTTGGGCCCTTAACTTCTAAACAAAATTTAATATAGTGTTTAAATCTATTTCATTTTAGATCCAATTAGGTGTTTTAAGTTAAATTATAATGACTTATTAATTAGTCTTTGTGGTATCATTATCCCAATCTACGATTTTCGATATCCATTATTCTTTTATCACGATCTTAATTGTTCATGCACAACAATACATATTCACTTTTCGTCGTATCTTTATTCAATTTTCCAAATTTATTTCATATTTTATTTTGTTTGTATTTTGAATTTAATATTTAATTTTTTATAATTAGATTTATGTTTAATAATGATGATAAATATACACTACAAGAAATTTGAGTATATATAGCGCCCAAAAAATGTTATATATTGCTATCATAACGGTTTGTTAAACGTTCTATATGCGGCCGTTATAATAGATTGGGACCTTTACATAGCGGTTTTTCGTTATGCTATATTTTAGATATTTACAATAGCGTTCTTTTTAGTGCAATAATAAATGAAGTAATAGCGTTTAATTTCTATTATAATATATTTTCTATATATATTTGATAGCGTTTTATTTCTGTTATTATGTATTTTGTATACAGCCGTTTTTGTTATAGCATTTTATTTTAAATCGTTGTGATTTCTTATCCTTGTATGATCTAATTTGCTAAAATGTGAAACCTGCTTCAATTTCTGAAATCTGATAATATCATGAATAGAAAAGTGAAACATATTTCACAACATTAAGCCCAAAACATATTACAACAAGTTCATACTTAAAACACATATTCAAGACACATTTGGTAAGACAAAGTGTTTAGATAAAAATTAGCTTGTCATTCGGCCAAGCAATTCTAGTACCTACTGCATCAGCTGAAGAATAACTCTTGCTTGAATGTTGTGTAGCTGCAGCTCTCTTGGTTGCTTCTTTTCCTCCTGTGCTGGCTTCTCTTCTCTCCAGTGCGTGGTAACTAGCGGTAAATACCAAATGCTAACATAATATATAATGGAATCATAACAGTTTGAAAATGTAAAGATGCGGGAACATAGTATAAACTATAAAGGAGATAGCGCATCAAAACTTACAAAAAAATGTTTTATACATCAACGCTCGGTTTCTTCACACTTGTTAGGCCATCATTGATCCAACAGCTTCATCAACGGTTTCTGTCTGACCTCTCCTGCTAAAGACTCACGTCTGAGATTGACCCACCGGTTATTTTCATAAGCTATGCAGGTATGTTCTTTTTCTTCTTCTTCACCATATCCGACCTGCATCACATCCCATATATTCTCAGACTTTTACAAAGAAATACAGAAGAACAATAGGACAAGCATGTGTGACCCAGTTTCTGTTTTATTTTTACCATTGACACAAGCCGGTAGTTAGTGTTTTGTTCCAAGTCTTCGTACAGCCTGCTGATATCTATCTCCCACTCCAAAGCCTTTATTGTTTCAGATATTTCTTTTTCAGTTCCACACTTCTCCCATTCCAGCACTAATGGTGCAAACCCACAAAACACAAACATTGTTTTATCATAAGAAATAAGTGAAACGAGTGCATAAGATCACATTCATGGTGGTCAAAACATACCGATTATGAGGATAGATGAACATCTACTTATAACATGAAGAACAAAGTTTGTCTTTCCACAGCCTCCAGTTTTAATGTCACATAACATTTTATATTCCATGCGGATCACCTTAAGGATATCTACAAACTTTATATTCCCAAAAGCACACTGCATATATATAACCACAAAACATCTTTTAAAGGGGAAGTATCAGTTTATGTAGGAAAGAAAAAGAGGATAATATATGTAACATACCTTAATGTCTCTGATTGAATCTGCAGACATAACAATGCCATAAGAACTCTGCTCTGGATAATTTGGCTTTCTTCTGCATTTTCTACAACTCATTCTTTCATATTCCTCCAATGCAAAGAGGCGAGTCACCAAGCTTTCTCTCTCTGAATTTCTATAGGGTTTAGTCTCTCTAGATCAAGAACAGTATAACCTTTCTACCAATTCCAACATCAAACACACAGATGGCTAATGAGTTTAGTCAGAAATGTGAGCTTAAAGTGGGAAAAACTCTTACATCTGTCACTGTCACAGTCTGATTTATCAAGTCTGTACAAACTTTATAAACAAACGAACGTGTTCTCCAGCATTCAGAAATGACTGCTTGCAGCTCTGACTTGAAAGTACCTGAAGAACAAACAAACATTAATAAACAAGCTTAAATTGTACCAAAAGTTCAAACATGTACACATTTCTTATATCTGCAATCGAAGACAGGTCAAACCTGTAATAAACAAGCTTAAATTGTACCAAAAGTTCAGAAATCTTGTCTGAAATTAAATCAGTTTAGCCATTCAGATTCGGTCGGAGCTAAAACAGAACTTGTTTGATTTGATTAACCCCATAAACATCAAAAAGACATCGAAGCCATAATATCGATGTATAATGTAATATCCTTGAACGAAAATCATACCAAAGATTTTGTAGTCTCCGTCGACAACAGCAGGAACGGTACCGAAAGGCTGAATCGGAAGAAAAAAATAAAATCATCTGAATCTGGGGAAAAAAAAATCGGAGGCGATCGAAGAAGGAAGAAGAGAAATGAGGAACTTGTAAGGCGAGAAAAGCAGGCTGATTGTCCTCTCCTTTCATGAAATCGACGGGATGGTCTCGAAGGGAATACCCTTCTCAATAAGCGTAACCAGAGCTCGATTCGGTGAAGCAAAGTGAGGTCCGTACACCTTTAGCAAACAGATCCGAAATATCAAGATTCGTATAATGGAGAGGAGGCGAATTAGAGAGTGGTTAAAACCCTAGATCTAGAGAATAAGAAAAATGAATGAAAGAATGATGACGAGCAAATAAAATTTTCTTCTTTAACATTTTTTTCCTAAGTTAGGCGGGACTTAAAATTTTTACTCCCGCTTAACCATTCTAAAGCACTTTAATGAAATATTAATAAGCGCCAAACACTAAAATTGGACGCGTAAAATTTTATTACACAAACATAGCGTTTATATATTTAAAAACGTTATATTTTACTGCTATGAATACCTCAATTTCTTGTAGTGATAGAAAAACTAATGCTTGCTTTTAGTTTTGATAATAATATAGACAAAATTGGATATAATATTTACAGACATTTCTTTACAATATTTTGATGTATAAGACTTTTAGTCGTTGTTTTCTAATATTTTATGATCATATAGATAACTTAATTAATAAAATTCTCTTTGAGCTATGTACATTCTTTGTATGGCAAAGTCAAAACGTGATTGCTAAGGCTAATCGTAATCATGGTGGGGCTCACCCTACTCTTGTTCTGCGTACTATGTCTAGGAGGGTGGATGGCTACAAAGACTGAAGTGAATAGTTGAGACCAAACTTGGTCGGGTGACTCACTGCTTCTTTATCGGTTCCACCACTAGAGGAGATGACCAGTATCAGGCAAATATTGCCCTCAAGATTAATGCAAAAGTTGGTGGAAGCAATGTTGAGCTGATGGATATTTTTTGTTTCTTCAGAAAAGATGATCAGGTCATATTTATTGACGCTGATCTCAACCATCCAGTTGCTCGTGAAAAGATGAGCTCATCCATTGTTGTTGTTGTAAAAGAGTAGGAGTGTATAAGAATAGGAATACAACTGTTTTTTTTTTTGGAAAAAGAATACTAACTATTTTTGTGGTGTTTCCTGGATCACCGGGGACCACCAAAGGTTCTAATGCACGGTTGTCGCTCCTTTGCTAGTGTCACTTCATCCACGGAAGGTAGCGGAGCTGCTCTGTTTACTATGGGTAGTCAAGTCTATGGGAAGCCTGAAACAAAACGGGATCATCTTTGAATCCTCAATGTCCTACGCTCTACAAGCTATGCTACAACCGGATATATACCCGAGTACGAAGGAGTTAACATGCTTAATCTCTTTTCTACTGATTAATATTCCTATTTGGTCGTTGGACCCTGTGTCTGAGCAGAGTAATAGGGGTCGCCTCCCTCATAGAGTGATGTGTTACATGCCAGGCTTTTAGTATTTCATATGTTTTGAGAGGAGGCCCTGGTTGGTTACGAAACCTCATTGAATCAGAAGCAGCATCTCCTTAGATCGAAAGGACAACTGCTTCTGCTTTTCAGACCTCTCAATGCCGCACTACTGTGTCGGGCAACTTTACCTTTTACTGTGCATTTTCCTGGCTTTAATTTGCTTGTGATACTTTGATCGGGGTTTTTCTTATTGTAACTCTCTTTCGAAATATAATCAGTGTTAAAAAAAAAAAAAAACAAAAAAAAAACTTGTAAACATTTTTCAAAAATAATAAGTTAGTGGTAACAAACAAAATGATCATATAGATGATAGTTAAACTTAAACCTAGTCCATTCGAAACTTTGAGCATTTGAGATTATTCAAGAATTGCATGCATGTTCATTGTTCACGTTATTTATATATGTAGTAAAACTAACAAGTGAGAAAATGCTATGTTTTCCGATCGCGGGTTTGAGTTTTTATTTATGTGATTAAAGATATTAATTGTTTTTTTTTGGTAAAAATGTTAAGATTTTATTACCATTTTCATTTTCGACGGAAGAACAGAGAAACGAAGATGACAGATTAACCAAAAACAACAAAAAAATCTAAAACCAGCCACAACTCAAATGCAAAACCGCTAAATGGTACCGATCCATCTGATCGAATAGCTGAAAAAATCGAATCAATTCCGGACGAGAGAGCAGCAATCAACGTGAAACGTCGACCACCCCGCTTTTGCCATAGCTCCAAGGAGCTAGAGTTCACATCATAGTTGCCACGAGCAACTCCTAAGACCAGCCCTCAAACCTCAAATGAAGAACACCTACAGCTTCTCTGAAAACTAACGGGATCTCCAGGGTCTATGATGGACTAATCTGCCGCTGTCGACAAGGAAGTCCAAGCGGGCGGTCGAAGTGTCAACTCCAATTACCATCCCCGAGTGAGCGAATTTCTCAGGAACCAGCCTCCACAGGAACAAAATTAGCCGCCATAAAAACCCTGGCGCCTCAACATCTCAAGCTCAGAACCGACCCACCATCACCACCGGTATGAACCGGAGCCAAACCGAACTAAATCCAGTAACCACATCACAGATCCCACACTCAGAATGACAAAAAAAAAACATACACCTGCGAATGAAACCCAGGCCACACGATAGCAGACAGCGCCGGAGCTTCACCGAAGAAGGAGAGAGCTGCCGCCGAGTCACCTGTCGAACCACCGCCGGGAAGCATCGCCTGTGGATCCTCGCACCCCGGAGAGCATGAGCCACCTCGATGCGGTTAGCCACGAACAGAAGCAGCCCTCCTACTTCCATTGATGGACAAGGACCCGTCCTCTAGATCCATTATCCACCGCCGAGAAGAGGACAGACAGCTTCGCCATCACCGCCTCACCTCCACAACCGGAACCCCGAGAGACTCCATGAAGAGAGAGACCGAACCAGAACAGAGGAGGAAGACACCACCTCGCCACTGCTCCAACACCGAGCACGCCCCGCCGTAGCAGAGAACACGCCGAGCAGAAACCGTCTGAGAAGAAAAACGACGGCCACGAACGAAGAACAGATCTCAGAAGAGATCGAGGTGGAAGAGGTGGAGACGCCGACGACAGAGACGCGACGTCTCACCCCCACCACGGCCACCACGACACCGCGGAGACCGAGCCACCTGCGCACGAGAACACCTCTGAGAGTAGCTCCGCTTTGACCACCAACCGACGGATCCCGAAATTAAAATCGCAAAGAGACAGACAGAGGAAAGAGAGAGAGAAAGGAGTCCGAAAGGAGTCCGACGCCGGTGCTGAGGGAGCCACCGGCGCCGGAGAACGAAGAGGATCTGAAGAAAGGTTGGTTGGCGGCGGGTTTTTGCTAGAGAGAGTATTTAGGGTTTTGCTTCTTCTATTTTCTCTGTTTTCCCTCAAAGATATTAATTGTTATTAGTGTTTCACAGAGTTTTAGTTGAAACCCGAGAAAAGGTACACAATACATTTGATGACGAGGATACATTCTTGGATCAGCGCAATAGCTTCTGCCTTCCAGGGTTGATTTGCCATTGAGAATGAAAGACAACGATGCATCATGCACCAGAACATATATTTATTCAAGAATTGCAATGAAAAATGGATAGTTTTAGTCATATGCAATGTTTTTAAAACCGGACCGGCGACTGAACCGGTAAAGTTTTTGGGTCATGGGTTAGTATGGTCCGACCGGGTTTGAACGGGTTCGACCAGATTTGATGTTAATTTAAAAATAATATATATAATATGTTATTAATTTCAAACTATCAAATAAGAAACTTTAATAATCATAATTTTAAAAATATGTGTAACAATTATTAAAAAAAATTTTAAAAAGTTTAAATGTTAAATCAACAACGTTTCAACATACCGAAACACCTTAAATTAATAAGATAAGTGTTACTATGTTAGTTTTAAATATTTATTAAAAGGTAAGAATAAATGTGTTACTATATCACATCATGTCTCTTAGATGCATAGTTTTTACTTTCTATATTATTCGTCTGTTGAGAAAAGAGATAAGATATAGTAACACATTTATTCTTACCTTTTAATAAATATTTAAAACTAATATAGTTATATTTAGGAAAGAAAAAGTAATTAACAACATATAAAATCATATTTTTTATAAAACCCGGGTTGATACGGTTTAATGGGTCGCTGGTTTCCGGTTTTTTGGCGGTCCAATCCGGTTTTTTAACCGGTTCAACTACCATTGGATTTTTTAGTCAACCCAACCCGGATATGCTTCCGGTTCAACCCGGTCTAACCGCCGGGTCGGTCCGGTTTTAAAAACACTGGTCATATGAGACCATTCACTACAAGAAAATCGGCTTTTTGCGACTGCGTATATAGTCGCAAATCAGTCGCTATATTATATTTTGCGACTGATTGTATTAGTCGCGAATCTGTGGTCGCTAATTCTATTAGTCGCTATATTAGTCGTTAAATTGCGACTATTTAGCGACTATATATATTTTGTAAATATTAGTCGCTATATTAGTCGCTAAATTAGCGACTAATATAGCGACTCAGTAGCGACTAATAGAGTCATCAAAAAAATTAATTAGTATCTATATTACGTCTAATTTGCAACTAATTTGCGACTATTTTGTGGATATTATTAAAACATTTTTAAAAAAGTTATTTTTAATAAAACAATTAAATTAAACAAATATAAAATTAAATTATTTTAATCCACAAAAAATATATTTTATTTATAATAAAAATCTACAATAACAAATAACACTAAAATAATAAATTTGTTAAATTGAACAAAAACAAAAATTAACCAAAACCTAATAAAACTAATAAAAAGATTGGACAAAGTTCACGACCGCCTCCCTCCGATGGATTTCCCATGAAGCATCTCCTCTGCTTCTTTCAAAGCTTCTCGTACGATTCGTGAAGCTCGTTGAGGATAGAGTTATACCAAGTCTTCTCTTGATCGACAGCTGCTCTCCTCTTCTGCTCTTTCTCCGCCACATCGTTGTCATTACCCAAAAGCAACACCAACATTATAATAACAAGAGCAAAAAAAAAACGAAGAATGGACCAAGCATATCAAACGGTTTTCAATCTAAGAAAGAGACATATGACCTTGTACATATTAGAAAAGATGACCAAACACAGACCAAAGACTGACTGTTAACAAAACCAAACACATACACAGACCCAACACAGACCAAGCACAGGCCAAAGACAGCCCTAAGACAGACCAAAAGAGCCTTATAGACTGAAACTTTGACATTCATAGTTTTAGTTTTACCCATTAGGTGAGAGATTGTTGACCTTTAGGACGTTTAATGTCCATAGCTTTTTCCTGTGATAAGCTCAACTAAGACAACCCCAAAAGAAAGAGTGGAGTCGAGATCTTGTTGAAGAAACCTTCTGCAGAAATCCATAACATGGTATTAGAGTAGAAATATACATGTGAATCACTCACATCACACTACATACAAGATATGCTGTGAAAAAATGTTACTTCAAACATAATCTTCTCAGCTGTACTGAGTTTAAACATTTATAGCTGATAAGTTAATCTGAGATATTTGTTAAACATCACTAAGAAGATCAAGAACAAGCCACTGCTGATGAAATGCAATTCAAACATAAAAGCTTTACATTACAGGAAAGTACGAAAGTAGAGGGATACAACTCACTTTTGAGGATTGCGATTCTGAAGATACTGCTGATTATCACGCGCATCTGAGAAAGAACCAAAGTTAGTCTGACGTTGCTAGAACACGAGAAAACGAATTGGTCTCTGGAAAAATTAGTCGGTCACACCTAAATCCCTATGCGAGTTAGACTAGAGTACTAACCAGGCTAACGGAAGTCACTATGCGACGGAGTGAAGGCTCCAAACTAGACATGACCAGATCTGGAGATGTGTTGCGAGTTCCAGCTAGAATCGACAGCGGCGGGCTTGAATCCTCCAATTTAGCAACCGATGGAGAAGAAGTAATTGAATCCTCCACTGCGGAGGCTTCGAACTGGGCGGCAGCTGCGGAGGCTTTAAGCTGGGCGGTGGCTGCGGAGGCTTTGAACCAGACAGCGACGCGATAGCCTAGATGTGGAAACGGCGACGAAGGTGATTATCCGGAGATGATAATTATGATAGGGTTTTTGCTTGATGAAATTTTGGGGATAGATAACTAAAGGGATACTTAGGCGCCTGAACGAAAAAATTGGGCCAAAAATAAAATTAATTGGAGGGAAAAGTTAGAGCCAAACCTTTTGGCCCAAAATATCCAAAGCAATTATGTTTTGGGGGAAATAAAGCTAAAATATGTTACACATAATTAAAAAAAATTTATACAAAGCCGATAAAAAAAATTTGTATACAAAGCATACAAAAGTAAACAAATTTTTACTATACAAAACATAATTAAACATTACTAAAAAATATCATTATGCAGTTTTTCTTCATCATTATTCATTATGATGACTTGTATTAATATGACTACTTGCAAAATAATAGGATTTGGAATTTGGGGTATTTAGTTTATTCATTATGGTTAGATTCTTTTTAGGGTTTAGAGTCCAAGATAAAGTAATATGAAAGAGGCTTTATATACCCTAAACCTTAAACCATAAACTCTAAACCCTAAACCATAAACCATAAACCATAATTCTCTAACCTAAAACCTAAACCATATTTCTTAACCTAAACTCTAAACATTTGTTCATCCAAAACCGAACCAAAACTAAACTAAGGTGAATCTTGATTAGTTTTTATTCTTTTCCCTAAACCCTAAACCATACACCCAAAACTTTATATCCATTAGCAAAATGTAACAATGACAATGCATAGATTATGATTAATGGCTATAATTAGATTTTATGAGTTATGATCAAGCTTTAAGGTTTAGAATATGATTTATAGGTATAGGGTTTGAGGGTTTATTTCTAAGTTAAGGTTTTAAAATTTTAAATTTACAAAATAAAAATATTTATGCTAATTTTAAAATTTAGAGTTTTAGGGTTTGTTTAGGGTTTAGGGTATAGGGTTTGAAGGGTAATGTTTAAGGTTTTAAATGTTGTACTTAATTTTATATATTATATAGTAATTAGAGTTTTAGTTATTAAATTTTTGTTTAAAATTTAGAGTTTTAGGGTTTGTTTAGGGTTTAGGGTATAGAGTTCGAAGGGTAATGTTTAAGGTTTTAAATGTTGTACTTAATTTTCTATATTATATAGTAATTAGAGTTTTAGTTTATTAAAATTTAGAGTTTCACGGTTTGTTTAGGGTTTGAAGGATAATGTTTAAGGTTTTAAGTGTTGTACTTAATTTATATGTTATATAGTAATTGGGATTTTATTTATTAGATTTTATTTATAATTTAGAGTTTTAGGGTTTATTTAGGGTTTAGTGTATATGGTTTGAAGGATAATGTTTAAGGTTTCAAATGTTGTACGTAATTTTATATATTATATAGTAATTAGAGTTTTAGTTATTAATTTTTTTTAAATAGAGTTTTAGGGTTTGTTTAGGGTTTAGGGTATAAGGGTTTGAAGGGTAATGTTTAAGATTTTAAATGTTGTAATTAGAAAACGTTTTTCTGCATCAATCCGGTTATACATCCATTCTCAACCATTAGTATATTTATAATCTCCTGGCATTTTTGACTTAGAAAACGTTTCCTTCTGGGTTTTTTTCAATTATCTGAACAATATCGCAATCTTCATGTGTGGCTAAGGAGAAATCGTGTTGATCCATGTTTATATATATATATATATATATATATAATTTTTACGATTATTTAGCGACTAATTTTGCGACTGATTCGCAAAATTAGTTACAAATTAGGTACACCTGGTTCAGAACATTAAAAATGTGTTACTATACCGACTTTTAGCGACTAAAAAAATACGGTTTAGCGACCCGCCGAATTTAGTCACTAAATAGTCGCTATTTAACGACTATTTAGCGACGTATAACTTGTGGTAGCAATTTAGCGACTAAAGAGCGACTATTCTCTATTAGTCGCAATATCAGTCGCAACTTAGTCGCTAAATAGTTGCAAAATTTAGCGACTATAAAATCAGTCGCAACTTAGAGTCGCAAAAAACCTGTTTTCTTGTAGTGATTGTCTTAACACCAACATATAAAATATAGCAAAATCTTGGAGAGAAGTAAATAATATATCACATGTGATGATCTATATTAACAAGAAATCAACAGAAAACGTCGCACAAGTAAAAAACCAGATCAGCCAACCACTAGATTGATTTAAGGCCTTCGTCTTGTATATTTTTCTGAAGCATTATGCAAAAACGCAAACCATATAATCCCCACAAGATGAAATATCGCACTTAACAAAATTTCAGTGTTCGTATGTAAAATTGATCACACTAACAAAAAGAAAAAGTTGAATTATAATATATCAACGTTTCATTTAGAAACAACATACATATTTATTAAAACTAGGTGCTTGCCCCACACCTTGTGTGGGGTGCTAATATAAGTTTAAATTATGTTTTAAAATTTAATAGTTAATATTATTTATTTAAACTTAAATTTAATATTTTGTGTTGGGTTGATTTATATGTTTTCCAATTGTTGATCTAAAGAAAATACAAAATGTAAAATCATTTGAATCTATATATAAGCCAAACTTATAATCTAATTATGTGAGAATCGGTTGCATGGGGTTAACAAAGTGTAAGTCGGTTCTGTAAAATATTTCCAGAATGATATATACTTTTAGATAAAGTAAAATCTTCATATAATATATATATATATATATATATATATATATATATATATATCTTAAAAGTGAAAAATCATAAATATTCGTATATATCTACATATATAGTTAATTTATCTCTAAATAGGTAAATTAACTAAAACATATATTTTATAAGCTAAATAAATTTACTTTTTATTTAAATTATCAACAAAATAGGTATATTTATTAACTAAAAGTATTTATTTAATTTTTTATAAGCTAAGTAAATTTAACAATTTTCATCAAAATTGTGTTTCCGTCGAAATCGTATTTTTCATCAAAACCGCAAAATTACATTTTCCGTTAAAACCATATTTTCTTTTAAAATATTGTTTTCCGTCAAACCATGTTTTCTGACAAAATCAATTTTTTAATCACAACCACATAATCGTGTTTTTTGGCAAAATCATGTTTTCCGTTAAAATCACAATTTCCACAAAATAGTATTTCTGTTAAAATCATGTTTTCTATTAAAATCATATTTCCGTCAAAATCATGTTTTTGTCAAAATCATGTTTTTCGTCAATCGCAAATCGTGCTTTATGTCAAAATCATGTCAAAATAGTAATTTTTCGCAAAACTATATTTTCCGTCAAAATCACGTTTCTGTCAAATCATATTTTTCATCAAAACTGCAATTTTCCGCAAAGCTGCGTTTTATGTCAAAACCGCATTTATCGCAATTTCTTTAAAATAACACATGATTTTCGGTTTTGTCTTAAGAATATGTAAATATATATACTATTTAGCTTTAAATTTTTTAATTTATTGAACACATGATTTTGAATTTCCTTAATTTTGTTAAAAGGATCACATATCACAACATTGTTGTTAATACATATGTGATTTTGCATTGTTTTTTTTCTTCAAAGAATTCATTAAGGGCAACAAAAACATTTTAATATGAAAATTGAGAATGAATAAGAAAAAGTAATTAAGGGTTATTGGAAGTTCTTTTGAAATTGTAAAAAGTAAGTAAATCATAAAAAGAAAATTAACCACTTGATCAACTAAAATCATTTTAATTGAATTAATTTTTGTTGTTTCTGATTCCATTTCATAATTTTATAATTTGGATCTTTATCTTATATCTATCATGAGTATGATTAATTTCATTAATGAGAACAGTAGAAATTGTTTTTCTTCTAAAATAAGACATGACTTTGAATTAGAAAATTGAAAGCTAATAATATTAGAAATTTGGTGGTGGTCGTCTTGGTGCTTGTGCTGCTAATAATAATGAAAGAGGCAAGGATATGAAATAGTTATATATAGAATTTTCTGTCGGCTGTAAAATCTAATTACTATTAGATAAGTCTAAATAGATAAACTTAAATCACCATATACGATAGATATAATATATATGTGAATCAGTTGCAAAATATATCTTATACCTAAATCACCTTATATATTATATATATTTTGTATAGATATGATAATGTTATGACATCATCTAATATATCTAAGATAAAATAAAATAACGTTAAAAGATATTATAGATATTGTGTTAAAAATAGTTATTAATAATTAAATTTGAGAGTTAATGAGAGAGCTACATTCTTTCAAAATCACTTCCCAAATAATAGTATAGATAATTTAAAAAGGTGTGATAGGACCAGTATTAGTCGTGTAAGCAGCCGAAGCCGAAACACATGTTTTTTTTTTTTTTTTGGCTGAATCCGAAACGCATGTATTAAGTTTCAACAATTTAATTGATTCATATCCTTCGCCAATTGTCTCACCATCACCGAGCAGTTCCATTTCGCCAGTTTGTCTCACCATCACCGAGCAGTTGTTTCGAATATTTTTTGTCTTTACAAAATACGTTATGCTTTATCTTATAAAATAAAGAAGAATAACATGTTACAAATCAGATGTTGAAGCCAAGTACCATTCAAATCAAAATTCGAATAAAGCAGAGAATAAAAAAGTGGGTGTGTGTGAGAGAGGCATGACCATAACATGTTAAAACATTTGAGACCATTTTTCTATTTATCACTTCAATCCAAAGGAACCTTATTCCTTTATTTTGGCTTAGTAAGCAAAATTTATATTAACCATCCATTTTACTCGTATTAATTCAACTTTTAGCCAGATTCAATGGACCAGAGTTTTAGATTAATCTTATTCTTAGTACATATATGAAGCTGTCATTTGAATTTATTGTACCAAAAGTATTTGTGTTTTAGCCAATAGAATTTCATTTTTTTCCTACAAATTCAAACTTTATTAATATACAAAAAAATACATGGTAACAATATCAAAGACATTTACAGAATTAGATCAACACACTTGTTACATATACATATGAATATGTCATGTACTGAGAAGATATAGTAGAAGGAAGTTTGACGATGCTTTCCTAAGAATAATCTTACTCGCTAACCGATCGTAGTATCGGTTATTGTCCAACTTCATACTTGATCTGTCTCGGATGTGATTTGAATGCAGCTTCTCTTGGCTGGACTTTTTTTTAACAAAACACATCTTGAAGCCTAATGTGTTGCAATGTAACTCTGAAAACAAGACGCATTGATACCAACACTTCCGTATCAAAGTCTTTTTGATGAATCTTGTCTCTGAATCTTGTTTCTTTGTTGAAATGAACATTTGTTTTTGCCTTTGCATCACCATATACGACCCGGTTAATTGGATAGATTCCACTTCGAAAATTATTAATGTGTACAACCACAATGTCTGACGAAACCTAAATGAAAGTTGTCGCTAAGGCATGATCAACTCCGTATGTAGCCACCAAAATTCAACCCAAGACCTAATAAACCATTGTCGTATAATTGCTTCACTGGTATCACTCCGTCCCGGATCCCAAATCCGATGATGTTGAAAGAGATATGTTTCAATGATGAAACAACAAACACCGTTGAAAAACGGAATGAAACCGACATAAAAACTCATGGGTTGTGGCCATGTTATGGTCGGAACTATCCTCTCCGTGAAGGAGAGACAAGAGAGAGGGAGGATACAAAAGTGAGAAAATTTCTTCATATCCATCGCATAATGACAATACGTTTGGTCGTTGACGTCAATAACCGTATCTCTACTTGCCATGTAGTACGATGAAATCCGTATTCTTAGAAAATGAGATTTCCAATTCAAGTGAGAATTGAGTAGAGACGCATCCCTTTGTAATAACCATGACAGTCGTTTCTTCATTCTCAAGCAAGGGCTCGATACGCGGCGGAGGACATAGAAAACGGTTGATGGAGTGATACCCACCGTCATTCAATTTCTCTTCTCCTTACCATTGTCTTATTAATACTAAATGATAAATAAAAAGAGAGTATGATGCGGTCATCAGAACCAGACTAGACCAGGCGCTCGCTGACTCAATCGCTAACTCAACCACTACGTCAGTCACTACGTCAGTCAGCCCGCTTACTAACTCAACTACTACGTCAGTCAGCGCAACCAGACCCGATGGAGACAAACAGTCAGAAAATGAAGCACTCCGACCTATCCAGAAGGAACCAATCAACAAATCTAATTGTTCTGGATTCCCAACTCATAAGAGGACCAAGGAGAATTGGATTCGAACCAAAAGGAGTAATGGTTTAAAAGATATTCAACTTCCAAATCAGGAGATGCTACACTTGCCTTATTTGGAAGATCATGAGTTCAAATATTGCCAAACTCGAACTTGGCGCCCAGGAGGCTTATTACTACCTCTAGAAGGACTCTACAACACCTTCAGAAGCACCAGCCCAAACAGGATCAGGCGGATCCCATTGGAACATAAACCAACTCAACCGGAGCTATTTATGGAAGCAATGAAGACCAATTGGTTTACCACCTCTCAAACCAAGATTTGGCGACCAGGAGACATTTACCACGAGGCCAAGAAGATAGAGGACGTCCACAAATCAGCCAGAATGCTCAGAATCAATTGGAGGTTTAGCTTGTTCAACTTTCCTTATTCCGACACAAGCACATTCAAGGAGAAGATCATCCAACGGCTCCTTTCCAAGAATGAGAGCTGCGAATTCTTTGCCTGTCAAGATGTTCCAGAGATCCTAACTTATCCCCTAAAGTCATCCAGATACAAAGAAAGCATCCAAGCCATTGAAGCCTTGCCATATTCAGCCTAACAGATAGTTTTTCATTAAGTTTCGATTTCTTTCTTGTTCAAGGTCAATATGACCGTTTGTAAAGAGCCTATAAAGGCATAGTTTAGCTCATTGTATTATTCACGCTTTCAATCAATCAACTAAGTATTATTCAGTTTCTTCAAAGAGTGTTCTTTGTTAAGAATTTCCCCTTCTCTTGAATAAGTGTGTGATTCACCTATTCTCTAGAAAACCTTGGATTAACTTGTTTGTGTGATTCAAATAAGTTGTTCAACCACAGATTGAGAGAGTCAATCAGCCCATTGAACAAGTGAGTTGTTCATCATCATCCATTCATTCCATCCATCTCGGTCAAGTAAGAGAGCTCTTAAGCCAGTGCTTGTCCTCCGTCAATCCATCGCTCAAGCTTCCGCTCCCGGGGCTGCATCATCTGGTATCAGAGCCGAAAGGTTCCTAAATCAGGTGTATCTATCCTTTACCCTTTCGGTTATTGCATTTAGATTCATCTTTTTGTTTTCATTGCATCTTCTATCAAAAAAACCATAAAAATTGTTTGTTTCATCATATTGCTTAGTTTTTATTCTCTGATTTTGTTTGCATCCTTAAAGAAAAAGCTATAAAAAAATTGTTTTCATTTTCATCTATTTCATTCTTTGTTTTGTTTTGCATCAAAAAAAAAAAGTTTGTTTTGTGTTCTTTTGTTTTAGTTCTTATTTTTGCATTCATAAAAACCAGAAAAAGTTTTAAAAAGAAAGAGGAGAAGTTTTTGTTATTTGATTTGAATTCCTTTAAACCAAAAGCAAAAAAAAAAAAAAGTGTTATTTCTTTGTGTCAATTCGAAATAAAAAAAAAAAAAGTTTACATTTAAGTTTTTGTGTCACAAAATCTCGTTTCCATTTCTGTCTCAAATTGTGTGGACTTTTAAAGAAAAGGAAAGGTTGAATAGACCAAATTTTCATTCCTTTACAATTCGAAATTTGAAATATTCCTTTTTGCTCTATTTGAGTATACAACTTGTAAGATCCCATTGATACACTCTTGTTTAACTTTTGTTTCAGGAACAGAAGCATGGAAGATGATGATCAAACCTGTATGGCTCAACTCCTTGAGGTTATTCAAACTATAGGAGAACGCATCACAAAGCTGGAACAATCTCAGCATGCCCAACAACAAGAAGTAAATGAATTTGGAGATGCACCAGAGGCTAAATATGTTGAGCCTAAACCACCAGACCAACCTTGGAGAACTTTGTCACCAAGGACTTCCCAACAAAAATCAGGGAGTGACTCAAGCCGTGCAACATTTCAAGCCACCTACAAATCAAAAGTCAGGTTAATTTGGGATGATGGATATTATTATTATGGACCTGAATTCTTTGTATATCCAGGAGGTAAAGCAAGCTATATAGATTGGGAAAGCAACATGGAAGAGTACTTTAGCTACTATTGTGTTCCTGATGAAGAGCGACTCCATATAGCACTTGGACAACTCACCAAAGAGGCTCTAAGATGGTGGAACAAGGAAGAGTATGAGAGATGGTACTACAAGGAGCCAAAGATCAGAACATGGGATGACTTAAAGTTGAGCATGTGGGAGAAGTATTGTTCACAGAACAAAACTACTTATCCACCGAAGAGATCATCAACTCCTAAACTTGTGCAAGATGCCAATAGCTCTCAAACAAAGTATCAAGGTAAGTTCTCTGTCTCTATGAATACATTAGAACTAATGTGTTGTAAGTGTAAGAGCAGGGATCATGTTGCTAAGGACTGTCCAAGAAAGAGGACCACAACATCAAATAGTGAAAAGCTAGTACCACAAGAGGCCAAAGGAGGAGAAAAGCAACCAGCAGCCTCTAAACCATTTAATGAGTTTCCCACCTTCAGATTTGCACCAGTAGAACACACTCACGAAATCCTGAAGGAGAAGCAAGAGCAGAAGCAGAGCCACAAAGCTTCACCCAATGCAAACGGATCCAGCTTTGATGCCTCACTCAAGCTCCTAGACATGCCAACACAAGGTAAGTGTTCTAACCTTGTAAATTCCAAAGAGCCAACCTGTTATATGTGCCATAGAAGAGGGCATTTTGCTGCAAATTGTCCATCTAAGAAGTTGTTCAAAGATATAACATCCGAGTTGAAATTGGAAGTAACTAACACAAATGATAATTTTGTGCAATCTGATATTTTAATTTCCAATTCAAGACTCATGCACTTGTCTTTCCAAAGAGTTTTGATCCAGGAATAAGACAAGAAGAAGAGCACACAAGTCAAAAGGACATCAACCGTGAGGTGCAAGCAAACAAGGTGAATTCTGAACTTAGAGTGAATAAAATTGTTTGTCCAACCACTGTTATGATGCACTTGTGTCTGGACCAAAAGGTTCATAAAATCTTAGGTGTTAAAGAAGAAGTGGAGCAACCCCAATGTCATAAGACACAAGCAAGTAAAGGACAAGAGTACACTCAAGGTACCATCATAACTGTTGCACCAAGACATGAACGAGACAAGGTGAGTAATTATCTTACTCAAACTGTTTATAATGATTCCAAGGATATGATAATGCATTTGTCTTGTCCAAAAGAACTTGAGAAAGATATAGGTCTTGAAGTCAAGATTTGGGCGAAACCATCAACACAAAGGAATCAAGATGATAAAGATCAGAGAGCTTCAACCAACGATGGACTAGAGCATGAAACCTCTAGTAGTACACGGACCAGGAGAGAGGAGACTCTGAACCAGCTTGTCAAAGCCATAATGGTAAGCTTCAACCTTGTACAACCTGTTTTTAAAGTCTCAAACTCAGATATAATTCACTTGCTCTTTCCCTTAAGAGTTGACTTAAGTACATGTCTGATAAAGATCAAGAAGCCAAGGGAAGAAGGAGTCTTAAAAGAGAGACCAAAACCAAGCCATGTTTCCACACATGAGCCACAAGCAAATCAAAGGCTTGACGTATATCATGCTTCAACCAAACATGAGGTTATTTCTGAACTTGGAATGAGTATTCTTGATTATCAATCCACTGGTATAATGCACTTGTTTCTTGAGTCAAATGTTGAGACAGGGATTAGATCTAAAGATAAGGCCAAATGGGAGATCAAGGAAGAGCCACAAGACCAAAGCAAGGACACTACATCAAATAACATTGTGAGTCTTTCCTTAATCCACTTCATTTCCCATGACTCAACAACTGTGTTAAAGGATTTGTTAAGCTTGCAAGAAGATGAGATATCACTAGTACATGAAGATGAATCTAAGGAAAATGATTCAAACAGTTATTTATGTGATAAAAAGCCCATAATGCACTTGTTTCTTTGTCAAAGGGTTGAGAATATTTCAGGTCTTAAAGAGAGCAGAAGCAAGATAAGCAAAGGAGGCGTCACACCAGCTCTAAGAAGAGGAGTATCGCTATCCTATCTACTCAAAGAAGAACCACCGGATACTCAACCACTACATCAGAATCAAAATGATTCCCAAGGTAGTCTTCTAAACCCTCATTCACTTCACTGGACTAACTTGACTTATCTATGTGCAGGTTATCAAGTTTTGAGGTCAATACTTCTTGAAGAGGGAGGGTATGATGCGGTCATCAGAACCAGACTAGACCAGGCGCTCGCTGACTCAATCGCTAACTCAACCACTACGTCAGTCACTACGTCAGTCAGCACGCTGACTAACTCAACTACTACGTCAGTCAGCGCAACCAGACCCGATGGAGACCAACAGTCAGAAAATGAAGCACTCCGACCTATCCAGAAGGAACCAATCAACAAATCCAATTGTTCTGGATTCCCAACTCATAAGAGGACCAGGGAGAATTGGATTCGAACCAAAAGGAGTAATGGTTTAAAAGATATTCAACTTCCAAATCAGGAGATGCTACACTTGCCTTATTTGGAAGATCATGAGTTCAAATATTGCCAAACTCGAACTTGGCGCCCAGGAGGCTTATTACTACCTCTAGAAGGACTCTACAACACCTTCAGAAGCACCAGCCCACACAGGATCAGGCGGATCCCATTGGAACATAAACCAACTCAACCGGAGCTATTTATGGAAGCAATGAATACCAATTGGTTTACCACCTCTCAAACCAAGATTTGGCGACCAGGAGACATTTACCACGAGTCCAATAAGATAGAGGACGTCCACAAATCAGCCAGAATGCTCAGAATCAATTGGAGGTTCAGCTTGTTCAACTTTCCTTATTCCGACACAAGCACATTCAAGGAGAAGATCATCCAACGGCTCCTTTCCAAGAATGAGAGCTGCGAATTCTTTGCCTGTCAAGATGTTCCAGAGATCCTAACTTATCCCCTAAAGCCATCCAGATACAAAGAAAGCATCCAAGCCATTGAAGCCTTGCCATATTCAGCCTAACAGATAGTTTTTCATTAAGTTTCGATTTCTTTCTTGTTCAAGGTCAATATGACCGTTTGTAAAGAGCCTATAAAGGCATAGTTTAGCTCATTGTATTATTCACGCTTTCAATCAATCAACTAAGTATTATTCAGTTTCTTCAAAGAGTGTTCTTTGTTAAGAATTTCCCCTTCTCTTGAATAAGTGTGTGATTCACATATTCTCTAGAAAACCTTGGATTAACTTGTTTGTGTGATTCAAATAAGTTGTTCAACCACAGATTGAGAGAGTCAATCAGCCCATTGAACAAGTGAGTTGTTCATCATCATCCATTCATTCCATCCATCTCGGTCAAGTAAGAGAGCTCTTAAGCCAGTGCTTGTCCTCCGTCAATCCATCGCTCAAGCTTCCGCTCCCGGGGCTGCATCAGAGTACGGCTGTCGTCGGCCGGAAAATCACTGGAAAAAAGTCTGTGGTCGGCTGGTCACGTTGGTTTGTTACAGAGAGGGGTGAGGGAGAAGACGGAAATAGTCCCGTTCTTAAAAAAAAAGATGACAATAGTCCCTTGATCCATTCCCTACTATATAATATCAAAGTCTGGTTAGAGAATTACAATATCTAATTATATAAGTGAGTAGTGAAAACGCATCAGATTCATTCTCACGAGGTTAATTACCAGCATATCCTTAATGAAATTTTAATGAAAAGTAAGTCACAGATCGGTAGTTGGATAAATAATTAACAAATATATATATGGTAAAATAAGAAGAGAATGAATATAGAAGAACATAGAA